>OZ020490.1:8219411-8838078 GCA_963971405.1 Psococerastis gibbosa | reverse complement strand
TTTGTGTTTATAAGATTGGTTAAGAGGCTTCGCTCTGATTTTACATACAATAGTGTTAGTATTCCCTTCTAGTAGATTAAAAGTTGGAAAAGGGATAACAGGAAGAGAAATTTTCAAGGTCACATCCTTTTTGCTTTCTGCTTTCTCTGGCACACATATTGGCTATTTATCCATGAGTTGCGCACAAAGATTTGTTACAACTCCACTAAAACATGAGACAGAGCTAAAATTGAACAACCTAGACATTTTTGAATTTTTATTTCTAATTAATGGATTTACTTAACTGGTCAATGGGTAGAAGCAGTGCCGTACGTAAATAATATTTTGGGGGTGGAGAGCAAGCTGTCTAAGTTATTAACTTCTTGCCCGAGATGATGTCAATTTCTTCTTCTTCTTCTTCTTCTTCTTTGTCGTGGGTTTTCAGGCTTCAACTAAAAAAGTTTTTACACTGATGTCTTGATTAAAATCTATGACTTTAAACTATAAAAATAAATGGTATTGTTTATAAAAATAAGTTCTTGAAACTTTTATGGAAACGGGTGAGCTCGTGCTATGAATTAGTAATGCCAGTTTCTTGAGTAGTTTTCTGTTAGTAACAGACCTGGAGATATTGGATTTCGAATTGTGTCATGGCGGCCCAGAGAGTTTACTTCGGGGTTTTCCGATGCTGAGGTTCATTCGTAAAGTTTTAAAGCTTTATCCATGATGTAGTTCTTGACTGTGTTTACATCTAAGTCTCTTGCAATTATTGTGTTTCGAACGTAGTAAGGAGCGTTTGTGATTAGTCTTAAGATCTTGTTTTGTGAGGTTTGCAATCTCTTGAGTTGAGTCTGTGACGCAGTGCCCCAGGCTTCGCAGCCATAAAGCATGGCAGGCTTGATTATTGCTTCGTACAGGAATTTTTTATTCTTGAGTGAGACTTTTGATTTATTGCCAAGTAGGGTATACAGTTGAACTTGGGCAGCAGTAGCCTTTTTTATTGCTGAGTCTACTTGTGCTTTCCACTGAAGTTTTGAGTCTAGGATCACGCCTAAGTACTTTGCTTCGTTGTACCATATTACGTTTGTGTTATTTAAGTTGAGATTTGGGGCATTAACATTTCTTCTGTTGGTGAAGAGAACTGCTTTAGATTTGTCTGCGTTCAGTTTTATGCGCCAACGATTGGTCCATTCTTCTAAATCGTCTAGATGCATTTGCATATTTAATTTTAAAGTGTCTGCGTTTTCGGCACTGCACACTATTCCTGTGTCATCTGCAAAAACGCTAGTCTGATTACTGGCACACAAGGGAATGTCGGCTGTGAAAGCCGTATATAGTTTCGCTGAGGCCAGGCCACCTTGTGGGACACCAGCTTTGGTTATTTTGATTTCGGACAAATCGAGTCCCACTTTGCATTCGAAAGTTCTGTCCTCTAGGTATGAGGCAAAAATGTGTACATAAGCTTCTGGAAGAATACTGATGAGTTTGTAGAGTAGTCCTTTTCTCCACACAGAGTCGAAGGCGGCCTGCACGTCAAGGGGAATGGCAGCGGTTAATTGTTTCTTTGCGAGGCCTTCAGCAATTTTTTCCAATACTCTGATAATTTGCATTATTGGTTCATATTGCTTCCGGAATCCAAACTGTTCATTTGGTAGCTTTGCATCGATAAGAGGTTCAGCTGTTTTCATGATAATGTTTTCGAATACTTTTCCTAGAACGTTGAGTAAGCTTATCGGTCGATATCCATTGGTTTGCTGGTGTGATTTTCCGGGTTTAGGTATTGGTATTACTGTAGCACACTTCCACTGCTTAGGAAAGTAGTTTATTTTCAAGCAAGCGTTGTATATGTCAGTTAAATTCAGCAGTTGATTTTCATTAAATAGCTTAAGAATTTTGTTGCTGATTCCGTCTGGGCCGGGGGCTTTGTTCGGTTTCAGAGTGCTGATGATCTCCTTCACTTCTTCACATGAGATGGGGTTGATGTGAGATGAGGGAGGAGTGTTAAGAAAGGTGTTTATTTCCTGTTCTATTCTCGTTGTGAAAGCTGGGAAGTCTGATGGATGAGGAGTGAATTGTTTCTCTAAATATTCGGCAGGCATGTTGGCTTTTTCCTTGTCAGAGGTTGCTGTATTGTTTCCATACCTTAGAGGTGGCATAGAGAATTCTGTGTGTCTTAGTTTTCTTGCCATTTTCCATAGCGAGTTGTCTTGAGCGGCGAGAGCTTCTGTTTTTCCAGCCCATTTTTCATCACTGTCTTCCTGAATTATTTGCTTAATTGAGCGATGGACTATGTTGATTTCTGATTTTATTTCGGGATCCCAGGTGATTCTATAGATCTTTCTCAATCGGTTTCTCTTTTTGATTAGATCGGGAACAAGCTCGGGCAGATTGCTTCCGTAATTTCTGGTTGTTGTGTTATTCATGCTTCCTTGTATCTGAGTTCGTATAGCATTGGTGAAGGAGTCGATGTTTTTATCTATATCAGCCGCTGAGTTTAAGGTTGTTGCTGACCACTGTAATGAGTTGATTTTACGCTTGAGCTGTTGCCAGTTGATCGATCGTAATCTTGCGGTGTCTTTTACTATGTGAGTTTTGATTTGGATTAGGACTGGAAGATGATCGGAATTTAGTTTATTTAATGTAAATTGTTCCAGAGGGTATGGAAAGTTTTTTAGTACGCAGATGTCAAGGATGTCCGGCGTGTGATGAATTTGTCTGGGTAAATGTGTGGCGTTTCTAGGAGCACAGATAATCCAGTTTTCGTTTTCCAATAGACTTCGTAGAATTCTGCCATTCGCGTTTGTCTTCGAGCAATCCCAGTCTGGGTGCTTACAGTTGAGGTCACCCATGAGGATTGTAGGAGAGTTACTTTCTAACAACGACTTCAGTTCTTCTCTGATAAGGACTCTGTTGGGACTTTTATAGGCTGCAATAACACGTATGTTCCCACTTGGACTGTAGATTTCAATGCCAGTAGCTTCAATATTTGTTGTATTTGGTAAAAGAACTTGATTGTGTTTTATGTTATTTTTAATTATTATGGCAGTGCCTCCAGCTGCATGGTTGACATTACATCTGTGAGTTCTATATAAGGAGTATCGTTTTATAGATAGATTTCGTTTGCTGGAAAGGTGGGTTTCGCTAATTGCAGCAACATCTATATTTTTCTTAATTAGTAGATCGAGTAGTTCTTCGAAGTGGTTGGGTAGACCCTCAGCATTCCAGTTCAGAGTTCGAAGAGTGTTTGTGTTCTTATGCAAATAATTAGCCGTCATAACTAAGATTTAAGTGCTTACATATTTTAAATAGGATTGCCATCATGTTGTTGACTTTTCCCTCTAGGTTGTCATTTGCCAGGATCATCCTTGAGTGCATACTTTCTGATGGTTTGCCTGGGACATGAGCAGGTTCTTTTGCGGCCAAGCGGGTTTCATCCTGGGAACAGGTATTTTTCAGATGGCTTACTTGAGACTGGTGTTGTTGGTACTTGCTTTAGGGGCCGGGAGTACTTCAGCCTTGAAACAACGTGACTTTCAATTTTTCCCGAAGGTTTTGGCTTGTTTTTGACTATTTGGGCGAGTGTTTGCTCTTTAATGCGCAGGAAATATTCGCAGCCTCTGATGTTGGCCGGATGTGAACCGCCACAATTAATGCATTTAGCCGGAGTATTCGGTTTTTTCGTGCAGGTGTAAGTTAGGTGTTCTTCAGCGCATTTTAGGCACTTCGGTTTTGTGTTGCAGGAATGGCTTGAGTGACCATATCGTTGGCAGCGATGACATTGAGTAAGATTGCCTTTCTTATTGTAGCTTTCAACAGTCACCTCACAGAAGCATAAGTAACGAAGGGCGAAAATTTCTTTGGCTTTAATCTCTTTTTGTAGAGTAATGAGGTAGCTTGTGCTTTTACCTTGATTTTTGTCTTTAAGTTGCGACACAGACAGTACTGGAAAGCTGAGTTTCAGCAGTTCTTCTTGAATCGTTTCTGGTTTTGTGCTACGAGGTATCTTTTTTAGGACTACTTTCAACTGCGCAGTTTTGTCTAGAGGATAGGTGTGGAATTCTATATCTTCCGCTTCTAGAAAACTGGAAGTTGCTCGGTAGTCTTCTTCCGATTTGAATTTAAGTTTGATACTCTCAGTTCCGTTCTTGGCCACAAAATCTTCCTTACAGACCAAGCGTATGATGTTTGCCATATTAAACCAGTCATCAATTTGGTAGATGTAAATTGGTGGAATAGCTTTTTTGCGTTGGACGGTGGTCCATTCGTTTTTCTCTTTGTCTGTTACCTCATCTGTTCCGATATCGTTATTTTCCTCCGGAATTGGTATAGGACCATTTTTTGAGCTGGCGGAAACCTCTTCTGAGGCCTCTAACTCCAAGTTGTTTTGAGATTTCGTCTTAAACATTTTCTTGGGTGGTTCTTGCCCATTTGAGTCGCCTGGTCTTTTCTTGGATACTTTTAGTTGATCACGTTTAATTTTGAGCGCATCAAGTTTCTCTTTGAGCAATTCTATTTTCTCGTCAATAGTAGACAAGTCGTTGATAATGAGTTCTTCCATTTTAGGATTCGTCGTTAAACAAGACTAACTAGATGATTTAACATAAATATACTATTTCACATGCAGGTAACATGCAGGTTTGATAAAAATATGAACAATTTCACTTTTAAAACTATCTTGGCACAGTGTCCACGTTGCCTGAAAATGGGTACTTCTCTGGAAGAATTTCTTGGCGTTGTTTAAATTCTTTAAAAATGATAAAACTATTTATCCTGGAGCTCTGTCCGTATCAATAAAAATTTAAAATCAATATAATCACAGTTAAAATCAATTAAAATTTTTAAAATGTCAGTCTCATACAACCCACATCCGCCATTTTTTATTTTTTTTATTTTGAATCTATTGAGTATATCCATTGAGTATATATTTGAATCAAATTCTGCCAACCAAACCACTTAATATTATTTGCAGTACCTATTATATGGAGTATATAACACTGACATTAAATTAACTTTTGGTTGAAGTTATAAACGAAATTAAACGATATGTATATAAAAACTGGGCTTGGCGGGACTCGAACCCACTATCTACGCCAAACCGGGGCGTCGTCTTAACCGCTTGTCAGTGTTATATACTCCATATAATACTGCAATATAATGTGTAAAAAGCATTGCCTTTATGGCATTAAAAGTAAGCTCACAGACCTGTTCGGTTAGATAGTAGTGTCGCTGTACTAACCTGTCTAACATTACGAATCATGTCAATAAGAGCATATTATAAGTAGAGGACATACATGAATGAGCTGTGCTTGTGTGGCTTGTGGTCGAACGGTTATGACGACGCCCCAGTTAAGCGTAGATCGTGGGCTCGAGTACCGCCAAGCCCAGTTTTTATATGAAGAACCATTAGAATCCGGGCTGATGGGCCGTGGTCGAAAGTGAACTTCCAAGCGTTTCGTCAACACCTGCGGTCGACATCTTCAGTGGCGCTGCGTAGACTTCGAAGCTTGTACCTCGGTAGCTCCGTAGTGAGTCACTCGCCACTTAATGCTCTCATTGACCCGAGCATCTAATAGATCTGGTAAATTATGCATTATGAAAACTCACAACAGTCAATTTTGTCTTACATTAACTCATTTCGTGGGGGGTTTATATGCGCCCCTGGGTATTAGTGACGATAACATACTATGGATCTACATGTGAAAGAAATTTGTCATTTAATAACAATGTCTCATTGTAAATGCTGTGATCGTTTCTTAGTACGGCCCGCGTGGATGCGTCCAGTTGTGTTGAAATACAATCGTTGAATTCCAGGTAGACGCATGGGGGTGAAAAAGGATTGTAATGAAGATTTAACAAGTGTGCATCAAAGTCCATCTACATCAAGACTTGCTGAACTGAAAAGAACCACCGACGGTGACGAACCCCTATCAACTCCAAGCTGCCCAATTCAGCTAACCAAGCAAATTATTTACCTGTGCTCATTTTGCAACCAAGGGTTTAGCCAGAAATGCCTGTTACAAGAGCATATTAAGGTACATGCTGGAGTCAAGGATATAAAAAACGTCCAAGTTACAGCAATGGGGCCAGATGAGCAGGCCCATATTCGCATCAATAGCATTAAAAAACCAGTGGAGCCAACCACCAAACAAACAAACCTTCCAACAGTCGACGAAACCGAAGAACGTTTGCTATTGAGAGACAAAATCATTCGGGAATCGATAGAATTATCAAACCAGCTGAGGCCACCAGTCATTGAAACCGTCCACAAATGCTCATTTTGCCACAGGGGCTTCAACCAGAGAGCACACTTAAATACGCACATGAAAATACACTCGAGCAATAACCGTTTTAGCTGTAAGCAATGTGGTAAAACATTCAACGACAAAGGGTCAGTAAAAAACCATGAACTTGTATGCTGCGACTGTTTACTGTACTGTGAACAGTGTGAGCAAAATTTTACTTCAGTAAAAAAGTTAAATGTACACTTACGAACGCATAATTCGCGATACGTCTGCTGCCACTGTGGCAAAGGATATAAAAAGTACTGTAACTTTATGAACCATTTAAAGGAACATGCGTATGCCAATATGTATATTTGTAGTTTCTGCGAGAAGGGTTTTAAAGATAAGGATAAGCTGAGGAACCATACGGAGACCCATATTAGCGAGTACATAAATCAGTGTAAATTGTATATAAATTGTGTATAAATTGGCTATTCCACCGACGTCGTTTTTCAATGTGAATGTGCATGACATGATAGCAGACATCATTAATAAGTCTCTGTCTTATTTTAAGGAGCCTATTATGTAGATACTTAACCTATCTATTATAAATTAAGTTATAATATGGTAGAGACTTATTAATGATGTCTGCTATCACTCCATGCACATTCCCATTGAAAAACGACGTCGGTGGAATAGCCGCCTAAGACAAAGTTGCAGTCACATCCTGACGGTACATGCTGATAGTATGTGAGACTAATTTGGAAATTAGCATCTAGCCATGACTTGCACGACCACCACACACGAGGTAGGGACAACATCCACTTAAAGCAGTAAGACCGCGTTACATTCACACACAGAAGCATTCAAAATCACAGATTCACACATTCATACAAATAAAATCCATATATTAAATCATGTCATTCACTGTTTAAACTTGTGTCTATATGTCGTAATTCATCTACAGCCTCTTGAATTGAATAAAAACATTGTGTTAATAAAAAAGAGTGAAGCTGGACTTTATATTTTTTTCTAGATAAGGCCCTGAATGCAATTGGCAGCCTGTTTTAAAAGTTTATAGCCACGTTAATGGGAGCCTTCGAATACAAAGTTGTTCTTTGGCTATTTACAGCTAGATTCACTTTATTTCTGGTGTCATATGTGTGTTTATCTAGATTGAATAAGTGTTCGTTTTTTTCAGCTACCTCTTTTGCATATAAAAGAATTCGAAATGCATACAGAGACGGCAATGTCAATAAATTTAGCTCTTTAAAGGCATATCTACATGTTTGCCTAATTTTATATTTCATAATTGATCTTATGGCTCGTTTTTGAACTCTGAAAACCGATTAAAATAAATAATTTGTACAGCTACCCCATACCTCAATTCCATAACTGATACGACTCATGAAGAGTGAATTATATATCATAAGTGCCAATTTTTTGTCGAGTTTGGCAAATCTCCTGATGAGGAAGTAAACAGCTTCTAGCCCGCCGGGGCTGCCCTGCGCGCGCCTATTCCTATTTAATATTATTATTATCGACAGAATATATTATGTCGCTTCTCATGTGTATGTGAAAGAGATGAAAGTTTTTTAACTTGAAATTCCCAGATCTATGGCCAAAGCAGAATTTCAGTTAACATTTATTGTAGAGGTAGAGAAATATCATAGCCATTAGAAGATATATATATATATATATATATATATAAGTATATATTATCGACATATTGATACTTGATAATTATGTTAGCACGGCCACAATATTGAGAATTATTTTCGAACAAAACAATTCTGAATACGCGTGGTTGTTCCACCTTAAATGCAGTTTCAGGTTGACTGAAAGCTCATGATCTTGCTTTTAACGCACAAAAGACAGAATTTATGATATTTCAGTTAGCCAACCTCAACAAGGAACCCATTAGCCTGGTTTCCAATGGGATGGATCACAGGATACTATAATATAATATTTATTCTTTCCTTAAGAGTGTCCCACAGTAGGTTTAAGAATTAAGATGTACCTCATACATTTATTTTGAATGACTTGCATTTTTTCAAAGATCAATCAATCAATCTTTGTCCATGACCCACCAAGGTGGGATAGACGGCGTACTAACATTAATGAACAAAAGAGAATAAACTATTGGAAATTTTAAGTTATATCTCAAATCCAATTTCATCGAGGGCAGGCAAACCCAATTGAAGTAGGTAGCATAGACAACAGATAACTAGACTCGTCACCGGGATAGGGATTCAGTTCGCGATAGCAGCGCCACGCCGCGCAGCGGAAATTTTTTCTCCGTCCACTTTCCTTGAACAACAGAGCTCAAGTTAAATTCTTTTGTAAATATTTAAATGTCAAATTAAATATTCATGGGAATAAAATGTATTTTAAAAATTGTAATGATTTTTTTACAAATTCTGAAACTATCACTAAAATCTCAATTTGAAACTTATTTTCAAAAAGATAGTCCAAAATCAAGGACTGATCACTGAAGGACGCACGCCATCCAGCCTACCAGTCATTACTGAAATTGTTTTGTTTGCATTTTCAACTGGGCACTATTATATTTTAGATTTTAGTTTTAGTAGAAAAATGCCGAAAGCTAGCAAAAGAAGAGTCCGATATTGCTCGGTTGTGGGCTGTTTCAATTCAATTAATATGCCAGTCAAAAGGGTGATAAGTCCTAGGGATCGAGAAGGAATAGGTAGTAGTGGGACGACCATTTGTACATTTTGTCCATGTTGAGCATGGCTCATTCTCTCATAGTGTCCATTATCCCTCGTATAGTAGATAGCATAAGTTGACATCGAAGACGTTTAACGGATTGCTAATGGAAAAAACAATCAATTTTGGTCGTTGGTATTAGGCATTCGACATAGGACGAATGGGTTACTAATAATAATCTAGAGTAATAAACAATGTGCTACGTACGGGTTATGAAAAAGTTTTTTAGGACATTACGGGCTCTAGACTGTAGTGCCAAAGAGTAAAAATAAACTACCGTATTAATGGGAATGTTCAGTACAGTATAAAAGTATATGAATAAAATTGAAATGTGGAAATTTAACGTTTGAACTGCAATTGACTAACGCTGCTTACTGTATTACCGATACTTATCTACTTATCATACGTAAACTTATTAGACTTTACACTGCCAATGGCACATTACATAATATAAGCGTTGAAATACAGTCAACTGTCATTATAATGGAATATAAAAAAAAATAATATTAATCTCCATTGGAATATGGCAACTAAAATGTTACAGACCAAAATTTGAATTTAAGCGGGAACGCTGCAAGCGCCGCGGTGCGGAAAAAATTATCTCCGTCCACTTAGCAGAAGACGGTTCTTAGTGGAAGAAAGGCAAAATTCCATTTTATACAGCGTTGACAGCCCCCTGGTAGGTAGGCCTAAACGCGTACTAGACAATACGTGGCATTGCGTAGCCTATGCCTCACTCTGATATTTTAAATATGAAAATTGTGATAGCACGGATATGAAGTATACAGCCTGTCATTAACCAAATTTTAAATTTGCCGTCCTTTTTACAAGGCGGTGGAAAATATACACAGAAAAAGTACGGCAATGAGGTCATTTCGTAGATGGCAGCACCAGTTGCTGAGATATGAAAGCGTTGATTTTTCCATAAGCCTCATAATAATGATAGTTTAAAATTATTTTATTTATGTATTATTTTAAAGTGATATTTATCTATAAATCATGGAGAATAAATATATTAAATTATATGCAGCGCAATAAGGCCCAGGCATAGTAGAAATATTGCAATAAAATATTAAAAGAATTAATTAGGTGCTAAGACCTTAGTTTCCACTAAGGCACTATATAACGAGTCGGTCAGAGTAACACCTGTGTTTGCACCATTCGTTTGCACTGCGCATGCTCGGGGACTGCCACATTCCGTGGTTTACCTCAGAATTCCGTGCGAAATAATTCTATTCCGAGAAATAACCGGGATCTCCCATTTTTGAGGTTTTTCTGTGGATTTTTGGGGAAATACCTATGCATACCAGTATTTGCATGCCAATTTATGGAATCATTTCAATTTGTGATGGTTGAAGCTGAAGCTGATCGGTATTTTTTTATCGGCTGAAATTTAAAGTTACAATTACAATAACCAGATAAGGTTAGGAACCAGGGCCAAGGACCAAAGAACTTCTAATATAATATACTAGAAGTACCATTGGCGCTAGTGTCGCATGGTCATTTGATTTCCGCCATTTTTGGACCTCGTATAAGCCAAGGTCATCACAACTGACAACTTTGTGTTGTATAGATTATTAGATTTTAAAATTAATAGAACATGCCTTTATGTTGTGCCTATAATTGTTATAATAGGTCTTCACGGGAAACCAAGTTATCGTTTCACAAGTAAGTAGATTGTAATAATGAATATTTTATGTAACTATTAATAGAATTAGAAATATAAACCAACCCGGTAGTTATACTACGCTACATATACACATGGTGCATTTTTCCACATTTGACATAAATTATTTCAGAAAGCGGGACACCTTTGATGGGCATGGCCGTAGCCTACCTAGAGGCGGGGGCTGAAATTAGTTTTGATGGTGTTCATTCCCATGTAAAGTAGGCTCACTTAAATAGACCGACCGACGCAGCAGCATTTTTTCCACATCTTTTAGTGTAGGTTCATTTTAGACTCTTTTGTTTTGTTTGCCCCCGTCTCATATTTTATTTCAAAAGTTATCGATTTGTCCGATAAATGAAGAAAACGGGGCGTTATCGCTTCCAGCCCATGTTAACTCCCTGTTTTGTGTTGCACTATCTCTCCCCATCACGATGACTTTTTTCAACTGGGTGGTGGGTGTTTCGCCCTAGGCCTAAAACAAGAGCGTACTACGCTCCTCTTGGCCTAGGCTTATGGCTCAGGACTTACAACAAAACCTCTCTTTGGTATAGATTATATCGTTCATCACGTATGTCCTTAGCCATAACGTATAAAACACGAACCTTGGGTTCGGAGAGACAGAGCTGATTAGACTGTGCGAGTTGAGTATCCCACCTTTCCGGGAAGTACACGTAAGTACGATTTATATAACCCAAAGCCCCTTATCCCCCCCCCCTTCCTAAAGTACTGTTAAGTTGTCCCTAAGTTGATATTATGTATTAATTTTAAGTGTCTTAATATATTATAAGTTATTCCGGTACCATCTTATTAGTTTAGCTGTAATTCCCTCTCATAATGTATATGTATAGGTATTATGTATATTTCGCATGCATTCTGCTCAATAATAAACCGAAAGCATTCTTCTAGTGATGTACATTAATTTTTTTTTGTTGACCTTCAAATTGTTTTTTTTTTTAGATTTCCTTTACGGGACAAAGACTTATGTAAACGCTGGGTTATCGCTCTGCGTAGGGACAATTTTATGCCAAGTGTGCACACCAGCATTTGTTCCCAACATTTTACGTCGGAGGATTATTACGCTAATCACAGGAAACCGAGTCTCAAACCTGATTCGGTGCCTTCTGTCTTCAATTTTCAAAAAACTGTTATCAAGGTAAGCATCAATAATGTTCCATACACTTTCTAAATTAAAAAAAAAAACATGTATATACATTCCATTACCTACCTATTTATAGTAGGGGAGCAATAGGGTAGAGTAATGTGATTCTGTATACTGGGTCTCAGCATACTTTGTTTCATGCCCTTTTCGTTGTAATTAATATTACATTCCAATTTCAGGTCAAACCAAAAAGTCGATATAAAAAGATACGAGAATCTACAACAACTGACGTCTCAAACGAAGTCTCAACTGATGTCTCAACTGACGTGTCATCTGACGTCTCAACTGACGTGTCATCTGACGTCTCAACTGACGTCTCACTGCAGACACAGGCTCCAGACAATCCCCCAACTACATCACAAAAAGAGGTGTTGGATTATCATAATTACGCAGTTTCTAGAAGTCCCCGGAAAATGAAAAGATTAATGGACAACTTGAAAAGGAAAAGAGAAGATTTAAAATTAACTAAGAAGCGTCTTCACTCGTCAAAAAATGTAGCAAAAAGGCAAAAGATCGAAATAGGCAGTCTGAAGGACGCTATTACCCATCTCAAAGCGACAAAACGCATCAGTGAAAAGTTGCACGCGTTATTGGAGTCTGCGTTTGGAAATCAGCTCAACGAAATATTAAATGGGAAGCAGTCAACAACCTATGGAGAGAAGATGAAAGCGTTCGCTTTGACTCTGCATTTTCATTCTCCAGCGGCCTACAGGTATCTTCGGATGTCCTTCGCCAACAAGCTTCCCCACCCTAATACTTTGCGCAGATGGTGCAATTCAATTGATGGCAACCCTGGCTTCACTTCTGAAGCATTTACGGCCATCAAGAACCGTGTCGATAAGGCCCAAGGACCACTATATGTGGCACTTATTTTTGATGAAATGTCGATTAAAAAAAGACTTGATTGGAATGGGAAAGAATTTGTAGGATTTGTTGACATGGGGGGAATATGCACCGAACCTAGTGAGGAAGGTGTCCAAGCTAAGGAGGCTCTTGTGTTTATGATTAATTGTATTAATTACTCATGGAAGATTCCAATTGGGTACTTCCTAATTAATGGTCTCTCTTCCGAGGAAAAGGTGAAGCTTATCGACATGGCCTTGAGGTTGCTTCATGACATTGGAGTGGTGGTAAAAGCCATAACATGTGACGGCTTAAAATGTAATTTAGCTGTGATGAAATCCATGGGTGCTTCGTTCAACATTGACGCCATGAGACCATGGATTTCTCATCCCTCATCGGGGGAGAAAATTCACATAATAATAGACGTATGTCACATGTTAAAGCTAGCAAGAAATTTACTGAGTTGTAGGAGAGTTATCATTGACTGTAACAACGAGGAAATTAAGTGGTCGTATTTTGAAGAACTTCACCGACTACAGAGTGAGGAAGGGTTAACTTTGGGCAATAGATTAAAAAAAAATTCAATTAGTTTTCAAAATCAAACAATGAAAGTTAGATTGGCTGCCCAGTTACTGAGTAGCTCCTCCTCAAAAGCTATAGATTTTCTGCGTGACCATCTGCATCTGGATGAATTTAAGGGGAGTGCAGCAACCAGTCGGTTTTGCTCCATCATTGACCGACTTTTTGATATTGGTAACAGCAAAAACGCGTTCGCCAAAGGATACAAGGCCCCTATTAGCCCAAAAAACCGAAACAGCACTTTGGTATTTTTGGCTGAAGCCGAAAATTATCTGTGCAAGTTGCGGGAAACAAATGGCCAGTTAGTTGCCAACGGGGGAAAAAAAACGGTTGTGATTGGGTTCCTCTGTTTAATACATGGGATCAGGAATATGTACGAAGAATACATTTCTACAGGGAAATTGAGGTATTTGTTAACTTACAAATTAAGTCAAGACCATCTGGAAATGTTTTTCGGGATGTTGCGTGCAAGGCTTGGGTGGAATAACAACCCATCTGCTGTCCAATTTAGGGCCGCATACAAGCAACTTCTGCTAAAAAATGAAGTATCATATAAAACTTCGGGCAACTGTTTGCCCCAGGATGACTCGAAGCTTCTGTCATGGAGCAAAGGTAAAGAGTTGAACCGCGCAATTCAGTGCAGTTTTGATCCTGTGATTTTTGGGAACAATAGGGGGAATGACGTAGAGGTGCTCCAGGCTGAAGACCATGACTATATTGTTCTCCCGTCAGCCCTATCGGAGTACAGTGAGTACGTCATCACTTACATTAGTGGTTTCGTAGCCAAACAGTTGGAGAAAAAAATTAACTGCACTGACTGCATTCTCAGTCTAACAACTAGTGGGGGATTACTCTATGACGATTTTTTAACTTTAAAAAATAACGGAGGGTTGAGGAAACCATCTGCCAGTGTAGTGAAGGTTTGCCGACAAACGGAGAAGGTCATACGATGTAATTTAAAAAATAACTCTCCTGTGAAAGGGCCCTTAAAGATTAAACTGGAGCATGAAGTTTTAAAGCGTTGCTCAGATGCCTTCCCGGACCTGACAGAACATTCAAAGGAAAACGAATTTCCTGAAAATCATATTTTCATGCTTGTGAAATATATTTTCAATTTATATTTAAAAATACGATGCCACCATGTTGCTCGGAATAACTACTTTGAAAGCCATAAAAATATCATTAGACAACGGTTATCAAAAATTGTGATTTTCCAAAATCAGTAGGCTATAATTTCTTGTATGTAACTATGTAACAAAGGCGGGTATTCCACATACGTACATCGTCAATGAAAATTATGAAATTGAAGGTGGTAGCAGACATTAAAGACATACGAAAAATTCTGCTACCACCTTCAATTTCATAATTTTCATTGACGTTGTACGTATATGGAATACCCGCCTAAGTATGTGTAACTAGCCCTTGTAATTAATTGTTCTTACTCTATTTGTTCTTTTGTTTTGTGTAGTTTGTTTTTAGTTTGTAAGTTTAGTTTTAATTTTCCATTTGCTTTCTTTTGAATGACATTTTTTTTGGATCATGTAACCTATTGCTTGTTTTTAATCCTCGTAATACCAGCTAGGTTTTTGCTCTTTGATGTAATGCAATTCAGCTGACGTAAATTTAGACATCTTCACACAGTTTTTTTGTGATTTGGCTTATGGTCTGAAACCATAACGTCTGGACTAGAGATGTATACCATAAGTAGCTGTCAAGTCAGTACGTCGTGTATGTACTGTAGCCTGTAGGCCCATTAAGTTATATATATGTATATATATATATATTAAGATAAGTCATCAGTCATCGCACCTAACGGAAAAATATTTTATGGTATAGCGACAGGCACTATTTCGAAAAGCATGTTTATTGCATAATTACTAGTCAGCTGCAGAATGTCGCAGTGACAGACAACGACAGATTAGGCACCGATGTGCCGTTCCATGGGAGGTACGGAAAATTAAAAGAAGCCCTGAATTATGAGACTATTTAATGCAATATATGAGTAGGTATCAGAGGAGTAAAGTTTTAGAATGATGGCGGGGGCAAAAAAAGTAGACCTTATGACGTCATCAGGCAGGATTTGAGGAAAAATTGAAAATATAAGAGCAAAATATTAGGGTTTTACGCATTTTAATAGTTGTAAAGTATAGCTGTAGATTTTACAACGCTAAAACAGGAATGCTAACATTAATATTGCTGCAAAGGGGACCATGAAGTATGAACTACGTCTTACAAGGCTCGAGGCGGGGGGGGGGGGGGGCAAGTTGGACCTTGCTCCCCAACTTTACGCCCCTGGTAGGTATGTTAAACAAAGAAAGTTTTTAGGCATGTAGGGCCCCACCTCACCCACGAATTAGTGACAGCCAACCTTGCAGGGAGACAGAAATTGCCTCGAGCCTCCCGAGCAGGGCCCAAGTTGCCACCTCCCGAAATGTACAAACGGAAGGACAAATGGTCTGTACCTCAAAAGGCATTAGTCCCTTATCAGACAGGATAGCCTATTGTTATGTATTTGAATAGAGGAATAAGCACCAAAAACCTCCAAGTATTTAAACAAGCTCCATGAATATATTTTACATGAATTTAACCCTATAGGGCGGAGGGAAGCATATTTATTATAACGGTGAAAGTTATACAGTCTAAATGGTAAATAAAGACAAACAAATTAAGTATCTTTGATTTCCATTAGAAAACTATTTTTATTGGAATTTAAACTAGTATCGTTTGGCGCGAAAATATGAGATCCAAACATGGCGGATCTTCTATTTTCCCAAGCTCCGCAAGCAAATCATATGGAGGTGTAGGGGCCTGCCAAGGACAGATGAGAGTTAAAAAATCATATCATATAAAGGGGACCAACATTTTAAAAAATTCCAGAGTATTCCGTGAATTATTTAAAAATTCTTAGGAATACGGCTGAAGCCTAGCTGAAGTCGTTTGGCAACCCGCCCCTGGTGGCTGGTACTCATCGTAGCCTACCATCATTAGTGCATTTAGTTTTTTCTACTACTGCAATAAGGTTTTTAAAAATGACATTACATTGCTCACATTTAAACATCATGATACAGCTACGGAACGTACTTGAAAAAAGAAAATCTAAACAGTAAAATTGAAAACCAAATTTACATTGTACACGGTAGTTAAAACGTAAAATGTTAAAGTTGACGAGCATGCGCAGTGCAAAAATCCACAGAAAAACCTCAAAAATTGTTGATCCCGGAAATTTCTCGGTATAGAATTATTTCGCACGGAATTCTGAGGTAAACCACGGAATGTGGCAGCCCTGAATTGAGTACACATACGGCTAGACCGGGGTAAATTACTCTAATTCTGCAGCCTCCTCATTGGTCCGAATTTCAGCCCCACCGATTGGGTGTCAATTCATAACATGTTATGTTCAATAATTTTAAATTTGTAAATGTTGATCCGTTCGGTTGGCGTCTTGGCGTCTGATGTTTCCGTTTCCGTTCCGACTTTCAGTCTTTCACATTACTACATTAGAAATCTGGTTATTTGAATATTGTTTTATTTCGAGAATGGATTCAACTAATATAAGTTTGCATGACCATAACTACGCAATTAAATCGTTAGGGCAACAAGATAAAGGAACATACGCCTGTAATGATTGCCCCAATAAATGGTATAAAAACAGAAGCGGCCTTTTGAAGCACCGGAAATTGAAGCATGGTGATGATTCAACGTACTCAATTAATCCTTATAATATTTTTCACGTGCGGTGCTTAGAGGAGGATTGCCAAATAACATTCCCAAGTTTTGGTACTATAATTATACGATGTTCTGTGGTTTGAGTCCCCGAGCATGCGCAGTGCAAACAATGGTGCAAACATAGGTGTTACGCTGACCGACTCGTCACTATATACCCTAATATAGAGCCCTAGTTTTCACCAAAGAAGTTCTAATAATAAATAATAACATGCAAACGGCGGCCATTTTGAATAATATGGATATCAGTTTGTTGTCAGCGAACCTAGGGACCAAAACTCTCCCTAGATAGAGCCCTAAATTCAGGGCTGCCGTTTGCCGTATAATTATACGATTTTGCGTATAATTTGAAGGCTTGCGTATCGTCGTGCGTATAATGTTAAATGCGTATAATTTCATATAGTTTGAACAAAGAAAATGCGAGAAAGCAATCTTGAATATTCAATAACAAAAAATCCATTTTTTTAGCATTTGAAAATTAGCGGGAGTTATTTGTTGGTATAAACCATAGAAATATATAAACTGGGACGGCAGTACCCATAATATCCCTTACGGGACAATCGTTAACTATAAGCCAACTATCAGAGATAAGTACCAACGTAAAAATTTCGAAGTCTTACACATTTCAGCATAGCAGAACGGATACCTGGACCCGGTCAAATCTCTGTACTTAGCCGATGTGGACTACTTACCCAGCTAAATTGCGTATTTATCTTGTGCAGGCTACACTAGCCGCCATATTGATAACGGTCTACAGCCACGCGATGGTAAAAACTCTGTGGCTAGACCTAATCATACCACGTTTCGCTTATGGTTTCGGTATAGCCAATTCGAAGAATCAGCGGACCGACCGTCATAGTTTCTGGTTTTAGTATACTTATATGTTTCTTCTAGACATGTTACCACATCCGAAATAACTATGTTTTACTCAGCCCGGAACCAATATTGAAATGGGAACAAAGCATCAGATCCCACTAATTGGCTAAGCTTAGGCATATGCATGCATTTAAATTTTTAAGTTTAAAAAGTTTACATGCGAAAATTTCAATGATTTCAAAAATTGGCGGGAAAAAGGTTTTGCCAACAAGAAGGAAGTGTGAAATTTGAAGGTAAAAAATTAAAATTTTAAGTAAATAACCGACTAGGGCACGAAAACATAAAAAAAACAATAAATAAAAAAATAATGCATTATTTTTTTTATTTTTGCAACTTGCGTATCTTTGCGTATCTTTTTCGCTTCCATTGCGTATAATTTTAATTTTCCGAACGGCAGCCCTAGGGCCCCTAATATAAGAAAAAGTCAAGTAAGTCAACAAACATGGCTGCGGAAACTTCAATCAGTTCAATCACACTTCAATAAACTACTAAGTAAACTACTAAACTAGGAACTAGGAAGTCCTTAGTTTCATACATTACTATCCGTAATAAGTAATTCCTTTTCCGTCCGGCGTCCATCCGTTGGACGGTTAGTAATTAGTTGAGTGAGCTAGTGTGTTAATTATTGGCTTGAAATCTGATTATTCCAATGTTATTTGAATTTTGAGAATGGATTCAACTGATATATGTAAGTTTGCATGACCATCATTATGCAATTAGTAGTAGTACGTCAAGGCATAAAGATGAAGGAGCATATAACGATAATGATCGCCCCAATAAATGTTATAAATACAGATGCGGCCTTTTGAAGCATGGTAATAGTTTAATGTACTCGATCAATGCTAATAATAATCTTCGTGTGCGTTGCTTGGAAAAGGATTGTCAAATAACATTCTTAATATTGGCAATAGCATTTGTCAAAAATACATGAAATGGATGTTAAAAAATTCAGTTTTCATCATTGAATGGTAAGAAATATGGTAAAGGTTTAGTTTAGCTACCCCTCATAAAATCACAAAATTTGGTTCTATATCGTTGATTTACCTTTAAAGAAACCCATTTCCGAAAGAATTAAAGGTCGGAAAAGTATAGTTTTTGAGTTACAGCCGAATTTAGTTCGAACTTTTGCATGGGCAGGTACAAACAAATTAAAAATTAAATTTTTTATGGAAGGAACATTGTCAGAGGCATGTAAATAAGACAACCCTTGCTTAAAATATAAATTCCATTGCAAATGGGATGTTTTCCTTCCATATTAAAAGCATTTTCATTCGACTTTTGATACAGCGGGGTAGCTAAACTAGACCTTTACCGGAAATATTATTGATCTAGTTATGGGTTATGCAGTATAATATATATAATGCATTTAAAGTAATTGGTAAACATCCCATTCGCAAGGCAATTCATATTTTATTACGCATGCGTTTTATATTCGTTGTCATTTGCATTCTGCAATGCGAGGTCGGTGGAAACACCGCCTAAGTCATGAATGTCTGTTACCACGTCGCCGTATTTGTATTTAGCCCTAGCCGGTCGGTGGAAACCGCGCCTAACAATGGCTAACCTGTTTTGAACTTGAACTAGAAACCAGAAACCAAGAAGTCTTGAAAAGTATAAAATATTTATTGGCAAGGTAATAGTAGCATTACTAATATGTATAATAAGTATGAGACAGATAAAATAATTCGATACATTTGTTAATTATGTATGACTGATTTAATTAAATTAAAGATCTCTATGAATTTCTATTCGATTCATTGTCCTTGTCCAATGCCCATTCAAAAATTTAAAAATGGCCTCTAAACAAATCAAATCATTTGTATTATTGTGTCGATTTCAAATAATTTTTTTATTGGATGTTGAAAGATACCTAATTCAACATTCAACGTTGTAATATATAAACTGCATTGCGTATCAGTTCTGCAGCATTATGGAAAAGTGTGAGCGTTTTCTATGGCTTTATATATTATGCTGTCAACGCTGGCTTAGGCGCCCATTCCACCGACCGGCTAGGGCTATTTACAAAAACGGTGACGTGGTAGCAGACATTCAAGACTAAGGCGGAGTTTCCACCGACCTCGCATTGCAGAATTGACGGAAATGTTTATTTTCCTCTATGCCATAGTTAAAATTGATCAATAATCATACAGTAAAATCACAAACAAACAAACTAAAATTAAAAAATGGCGTCATGGGATATGTCAATTACAAACATTTTAATAGATTTCTATAAAAAGAAAAATTCTAATTTCCGTCAATGTCATTTGCATTCTGCAATGTGAGGTCGATGGAAAAGCCACCTAAGTCTTGAATGTCTGCTACCACGTCACCGTTTTTGTAAATAGCTCTAGCCGGTCGGTGGAATAGGCGCCTAACGGAATCGAATCTAATGACTTTATATATGTGAATTCTCGGTTTATCTAGCTAGAGTTAGGTCGTTCAATCTCGCCCCCTGTCTAGATCTGATCTGATAAGCTCATATGCGGTGCCTTATAAAAATATACTGTTGCCACATCGGAGGCTTATTCGGTGATTCGCAAATGTCGTTCCTCACAGGCAGAAAACTGAAAAGTATAAATACATTTAGGCCTAAACTATTCTTTTTATAAATCTATTTATAGTAATAATTCTTGAAATAGGGTGTAACAAACAAAATCCAATTTATGAATAATAAGAAATAAACTCCTTTTAATTTTTACAAAGTTCTCATGTACAATAGTATTTAGCAAAAAAGATAGACCTAGATCAAAGAAGCAATCTTTGATAGTTTACTCTTAATTTACAGGGTCGCACACAAACGCCCAGCGATGTGTTGAAATGCAAATACAGTAGGCACCATTGTAAATCTGTTAATCTTGTTAATTTTAGGCATTAAAAGTGAAAAAAATATTCTAGAGGTAAAGCAAGAAATCAAAGTAGAAGTAAAGGACTTTGACGAAAACTTTGGGACAGCTAACTACCATGGTATGATTTTTTAGCATTTCTCGCCGCGCTCTCAGTTCAATCGGGTGTTTTCTAAGGTGGGCGAAACCTTGTAGTATAGGATTCAGTCTTTCACACTTGGCTGTGCGTGACGCTGGCCTTACAAGGTCGCCCCGTTGCCTCGTGTTGTAGGTGTGAGTGTCCCCGTTTTGTTGAAATGTCCCCACACCTCAGGCTAAGATATGTAAGATGCAGCTAAATATGTACAGACTTGGGGCTGTCATGATTTTTAATGATTTGAAGTGAGAGCGACAACTGTCACGAGGTCCCAGTTTTAGCATGTAGCGCACTCCCCTCTTTTGAAGCCTGAGTACAGCGTCCATGTTCCCTACGGAAGTCCCTCCCCGGGCCAATATGCCGTAGTTTATAGCTTTTTAGTGCACTTTATCGCAGTTTCCTCTATTGAAGGACCAGTTATGATGAGCGTAGTATCGTCCGCCAACATCAGCCTTTCGTTTTCATTACTCATTACTAAGTAGTGAGTTGATATATACAGTTGACATAGAGAATTTTGATATGCAAATACAGTAGGCACCCTTGTTAATTTGTTAATCTTGTTAATTTTAGGCATTACAAGTGAAGAAAATATTGTAGAGGTAAAGCAAGAAATCAAAGTAGAAGTAGAGGACTTTGGCGAAAACTTTGGGACAGCTAACTACCATGGTATGATTTTTAATGGAAGGAAGGGGCGAGAGCGCCCAGATAGCTTAGACCTAGGGGTGCTTATGGGAGATATCTCAAAAGTCAAGATATTTTGGAAACAAGTGTATCCCACAAATTTAAATAAATAAATATTGACTTTTTGTTCTATTACGAAGCCAACCTGGAGGAGTTAGGGCCATAAAGTCCTCTGTTTTTGGTGACGGAATGAATGAATTAGTTCGTTATCATTTATATAACATACAGTATATATTTTTTTTTCTTATATTTAATTATTGAAATAGGGCATAACAAACAAAATCTAATTAATGAGTTGTAAGAAATAAACTCCTTATGATTTTTACAAAAGTTCTCAAGTACAATAGTATTTAGCAAAAAAGATAAATTGATCACAGACGCTATCTTTGATAGTTTACTTTTAATTTACAAGGTCGCACACAAACGCCCAGCGATGTGTTGAAATGCAAATACAGTAGGCACCCTTGTTAATATAAAATAGACTTGTCGGGCTTGTGGTCCAGCGGTTAAGACGACGCCCCTTTAGGCATAGATCGTGGGTTCAACTCCTTTTATAAATCCTGTTATACTGAGCAAATGTTTCTGAACTTTACTACCCACAATTAATTCTATGAATATAATCATTGCCAATAGGCCTATAGCGGTCTGGGACTAAATAAGTAAGTACCCTAGTATTAACTATGCAATTAATTCTGTAGATTCAAGCGAAGAAATGGTAAAAGTCAATGCCGAGACTGAAGGTATTAAAGACGAGATTGATCTAAAATATGAGGTTAAATACGACTGGAGCAGCCTTCCGGAGCAAATTGGTCAAAGTGAGTTTTAATCAGACGAAGCAGTAGAATCCGGTAATAAAAATAGTAATTATGATATCATAACGTATGTTATATTGTTACAGCTAATAACATTGGTGGTTTAATCGAAGATCCAACAATAGCAAAATTCCAAAAGAAATTTGTTCATAATTCATTTGGTCAGGCGAATGATCTTCCTTCAATCGTCCCTGGTTATCCAAAAACAGCTGTAGAACGAATGAGAGACTTCAGAGCTCGGAAAAAGAAGGAAAATCAAATAGCGAAACATCGAAAACCCAAGAAATCACGCGCAGAGCTTGTGCAAGAGTGCAGAGCCCGAAAAAAACCTAAAGCCCAATCAGTAGGTAAGATTTTTTCAGTTATCTATGGTTAAAATTCCGATTAATTATAATCATGATATCATGGCGTATGTTATATTGTTACAGCTAATAACATTGCTGAGTTAATCGAAGATCCGACAATAGCAGAATTCCAAAAGAAATTTGTTCAAAATTCATTTAGTCAGGTGAATGATCGTCCTTCAATCGTCCCTGGTTATCCAAAAACAGCTGTAGAACGAATGAGAGACTACCGAGCTCGGAAAAAAGGTAAAGCCCAATCAGTTGGTAAGAATTTTTCAGTTATGTGAGGTACTGGGTAGCCCAGGCTCACAATTAGGGGGTAGCACTTACTTGTAGATTATCTGTGGCGTCCCGATGCTGGCGAAGAGAAGTCTGCCGGACCCGACTGCTGCGCTGCTATGCAGACCGGAGACTGTCGATTATAGGAGACCACAAATAATCTTAGGATGCCTCACTTTGAAGGGGGTTTTACAGAATCAAAATAAAAGGTAAAAAGACTAAGGAGAATAAGAAAATGCGTTAATGGGAAAAAACGAGGTGTGTGCCCGAAGACCGCAAGATTCGGACCGACTCTTCCTCTACTGACTAGTTGCTAACTCCAACAAACTTGCAAGTTTTGACAAGTAATCTATGGTAAAAATTCCGATTGATAATGAAGGAAAATCAAAGAGCGAATCATCGAAAACCCAAAAAATCACGTGGAGAGCTAGTGCAAAAGTGCAGAGCCCGAAAAAAAACGTAAAGCCCAATCAGTAGGTAATATTTTTTCAGTTATCTATTGTTAAAATTCCGATTGATAATAATTATGATATCATAACATATGCTATATTGTTACAGCAGATCCGACAATAGCAGAATTCCAAAAGAAATTTTTTCAAAATTCATTTGGTCAGGCAAATGATCTACCTTCAATCGTCCCTGGTTATCCAAAAACAGCTGTAGAACGAATGAGAGACTACAGAGCTCGGAAAAAGAAGGAAAATGAAATAGCAAATCATCGAAAACCCATAAAATCAGGCGCAGAGCTTGTGCAAGAGTGCAGAGCCCGAAAAAAAGGTAGGCTAAGGCCCAATCAGTAGGTAAGATTTTTTCAGTTATCTATGGTAAAAATTCCGGTTGATAATGAAGGAAAATCAAATAACGAATAATCGAAAACCCAAAAAATCACGAGCAGAGCTTGTGCAAGAGTGCAGAGCCCGAAAAAATGGTAAAGCCCAATCAGTAGGTAAGATTTTTTCAGTTATCTATGGTTAAAATTCCGATTGATAACAATCATGATATCATAACATATATTATATCGTTACAGCTAATAACACTGCTGATCCAACAATAGCGGAATTCCATAAGAAATTTGTTCAAAATTCATTTGGTCAGGCGAATGATCTTCCTTCAACCTACCCTGGTTATCCAAAAACAGCTGCAGAACGAATGAGAGACTACAGAGCTAGGAAAAAGAAGGAAAATGAAATAGCGAATCATCGAAAACCCAAAAAATCAGGCGCAGAGCTTGTGCAAGAGTGCAGAGCCCGAAAAAAAGGTAACCCCCAATCAGTAGGTAAGGTAAGGTAACATTGGTGCTTTAATCAAAGATCCAACAATAGCAGAATTCCTAAAGAAATCAGGCGCAAGGGCAGAGCCCGAAAAAAGGGTAAAGCCCAATCAGTAGGTAAGATTTTTTCAGTTACCTATGGTAAAAATTCCGATTGATAATAATCATGAAGGAAAATGAAATAGTGAATCATCGAAAACCCCCCAAAATCAGGCACAGAGCTATATTGCAAGAGAGCCCGAAAAAAGGTTAAGCCCAATCAGTAGGTAAAATGTTTTCAGTAATCTATGGTAAAAATTCCGATCGATAATAATCATGATCAGTGGCGTAGCCATGGGGGGGGGGGGGGCAGCAGGGCCCGGGCCCCCCAACAAAAATTTATCAAACAGAAAATTTTTCAGATATTTATTCAATAATAAAAATCCCCGGGGAGACCCCGGTCCCCCTGTTTCCAGTTTTGTTAATAATGTTATCGTCTGCAAAATCAATTTTTTTTTGCCGACATACTATTTCCGGCCTATCTTTTAAAAAACATTCCCCACGGTAGCCCCCGGGCCCGCCTTGTTACCTGTAATATTCTTCAAATGTAAAATATGAGCATAACTGCTTTCAAAGTGCGTATATTCCACTATTTTGATGGGCCTATTCTTTTTGAAAATAATTCCCACGGGGGAGACCCCCGGGCCCCCCTTTCTTGTAGTAGGTCTACTATTCTTCGGCTGTAAAACCTAAACATTATTAGAATAGTTTCCAAGACGTATGTACATCAAAATGTGTAAAACTCCACAACTTCAGGCCTATTTTTTCCATAAACCTTCCCCCGGGGGGGGGGGGGAGGGGGGGGAACGCCAAATGAAACACAACCCCATTCGAAAACCTATTGTAAACGGGTCAATTTTAAGTATTGATGTTGCATGAAAACTGGACCCCCCAAAAAAATTCTGTCTGTTATATTGTTACAGCTGATAACATTGCTGACTTAATCGAAGATCCAACAATAGCAGAATTGCATAAGAAATTTTTTCAAAATTCATTTGGTCAGGCGAATGATTTTCCTTCAATCTACCCTAGTTATCCAAAAACAGCTGCAGAACGAATGAGAGACTACAGAGCTAGGAAAAAGAAGGAAAATGAAATGGCGAATCATTGAAAACCCAAAAACTCACAAGCAGAGTTTGTGCAAGAGTGCAGAGCCCGAAAAAAGCTAAAGCCCAATCAGTAGGTAAGAGTTTTTCAGTCATCAATGGTAAAACTTCCGATTGATAATAATCATGAAGGAAAATGAAATAGCGGATCATCGGAAACCCAAACATATCACGAGCAGTGCTTGTGCAAGTGTGCAGAGCCCGTAAAAAACGTAAAGCCCATTCAGTAGGTAAGATTTTTTCAGTTATCTATCGTTAAAATTCCAATTGTTAATAATCATAACATATGTTATATTGTTACAGCTAATAACATTGGTGATTTAATCGAAGATACAACAATAGCAGAATTCCAATAGAAATTTGTTCAAAATTTATCTGGTCAGGCGAATGATCTTCCTTAATCAGTAGGTAAGAGTTTTGAAGTGAAACTTCTTTATCGACGTTGATAGGTTTTTCTCTTTCGCGCCATCCTGACTTCTGTACTCATGGATGACGCTCATTTTTGGGCAGATGAAGAATGCTTATCTCAATTTAAATTATACCCATGTCTTCGTCTATTCTTTCTCTTTCAAGCCATGCTACATGTGTTGTGATAGGACAAAGGGTTCGATTTTGGGGGTAGGAAACATGAGGAGGTGCGCCCAAATTTGTCGATTTTCAACGAAAATAGGCATAGCCCATACTTAGCACATTGTTCATTACTGTAGATTAATATTAGTATAACCCATTCGTCCTATTTCGAATGCTTTATACCAACGACCAAAGGAGATTCGGGCAATATTGATATGATATTTTTTTTCCATTAACAATCCGTTAAACGTCTTCGATGTCAACAAGGGATAATGGACAAGAGTCAAGAGGTGAGCATGAGACATACGGCGGGGTTTCCACAGACGTCAATGGGCAATGGTTAATGTGGTATTGACGTTTTAGCAGACATTGAAAACATACTAAAAATGTCTGCTACCACGTCAAAACCATATTTACCATTGACCATTGATGTATGTGGAAACCCCGCCTACTCAACATGGAAAAAAATGTTCATAGGCCTATAAATGACTTTACCAAGTCAATACTGAAGCACGTGAACGCCCTTGTTCTCCTCCGCCAAATCGCGCACCGCGAAGCCTAGACAAGCCATAGCTAACCCGATGTCTTCTAGCCATCGCATCCGTGGTCGTCCCACTACTTATTCCTTCTCTCTGGGACTTATCACCCTATTGACTGACATATTATATATTCGTTCCACGTGCCCAGCCACTTGGCGTTTTTTTAATTTTATTTCGGCTCCTATTGGATGTTATTATAATGCGTAAAGCGGGTGATCGTTGCAAATGATTCAATACACTCCTAACCTGATTTCCCAATACTATCCTATGGATATAGGCGTCGCCTGTAGCCTACAAACCAGTTTCTATTTTTACATAGGGACTAATAAAGAATTTCATCAGTAGATATACAAATTTGATGCTATAATACTGTCAACGGGGGTTATGAGGGGGTGACTTTGATCGATATTTTTACTATTATTGTTTTCTGCATCAAGCTAATTGATTTCACCTTTTCGTTTAGCAACCATGGCAATTGTTAGTATACTAGGTACAACCTTACAAAATTTCAGTCCACAATTTTTATTAGTTTTCCAAAAAGTAAAAAAAAAGTTCGATCAAAGTCCGACCCCCAAATGGGGTGTCTTTGATCGCACCAATTTTATTGCATGAAACGACTGGTAGTGAGGAGTAGAGCGATCAAAGCCTACCCGCGGCAAATTCTGTTCGGCCGTTATTTAGAAAATAAATAAAATGTTTTCTAAGGCGACTTAGATAGGACAAGGTTAAGGGAACAGATAACAATAATTTTACTTTATTGAAATTCTTGGACCAATTCAGGCACCAAAAAATGTCCCCATTTGTTAAGGGCCAACCGGAGTCGCCCATATTCCATTTTCTGTTAACTTCAATTTCTCATGAAATATGGAACGCAGAACCATGAAAAAATGCTGAATGGCCAGAAGAATTTTTTCCCCTAATTTTGATGTATAGTATGTGGCCTTAACTAACCCCAATTCGCCACAGTTGATGAACTCCTTCAACTTGAACTCCTGAGTGACCGTAATTTTTGCTTTCCAATTTATACGTAGTATAAGGAAAGCTTTGTGATGGTCAAAATTTTACATTCCGAGATTTCAACGGATTTACACGTTTTGAGGTCCCAGGAACAAAAAAAAAAAGTGGTTTTTACGAAATGTCTGTCTGTCCGTCGATCGTCGTAAAAAATAAAAATAACTAAATTTTAATGAGAATTGACTAAAAAATAATTTTTCTTATTCCTTATTACCTTATTATCGATGACTTCTACCTTCAGGCATGTTTTAGGTGTTAAAAAGAGTAACGAAATCGGACCAAAAAAGTATTTGGTTTCGGACAAAAAAATGTTTTTTGAAAAAAGTATAGAAAAGTCACGCTCAAATGCATTGCGTGCCCTGTCATTATTACTGTGTGGTAATGTGACCGGTCTAGAATATGCAATGCCATCGATTAATCAGTGCTTTGGGATTGGTGATATCCTAGGCGATTGCCAGAGGGGGTCCTTGGGTTCCGGACCCCCCCCCCCTTCCCAAATGGTTACAACGAACACTAGATAGAATGGAGTTTTAAAGATTTTTAAATTTATTGAGGTCATCTCACCTCCAGTAACGTCAGGTGGACACCCCCCCCCCCCCCCCCTCGAGATATCAGATATTAAACCATTGGAAAATTATTTACCATGAAATTACTTATTTTCTCTACCTAATAATTGATAAATTGGAAAGCATGTTCGAGTAAACTCGGACCGGTTCTTTGCTTATCAAGCTCACTAACTATAGCCGATCGGTATTGATGATTGCAACATACTATAGCCTATATCAAAATTAGGAGAAAAAATTCTTCTTGCCCGCATTTAGCATTTTTTTATTGTTCTGCGTTCCATATTTCATGAGAAATTAAAAGTTTTCACAGAAATGGAATATAGGCGACTCCGGTTTGCCCTTAATGGCCGTTGGAGATTTGATTTTGCGAACAATATCCGACAAATTATACTCTAAAATATCATCTTTCGGAGGCCACATAAAACATTTTGTTCCTTTCTTCATACACTTGACGGTAACGCCTGAAGCGTTTTTTTTTTTTCCCCGGGATATTCATGTCTATTGTAGTATACGGATATAAAATCTCCCACTTGCAGCTGCTTTTTCTCTAAAGAAGTTAGTTCTTGAGCGAAACTGTCTGCATCATCGTCCGAATCGGAGTTAAATAAGGACTTTTTTTTGTTCTATTACTAAGCCAACCTAGCGGAGTTAGGGCTATAAAGCCCTCTCTTACACTCAACTAGTAAGACCCGGGACCGCCTGCTTTACATGCCTTCCGAAGCATGGCCAGAAAATGTAGCCAGTGTGGGACTCGAACCAACAACCTTTCAGGTGAAAGTCAGAGTCCGTACCACTACTCTACATGTCTTGAGTTGGAGGTTTCACCCATAGAACTTGCAGCTACGGAAGGGCCTGCCGAGGAAGGTGAGGCCTTGGGTGGCACGTCTGGGGTGTCCACAGCAGCAGCGTTCTTTCCCGGCACCACATCCAGTTTTGTCCTCTTTTTCTTAATTTTTGGTTCCACCCCCAAATCGCTGTTCCTTCAGAAAATTTGTCAATGAACTCTCCAGATTTTCTGTAAACGCCGCAGCTGTTACCATGCAAGGTTTTTAGCACGCTGTCAGGCTGGAATGGGAAAATTCCACAAGCAGCGAATTCACGTTTCAAATCTCTAGTGATTGCACTGCCAGTTTCTCCGTTCGCAGAAGGTTTCTTATCCATGGCAAGCAGTGAATCATTTAAAATGGAAAGCATCACATTTTTTGGAATCCGCTTAACTTGCAATTTCTCATTTTACATTTATGGAGTTCTTAGCGCCATGCAAGATTCAGTGGCCCAAAAAACGCGACATCCAAAGGTTGACAAATGTGGGTTGTATTTGGCTGCAGACATACAAACGCAATATTATGATTTTCACAGTCTTTCAGCACATCGTTGCTGAATGCAATGGGAAGGAAGGTTGTCTCGCAACAATACATTTTTCCATTTAGCCTTTTTGCGTGCGGCAAAAAAAAAACTGCCTCTCTGTGAAAGTAACCATGTCTATCCATCCATGGCCAGTCTTCAAGGGCGGATTTTGCCTCCAGTTTAGGGGGGGGGGGTGAGGTTCAGTGGATTATAACATTAAAAAACATAATTATTATTGTAACAGCAAAGGCTTTCACGGCCGGAGTCGAATGAAGGACCAGTAGAATCCGGGCTGATGGGCCGTGGTCGAAATGAAAGCGAACTTCCAAACGTTTCGTCAGCCGGCCATTGTTCTCCTGTTCCATCGTGAATTGGATGTTTGCATGGACCGAGTTTATATGATTCAGGAAGTTCTCTAGGTTCTTTTGGCCATGACTCCATACCACGAAGGTGTCATCTACATACCGGAACCAACATTTCGGTTGTAGAGGGGCTGAGTTCAAAGCCGTATTTTCAAAGAACTCCATGTAGAAGTTAGCGACTACTGGACTGATTGGGCTACCCATCGCGACTCCATCCAATTATTCATAGAAGGTCGAATTCCATTGAAAATACGTCGTTGTCAGCACGCGGTGGAACAAAGCAGCGATGTCATCCGTGAAGTTTTCTTTTATCAACTCCACAGTCTCGTTGATTGGCACCATTGTGAAGAGTGACACGACATCAAAGCTTACCAGTATATCATCAGGTTTCAGGCGAATGGTTTTCAGTTTTTCGATGAAGTGCGTAGAATCCTTGATGAACGACTCATTATCCCCTATATGGACCTGAAGGAGTTTCGTAAGGTACTTAGCAAGGTACTTAGCTATGGCATAAGTGGGGGATCCGATCGCACTAACAATAGGGCGCAATGGTACATCCGGCTTGGGGATTTTTGGTAGGCCATTTAGTCTCGGTGGCAAGACTATTAAGCAGATACTTAACTTATCTATTATAAATTATGTTATAATATGGTTGAGACTTATTATTGATGTCTCTTTTTAAAGAAAAAATTAGAGAAAATGGCAAGTGGAATAACCCCCTTCAGTACTAAATAATTATCTTGCCGTAGTACTATAGAAACTAAGTTTTAGGAAAATACAGTTTAAACATAAGGAGAATTGTGATGTGTGCAGGATGAAAAAAATGGCCAATCATTAAACCAAATTTTAAATTAGCCGGTCTTTTTACAAGGCGGTGGAAAATATATACAGAAAAATCATTATACAATACAAGGCTGCGGCATCTTACGTAGAATAGGCAGTCCTTCCCTGGGCCCTGGCTTCCCTTAGTCCTTGGCCTCTAAAGTCTAAAATACAAACCTAAACATTTGTATTATTGTGTCGATTTCAATAAAATTTTATAGGAAAGTGAAAGATACCTACCTAATTCAACGTTGTAAAATATAAACTGTATCACGTATCAGTTCTACATCATTATGGAGAAGTGTGAGCGTTTTCTATGGCTTTATATATTATACTGTCGACGCAGGCTTACGGATGACTTTATACTAGTATAGTATTTATGAATCCATGGTTTATCTAGCTTGAGTTAATTAGTCGTGCAATCTCGCCCCCTGTCTAGATCCGATCTTGGAAGCATATCTAAAAATATACAGTTGCCACATCCTAGGCTTATTCGGCGATTCGCAAATGTCGTTCCTCTCAGACAGAAAATTATAAATCCATTTAGGCCTAAACTATTCTCTTTTATAAATCTATTTATCTTAAACAGTAATAATTCTTGAAATTGGGTATAACGAACAAAATCTAATTTATGAATTAAAAGAAACAAACTCCTTATATTTTTTTCAAAAGTTCTCAAGTACAACAGTATTTAGCAGAGAAGATAGATCTAAGAAGCAATCTTTTAATTTACAGGGTCGCGCACAAACGCCCAGCGATGTGTTGAAATGCAAATACAGTAGGCACCCTTGTTAATCTGTTAATTTTGTTAATTTTAGGCATTAAAAGTGAAGAAAATATTGTAGAGGTAAAGCAAGAAATCAAAGTAGAAGTAGAGGACTTTGACGAAAACATTGGGACAACTAACTACCATGGTACGATTTTTGAAGGAAGGGGTGAGCGCGCCCAGATAGCTTAGACCTGGGGGTGCTTATGGCAGATATCTTAAAAGTCAAGATATTTTGGGAACATGTATCGCACAAATCTTGGCGACGAAATGAATTAATTAGTTGGTTGTCATTTATATTTATATATATAAATATTAGTAATAATATTTCAGATGACAAAATGTAAATTTACTGTGAGAGTTTGTAATTTTTATAAAACAAAATTCTAACCATTGACATAATAGCCTACGAATCCGAAGATTGCAGGTTCGTGTCCTGTCACGGTCGCCATGTGAAATAATTTGGTTTTAAAATTTTAATATTTCACTTGTATTTTTCTCACAACTCAAAACAATAACAAACAATGATAAACAAAGCAATCACAATAACATTCGACATCATTCATTTCTTAACGTACTCAACATTTTTTCAATATATTGCTGTATTATATTGTGTTTAACACTGGTATTAAAATAACGCAGGTTGAAGAGGTAGCCCCCTCTTTACAACCGTAGAGGAACAACAGAAACTAGACTTGTCGGGCTTGTCCAGCGGTTCAGATGACGCCCCTGATAGGCATAGATCGTGGGTTCGAATCCCGCCAGTGTCCAGTGTTTTCCAGTGTCCGAATCCAGTGTTTTCTAAATCCTCTATTTTCAGTTATACTGAGCAAATTTTTCTGAACTTTACTACCCACAATTAATTCTATGAATATTATCATTGCCAATAAGCCTATAGCTGTCAGGAACTAAGTAAATAAGTACCCTAGTATTATTAACCGCAGAATACTATAATATATATAATTATTAACTATGCAATTAATTCTGTAGATTCAAACGAAGAAGTGGTTAAAGTCATTGCCAAGGCTGAAGGTATTAAAGACGAGATTGATCTAAATTATGAGGTTGAATACGACTGTAGCAGCCTTCCGGAGCAAATTGGTCAAAGTAAGTTTTAATGTGACGAAGCAGTGGAATCCGGTATGATAGGCCGTGGTCGTTCTGAAAGCGTTCTTCCACACATTTTATCCACATCAGCAGCAACTTTTTTGAAGTACGCTTTCAGATCGGCCACGGCCTGTCATCCCGGATTCTATTGCTTCGCCACGTAACTCTGGCTGTGATATCCTTTGTGATTATAAATTTGGTTAAGAGGCTTCGCTCTGATTTTACATATAATAGTGTTAGTGTTCCCTTCTAGTAGGATAAAAGATGGAAAAGGGAAAACAGGAAGAAAATTTTTATTTCTAATCAATAGATTTTCTTAACTGGTTAGTCCGGCCAACGGCCTTACCATGTTGATTCCATTAGAGCAGAGCATGTTTCAAACTGCGGCAACTTGGTAGTGTGCAAAGCGTTGGCAGGGGAACCTGGTGGGACATGATAACGCGCTTAGGCAGTGCAAGTCACCTCCGATCTAATCGTGTGACTTTACCATGTTCCCCAAGTGGTTCGGAATCCACTATAATCAGGAGGTCCACCCTGTTAGTCAACTCCCCTTTCCCCGAGGTGATAGAGTCTGCCCTTTGGGTGCCTCAAGTTAACAAACAGACTCACTCCCCCCGCCAGGCTGACAGGGTTGCTTAAAGCAGAAATGCTGAAAGCAGGCGTTAGAAACAACAACAACAACAACTGGTTAGTCCGTATAAGCAGTGCCGTATGTTAATAATAATAAGCTGTCTAAGATCATGCCCGAGATGATTTCAAAGACTGCCAACCAAATCACTTAATGCTCTCATCGACCCGAGCATCTATTAGATCTGGTAAATTATACATTACCGGCCGGCCGCCTTACCAAGTTGAATCCAGCGGACCAGAGCAAATTCAAAGATGCAGATAACTTGGTAGTGTGGACTGTGCCGGTAGGGAAACATGGTAGGACTTGTCCTGGTCACCTCCGAACTAATCGTGTGACTTCACTGTGTTTCCCAAGTGGTTCGGAGTCCACTATAATCAGGAGGTCCGCTGTCCTATGGGCCCACACCGTGGCCTGGGACTGTGTCCAACCATACTACTACTACTACATTACAAAAACTCACAACAGTCAATTTTGTCTTACTATATCTCATTTCAGGGAGAGGGGGGGGGGGTGTGTGAGGGTTATATGCGCCCCTGGGCATTTTTGACGATAACATGCTATGGATCGACAACTGGAAGAAATTTGTCATTTGTAACAATGTTTCATTTTTAACGCTGCGATCGATAGTACGGCCCGTGTGGGTGCTTCCCGTTGTGCTGTACTATTGGTTGAAATATAATCAATCTTTAAATTTCAGGTGGGTGCATGGCGGTGAAAAAGGAATGTAATGAAGATTTAACATGTGTATATCAAGGTCCATCGACTTCAAGACTTGCTGAACTGAAAAGAACCACCGACAGTGACGAACCCCTATCAACTCCAAGCTGCCCAGTTCAGCTAACCAACCAAATTATTTACCTGTGCCCATATTGTCACCTAGGGTTTAGCCAGAAATGCCTGTTACAAGAGCATATTAAGTTACATGCTGGAGACAAGGATATAAAAAACGTCCAAGTTACAGCAATGGGGCCAGATGAGCAGGCCCATATGCGCATCAACAGCATTAAAAAACCAGTGGAGCCAACCACCAAACAAACAAACCGTCCAACAGTGGAGGAAACCGAAGAACGTTTGCTGTTGACCGACAGAATCATGCGTGAATCGATAGAGTTATCAAACCAGCTGAGGCCACCAGTCAGTCAAACCGTTCACAAATGCTCATTTTGCCACAGAGGCTTCAACCAGAGAGCGCGCTTAAATGCGCACATGAAAACACACTCGAGCAATAACCGTTTTGGCTGTAAACAATGTGGAAAAACATTCAATTACAAAGGATCATTAAAAAAACATGAACTTGTGAGCTGCGAGCGTTTACCGTTCTGTGAACAGTGTGACCAGAATTTTATTTCAGTGGAAAAGTTAAATGTACACTTACGAACGCATAATTCGCCATACGTCTGCTGCCACTGTGACCAAGGATTTAGCTACTACTATCACTATATGAACCATTTAAAGACGCACGCGTATGCCAATACGTATATTTGCAGTTTCTGCGAGAAGAGTTTTAAAGATAGGGTTGGGCTGAGGGACCATACGCAGACACATGTTAGCGAGTACATGCATCAGTGTAAATTGTGTAGTAAATCCTTTACTTCGGACAAATTATTGCAAGTTCATATGGTAAATCATGCGAAAAAGCCGCATGTTTGCAAATATTGTTATAAAGGGTATAGGTATGATTGCTTGTTGACGAGACATATCATTCGTTTTCACATGGATGACCGGCCCTTTGTGTGTAGCATTTGTGATAGCAGGTTCACGTGTAAGGACCATCTTGTGAAACATGCTATGATTCATGTTATGGAGAATGCCTTGATATGTAATTGGTGTGGAACAGCTTTTAAGACAAAGTTGCAGATTCAGAGTCACATCCTGACTGTACATGTTGACAGCATTTGAGACTGATCTGAAAATTACTGGGCCTAGTACTAGTCCAATACACATTAAAAATTATTTTAAGAAAATTCCTATTCGCACTCTGGCAAGCCTCTGTTGCGGCATTTTGAATGACTATCTGCATCAATTTTAAGTATTTATTCTGTAACAACGAAGATTGTACAATCAGAATGAACTGTAAAACTATGTATATGTTATGTTTATTTGTTTATTTTTATATATTATAACTTATGATGACTGTGTTCAATGTTGGATTATTATTGTTGTAATAAGATGTAACAAAGATGGGCAAATACACTATGATTGATTGATTTTGCCTCATGGTGGTGATTAATTGTATTGTTTAAAATTATTTTTGGAAGAATTATATCAAAATGTATTTAGTTTTATAGTTTTAATACTGTATTTACACTTATAGGCTAATGACTGCTGCGAAGTAATCTCTTTAGGTTGTACGTGACGCCATACTCTAAATTGGGTTGTATGTTAAAAATGCTAATTGTGTTAAAATAATACAGAATTATTGTCTGCTAGTACCTATTCTTGCAACGGTTTTGATTTTTTAAGTAGCCTACGCCTTCATCGGTCAAAGTAGAAAGTCTTAAGGCGGTGATTTCTTATATAAGTAGCTTGCATAGCTATTGTACCTATTGTAGCAACTGGTCCTATGTGGTGGGCTTATAATCGTGATTGTTTGGGGCCAAGTATAAAAGTGGGCCTTCAGTTCAGAACTAGCAAGACTTAATGTTGTTCTGTACTTCGGGATTTCTTATGAGCTGATAGTTTACTACAAATATGCACATTTCGTTAAGAATGAAACAAGGAAAGCTCGGCTTCCTTATAGGTTTGTATATTATCTATATGGCTTGTCAATTAATTATAAATAAATATATATATCTGTTAAATTATACAGTACAACTAATTGACAAAAAAAATATAAAGTAAAATCGTTCTGATGCATGATATTTTACAAATGAGGCTAATTTAAAGATTTGTAATGGCGCGAAAAAAATTAAATTTCCTTAGGTTGGCACAACTTTTCAAAATTCAGAAAAAAATGAAGATGGCTGCAGATGGCTTGATCAAGGTATTTTTCTTTAATTTCTTTTTTAGTGTATAGAAATGATCAATTTCACGTTAATTTAGAGTAAATTATACGCATTGGGGTGTATGTCAAATAATTTTACAGATTATATGGATAGGTTATTCAAGTGAAGAAACAAATAATGTGAATTTCCTTGGCATGGCATATTGTTACAATGTAATGTTGAGAAAAATAAGTGATTTGTAATCACAAACTGGTTATGTTATATTATGAGTATATATGAATCATTTTAGGTTAACGAAGCAAATAATAAGACATCAATTTTGTGAAAGCTCTAACTTTTCGCGTACTTGTTTTCTTATAGAAAGTGGAGAGTGGAGAGGCCATCCGTTTCCTCTTGCCGTTTTAAAGACGACGGAGATATAATTACGCAAATCTGTGTAAAGGCCTCTCAGTGCAGTGTGTATTGGGATATTGCTGTAAAGCACTGTTATTGATAATTAATTATTGGCATGTCACATTCAATGCTATATTTCAAAGGATGTTATGTAGTGCCTAACTTTTAATATAAATTATTTTCTATGCCCGTAAATTAGGGCGGGGGGCACCACCATGGATTTAATGAAACAAATAAATTTGTTAGGCATTACGTGATGTATTTATTCCTGCCACACCTTGAGACTATGCACAATATATATATATATATATGTACAGATCCTAAAATATGTGAGTCCACAAGCATGGGAAGGCATTTTGGCAAGTGTGGAACTCCAACCAGCAACCTTTCGGCTGAAATTCAGAGTCTGTAGCACTACTCTACAAGTCTCAACAGCAATATAATTAATCTGTAAAATAATGTGCTAATCCTTATCGCATTACAAAGGGACAAGCAGCGTAGCTAACAACTAGCATGGTCGTATTTTATGAATTAGCAAAAATCATTTGGGCAAATCGGTGCGTGTTTGACACAAAATAGCTTTTTTATTAAATTGTTTGGATGGGCACTATTAGGATGAGACAGCGACTAATTTTTTATTTATTTTTTGTTTAGAGTGTACATCCCTTAGGAAAAAGGAAAATGGCAGCCCGATATTTAACACTTTTCATTTAATTAACTAAGCAAGTTTATATTAAAGATTTGGCTCATGCCTTGTAATATTATGCATGCGGTAGTCTTCTCTCTCTTCAAGTTACAGCCGGATGATGGCTGGTTGGCAGCAACATATTGCAGCGATGTCTCCAGTCTCCGCGATTTTGACATGTCCTCTTCAGCTCCACATAGGACGTTATCCCCAAATCATTTTTTAACTTGTTGGAGATATTCGTGTTATGTAATTATTGTTAATATTAATGCAAATATAATAAGATATTTTTAACTTCCGAAATTGTAGTTTATTCATAAACATGATTATGCGTCGTATTTCATAAACAATAACTTTTCACGTATAATCGATTTAATAAAAAGACTACAATTTCGAAAACTAAAAATACCTTATTGCATGAAGTATAGTCTTCTTAAATGGGCCAAATCTTTAATAACTTGCTTAGTTAATTAAATAAAAATTAAAAAGTATCAAATTTTGGACTGCCAATTTCCTACGGGCTGTACACTCTTAGTAATAACCCCTCAACTTGGCTTGGGACAATAGGAAGTTGTTAGGGGCCAAGTCAGGGTTCAATACTTGTATGGCACACCCATCAACTCAATATTTCCACCCTTTAAATGTTGAGTTGTTTTGGCAAATGTCGTCAGGGCCGTGTCCAGGGGGGGGGGGGTGGTCCATGGGGTCCGGACCCCGAAATCAAAACCTGCACTGTCGTGATGATGTATGGATCCATCTCCTTTATGTTATTTTCTACCTTCACTCAATACAGTCTTCTCTTCTGGTCAACAAATGGTCGTATAGCACACTGAATTAAGGATCGGTAACTTTAAAGGGTAATATTTTTACGGTGTATACATTCGCGATGTTTTCTGCGGCCTGATTTTTACGGTATCGTTCTTAACGGAACATTTTTTGTCTTGAATATTTTGGACACAATACTTGTTTGTTTTACAACGCCTGCGTTTCTGCTTTTAAGGAACCCTGTCAGCCTTGTGGAGAGAGTAGGTTTTTTTTTACTTTGGGCACCGTAAGGGCACTCCATCACCTCAGGGTAACTGTACTTTGACTGACAGAGTGCACCTCGGCGGGTGCTCCTGATTGTAGTGAATTCCGAACCACTTAGGGAACATATTAAAGTCGGAAGGGACCAGGACTCGACACGCACATTGAATGACTGGTAGTCTCAGCGCGTTATCATGTCCCACCATGTTCCCCTGCTAACGCTGAGCACACTATCAAGTTTGTTGCAGTTTTGAACAGGATCTGTTCTGGTGAATTCAACATTGTTTGACCTTTGGCAATACTTGAGGCCCTTGTCGAGTGGTCCATTTACATTTGTATGTTTGGCTGCAGTGTGAGAATGTGAGATAGGTCGAAGGTACGATGAGGGGTGGATTTGGGGCAGGAGGAGTTAAATGGGTGCAACCAGGAAGAGGGAGGGACCTCAGGGTTTCATTCACCAATGTGGATCGGTCGGTCGTTGGAGTGGGAGCCCTTGGGCATTGGAAGTCTCGCATTGGATGAGGCGGGTTTTTCGTATGTATATATATTTTGTTTTTGTAATACTCCCCATTCTACGAAGTGATGTTTAATGATATATATTCAAGTGTACTCACACAATCATCCCTTCTCATTGATTTAGCCAGCATGTTAGGAATAGGTACCCTTCTTGTCGGATTGAGCTTGTCTCAAATTATTGATATGGAGCCCATGTGCTAGTGGGTTCCCTCATTGATGACAGTACTTGTCGAAAGCGCTCTAAGGGGTTTCGTTGCTATAACGTTCTAGTGGATGTCTTTGGGAAAGTTATTTTTTTTTTTTTAAACGTTAATTTTGGTTTTACTAACTCTTCTTCTTCCCCCTTAATGCCGCGTGCGCAGCGTGGGGGGGGGGGGGAGTGGGGCGCCCGAATTCATTTTCCTGAACTCGCCCCGGTCGAACGCTAACGCCTTGGTTTACTAACTTTAGTTTTCATAATTACAATATTTATATTAATTTGAGCTGATGGTCCGCCTGCAAGCTTTCTGCTGCTTCTTCAGCAGAGTCCAGCCGTGAAAGCGGTCGTATTAATGGAGCATCGAGTTGTTGTTGATGATTGTAGCATGTAATGCTATATAATGCTTGCAAATCACAGTAAAATTAGTTTATTATTATTTTGACCAAGGCATTCCTGAAGGTATCCAGGTATTCAGCCGGAAGTTTATTATTATAACGATAAATTCCAAGGTCAAACAACTCAGTCAAAAATTAACATAAAAAATTGATATCATTTTTAATAAACGACAACATTTAAAAAATTTAGCAAAGGAAGATAACTTAAAAATTGAAATTAAAATTTATTTAAAATAACCATTCATGCCAACTTAATAGAAAAATAGAAAACAAATCAGGCTCAGGTTTGCCGTTTGGGGTATTTTGGCAATGGCAGACATTTTGCTGAGTCTGGGTGACTGCGTTCAATTGCTCCGAGAAATTCAGTAAGGATTCTGATTTATACACGGCGTAGACTTATCATTTCCTAACTTTCGTAAGTAATTAATTGTCCATGTTAGTAAATGAGTATACAATGTTTAGTAGATATGTGCATTAACACCAAGTATTTATTGACCACGGCTTAGGGAGTTCAACTTGCACTCTTTTGTCCTCGAATTTTCCATGTTAAAAAAGCTCTTTCAATAATTTAGTAATATGAATAATTTACTATCAACAATTATTTAAACAAAAGCATGTTTATTTTTAAGTCATCGCAGTTCTGCTCCAATATTCAACCCCATATTACAAGGTCGGTGTTATGGGGTTTCCAGATAAACTAGCTTATTTAATACTTGGTATAGTTATTAGTTAGGTAAAAATGTTCAAAATAAGCTAATGCTTTTAGATTGAGTGAAGAAATTAATCAAAGTATGCTACATAAGTTAAATAATTTTACAAATGGTCAATCCATCTTGAATCCCAAAATGGCCACATTTTTGTTTTATTTCTGAGTATAGACTAATATTAGAAAATCAATTTTATACTGCAGCAATTTGTGAGCTACGGCTGCTTGTATTTATGGCTTTCTTATTGCCCTTTGCCCATTATTAAGAGATCTAGACATTGACTGAAGCGTCCCAAGACATCAAATTAAAGAAATATGTAATTTGACCTTGTATGACAGCTCGGTTTCAAATTGATATTTTTAATTTCTTTTTGGTTTTTGCAGCATTCTAGTTAGACAAAACTTTTAAAAAGTGCTAATGCTTGAATCCAGCGCGGAAATACGACATGACACTGTCTATTGCGTTGGAAATTTCCAAAATTTTCAATCTCACATTAAAGCCTAAAATGGCCGCCATTTTCTTGTGATTTCTAGAAGAGAAGATGGAAAAAATTTTAATATTGTGTTTTGCGAGTTATCGATAAACCGTTTCGGAATTGGTCGACTTAAGACCATTTCATTTTCATTCCATTTTCATCGAAATTAGACCCGGTACGCCAACTTTCAAAGTAGACATGTCATTTCAGTAATTACTAATTTCAACTCATCAACTTCCCCCACTCAAGTCAAATTCTAGACAACAAAAAACAATAAAAATACAAAATTATTTTTATATTTATTTACTTTGATATAGAGAATAATAAATATTTAAGTCAAGTCACCAGTAAATCAGACAAAACTTGAGGGAATTATTATGGCAATTTTTGCAAATGGCCCCTGGGGATGTTGCAAATTTGTCGTTCAATCGGCATAATTAACACTTTTGGGAGCATACTAGTATCAGAAACATTCAATGTGAGCTAAGGCGTGTATCTTGTGCAGAAGTACGTGTGCGTTATAAAATGCTTGATTAAATAACAATTTAAAAAAATTGCCAAATGAACATACTGTAAAAGCAAAATGGCCGACAATTTCTTTTGATTTAAATTATTGTACGTGTGACTTTGTAATTTTATTTAAGAAACTTTTGAGCTACCAATTTGCAAATGGAATTCCTTAGTATGGTATTTAGGGGCTTGGACTGTTAATTTTAATAATAATAAAGTCTTTATTGAAAAAAAAGTAATGTGGATACAGCGAGCGGGCCTATGGAACTCACTTACACCTAACTTTACATATCAACAATAGTTTAAAATAAATAAATATTGACTTTTTGTGTTCTATTACTAATCCAACCTAGCGGAGTTAGGGCTATAAGCCCTCTCTTACACTCAACTAGTTTAATTGAAAAATATAATTTTGTAAACTACGTTTATACCGAATATAAGTCATATCTTCCTTTCAAGATAACAGTCACACTAATTCCAGAAATTGCCTATAGTAAGAAAGCAAAATCGAAATTTGAAATTTGGCGCATTTGCGCTACTAATATTCCAGTCAGAATAGTTGCTTACCTGGAAACATGATATTCTACAAATATGGGAGAGAGGGGGAAAAAATTTGTTATGGAATATAATATAAAATAAAATAAAATTCAAATTTATTGATTTAGCCAGTAATGCCAAAGTTAAAAAAAAAAAAAAAAAAAAAAAAAAAACGGAAATCAGGCTCAGGTTTGAGGCATCTTGGCATAGGCAGCCATTTTACTGAGTCTGGGTGACAGCGTTCGACGCTCCGAGAATTTCAGTAAGGATTCTGATTTATACCCGGCGTATAGACTGATCAATTCCTGACTTTCGTAAGTAATTAATTGTCCATGTTCGTAAATGAGTAATTTTTTGTAGATATATGTTTATTAATACTTTGTCACTCCAAGTTTTTAGTGACTAAGGTTTGGTGTCTTCAAGTGCACTCTTTTGTCATCAAATTTTCCAAGTTACATAAGCTCTTTTAAAAATTTAGTGATAATAATAATTTACTATCAACATTTATTTAAACAAAAGTATGTTTATTTGTAAATCATCACCCATATTCAGGGAACCTTTCCTCTCCAATATTCAACCCCAAATTACAAGGTCGTTATGCATCGAGGGTTTCCGGATAAACCAGCTTATTTAATACTTGGTAGTTATAGTTAGGTAAAAATGTTCAAAATAAGCTAATGCTATGAATTGAGCGCAGAAATTAATAAGCTAGATAAGTTAAAAATTTCACGAAATTGTAAATTGATCATGAATACCAAAATGGCCGCGTTTTTGTTTTATTTTTGGCTAGACTACTTTTCGAAAATCATTTTTTCTGAAGCAATTTGTGAGCTACGGCTGCTTGTATTTGAGGAGGCTGTTTACAAACATGGCCAACTCCAAGTTGTAGAATTTTTCAGGAGAGTGGATTTTCTGTTGAAAATTGCATTAAGTTTATAGCTAATCCTAGACTTCTCAGCACTTCTGTGCGCAATCTGGCTGCTTTTGTCACTTTATTTGACAACGTGCAGGTGGACATTCAAATTTTCTGCAAGGTCGGATCGAAACCCCATTTTGTAAAAAATTGTTGGCCACGTTTGTAACCAATAAACAAAAAATAACAAAAACTTAGAGTTTTAGAAAAACTTGTTATAACAACCCGAATTAGTAAAACCCAAATAATCGTTAAGAAATTAACTCAGTAATTTGACACAATTTTAGCAAACTTGACCTCTACGCACTTAATTGCCTCATGTGAAATTCCAGAAAACCACATTGTAAATTTATTTGCATTTTTGTATTTATTTTTAAGGTTTTTTTTTTTAATGGAATTGACTGACAGGGTGGACCTCCTGATTATAGTGTATTCCGAGCCTTTAGGGGAACATAGTAAAGTCACACAATTAATTCGGAAATGGCCAGGATACGATTCGCATTCAGTCTAATTGGCAGTCTCACCGCGTTATGTTGTCCCACCATGTTCCCCTACTAACGCAAGGCACACTACCATGTGTGCTGCAGTTTTGAACAGGGCTTGTTCTGGTGAATTCAACTAGGTATGACCGTTGACAATACTTAAGGCCCCTTTCGAGATGGTCCATTAACTTTTGGGTGCAAACAGTGGGAGATTGGTTGACATATACGATGAGGGGGTGGCTTTGGGGGCAGTTCGCACTGAAAGAGTGCAACCAGGGACAAGGAAGGACAACGGGGCTCCAGTCACCTTGCCTTCACAATTACTAATTTACCATGATACTTCCAGTTCCCACTTCGGCCACTTCCCTCCTCGGCCTCCTCAGTCAGTCCTCAGTGTGGATAGGTCCGTTGTTAGAGTGGGGTATAGGTTATTGTGCGTTGTGCTCGTCTCGCGCATTGGTAGACTCGCGTTGGGCGAGGTGTGCTTTTCGACTTCACCTGTTCATTTTGCTTTCTAGTGTTAGTCGTATTTTGATGTGATCATTTTCATATAAATTTATTTTTGTACTATGACCCGTTCAACGAAGTGCTGTTTAATGACATGTTTAAAGTGTATTCTCGCAATCATCCCTTCTCATAGATTTTGACAGCATCTTAGGAATATTCGGATTGAGCATGTCTCAAATCATTGATATGGTGCAACTGTGCTAGTGGGTTCCCTCATTGATAATGGCAGTACTTGTCGACAGCGCAAGCGCGTTGCTAACGTTCTAGTGCAAGGGTTCCCAAACTGTGGTCTATGAACCACCGGTGGTCCACAGACATATATCAGGTGGTCCACGTAAAGTAAGAAATTAAAAAATAGAACAGCTGAGTTATTGGAAAGTCTTGGCACTGAACTACAAAATGAGCCCGATGCCAGTTCTAAGCATTTCGTTAAAAACTAGCACGTAATTTTGGGCACAAGCTACTTCATCTTTGTCCTAGAAGGATTTTCCTATCACAGCCGTGGGGGTCCACGGAAAATAATGAAATAATCTGATGGCCCACGGAAAAAAACGTTTGGGAACCCCTGTTCTGGTGGTTGTCTTTTTGAAAGTTAACTATTTTAAACGTTATTTGTGATTCACTAACTCTAGTTTACATAATTGCGATATTTATATTAATTAGAGTTTTCTGCTGGATGCTTCATCAGAGTCCAGCCATGAAAGCGGTCGTAACTATCAAGCATCAATTTGGCGGGATTCCACTCACGTCAATGGTAAATATGGTTTTGACGTGGTAGCAGACATGTTTAGTATGTCTTTAATGCCTGCTAAACCGTCAATACCACATTTATCATTGACCATTGACGTATGTGGAAACCCCGCCTTTGTTGTTGATAGTAAACATGTAATGCAAATTCTTGCCAATAATCTATCGATCGATCGATCACGGTAAAGTTAATTAATTGGTGCCCCAAAATCCGTGCAATTGACTTTTCCGCAAGTTTTTTACCAAAGCTCTTCTTAAGGCGTCCAACTTGTTGATCCTCTTGGTTATATTATATAAAGACGAATTCCAAAGTCAAACAACTCATTCAAAAACTAGCTTAAGAAATTGAAAACATTTTTAATAAAATAATGAAATAAAATAAATTTTTAATGAGCATTAAAAAAAAAATTCAAACTTAAAGGGAAGTGAAATTAAAGTAAAATTTAAAATAAGCCCTCATGCCAACATAATAAAAAAAAAAACTAAAATCAGGCTCAGATTTTGGGGCTTTTGGCTTAGGCAGCCATTTGCTGTGTCCAGGTGACAGGGTTTGAGCGCTCCGAGAATTTCATTAACGATTCTGATTTATACACGGCGTAGACTGATCAATTCCTAACTTTCGTAAGTAATTATTATAGTCTATGTTAGTAAATGAGTAAATTTGCTGAATATTTGTGTCTAATAAATTTGTTTCATGACTTAAATGGCAATTTGACGTGACCTTGAGGCATTCACCTGGGGCCTTCTGTCACGTTAATCAGTCTACTTAACACTTAAACGGTAATAATCATTTACTGTTAAGTTTTTGGAGCATAATAATGAGGCAAAACTTTTAAATGGGCTTACGCTTGAATCCATCACGAAAATTCGACATTAAATGCTAGATTATACTAGAAATAAAATAAAATATCCAATTTAACATGAAAGCCTCAAATGGTCGCCATTTTCTTGGGATGCCACAAAGGTGCGAATAAATTTTAATTTTGTGTTTGGTGAATTATCGATAAACCGTTTACGAATCTTTTCGGTTTGAAGAGCATTTATGGCTCAAAATTAGACCCTGTTTGCAAAGTTTCAAAGTAGGCATGTCAGTAGTTTGAAACACTCATCAATCAGTGGAATTCTAGAAAACAAAATTTAAAAAATAAAAAAATAATTATTTACTTCGCCCGACAATAATAAATATTTATGTAAAAAAGAACAGTATATCAGTCACAATTTGAGGGGATAATAATGGATATTTTTGGCAATTGGGCGCTGGGGAGGTTACTAATTTGGCGCGAAGTACTTGCAACTATTAAGGGTTGTCTGAATAATAGTAAGTTCTTTTCTATCAATCCTAATGTAGACCCATTTTTAAGGAATGCTACTTTACTATATTCAACTCTAAGATCCAATATTATTATTATTTCAAAGGAGGTTTATATTTACTCGGCGTACATAAAATTTTTGGAGCTTATTATTATTATTACACTGTCAGCAACATTCAATGTGTGCTAAGGCGTGTATCTTTTGCAGAAGGCTGTTTACGTATAAAATACTTTTATTACAATTTGAAAAAAAATGTCAAATGAATGTACTGTGAAACCAAAATGTCGACAATATCTTTTTATTTAAATTGTGTGTAAGATTTTGGACGATGCCATTTTATTTAAGAAACGTGCGAGCTACCGTTTTATTAGAGGTATTCCGTAGTGTATACTATTAAAGGGGTGGGAATGTTGATGTGTTCCAGAAATATCCAATAGTAAAGAAATCATCATCGAAATTTGAAATTTGGCGCATTGACGCCTCTAATATTCCAATCAGAATAGTTAATAATTTGGAAACATGATATTCAACAAACTTGAGAGAGGAAAAAATTTGATAAGGAAAATAATAAAATAAAATAAATAAAATATTATTCAATTCATATATATATTTTAATTGATACAGCCAGTTATGCCAGAATTTAAAAATAAAAATAAAAAAAAAAAAAAGGAATCAGGCTCAGGTTTGGGGTATTTTGGCATAGGCAGCCATTTTGCTGAGTCTGTGTGACAGCGTTCGACGCTTCGAGAATTTCAGTAAGAATTCTGATTTATACACGGTGGAGACTGATCAATTCCTAACTTTCGTAAGTAATTAATTGTCCATGTTAGTAAATGAGTAATTTTTTGTAGATAAGTATAGTATATGTATTATTACTTCATGACTCCAGGTATTTAGTGGCCAGGGCTTATGGTTTTCATATGCACTCTTTTGCCATCGAATTTTCCAAAGTTTAATAAGTTTTTTGATAGTTTAATAGTAATAACTTACTATCAACAATTATTTAAACAAAAGTATGTTTATTTGTAAGCCATCACCAGTATTCAGGGAACAAAATATATTCATCACCAAATTACAAGGTCATTGTGTTGCATTGGGGGTTTTCAGATTCTTATGTAATGATAGAATGCTGATAGTCAAATAAGTTCAAAATATACTAATGCTTGTATTCAGCGCAGAAATGTATCATAAAATGCTAGATACGTTTCAAATTTCACAAAATTGTCAATTCACCATGAATCCCAAAATGGCCGCATTTTTGAGTAGACTACTTTTTGAAAATCAATTTTTCTGCAGCAATTTGTGAGCTACGCCTACTTGTTTTTATGAATTTCTTAGTGCCCTTTGCCCGGTATTAAGAAATTGGGACCAGTGATGTGATCCAGACATTGACAGAAGCGCTCCAAGACATCAAATTGAAGAAATATGTAATTTGACCTTTTGCAGGTATATGACTGCTAAGTTGAAAATTGCGATTTTTTAATTTCTTTTTGGTTTTTGTAGCATAATAGTTTGACAAAACTTTAAAAATATGCTAAAGCTTGAATCCTGCATGGAAATACGACAAGAAATTCTCTATTGCGTTGGAAATTTACAAAATTTTGAATCTCACATTATAGCCAAAATGGCCGCCATTTTCTGTTGATTTTAAGTAGAGTACTTGGGACAAATCAATTTGATTAATTTTGTGTTTTGTTAGTTTACAGTTAATTTTTACTAATTCTCAGGTTTGAAAACATTGATGCGCTCTAAATTCCCTTCTCGTCAAATGTGTATCTCGAGTTTTGTATTAGTCAACTCAGTAATTTGGACACCATTTCAGCAAACGCGACCTCGGCACTTAATTGTTTCACATGAAAAACCGGATAACAAAATTGTAAATTTATTTGCATTTTTGTATTTTTAAGATTTGATATAAAATGGTATTGACTGCCAGGATGGACCTCCTGATTATATTGTATTCCGAGCCACTTGGGGAACATAATGAAGTCACACAATTAATTCGGAAATGATCAGGACTAGATTCGCATGAAGTATAATAATTGGCAGTCTCAGTGCGTTGTCCCGCCATGTTCCCCTACTAACGCAGGGCACACTACCATGTTGGCTGCAGTTTTGAACAGGGGTTGTACTGGTGAATTCAACTAGGTATGACCGTTGGCAATACTTGAGGCGCCTGACAGTACGATGAAGGGGTGTGTTTGGGGCAGTTCCGCAGTTGACGCGAAAGAGTGTGGCCAGGGTGGTGAGTGGATGGACCACTCACCACCTTTGCTCCCCACAGGGTCTACAACTCCATTCACCTTCACATCCTATGCGCATACTATGATAGAAGATACTTCAGTCCTCAGAGTCAGGGGCCCTCAGTGTTAATCGTTCGTTCATTGGAAAGGGGTTACAGGTCAGTGTTAGCCGTATTTTGAAGTGAAAAGTTCCATACACATTTTTGTTCTTTTTATTCTACGAAGTGTTATTATATTTCAAGTGCATTTACACAATTAACCCTTCTCATAGATTTAGCCAGCATTTTAGGAATAGGTATCGGATTGGGCATGTCTCAAATCATTGATTAGGTGCAACTGTGCTAGTCGGTTCCCTCATTGATGGCAGTACTTGTCAAAAGCACGCTTTGCTGCTAACTTTCTTGTGGATGTCTTTGGCAAAGTTGTTTTTTAAGTTTTACTAACTCTTGTTTTAAATTTAAATTTACAATATTTATATTAATTAGAGTCGGTCTGAAAGCTTTCTGCTGCTTCATCAGAGTTTAGCCATGAAGTGGTTATATGTATGAAGCATCCAGTTGTTGTTGTTGTTGTTGATAATAGCATTCAATGCTAATGCTTGCCAATAATCCATCGATCTTAGTAAACTTAATTTAGTGATGCGACAAAATCTGTGCAATTAACTATTCCGCAAGTTTTTGACCAAAACACTCCTGAAGGCGTCCAACTTGTCGATCCTCTTGGTTTCAGCCGGGAGTTAATTATAACGACTAATGGGGTTCATTTGTGGCGTCATTTTGTAGATGGCAGCACCAGTTGCAATGAAATCATAGCGTTGATTTTTCCATAAGCCTCAATACTATTTTAAAATGATTTTTAATTACGTATTATTTTAAAGTGATATTTTTCTATAAATCATGGAGAATATATATATATTAAATTATATGCAGCGAAATAAGGTCCAGGCATAGTAAAAATATTATAAAAAATATTAAAAGAATTAATTAGATGCTAAGAGCTTAGTTTTCGCATGCAAACGGCGGCCATTTTGAATAATATGGATATCGGTTTGTCGTCAGCGAACCTAGTGACCAACACTGTCCCTACAGAACCTCATTCCAAAGCCTAACAATTCATTCAAAAAAGAAAGAAATTGAAAGCATTTTTAATAAACGATAACATGTAGAAAATTTAAAAAAGATAAATTAAAGATTAAAATTTATTAATAACCGTTCATGCCAACTTTAAAAAAAAAAAAAAAAACAGGCTCAGGATTGGGGTATTTTGGCATAGGCAGCCATTTTGCTGCGTCTGTGTGACAGCGTTCGACGCTCCGAGTATTTTAGTAAGAATTCTGATCTATACACTGCGGATAGATTGATCAATTCCTAACTTTCGTAAGTAATAATTAGTCTATGTTAGTAAATGAGTAATTTTGCTGAATATTTGTGCCTAAATTTGTTTCATGACTTTAGTGGCAATCTCATCATGTGTCCTTGAGGCATTCACCTGTAACTATAATCAGCGTATTTAATACTTAAACGATAATAATCATTCACTATTAAGGTCTATTTAAATACTGGTAAGATATAGTACATGCAATAAACACATTTAGAAAGTCATAAACTGTTTTAGGAAGGAATTTATTGCTGAAGTAGGCCTTTAATGACAGCTCAGCATTAAATTGGGATTTTGAATTTGTTTTGGATCAAAATAATGAGACACAACTTTTAAAATGTGCTAACGCTTGAATCCAGCACGGAAACTGGACATCAAATTTTTCGATTATGCTAGAAATAAAATAAATTTAACATGATAGTCTAAAATGGTCGCCATTTTCTTTGGATACTACAAGGTGCAAATTCATTTTAATTTTCTGTTGTGCGAATTATCGAAAAACCGTTTTCGAAGCTTTCGGTTTGAGAGCATTTATGGCTCGGAATTAGACCCTGTTCGCAAAGTTTTAATGTAGAGGCGCATGTTAATAATAAACTGAAACAATCAACATACACCCATTTATATGTGTCAAGTGGAATTCTGGAAAACGTAAGTTAAAAACAAAATTATTGTTATATTTATTTATTTTACTAGCATATAATAATTATTTATGACAAAAAACCAATATATCGGGCACAGTTTCATTGGATAATAATGGATATTTCTTGCATTTGGGCGCTGGGGATGTTACAAATTTGGCGTGCAGTCATTGCAACTATTAACGTTTATTTCTGAATAATAGTAAGATCACTTCAGCACTTCTATTAAGCCTATAATATAGACCCATTTTTAAGGAATGCTATACTTTACTATTTTCAACCCCAAAATCCAAGATTATTATATATTGAGGTTTATATTTAATCGGCGTAAATAACAATTTTGGAACATATTATTGTTACACTGTCAGCAACATTCAATGAGCTAAGGCGTGTATCTTTTGCAGAAGTATTTATGCGTTGTAAAATACTTGAGTCAATTACAATTTTATATAATTAATTGTCAAATGAACACACTTCAAAACCAAAATGGCCGACAATTTTAATATAAACTTTACGTAAGACTTCGCTGGTGCAATTTTATTTCTGAAAATTGTGTTATATACCAATTTATTAATGGTGTTTCTTAGTACAGTATTAAGGGGCTATGGCTGTTTATGGGTTCCAAAAATTGCCTATAGCAAGAAATCAAAATCGATATTTGTAATTTGTTCCATATCCGCTATATTCCGGTCAGGTTGGTTGCTAATCCTAAAACATGATATTCGACAAAAATCAAACAGAAGGGAAAAATTATTAGTTATAAAAGATAAGAACCGGTCCGAGTTTACTCGAACATGCTTTCCAATTTATAAATTAGTAGATACAGACATGTGTAATTTCATAGGAAATAATTTCCCTATGGCTAAATTTGAGATACCTCGAGGGAGGGGGGGGGGGTCCACCTTAATATATATAAAACCACTTAAAACTTAATTGCATATTCTGAAACGAACAGACCAATACATTGTAACTGTGACACATGGCACGTAATGTATTGGAGCGTGAATTTTCCATAATTTCTCAAAAAATAATTTTTCCCACAGAAGCAGTCATTTTTTGGGAATGCAACCTGTCCGTTTTTGTTACCCTAAAACATACCTGAAGGTAAAAATCATCGATAGAAAGGTTCCGCAGAAAAAATATTTTTTTGTGATTTTTCATGAAAATTATTAGTTATTTTTATTTTTATTTTTTTACCTCCTAAAGCAAACTATCAAGAGGCAAGCGACCCCCCGCATTTTGTTAACATTAATAACGACTACAATATATGTGATTTTAAAAGAAATCGTTGGAGCCGTTTTTGAGAAATAATTTTTTTAGACGTTTTTTTGGAGTTTTTTGGGAATAAAACCCCCAAATTCAGTTAGCCCAAAATAAAAAAAATGGTCTCGAGGCATGATTTTTGTAAACTTATATGCAAAATTTCATCAAAATCGGCCGAGTAGTTTGCCCGGAAATCGATGAACAGACAGACATACATACAGACAGACAGAGCGACAGACAGACATTTCGTAAAAATCACTTTTTTGGGTTCCTGGGACCTCAAAACGTGTAAATCCGTTGAAATCTCGGAATCGAAATTTTCGACCATCACAAAGCTTTCCTTATACTACGTATAAATTGGAAAGCAATAAGATAAAATATAATTATATTCAAATTTATTTTAATTGAAATAGCCAGTGTCAATGTCAAGTTAAAAAAAAAAAAAAAAAAAAGGAAATCACGCAGGCTCAGGTTTAGGGTATTTTGGCAAAGGCAGCCATTTTGCTGAGTCTGGGTGAACGGGTTCGATTGCTCCGAGAATTTCATTAAGGGCAAACCGGAGTCATATTCCATTTTCTGTTCAAACTTAATTCAATTTTTCATGAAATATGGAACGCAGAACAATGAAAAAATGCTTAACTCCTTCAGCTTGAACTCCTGTGAGTGACCGTTTTTTTTTGCGTAACAAGTTCACTAACTATATAGCCGATCGGTATTGATGATTGCAACATACTATGTATCAAAATTAGGAAAAAAAAAATCTTCTTTCCATTCAGCATTTTTTCATTGTTCTGCATTCCATATTTCATGAGAAATTAAAGTTTGCACAGAAATGTAATATCGGCGACTCCGGTTTGCCCTTAAGAATTTCAGTAAGAATTCTATTTTATACGCTGCGTAGACTGATCAATTCCTCAATTCCTAACTTTCGTAAGTAATTACTTGTCCATGTTAGTAAATGAGTACTTTTTGTTGTAATAATATGTACATTATTACTTCTTGACTCCAGGTATTTAATCATTAATGACCCTGGCTTGGGGACTTAAAGTTGTATTTTCTTGTAATCAAATTTTCCAAGTTAAATAAGCTCTTATAATAAGTTACTGTTAATAATGATTTACTATCAACATTTGTTTACTAGTGTTCGTCCGAGACCGAGACGAGACTACGGGGTCTCGGTCTCGATTTGCATGGTCTCGGTATCGGTCTCGAAAAAATGACCTGGTCTCGTCTCGGTCTCGTCTATAGAGTCTCGGTTTTCAAATAGGCATGGTTGCATTGTATTATTGTAATAACCGCCGGGACTGCTATGCCAACGCCCACTGATTTGCAATGCATGCATAAGCATGTTTTTTCCTCAGATTCTGGCCATCACGAACCCAGTAAGGGGCTGTCCCACCCCGACCTCGGCTTATCCTAGTCCTAAGCTCAAGTTGGCACCCCTATCCTTACTTAACTTATGGCGTTTGGCTTAGCCTAGAATAAGCGGAGGTCGTGGAACAGCCCTAAAAGCCTGCTTTCCCAGTACTTCTACTTACAGTAGGTGGACCTCAAACAGTGGCGTCATTGCAGAATTTCCTTAAGGGTGGCTTTGGGGGGCAAGAACGGTGAAAATAGGTACACAGTGCATATTATTCATACGGTCATAGGGCGACCCCCCCCCCCCCCCCCCAGAGACCCAAATGGCGCTACTGACACATCGGATGCTTTAGTACATTTACAATTGTGACAGAGCTTCAGCTCACGCCAAGGGGTACCCTGAAATATCAGAAATATTTCTCTAGGGGGGGGGGGGGGGGGGTTTCATGCTATAGTAACCATTTGAATTTTTTTACGTGGGAAGTTTATCTAGTTTTCACCCCTGGGGTCCTCACTGGCACAAATACAGTATATACTGTATATGGATAAATGCTGATGCAAATGTAATAATAATAATGACTGTCAAAATAAGAAAATATTGAATATTGCCACTAAAACAATCATTAAAATGGGTCCAACAGATTTTTTTAGTCCTTTTAATTGGGGTATAAAAAAAATTGGCCCAACAAACCGAGAATCAGGGACGTAGCCAGATAGGGAGCTTTGGGGGCTGAAGCCCCCCCCCCCGAATTGTAAAAAATAAATAAAAACCTTGCATTGTTCTGTTTGATATTTCACCTGTATTTTTTTTTCTCCCTCTAAAAACACTAAAACTCTGTGTTTTTGCTTGTATATTCTTAAAATTTCCGGGGGGGGGGGGGTTTATACCCCCTCGACCCCCTGGTAGTTAGCCCCGCACGAAATAAAATCCTGGCTACGTGCTTGTTGAGAATCATAATCTGCAAGCTTTTCTGAGTTGAAAACTATTTACAGAATACGGTCCTCATATTATTTGGCTTACTCAATTACCTATACCGCCCACACACACAAAAATACCAAACACAAGGAATGAAATAATTATATAGAATATATAGAAGATAAGCAAGATTGTCGTCTAGCTAAGCAGAAATCCGAACCTGGTGTAAACACATAGTTGACATAGTGCATATAATACTATTACAGATTCATCAAACCCAAACCGAGACCATTTCGAGACGAGACCGAGACTAGTAGGTCTCGGTCTCGAATCCAAGACTCTGAAGTAGTCTCGGTCTCGGAAAAAGTCTCGTTTCGAGACCGAGACGAGACCGAGCCGGGCGAACACTAATTTATAAACATAAGGGGCCGTTCATTAATCACGTGAGGTTCGAAGGGTTTGGGGTATTTCCCTGCCTAAATTTGTTTCATGACTTAAGTGACAATTTGACGTGTCTTTGAGGCATTTGGGGCCTTTCCAATTGAAAATTGGAAATTCCAATACAAAGTCCAAGGTACAAGACCACCCTGTTGGTTATATTCAGGTCAGTCTATAAATATCCTAAAAATGAACACTTTATGCACCTTGGCAGCCATTTCAATTGAGACATAAATGACCGATTTCAGACGCTCTGAGAATTAAGCAAGTTTTTCAGTTTTCACTTTTACAATTCGTTAAAATGGTGAGCAATTAATAGTCAATGGTAGTAAATGAGTAATTTTGCTGCTGATTATTTCCGTATAATTTGCTTCATGACTCCAGTTATTTAGTGGTAATTGCTTTCCAATTTATGCGTAGTAGAAGGAAAGCTTTGTGATCGTCCAAATTTTTGATTGCGAGATTTCAACAGATTTACACGTTTTGAGGTACCAGGAACCCAAAAAAGTTGTTTGTAGTTTTTACGGAATGTCTGTCGCTTTGTCTGTTTGTCTGTTCATCAATTTCCGGGCAAACTACTCGGTGCATTTGGATGAAATTTGGCATGTAGGTTCACAAAAATCATGCCTCGAGACAGTTTATTTTTATTTTGGGCTAACTCAATTTGGGGGGGGGGGCGTTATTCTCAAAAAATTCCAAAAAAAACACGTCTAAAAAAACTATTTCTCAAAAACGGCTCCAATGATTTCTTTTAAATTCACATACAGTGGCGGAGAAAAACGTAAGGACACCAAATTTTTTCTTGTAATTTTCAGATTTGCCTTCTAATGAGATCTGAGTGGCATGGTAGTTGGATAGTTGATTGCCCTCCAAGAGCTGTATATAGATCGATACTATTTTGGTTCTTGATCAATTCACCTCTTTGCAGATATTGATGTTTTTCAAAAATGCAAGGGGAGAAAAACATAAGGACGCGACCATTTAAGGTTCATTTTCTACTGGATAGAGAGTTTTATTGTGAAAATAACACTATATAATTCAACTAAAACATCAATACTATGTGCTATGGCCGTTGTTTCGCCGGATTGTCTTGCACCTAGTTTGCATAGAGTCGAATAGCTTGCGGCAAATTGAAATAGGTATCGAGTGCCATGTCTTCTTCGCCTCCTCTCATAGAAGGTCCTTGTTTTTATGCAGCGCCTTTGGTAGGTGATTTTTTAGGTGGCTCCGATGATTTTCAATGTGGCTCAGGTCGGACGACTGAGCAGGCCACGGCATGGCAGACACATTGTTCTCCGCGAACCACTGGTTTGTAATCTTTGGTGAATGCTTCGGGTCTTTCTCCTGTTGGAACACCCATTAAATTGGCATTTCGTCTTCCGCAAAAGGAGCATTACACTTTGCAAATCTCTCGCCGTATATCTTTTTCGTGATGATTTCGTTTATACGGAATATCGGGCCTAGGCCGTTGTAGGACAAACAGCCCCACACCATAATGCTACCACCACCAAACTTTACGGTCTTCTTTGTATACTTAGGATTAAATGCGGGATTGGAAGGTCTTGTCACACACTGTTTCTCATTGGAACCGAAGAAGTTCACTTTTGTTTCATCGCTGAAAAAACCGTATATACCATTTGCACGATTTAGGTTTTCTGAAGCATGCTTTAAACGGTACTTAATGTTCTTTTTTGGCAAAAGCAGAACTTTTCTCGGTAACCGACCATGAAGTTGGGTATGTATCAGCCCCTGTCGAACCATTCGAGTACAAATGAGTGGAGTGGATTCATTTCCTTTTTAAGGTTAGCAGCGGTACTGAATGGTGACATTTTGCTCTTATGGACCAGCAAATTGTCGAAATGCTGCCTTGTTTTTCGAGGACGTCCACTTTTTTTCATAGGACGGGGAGCTTTGAGAGCCTGTTCAAGCATGGTTCTGGACCATCCAATCATCTCCGCTATTTTTCTTCTAGAATGCCCTCGTTCCCGATGTTTATGGGTCACCTTCTTCTCCTCATCCTTGCAATTTTTTCCTTTGGACATTTTTCCTCATTCAGCAACAACAGACTCCTACTTATTCAAATTAAAGATAAAGAACTAAAAATCACTGTTTTTTGGTTCAAAATATGAACATAAATGCTCGCGTCGTTATGTTTTTCTCCCCTTGCATTTTCGAAAAAAAAATCAAATCTGCAAAGAGGTGAATTGATCAAGAACCGAAATAGTATCGGGCTATACAGCTCTTAGAGGGAAATCAACTATCCAACTACCATGCCATTCAGATCTCATTATTTAGGGCAAATATGAAAATTACCAGAAAAAATTTGGTGTCCTTAAGTTTTTCTCTATATTGTAGTCGTTATTAATGTTAACAAAATGCGGGGGTCGCTTGCCCCTTGGTATTGTGCTTCTGGGGGTAAAAAAATAAAAATAACTAAATTTTCATGAAAAAATAATTTTTCTGCGAAACCTTTCTATCGATGACTTCTACCTTCAGACATGTTTTAGGTGTTAAATTGAGTAACGAAACCGGACAGGTTGCTTTCCCAAAAAACTATTTGGTTTAGTGCAAAATCAATGTTTTTGAAAAAATGATAGAAAATTCACGGTCAAATGCATTGCATGCCCAGCCATTATTGCTGTGTGGTAATGGGTTGGTCTGACCTATCTAGAATTTACCTCACCTCCAGTGACGTCAGGTGGACAACCCCCCCCCCCCCCCCCCCCCCCCCGAGATGCCCCAAATTTAACTATAGGAAATTTATTTACCATGAAATTACTCATTTTCTCTATCTACTTATTGATAAATTGTAAAGCATGTTCGAGTCAACTCCGACCGGTTCTTTTACATGGCGCTTGACATTTACTTGGGAACTTTTGTGATTGCTTTAGTCTAGTTAAATCAGCGTATTTAACACTTGGACGCTATTAATCATTGACTATTTAACGGAAACCCCTATTTCCTTATATTTAAATATAATGATGGTAGTTTGAAATTATAGACACATTTGGAGGTGTTAAAAGGGAAATTCCAATACAAGGTCTAAGGTCCGCAGGTGTGTTATATTCAGGTAGTCTATAAATAAATATCATGAAAATGTACACTTTATGTACCTTGGCAGCCATTTAAATTGAGACATAATTGACCGCTTGCAGCCGCTCTGTCAATTAAGCAAGTTTTACAGTTTTTACTCTTTTACTATACGTTACTATGGTGAGTAAGTAATTAATGGTGATTTTTTGTTGTTAATTAGTTTTACAGATTGAACTCTTGCAATTAATTACTATGGTGTGTAATTAATAGTCCATGGTAGTAAATGAGTAGTTTTACTGATGATTTCGATATATTTTGAATCATGACTCCATTTGTTTAGTGAAAATTTGACTTGGCTTTGGGACATTTACTTGGGACTCTTGTCATTGTTTTTGCCTAGTTATATCAGCTTATGATTCAGCGATATATAATATATATATAATCATAGACGATTTAACTCTTATTTACTTATGTCTAATTATTATTATATTATTGTGCAAATTATAGGAACATTTAGAGCTAATAAGGGATTAATTCCTAATAAAGTCGAATGTCGCAGGTACAATCAGTACATAAATATCAAAAAATGTTAGGAAAAACGTTTCTGCGGAAGACTTGATTTAAAAGGGAAAAAATTGTCCTACCTATCTTAAATGAACGCGTTTAGAGAGAAATTAATTGCTGAGGCATTAGCGAGGTAGTAGGACAGCTCAGCGCAACTAGTGTTGGTTTTTTTGTGAATGCCAAAATGGTCGCCATTTTCTGGTGACTTTAAGTTGACTACTTGGGACAAATCAATTATATTAATTTTGTGTTTTTTGAATTAACAATGAAGTGATGGCCTCGAAATATGCGTCTCAAGTTTGCGGAATAAGTCAAATCAGTAATTTGACTCTATTGCAACAAACTCAACTTTTACGCGCTTAATTGTGTCTTGTAAAATGCCTCCAAATTAGCTCGGAAAATAAGGCCGTAGCCAGGGGGGGGGGGTTCATCCCCCATATTAAATGGCTTGACACTACATAAAAATAGAGGAACATAAAATATAAATAAAAATAATGTTATAATATGTATACAGTCATGGAAAAAACAATAACAACCCGGGCCTTTTCCCTATTTCCTCCGGAACTATATTAGAGATAATTCCACCAAGCTTGGACATGAACACCACTACCTAGGGTTACTTCATTGCTGTTACCATCAGTTATAAGCAATGCTTACTGCTTTAATAATTGAAGATAGTTGAAAATGGCTGGCAAAAATAATAAGAACGCGGGCAATTTGTTTTCAATTTTTATCTTCATTATGCAAGAACTTCAATACAAACTAACATTTGGTGGTCTGCCCATTGTTCTGCATTACAGCATTGCGCGGTTTTTCATCGACAGCACCAGGTATTGATATACAATGATGGGTATCATCTCCCGTGTCTTCTTCACTTGAAGCCACAGTAGTTCCTTCTTCGAAATTTTTTCATTGGGTAGACGGCTCGTCAGGTCATTCCACAAGTTTTTGATGGGATTGAATACGGGTGACTGCGCTGACCGCGGTAAAACGTCGACTCGGCTGTCCACAAACCACTACTTAACTAGTTTGATGGAGTTCTTGAGGTTATAGTCCTGCTGAAAAACCCATTCTACTGGCATTTCCTCGTCAGCATTATGTCTTGGAATATGTCTCTGTAACTTTCCTTCGTCAAGATATCTTCTATACGATGTTGTGGGCCAACTCAGTTGTAAGGGAAACAGCCCCACTCCAAGATGTTACTGCCCCCGAACTTTACGGTCTTTTTTTGGTATACCGGGATTTAAATCAGCATTGGGCGATCTTATGAAATCGGTTTTCTATAAGCACTGCAGAGATAACTTCTGTTTCATCGCCCAACAAGAAGTTGCGCCATGTCCCCCTGTCACAGTTCTTAGACACGAAGGCAAGATGGACTGTATTGTCTTTTTAGGTGGAAGTGAACATTTCTTGGAGAGGAAGACTTCAAGCAACCGTCCCCTAGTAATTCGTTCGCTGATGGGAGCGTTTAGGCTTTTTTTTCAGGTCTCGAGAACTTACAAGCGGTGTCGCCTTCGAAATCCTTAAGAGCTATTGGTCAAAGTACTGTGTTGCCTTCCACTTTCTGCCCCTCGTTTCACTCCTGGGGTCTTGTTTCAAAGCTTGAAAAATTATTTCTCCCTATCTTTGCAAGAGGTTACCTATTCCCGCCATTTCTCACTTCTTTCCGAAGAAGTAAGATGGCACGTCTCTCCTCGACTTAGCAATACTGTGATCGCTCCATATCTTCAGAAGTACGCTGTATTAACTTATTAACAGCAGAATAGGGAAAAATTTATCGTATCATAGCCCAACTAAAAATAAATAAACCTCGCGTTCTTATTATTTTTGCGAGCCATTTTCAACTATCTTCAATTCTTAAAGAAGTAAGCATTGCTTATAAACTGATGGTAACAGTAATGATGTACCTCTAGGTAGTGGTGTTCATGTCCAAGTTTGGTGCCAATATCTCAAATAGTTCCGGAGAAAATAGGAAAAACCTCCACGTTCTTATTATTTTTTCCATGACTGTATATACATATAAAAGATGGAAATTTCTGAACCCCCCCCCCCTTAAAAACGAAAAAAATTCTGCCTGCGGCCTTGGTCGAAGGTACGATGATGGGGTGGGTTTGGGGTAGGAGTAGCTGTTAGAGTGCAGCCAGGGAGTGGGAGGAGCCACGGGGTTTTACCATCACATACTAATTCGTAACTTCAGTCATTAGTGATCAGTGATCAGTCAGTCCTTTGAGTTTGAGTGATTGAGTCCTTACTCCTTACTACTTAGTGTGCTTCGGTCTATCGTCGGAGTTGGTGTGTTGTAGATCCTTGTGCGTTGTATTCATATACTGCATTGGAAGTCTCGCGTTGGGTGAGGTAGGTGTTTCGGCGTTACCTATTTATTTTGTTGCTAGCGTTTTATTTTAGTGATTAAAACTTCTTCCTGCCGACACAACGAGGCGCTACTGGGAGGCTCGGCGTCTAATGGCCCAACTGCCACAGACGGGCGTTGGCTAAACAAACATATATGTATATTTGATTTTCTAGTATCGACCCATTCCACGAGTTGTTGTTAATGGTAATTTCAAGTGTATTCACACGATCATCCCTTCTCTAGTTTGCATAATTACAATATTTATATCTGTAAGTTTTTACATTATGTTTATTCAATTATTTTCCGTTATTGGGGCATGGAGCAGCCAATTTAATGGACCGTCTTTATTTGAGAAAGTTTGTAAATAAAACCTTATGCCACATTGGCAAGTTCGAAAAGTTTTCATTTTTATGTTACCATCGACGAGTTGATGGAGCAGTAGAATTCAAGCTGATGGGCCGTGGTCCGTCTGCTAGCTTTCTGCTGATTCTGCTTCAAGAGTCCAGTCGTGAAAACTGTCGTATAAATGAAGCATCGAGTTAGTATAACTCATCCAACAAAAGAAATTGATAACATTTTAATAAACATTGAACTTTAAAAAATAGAACAAAGGAAGATAAATAAAATTAAAAATTGAAATTAAAATTTCATTTTAAATAATTACTCATGGGGGAAATCAGGCCTTTTTTCATTTTCATCAATCAGGCCAGTTTTGGGCCTTTTGGCTTTTGTTAAAACAAAGGATGATAAATTAAGAGTGGAATTTAAAATTTATTAAAAATAACCACTCATGCTGCCAACGTTTAAAAAAAAGGGGGAAATCAGGCTCAGGTTTTGGCTTTTGGCCGTCATTTTGCTAGGTCTGGGTGAACGGGTTCAAGCGCTTTCAGTAAAAATTCAGATTAATACACGGCGTAGACTGATCAATTCCTGACTTCGTAAGTAATTATTAGTCTATTTTTGTAAATGCATTGCTGAATGTTTGTGCCTAAATTCGTTTCATGACTTTTGTGACAATTTGACGCGTCCTTGAGGCATTCACCTGGGGCCTTTCCAATTGAAAATTGGAATTCCCAATACAAAGTCCAAGGCCCAAGACCACCCTGCCTGTTATATTCAGGTAGTCAGTCTATAAATATCATTAAAATGAACCCTTCATGTCCCCTTGGCAGCCATTTTAATTGAGACATAAATGACCGGTTGCAGACGCTCTGTGAATTAAGCAGGATTTACAGTTTTCACTGTTACAATTCGTTAAAATGGTGAGTAATTAATAGTGAATGGTAGTAAATGAGTAATTTTGCTGATTATTTACGTATAATTTTCTTCATGACTCCATTTGTTTAGTGAAAATTTGACTTGGCTTGGGGACATTTACTTGGGGCGTCTTGTCATTGTTTTTGCCAAGTTATGCCAGCTTATATTTTATGCTTCAGCGATAGTAATCATAGACGATTTAACTCTAATTTACTTACATCTCATTTCTAAATATTATTATAATGTGCAAATCATAGGAACATTTAGAGCTAATAAAAGATAAATTCCATTGTTACATTGTGGCCTCCCTTTCTCTCGTATTCAGGTACAATCAGTATATAAATATCAAAAATATGTGAGGAAAATAATTTGTATTTCTGAGGAAGACTTGATTTAAAAGGGGGGAAAAATTGTCCCATCCTAAAATATACATAAATTCGTATTTGTAAGAGCTGATTTAAAATGGAATTGACTGACAGGGTGGACCTCCTGATTATATTGGATTCCGAACCACTTGGGGAACATAGTCAAGCCACTCGATTAATTCGGAAGAGACCAGGACTCGACATGCACGTTATGGCACGTTATATTGTCACACAATGTTCCCCTACTAACGCTGTACACACTACCTAGTTTTCTGCAGTTTTTAACTGGTAAATTCAAGTATCTGTGTCGAGATGTCCCATCTATTTGGCTGCAAATCGTGCGTGATAAGTCATCGTCAAGGCCGTAGCTAGGGGGGATCCTGGGTGCAACCCCCCCCCCCCCAAATTAAATGGCTTGACACTAGATAAAAATATAGAAATATAAATATATAATAATGATATATAATATATATACATAAAAGATAGCAATTTCTGAAACATCGCCCCCCCCCCCCGGAAAACGAAAAAAATCCCTGGCTGCGGTCTTGGTCGACGGTACGATGATGGGGTGGGTTTGGGGTAGGAGTAGTAGTTAGAGTGCAACCAGGGAGTGGGAGGGACCACGGGGTTTTACCATCACATGCTACTTCATAACTTCAGTCATCACTCGTCAGTGATCAGTCAGTCAGTCCTTTGAGTTTGAGTGATTGAGTCCTTACTACTTAGTGTGCATCGGTCTGTCGTCGAAGTTGGTGTGTTGTAGATCTTCGTGCGTTGTGCTCATATTATACTGCATTATTGGAAGTCTCGCGTTGGGTGAGGTAGGTGTTTCGGCGTTACCTATTTATTTTGTTGTTAGCGTTTTTTTAGTGATTAGTTTCATATAGTATATTTGATTTTCTAGTATCGACCCATTCCACGAGATGTTGTTATGGTAATTTCATGTGTATTCACACGATCATCCCTTCTCTAGTTTGCATAACATAGTATTTACATGTATATATATCTATAAATATAAAAGATACCAATTTCTGAACTCCCCTCTCCCGAAAAACGAAAAAAAAATCCTGGCTACGGCCTTGGTCGACGGTATGATGATCGGGTGGGTTAGGGGTAGGAGTCGCTGTTAGACTGTATAGCCAGGGAGTGGGAGGAGCCGCGGGGTTTTACCATCACATACTACTTCATAACTTCAGTCATCACTCATCACTCATCGGTGATCAGTCAGTCCTTTGAGTTTGAGTGATTGAGTCCTTACCCCTTACTACTTAGTGTGCATCGGTCGGTCGTCGGAGTTGGTGTGTATAGTAGGTCCTTGTGTGTTGTGCTCATATTCTGCATTGAACGTCTCGCGTTCGGTGAGGTAGGTGTTTCGCCTTTACCTATTTATTTTGTTACTAGCGTTTTATTTTAGTGATAAGTTTCATATATATTTGATTTTCTAGTATCGACCCATTCCACGAGTTGTTAATGGTGATTTCAAGTGTATTCACACTTCTCTAGTTTGCATAATCACAATATTTATATCCGTACATTTTTAACTTTATGTTTATTCAATTATTTTCCGTTATTGGGACATGGAGCAGCCAATTTAATGGACCGTCTTTGTTTGAGAAAGTTTGTAAATAAAACCTTCTGCCACATTGGCAAGTTCGAAAAGTTTTCATTTTTATGTTGCCATCGACGAATTGTTGGGGCAGTAGAATTCAAGCTGATGGGCCGTGGTCCGTCTGCAAGCTTTCTGCTGATTCTGCATCAAGAGTCCAGCCGTGAAAACTGTCGTATAAATGAAGCATCGAGTTAGTATCAGATAAATAAAATTAAAAATAGAAATTAAAATTTCATTTTAAATAATCCCTCATGGGGGGAAATCAGACTCAGATTTTGGGCCTTTTGGCTTTTGAACATTTTGGCAGCCATTTTGCTGACCCTAGGTGACAGGGTGGGAGCGGTCCGAGTATTTCAGTAAGAATTCTATTTTATACACGGCGTAGACTGATCAATTCCCTAACTTTCGTAAGTAATTAATTGTCCATGTTTGTAAATGAGAACTTTTTGCTGATAATATATGTGCATTATTACTTCTTAACTAGTCTCCAGGTATTTAGTGACCATGGCTTGGGGACTTCAACATGCCCTTTCTTGTAATCGAAGTTTCCAATTTAATGAGCTCTTTGAATAAGTTACTGATAGTTATAATTTACTATCAACAATTTTATTTATTTTATTTATTTGTGAGTCATCAGCCATATTCAGGGAAAATTTTATTTTCCAATATTCAACCCCAAATTGCAAGGTCGTTGGGGGCTTTCCAGTTGAAGTAGCGTATGTAATACTTGATGCAATGATAGTTAGTCAAAATGACTTGATAATTAGTCAAAAATGTTCAAAATAAGCTAATGCCTTATAATTCAGTTTAGAAATTCGTCATAGTCTCCTTAATACATTAATTTCACAAGATTGCCAAAATGGACGCCATTTTCTGTGATTTTAAGTCTACTTGGGACAAATCATTTTTTATTTATTTAAGAAACTTTTGAGCTACCAATTTATTAATTATGAAATAAATTGTAATTAAAGTCAGATTTATTTTACTTCATTTAAACCAAAAAAAAAAAAAAAATCAGGTTCACACTTTATGTGGAAACTTGTACCTTGGCAGCCATTTTAATTGAGACATAAGTGACCGCTCGCAGAGGCTCTGTGAATTAAGCAAGTTTGACAGTTTTTACTCTTGCAAGTAATCACTATGGTGAGTAATTAATGGTCCATGGTAGTAAATGAGTAATTTTGCTGATAATATATGTGCATTATTACTTCTTGACTCGTCTCCAGGTATTTAGTGACCATGGCTTGGGGACTTCAACATGTCATTTCTTGTAATCGAAGTTTCCAATTTAATGAGCTCTTTCAATAAGTTACTGATAGTAATAATTTTACTATCAACAATTATTTATACATAAGTATCTTTATTTGTGAGTCATCAGCCATATTCAGGGAAAATTTTATTTTCCAATATTCAACCCCAAATTGCAAGGTCGTTCGGGGTTTCCAGTTGAAGTAGCGTATTTAATACTTGATTCTTGATACAATGATAGTTAGTCGAAATGACTTGATAATTAGTTTAAAATGTTCAAAATAAGCTAATGCCTTAATTCAGTTTAGAAATTCGTCCTAGTCTCCTTAATACATTAATTTCACAAAATTGCCGAAATGGACGCCATTTTCTGTGATTTTAAGTCTACTTGGGACAAATCAATTTTTTTTATTTATTTAAGAAACCTTTGAGCTACCAATTTATTAATTATGAAATAAATTGTAATTAAATTCAGATTTCTTTTACTTGATTTAATACCAACGAAAAAAAAAAAAAAAAACAGGTTCACACTTTATGTGGAAACTTGTACCTTGTACCTTGGCAGCCATTTTAATTGAGACATAAGTGACCGCTCGCAGAGGCTCTGTGAATTAAGCAAGTTTTACAGTTTTTACTCTTGCAAGTTATTATTATGGTGAGTAATTAATGGTCCATGGTAGTAAATGAGTAATTTTGCTGATTATTTGCGTATAATTTGCTTCATGACTCGAGTTATTAGTGACAATTTGACTTGGCACTTGACATTTACTTGGGCCATTTTGTCATTGGTTTTGTCTAGTTAAATCAGCGTATTTAATACTTGCACGCTAGTAATCATTGACTATTTAACTCATATTTACTTATATTTAAATATTATTATGTTATTTTGCAAATTATAGCCACATTTAGAAATGATAAAAGTGAAATTTCAATACAAGGTCCAAGGTCCATAACCACCCTGTCTGTTATATTCAGCTAGTCAATATATAAATATTACAAAAATGAGCGAAAAATAATTTATAGTTATAGTTATGTACAGTTATAGGAGGTATTGCTTTGAAATTGTCCTTTCATTTATGAACACATTTACAGAGAAATTAATTGCTGAGGTAAGCAGTAATGAGGGAGTGTGACAGCTCTGCGCAAAATTCCGATTTTGAAACTTATGTTGGTCTTTTGTGCATGATCATGATACTCATGCAAAACCCTTAAAATAAGGTAAAGATGGAATCCATTGCATAAATACGCCTAACAATGCTCGATTACATTAGAAATTCCCAAAAAGTTTCAGTCTAGCATGAAAGCCAAAATGGTCGCCATTTGCTGGTGATTTTAGGTGGACTACTTGAGAGAAATCAATTACATTAATTTGTCTTTTTTGAATTACAATTAATCTTAGATTGCAAAGCATTGATGGGCTGGAAGTTCGCTCCACAAATGCGCATCTGAGGTTATGACACAATTGGAACAAACTTAACCTTTACGCACTTATGAAATTCCATAAAAACAAAACGGGAAAATAATTATTTGTTTACATTGCCAGCAATTAATAATATTTATGTAAAAAGTCTGTAAATCAGTCTAGAAAATGGGAAGAAGACATACTATGGGAAATATTGGCATCTGGGCTCCGAGTTGCCGCAAGCTTGACGTAAAGTTGTTTCGACGTGGTCGTCGTGCTTTTTTATTTCCAATGATTTCATGTACACAGTTAATGAACACACTAAAAACAAAAACATGATTCTAATGATGTTTTTCTTTTGCTGCAGGACATGTCTTTATCAGATGATGAGTTTGATGAGGAGGCGTTGCGGTTGGCCGCGTTGAAAAGCATCTCCAAGCCCAAATACATCAACCCTCGCAATCTCATTTCCATTATACCGATCAATGCGGTAACCCCGACAGAGACACGAGTCAACATTAAGTTGGAACCTATTAGTCCTAGACGTGAAGAGAATGTGTTATGTAAGTACTGAATTAATTGTTTTATTTATTTAATTAAATATGTATATTTACAACCAAATGTTCATCAAAACGAGACTAAGAAAATTAATTGAATTGCACTGCATTTTACTGTGACGAGGGACAACACTCTTTCGGGACAGAGTTCTATGTGTTACTGCGTTGTTTTTACGGACTTCTTATTTTTTATTTAATTAACAAAGCAAGATATAATAGATCTGCTTCATTTAAGTTGTAGAATACTATTTCATGGATCATATCATAGGGTTCTTTCAATTTTTGGTACCGTAGCTTTTTTTTTATATAAAAAAAAAGATTGAGGGCTAAAATTTCACTTAAAATGAAAAACTGCAAAACCTAAAATTGGTAATACCCTATTATATGGTCCATAAAGTAGTTTTCTACAACTTTAATGGACCATTATTATAATAAATGGCTTAGTTAATTAAATAAAAAATATGAAGTGTTAAATTTCGGACTGTCAAATTCCTGCGGACGTGCTCTCTTAGTTTTTTTAAAAATGGATCAGTTTTTGATTCAGAGAGAAAGAAGTCAATATTTAGTAAGTGATGCAAAAGTTCGGATTGTTTTTCTCTCTCAAATATGCAAGCCAGACAGCACACTTGCAGTTTTATTGGTAAAGGTTCACTTTTACCCCTTTTGAAATCGTCAAATTGGTTAGATATTATATAGATTATTAGGAGGAAGATGACCATTGATGTTGATTTTAATATTTATTTATTTATTTTATACTTAACGTTTGTACGATTTCATTCACCAGCGGGCCCGATCAAGGCGATTACAATACACGGGTTAATATAATACCCTGGTATTAAAAATGTAAACTTTCAAAATTTATTTGTTTGCATTTTTAACCCCGGGTGCAAGTTAATACCAATCGCCATAATCGGCCCACTGATAAGGCTTTTTTTAAATTTATTGTTGATATAATTTCTCCACGAGCTTAAAAATTTGGTATACCAAAGCTTAAAAATCCCTCGTAGTACTATGTATGAATTAGTGTCCACTCAACGGATTGACAAAATCCTTATAGCTCAAGTATTAAATTAAATTAAAAAAAATATTAGCCCCTTGGTGTGTTATCACGAGATTAACTCCGGTGAATAACCATCTATAAGGAAATAATGCAATCAGTACTAACCATGTTCATTTTTGCTTAACAGTCGAATTTCGAAAAGCAGCAGAAGATGGCCTCGACGGTAAAGAAATGTCTACAGATGATGAAGAGACGGACGCCGATGAGCCGCTTGCTGATGAGAATGACGAAGATGATTTGGACAAGTTGATGGACAAACTGGAGGCTGAGATTGAGGGCAATTTTACAGCTCCTCATGTAAAGAAGAAGAAAAGGAAGAAAGTGAAGCAGCCGAAGTTGGTGGTAAGCTATTGTTGGTTTTCATTAAGACAGCATATCTTATAATCGTCAGCTTGCTTTGCGTTTAAGGTGAGTTATAATGTGCCTGAGACATGGTCTTCTTATAAATCACCTTCGGTGCAAAGCATACCAATAGACGTGACAAGACCACATTTTGGATAACCAATTAGCACGACAGTAACCCCAACTTACAGTCCTGGAATGCTTTTCACTAGGTCCGTAAATTGAATTCGCTACAGTGTTTAGTGGTTGCCTACGGCATGGTCTTGTTATAATCTTACCTTCGGTGTAAAGTAGGAATGTCCCCGAATCTACAGTGGGACACATGGGGCAAATGAGCTACAGCTGCGGACCTATTATGCCATTTAGTATTAACCTATTCTTGGGGTTAAAACAACGTAAAAATAACAATTTTAAAAAGCACTTTCCATTCTAAAATTGTCTTGTTTACATTTTTAATACCAGGTTTAGATTAAAAATAATTGCCATAGTCGCAGGCATAGCACGAACCAAGTTTATTTTATTACCGGGGTTACAAATGTAAACCATAGATTATTAGAATGCAGGTACATCCATACGTCTAAATGCATAGAAACATTTCTTCTATCTTGATATTTTTTTTAAAGCTCTACGATTGATATTTCTTGAGATATTTGATGTTTTCACTTTTATAAGGCTTTCCCCCTCAGTTTGTCTCTTAATTTATGACTCAATGCTTAGTCCCGGTACACAAAGACAGATTCTACTCAGCCGATCTATTGGGTTGTAAACTAGAGCAAATGGGTTGGTACGCAAAGGCAGATTATACGCAGCGATCTGAGGTTGAGGTACATTGGAGCGAATATGTTGATGTACAAAGACAGAATCTATTAAAGCAAACTTTAGCGACCAGCTACCAGCAGATTTGCTGCATAGAATCTGCCTTTGAGCAACGGGTCTAAATAGAGATTTTTAGCTCCCCACCCTCTAGCACTGGGCTATTTTAATGAACAACATGGTGTTTGTGAGACTGTTTGGTTAACCCTCTTAAATTTGCGTTGCAGGATAACGAAGTTGAACTTGTAGATGTTAAAATTGGAAAATCCAAACCACCTGCTCCTCTAATCGAAGTCCGGGAGTCTCTCTCACCGGAACCTAAGCGGCTGCGTTCTAATTCTAAGTCCAGAACGAGGTAAGTTTTCGTTTAAATCAGGTATTAATTCATTTTGCCAGGTCGAGACTGGGCGAGTTTGGTAGCTCTTTCCGCAGCTTTTGGGTTATTGCAACTCTGGTAACATCTTTCTGTATAGCTCACGTAGCTGTGTGAATTAAGAGCTGTTTTTGCTTCGCTGTAGTGGGGTAACGGGCATCTCTGTAGCGTAACCACTCCGCAACCACCTTAATTTATTTGCCAACTCTCATCAGAGCGACAAGTGTTGGCTTGGCGCATTCCGACAGGTTTTTGGATAGTCTGTATATGAAGCGTGGAAATAAAAACCGAGTTAGCCGCCGAAAATTTGAAATTAGTTTTATCACTTAAATACGATCCGAGTGACATGGCCAATGTCCTGAAAACGGCGCCAAGCGACAGTGGCAAAATTGTAGTTGCAGTTGGTAAATAGATGGCAAGTGTGTCATATGATGTCATGCATTATGGAATAAAAAAATCGTGATAACTCAAAATAATGATTTTGGCGGTTAATCCGGTTTTTATTTCCACGCTTCATATTATGTACACGGTCATGGAGACCATTGAACATATAGCAGATGCGGAAAGCATAGGGTTCAGAAATCCTTTGACTAAGTTATTAGTAGTAGTGAGTGATGTGGTGGCCGCGAACGGCTCCAAATATCGTCCCGTTAAAGGTCTTTCAGACCCGTTTCACCGGCGAATTGAACGCCCGACACCAGGAACTTGAATCAGTTGCTTGCGAGAACTGGACATTCTCTTAGATAGTATATGAGATATATATATATGTGCTCGATGAGACCCAATCTGTGCTGAGGGAATCTCCCCATTGGCCGGTGCCCAGTCAATAAAGCAACCACCATTCGGACGGGTTCATTGCCCAACCTTCATTGTCCCTGTTGGGAACTTCCTAATTGTTCTAATCTTTGTTTCTCAGCTCGAGCACTCGCTCTAGATCACGCGGACGATCACCTCTTCGTCGTTCCTGGTCACCGCGTCAGAGATCACCACGGCGGCTACGCTCGCCCCTGCGTTGTTCCAGGTCACCGTTACGGCTGTCACGTTCACCGCTGCCGCGGTCACGCGCGTCACGGTCCCCGCCACCCAGGATGCGGTTCCGCTCAAGATCACGAAGCCCCCTGTCTCGCAGAAGTCCTCTCATGCGTCGATTGCGTTCGCGTTCGAGGTCCAGGAGCCGCACACCGTATCTGACGCCTTCTCCGCGCTATAGATCTAGAAGTGTGTCACCTCTTCGTAGACGTTCGCCTCTTAGAAGGTAAGGTGTTATTGCTTTCCAATTTATACGTTAGTATAGGAAAAGCTATGTGATTGTCGAAATTTTCGATTTCGAGATTACAACGGGTTCACACGTTTTGACGTCCCATTAAGCAAATTTGCCAATGGCCAAAAATTCATGCGGAAACAATATAAATCATGTCCGAAATCCATGGGGTTGTTGGCATTGGACAAGGGATAAATGAGCAACTATAAGTTTGCCTAGGTTCATGAATACTTGTCAGTCTGTCCATTACTTTGGAATTTCTAAGAACCTGCCTACATCATCTGTATACCTAATGCATCTGTACCTATATACTTACTACCATAACTTTTTGTATTGTTTTCTACACCTTGCCTCCACGTGCAAAATGGCTCCACAATGGCAAGGGACCCAAAGAAAAAACTTTCTATTTCTACTTTATGTAACTGAATTTATTTTGGAAATTAAATTATTATTATCGCTTGTAGCCGGAACTAAAAGCACCCCTATGTCAAAAAAACCCTTCAGGACATTGTTCTAAAAGATCCTAAGGCGGGGTTTCCACATACGTCAATGAGAAATATGGTTTTGACGTGGTAGCAGAATTTTTAGTATGTCTTTAATGTCTGCTAAAACGTCAATTTCACATTTCTCATTGACCATTGACGTATGTGGAAACCCCGCCTAATAAGAGTTAGGGAGGGTAAGGCTTCACTGACCTGTATGTCTTCTTAAGAAACTGCTTGCCTTATATAACCGCTGCCGTCTGCGTGGTAGTTTCTCCTATCTTTATCTCTCATGCGTGATAAGGCGCGGTTTCCACCGACCTCTAAGTGCAGAATACACATACGGTGACGTGGTAGCAGACATTCCAGACGGAAATTTGAATTTTTCTTTTTATAGAAGTCTATTAATATGTTAGTACTTAACATATCCCATGACGCCATTTTTTCATTTTAGTTTGTTTGTGGTTTTACTCCATGATCATTGATCAATTTTAACTATGGCATAGAGTAAAGCAAAAATTTCCGCCAGTGTCATTTGCATTCTGCAATGAGAGGTCGGTGAAAACCTCGCCTTTATTAATGATATCAGCTACCACGTCACCGTATGTGTATTCTGCACTTAGAGGTCGGTGGAAACCGCGCCTAACCGCTGCCGTCTGCGTGGTAGCTCCTCCTATCTTTATCTCTCATGCGTGATATGGTGCTTATTCCAGCTACGTCAATAGTCAATAGTAAATGTGGTATTGACGTGGTAGCCGACATTTTTAGACTGTCTTTAATGTCTGCTAAAACGTCAATACCACATTTACTATTGACTATTGACGTAGGTGGAATATGCGCCCAACTATAACGGTAACAATTTAAAACCGGTTCTAATCAGTATTATCGCTTCTCTCCAGGTCAAGAACACCACCCAGAAGGTCGCCCATGCGCCGCTGGTCCCGTTCACCGCTACCTCGTAGAAAGCGCAGCCCCCTGAAAACTCCTCCTAGACAGTTGAAGTCGCCGCTCCGAAAATCTCCGCCACGGCGCAGCTTCTCTCCAATCAGGACCAAGTCCCGACCATTACGTAGAAGTCTGTCACCCCGTGATCGCAAGAAACCTGTACCGACCCGGCGGTCGCCGCCGCTTCGCAGGCGCACGCCCCGTCGCCGAACCCCAGAGCGGAAGGAGAGGGTGAAAGAGAGGGAGCAAGATAAGAAGTTGGAGGAACCTGTTGAAATTAAGGTAAGCCATAAGAGTTTTTACATTATTCTTAGACGGCGATATTTTGAACGGCAAAAATATGATAAGCTTGCTGCTTATTAATTTATAGAAGGGTGAAGTGTATTTTATGAGAATTTTCTACGGGCTCTTAAAAAAGGAACACTACTTCAGGGCATGTAGGGTAGTGCTTCGAGTCCCACACTTGCTACATTTTCTGGCCATGCTTTGGAGGGCATGTAAAGCAGGCGGTCCCGGGCCTTCCTAGTTGAGTATAAGAGAGGGCTTTATAGCCCTAACTCCGCTAGGTCGGCTTAGTAATTTACAAAAAGCCAATATTTATTTATTTTTATTTTACTCCATTTAAAAACGGATTTAGCAGATTTAGGCTGGACTGGTAGATCGTTACCCGACTATAGACCGAAGACCGCGTTACGGTATCTACTAAGCTTGGTAACTGCTTCAATTTACAGGGCGATATTGCAATAACGTTTGTAATTAGTATCGTTTCTAATCTATTGGTGTTGTCCGTTTTCCAGGTTGCTGAGCCAGAGTCAGAGCCATTAGATGACCCGGTGTTGGAGGCTCGCCGCAAAAAGTTCCAGTCAGTACCTGATCCGTCCACAGAGAAGAAGATTAGTCTCAAAGCTGTCAAAGACACGATAGAACCGTGGGAAGAGGCAGATGCTATTGATATCCACTTTAATGAGTCTCTGTTTGACGACGATGATGAAGAAGAGGACAAAGACTTGGACAGCAGGTATGTGGATCCTGAAAATATTTAAATAAGGACTGTGGAAAGGGGGGACGAAGAATAACTCAGGATGTTTTGCTGGCAGGGACTCCACTCCATTTTGTAGTTTTATATGTATTATTACATTGACAGTTGAGCAACCTCCTCTTTATAACCGAAATTTGGGAGTCATGAAAGATCTGGCGGGATTCGAACCCACGATTTATTCCTTACTGGGGAATTATTTCGGCTATAGATAATATGTATTGCGCCAATGCTTAAAATCTTATGTGCCAGCACCATAGAATGATGTCACTGAATGATGGGATGTGGTGAAAGTGATTTGTTGTTCGTGGCTGGGTTTGTGGGCTGACATGTTTTTTAACACTTAAACCCTGCTATACAGGTCTGCAGCGCTTGTTTGTTTGATGACGGAGAGGACATTGACTGGAAGATTAAAGGTGAATTCGGAAATAGTCCTTGGGCGGTAATAGATTTTGGCTTTGACTGTTAGTTTGGGCTGTCCTCTCCTACTTCCCTCTATCACAAGCTGCTTATTTCCCTGGATCAAGTCATGTGGCTGCCTTCAATGGACGTGACCCCACCATGTCTGTACTTTGGGCTTTTGCTAACTCTTTGTCATCTTGTTTTAGATTCAAAGGGGCTGACCGAGGCCAGTCTCGTAATGTTATTTCCTTCCGTGGCATACGCGAGGGACAGACCGCTAAGATCCCGTCTCGTCTCGACACAGGTGCCAGCTCGCCCTCGCGACATCGAGGACAGCAGCAACGTACTCAGAGCCGGTTTGGTGATAGAAGGGACCGACGTGGTGACCGAAGGGATAGGTGGGAGCGGCCAAGTACTACGGGTGCGTTGCGTGAGAGGAACTCTGGTAATGGAGTGGCACGAAGTGATGGCGCTGCTAGAAAGAGGCCCGAACGGGTCAATGTTGTACCTGGTAAGTTAAGCTTCTATTAACCCAGTACTACTATGTGAGGACACATCTCGGTCATTAATTATTCGATACCTACCCCTCTGGAGATAGTAATGTTTGCGAATTTTGTCATGTACACTATAAAGAATTCGTAAACTGTCAATTACACTGCTAGATTGCTATAAATAATAAATACATATATATTTCTGTTAAATTATACAATCAAGTAATCTACAAGAAAGTATAAAGTAAAATCGTTGAAATCAGGTAGTTTTGTCATTGTGCTAGTGCCTCAGTGACAGTGTAGAAAGCTTTCTCTAAGAGAAGCAATTTAGGGAATTTTTCTAATGTAGGTGAAACCTTGTAGTATAGGATCCAGTCGCTCATATTTGGCTGTGCGTGGTGCTGGCCTCACAAGGTCTCCATTTTGTTTAAATTTTCCCCGCACCTCAGGCTTTAAGATATGTAAAATGCATCTGTACAATGGTAAGACTCGGGGCTGTCATGATTATTAATGTTATGAAGTGAGAGCGAAATCTATCGGAATTCGAAGCAAGTAAAATGAAGTATTCACCAGGTAGTTTACTACTAAGCTACAACAACTATTTAATGAGTTGTTTGAATTCTGCTAGAGGCTTGGCTCTGCCTTGATTTGTTGCACAGGCAAGCTTTCACGGAGGGAGAGATATCGACGCTTACTAACCATATTTATTTCTTATAATTGCAGCTGAAAAACAGTCAGACGCGGAGAACGATGCTAATGTCAGCTTAGATGACTTTGAAACTTTGTGCTCGGCGTTCGAGAAAGAGTTGGAGACAGATACTGCTGCAACTAGCGTTACCGTACCTAAGAAGTCGACAGAGGAACCTCCTGTGCCTGTAATATCTGTCAAGAAAGATCTCTTTTATAATAGTCCACCTCATGTTGATACTGGTGAGTGTTTTTTTTTATATTTTTATTCGTCATTGCTTTCCTATTTGTACGTAGTATAATGAAAGCTTTGTGATGGTCGGAAATTTAGATTTTGAGATACTAGGAACCCAAAAAAGTGGTTTTTATGAAATGTCTGTCTTTCTGTCCGTCTTATTTGTGGGCAAACTACTCTGTGGAAGGCTTTCACTCCGCTCAGTACTCTTGGACGGTCTCACTACTTGCTTATCTTGCCCCCTAGCCTTTTTACACCATCGTTGATCCGCCAGAGGAAAATAAATAAACTGTTTTGTTCCTATTCTTATGCATGGCGGCTTCATTCTGATTCCATCCTGAGCCGCCCTAAATCATCTCTCGATTTGGCCCATCCTGAATCCTCTCTGGGGTTTACATAGCTTTCACTTCCGCACTCCCTTTCAAACACGCTTCCAAAGTATTAAAACTTTGGCAAAGCTGTCCGCAGCAGTGGACACAGTACCTTCTGTCAGGGTTCCGGACTCCATGCATGTCTGTTCTGTTGGCCCTCGAGCTATTTTTTCTTAATTTTGGGTTGGACGACAACCGTCTCTTAGAATCGCCAACTCTGTTCAGACCTGCAAGTGTTTGCTTTCTGATAGGTTTAGGCAATATCTTACATGTAATTGAGACCTAGCATAGCAGTATATTGGGCGCACAGCGTTCAAGTTGCCCGGACTGCATGTTGCTGCAAGTCAATGTTTCTAACGAGACATGTAGATTAGTGGTACAGACTCCGACTTTCACCATAGAGGGCTGCGTAGCCCTAACTCCGCTAGGTTGGCTTAGTAATGGAACAAAAAGTCAATATTTATTAATTATTTATTTTTTCTTTCTTTAAAAAAAAAGGTTAAATCGCGTGCAAACAATTTAATTAATGTATCTGATTAACCTCTTCAATCGCCTCACTAAGTCACCTAATAGGTACTTGTGTCGAGTTACGACACGTCTCCGGCCGCAAGGTGTGTAGAGACTCACACAAGTACAAGCACGCTGCCACCTTGCCACCGAAGTCGGTGTTTCCACAAGCTACGGCAATGTGTATTCTATTCTGTTGACTCTTCAACTCTTTCTAACCTTATTTAATTTTCTTATTATAGATAAGCCTCTTAAGAGGTCAGTCAAACGATTGATTGCGTCCGCGGTGGTCGGACCAGATGATAGTCAACTTGCTGGCGACAGTGAAGATTTACGTAGTATTCTTGCCAAGAAACGTAAAGAACGACCCTTGAAGGGACCTGTTAACAACTCAAGGCTCGTACAAACTGCATTTCAAAGTCTTTTGAGGTAAGCAAGAAGGGCCTTAATTCCATAAAATAAATATTAAGGGTATTGACATTGTTGAATTTACCGAGTTACCCGTAGTTGAGTTTTTTTAATGCTCGTGACAACGGAAAACCAAGCTAAACGCACTTCAGGTTTAGGCGATTCTTCCACTTGTCAGTTTTTCTTCAATTTTGATAATGTCATTGACGGAAAAACATCAATGTTGCATTTATATTTTGACACCTCATTCCATTTTTCTTCTATAATTGACCATTTTTGTTTTCAAGTTTTTCCAATTTTGTAAGTTTGGCCGCCGTCTTTTTTTAATTTTATAATCTACAAGAAATTTTATGATTTAAATTATGAAAAAATTCGTTTATTCTCAAGAAATTAATTACTATTATTTATCATCTCCAGACGACTCCATTGTTTAATTTTAGTTTGTTATTGTTTGCAAATTTTATTCTATGATCATTGATCAATTTTAACATGCGGAAGTTAAAATGGGCAATGATAATAATATAGTAATAGAGTAAAGAAAAAATATCATCAATTATTGACGGAATATTGACAAGTGGAATAGCCGGCTTATCTAAAGTGGCATAACTGGCACTGCGATCCATATTGGAATGGAGCCGTTATTTATGAGCCCGGTGAACTTGCAACTCGTATTTTTTTGTTATCTTATTTTTTGTTCAATGTACCATGTCAGAAGTTTAAATAAATGTAAATACAATTTAACAAGGCGGCTTGTTTCGATTTAGCACATTAACCCACCCAGAGGTCCACTCACGATGAGTGGTAATTTGGATAACACTTTTAACTCGATAACTTCAACATTCTCAATTCCCCTATTATCTATTTTAGAACGTTAATGTTAATAGGGCAGCGTCTCCCCAGTTGGATTTAAAAATAAAAATAAAAAAAGTAGTTTTATTTTATTTTTTATGACAATGTTTCATCTTAGAAAAGTAAACGAATATTATAATTAAATTACATAAAAGTATTTTAATTTTTCATTTCTAATGTTGTAGATTAAATTGCTCTGAATTTATGCTTTAAGTAAAAAGATACTTAATTATTTTTGTTCGAAAGAGGCAACTTGATAAAATGCAACCCTAAGAAAGTTCTTCCGAGTTAACCACGAAACTGTTTTAATTGACTGTTCCCTGGTACCCCAATCCAGGAATATGATTTCAAACAAGTTTTGAAGGTTTTCGAGACTGTTCTGGTTGTTCTTCGCGGGCAATCCGTTCAATGATGCTGCTTGTTAGCTATTATTTTGTTTAAAAACTTATAGTATTAACTAAGTTATACATGTTATAATCATGATAATATCACCAGCACTAGCTTGTACGGAAGTAAATTTTTAACCTGACCTTTTTTTGTTTACTTTCAGGAAAGACGATGATTCTTCTACGGTGACCCCATTTGTAAAAAGTGTTCGAAGTGTTGGTAAACGACGTATTATGGTAGTCAAAGAACTCCACAAGCCCGCCAGTGCCATTGTTATACCTCGCAAGACTACTTCAGCTAACGGTAAATAATATTCTTTTTCTTCTTTTGTGGAGCCCGAGTAGGATTGTTCAAGCCAGCGAGCAAATCGAAATAATAATGAAGATCACTGTCAGCTGGTACTCTGTATTTTTTTAATGACTAAGGTTTTGGGCCCATTATTTTATGCATTGCGTTTTGTCGTGCGTGAGAATTTCCTAAAATTAAAAAAAACTATCTTTTACTGTTTAAAATAATAATAATAATACAATAAAAATAATTTTCATTGAAATGTCAATAAAATATGTCAATACCACCTGTAGACAAACTCAGGAAAACCATTCTAAACCACCCATGACTTCCGCACACACACACACCGACCGGCGCAAATACTCGAAAGAGTCCCGCGCCTAAAAGAAAAAAGAACCGGTCCGAGTTTACTCGAACATGCTTTCCAATTTATCAAGTAGTAGCTAGAGAAAATGAGTAATTTGATGGTAAATAATTTTCCTATAGGATTTCACAAAAAAATTATTTTTTAGTCATTTTTCATGAAAATTTAGTTATTTTTATTTTTTTACCCCCAGAAGCAAACTATCTAGGGGCAAGCGACCCCCGCATTTTGCCAACATTAATAACGACTACAATATATGTGAATTGAAAAGAAATCGTTGGAGCCGTTTTCGAGAAATAATTTTTTTAGGCGTTTTTTATGAGTTTTGAAAATAAACCCCCCCCCCCCAAATTGAGTTAGCCCTAAATAAAAACGGTCCCGAGGTATGATTTTTGTGAACCTACATGTCGAATTTCATCAAAATCGACGGGGTAGTTTGCCCGGAAATCGACAGACAGACATTTCGTAAAAACCACTTTTTTTGGGGTTCCTGGGACCTCTAAACGTGTAAATCCGTTGAAATCTCGGAATGGAAAATGTCGACCATCACAAAGCTTTCCTTATACTACGTATAAATTGGAAAGCAAAAAAAATCAATTTACATTATGAGGAAGAAATCGGTTAAAAACTAACCGTTGAAAACTTCTGTGACATTACTACTTTTTTTTTTATAAATAGATTAATAGTATGCCGTGTACCTCATCCTCTTTTAGAAAAAAATGAATTATTTCATTTTAATAGACAAACAAATACAAAACAAAGTTTTATCCAAACTTGCTATAACAACTCTAGAAATAGTAAAACCCAAGTAATCGTTAAAAAATTAACTTTGGCTCCGAAACCCACCTGTGTTTGTACAAAATCCTGAGCGCTTTCCGTAAGAACTGCCATCTACAGAGGGAAAACCACTGGCACAGTTACACCTTATCAGCGATTTGAGACTTGCTTAACTCAACTTCTTACTTGGGTTTTACTAATTCTAGTTTTAGTTGTTATAACAAGCTTGAATAACACACTTAGTTTTTGTTTGTTTATCATCCTCTTTTGACTATTCAACACTTCCTTCGTCTTCTTGGTGTTGAATCTGTTCGTCCAGCCATTTGCTCGCGCACCTGCTGTTATCAATTTGCTTTGCGTGTCCGTATCATTTTCTTCTCCTCCCTGACCTCTCCACCAAAGGTTCTATTCTTCCACGCCGACCTCTCTTCTCATCACTTCATTTTTTCTCCTATCCCTTGTCCTCTGGAAGACTGTTCTGACCAACATCATCTTAGCCACATGTATTTTATTGACTTTTCTGTTACTGGCGGTTACTGCCTCCATACTGTACGTCGTAATTGTTATAATGTAAGTTTTGCCTGTAATGGCAATGCTATACATATTTTGACCATATTGGTATTTCTTACAGTTGAACAGCCAATGCTGCGCAGACGCGTCGAGGAAGTTGCATCAGTCGAACACATCGTAGGAAACGACACCGAACACGAGCCATCAGTCATTCGGCCACTAAAGTTCAAACTCAAACGGAGTGTCGTCAAGCGAAGCGTCACCATAGCCGCTAAGGTAGGTGCCTAATAACCAAAATAACCTGACCCTGACTGAAGCTGTGCGCCACTGTTTATATCTTTCGTTTGTACTCTGTGGTATTCTAAACATTATAATATACCACATTGCGGTTTGACTGTTACTTGTGTAGAATTAAATACTCTTGCCATTTGTATCTTTCTGACTGAAGCTATAGTGTACTGATATTAAATCAGCTTTTGTTTTTACTCGGTGGTATGCGTTGGAACTCTACAATGTTTTTAATAGGCGAAAGTGTGTTGGTTGGCATGTTTTTGAACCCGACTTAAATAGTAAATAAATAAGCCGTATAATTGCATAATCAACAGATAAAATTCACAATGATGTGGCGTGCTTACAAAGTTGCATTAGTATCATAAAATAAAAACAATTTATAGAGTAATAATTTGAAATATATACAATTAGGCTACAGAGACTGCTCATGGGATGTTTAAGGTCCCCGATCGCTTTCAATTCCTAATTGAAGGGGGCCCCAGCCAAACCCCCTATTTCTTCATTTCCTGTTGCTGTCCATTCTTTTTATCTGTCCGAACCATTGCAGTCTCTATCTCCCTATCCTCTTCAGCAATGGTTTCTCAAACATAGCAGTAATATACACTGATAATAATAGAGGAGGCAAAAACCGGGATTATTGGGTATAAGAACTTCCAAATAAAACTTTAAAAAACTTCTTAATTCACATTAATGTCTGCGTGTTTCATGCGTTATTCAAATACTCTGTTTTGTAGTTATGTTTGAATGATATAATTTATCCGTCATGTTCCTTTGTTCTTCCCTTCGATTTTCTGTTCCTTTCCAGTTTGGTCTCTTGGACACGAAAGTAGGTACTATTCCAGTCTTTCATGAGAGCTACCATGTTTATGCTTTTCGTGCCTGTTATGGTGCAAATATTGGCTGTCGCTAGGCGGACGCTTTTCGGGACTCAGGCCATTCGTTACGAGAGAATAAAAATTAAAATAAAAAAATCCTTTTCGGCTCTGGCCGATCAGGTGTAGGGAGATTCCATGCATGCACAGATCCCGCGTTTCCTCTATGCTACCTACGCTATGTAGGCCTAAGTAATAAAAAAATAAAAATTACTTCAACTTTTCCCGACCACAACATCAACACATCGGTCGCCATCTCAATAGGTAGATGAATCTCCCTAAAAATGAATAAGATCCCGAGATTTCAGGATTTTATCAGTCTCGTGTTACTGAAATTTTATTGGGGCGTGGGGTTTAACATGGACTTGCAGTGACGAAGCACATTGGTAATAAAAACGTCCCAGTCTAAAAACGTTGGGGGTGCCTAAAAAACCGTCAACGGGGAGAGCGTTCAGGGAGTACAGCTCTTTCCCGAACAAATATTTGTAAATAAATGTGATTTTAAGCTAGGCAGTTAGGTTAATTATTATAACAAAGATATATACAATACAAATATTACATGAACAATTTACCGATTCCTAGTCTCTACTATTCTAGTTTTAACTCGATAGCTGCTCCTTTTAAAATACATAAGTATGAAAATTTGTTTAAACGGATACCTAACGCATTCCAATAGTCAATAGGTATATTATTATCGTTATTTATATCTTGCCGCTTATTGCACGTCAATCGCTTGCTTTATTGGTTAGATCGATCTACAATAACTTGGAATGGTGTAGATATACAATATAAATATTACATGAACAATATACCCATTCCTAGTCTCTCTACTATTCTTGTTGCTTTCCAATTTATACGTAGTATAAGGCCCGTATTACACTGTAAAACATTTTATAAACGTTATTTGACAAAGATCTTTGATAGTGTAACAGCCCCCCCCCCCCCCCCCCCGAGATGTCCAAAATTTAAAATTTAACAATAGGAAAATTAGTTACCATGAAATTACTCATTTTCTCTATCTGCTAATTGACAAATGGGAAAGCATGTTCGAGTAAACTCGGACCGGTTCTTTTAACTCGATAGCTGCTCCTTTTAAAATACATAAAAAGTATGAAAATTTGTTTAAACGGATACCTAACGTATTCCAATACTCAATATTATTATCCTTATTTAGACCTTGCCGCTTATTGCACGTCAATCGCTTGCTTTATTGGTTAGATCTATCTACAATAACTTGGAAAGGTGTAGATCAAGTGCGGTAGGATTTTTAGATTATGAAGCTAAGGGCGGCATGCATGTGAATTTATGGCGAAAAAAGTGTAGGCACTAGTTTTTGAACCTGTGACCTTTGATGTTGTTCGTCCAGCGCATTACCACCGAGTTGTGTCGCCATTTTTTTTTTTTTAGTTATATCCAATGCTACAGTTTTGTACTTGCAACTACGCAGTATTAGCATTATTTAGGATTAGAAGTATAGCATTAAAATAGTAATTTGGGAAGTTGGGACGAATAGAAATTAATACAGTATTTACTGTTTGATTCGTGCAGTATGTAGTCGCAATGGGCTTTAAATAAGGCGCCCATTCCACATACGTACAACGTCAATGAAAATTATGAAATTGAAGGACATTTCAATTTCTCATTGATGGGGGCCATTCCATATGTTTTTCAAAAATTGACAATTTTCAATTGAAGCGTATGCGCCAAATTTTTGAAATTTGTTTGCATTTGTTTCTTGAAATTGTATTTGTTTTCTTCGTCGCCTTATTATTTAATCCTTATTATAATTTTTATACAGAAATGCTTTCTTTTTAGAGAAATCAATTAAAATATTTGTACTTGTCATATCACATGACGCCATTTTTTAATTTTAGATTGTTTGTTTCATTGTTTGTGATTTTACTCTATTATCAATTGATCATTGATCAATTTTAACAATGGCATAGAGTAAAATTGAAATGCCCTTCAATTTCATAATTTTCATTGACGTTGTACGTATGTGGAATGGGCACCTAATGAAGGGTTACAAACTCGATTTGTTGACAATCCACATCATATATTATGTTGTTCTGTGATGCACATATTATAAACATTAAGGTAGCGTTCGAAAAAGTCGGATTGTGTCAGTGGCCGATCCACATAGGGGGTCAGGGGGGTTATAACCCTCTTCAAGCGCCACATTTAGTAAAAATAAATATTATCTAACCAAAAATACTGTAACAGAGCGGATCCAGCGGAAAATTTAAGGGGGGGGGGGGAGGGGGGGCATAAGTTTTATGTACGTTTAAAAAGTAATTTTGTTTGTTTGTTGAAAAGTTGAGTTTTATTCCTTTTTTTACTATCTTATGAATTTACTTAGTTAGGGGGGTCATGACCTTGATTATTATTTGGCAGTGCTTGAATTTGAGAAGTTAACCTAGTGGACTGCCTACCTAGTAAAAGAAAGAACTCAGTTATGGGAAGTTATGAGAAGTATAAGAAAACTTTGTCTATAATGTAGTGAAACCCTGTGTCATATTTTGTAGCTTAGCTAAAGGTAATTAAAATAGGCGGATATTTAACTGTACATTAAAGCTTCAGTCTTCTTACCCTGGCTGTAAGGTTCTATTAATCTTGATGCTTCTGTATTTCCATTGGTTTGAAACTTGTTTCTTTAGCATGACTTTATTGTGATCTTTCGTTTCTTTCAAAACAGGCAATATATAATTTAGCCTTAGTAAGACTTAAGTATAATACTTTAATAATATAAAATAATATTAGTCAATGTCAGTGTAAAGGTAGAATCCCAATTATATCAGTTTAGAATTTTTTAGCTAAACCAACGGATACTTTATGATTTCGCCTTTAAATTGGAGTTTTTTTTTTGCATAGTCAAATTTCATGGGAAATATTGATTGTAGAGCCAGGAAAGATTATTGAAAGTGAGAAGAAATGTTCCTCTTCATTTTCATACATATCTTGGGACCGTCACACACGGTTCGGCTACAGTTTTGAAAGATTTATATTAACTTGAAGCACCCTAGGGGCAGGCTCCGGCACCTCAGGGAGAAGGGAGTTGACTGACAGGGTGGACCTCCTGATTATAGTGGATTCCGAACCACTTGGGGAACACAGTAAAGCTACACGATTAATTTGGAGGTGACCAGGACTCAACACGCACTTAGACTGACGGGAAGTCTCAGCGCGTTATCATGTCCCACCATGTTCCCCTACCAACGCTCTGCACACTGCCAAGTTGCCTGCAGCTTTGAACAGACTTCGTTCTAGTGGATTCAACTTGGTATGGCCGTTGGCAATTTTCAGTAACTAAACGTAAACAAGTGCAAATTTTCCGTTTCAAGTGAGTTGGTTCAATGTAGGGTGTTGAAATCAGACAAGCCCGTTCAATTTTAGTTGAAAATTTTGACTAATGATGACCAGTATCACACGTATGAGTACAGGGCCCGTATTATTACGTGGAATTATGGCTATTATTACATTAATTTTTAACTCAAACGTGAACCGAAATTACCTGAATTTAATAGCAGAAAAAACAACCCCTATTGTACAGGATTTGTACCATATATAATCCACCAGACCTGAGCCTGTTCCAAACTGCAGCAAACTTGGTAGTGCGCACTGCGTTGGCAGGGGAGCAAGGTGGGAAATGATAACACGCTGAGGCTATCAGTCAGTCTACGTGCGTGGCGAGTCCTAGTTACCTCCGGATTAATCGTGAGACTTTACTATGTTCCCCAAGTGGTTCGGAATCCACTATAATCAGGAGATTCACACTCTTTCTCTCATACAAACAATTTAATGAATGCATCCGATTGACCTCTTCAGTCGCCTCAATGAGTAAACTAATAATCGTGCTCAGTTACGACACGTCTCCGATCGCATGGCGCGTAGAGACTCGCACAAGTACAAGCAATTTTAAGTCTCTGCCTTAATAAAGTTCACAGCGCCTATGCTCAATCTGATATGGGATTCTACCTTAAGCAATTAAATAAATTAGTACTAATATAATCTAGCTACCTAAAGTCGAAATTAATCATCTTTCTGAATTAAGACTGATTTTGCTACAATTTTATGAATTAATCCATATGATAATATTGTTTGTTAATACAGCAGAATTTATTCCTACTCCAAAAGAAATAAGAATTTACAAAAGACGAAACAATTTTTGTATTGTAATTAAAATTTACGTGAGGTAATCTACACTGATTGGGGCCATACGCCACTGCTGAAAAATCACGGTAAGTTGACTGAGGCATATGGTACATGCGTTGCGATCAGCAGATTACAAATGATATGTACGAAACCTCTTGTCGTCCATATTTTTTGCATGATGACTGTTAATCGCTTAACACTTGCACAGTATGCCTCTATCAACTTACCGTGATTTTTCTGCTGTGGCGTATGGCTCATCACAGTGTATTTTTACAATACCTACTATTAACTTTAAAATAATGATGTTCCTTGCCCGGTGCCTCGGGCAACTAAGTCCAAAGAAACATACGATATAGCTTGTATTTAATATAGACTAAATATATGTTAATTTAATTTTTAACGATAATAATAAACCTGCCATGTCCATATTTATTAGTACAAATAGTAAATTAATTTAAAAATCGTAACTCAGGTTAAATATAATATACATATAAATAACTATAGTCCTGATCCTAAAAGTAAGCGTAAAACGTCCGGGCGTTGCAAATTAATAATATTAATATTTTCGGCTTACATATAAAACTCCTGCTCTGACCATGTTTAGTTTTTTTTTCCTAGGTCGCGTTTGGTAGCACTTACTGCAGTCTTTGGCTTATTATAACCAGATTCGCATTTTTTGTAACCTGAGGTTTCACATTACGTCCCTCTGCACCTTACCTTAGTTCAGGTAACTGCTGAGGTATGTAGCTACTGGACTAAGTCCGGTTTTTGCTCAGTCCGGGTATCATTCGTCCCTATTGCGTAGCCACTCAGACTCGTATCTGTACTTGGTTAAGTCATGCTTTCGCCTGTTTCATTGCCCCAGTGGTAAGCTTGTCTCGGCTTGTCCATTATCGCTTGTAGCCGGTGTAGGTTAACATTGAGAACGTATACCAGTTTGCGCCAATGGCCAAACATTCACACAGAAACAATACACATAATGTCGGATATCCATGGGGTCGTTGGCATGGGACAAGGGGCCTGGGTCCATAAAACGTTCTTGAAAAAAAATTACAATTACACTGCTTAGCCTCTCAACAACTGCCTCACATACTTGCCAACGCCTGTCAGACCTTCTCGTGTTTGCATATTCTGGCTGGTTTTTTGACAGTCTCATTGATACACACACGGTCATTGAGCACGGCAGCAGAGTGCACAGTGTTCAAATTGTTCACTCTGTCCAGTTGCTTCCAGCCAGAGATTCTAACAAGCATCGCTATGCCGTTGGATAACCGTGCGTTAAGAGTTTCCCATGCTTTGGGATAGCGTACAAATTTACAGAAGACACATTTTTACAATATTGTCACGAAATGGTCAGAGCCTCCCTTTAAAATCCATGCATGCTTCGGGTTCTGGTATTCTGTGTTTATTACTATCGTACAAACCGCAATGTATTAGGTAAGTGGGAAGAATTTCATACATTTCTCTTTCCATTTTAAATTTTCAACGGGTCCGTTCGAATATAATCCGCTAGCTTACTTCGTAGGTAGTTCGGTTCTAGATTGGCATTGCCGCCATAAATGTTCAAAAAAACGAGATTTCAGTTGATTTACACATACAAAGGTGGTTTCTACGAAATGTTTGTCTGTCCGTTAGCCGGTTATTCCAGCGGCCAATTTGCTTCACTAATCGTTATGCCGACGTGGTAGCAGACATCATTAATAAGTCTCTGCCATATTTTAAGGAGACTATTATGTAGATACTTAACTTATCTATTATAAATTAGGTTATAATATGGTAGAGACTTATTAATGATGTCTGCTACCACGCCGGCACAACGATTAGTGAAGCAAATTGGCCGGTGGAATAGCCGCCTTTCTCTGATCGTCGATTTGTGGGTGGGATCGGTGGATTTTTGATTAAATTTGGCATGTAGGTTCACAAAAATCATAGCACGGGGATTTATTTTTTATATTTTGGGCTAACTCAATTTTGGGGGGTTTTACCCCGAACGGGTTCACTCGTACCGGTTCTTTTGATATGCTATTGATATGGGGTAAAAGAATCATCCACACTGTCGTAATATGAATTTGATTTAATTTAGCTTACTAGATATTTAGAGGTGCTTCTCTTGATAGTTGGGGGTACCCACACCTGGTTAAATCTTCTTTCATTGTGTCAATGTTAAGATTAGCTTAGCTTGATCATTATTGCGTGTAGCCGGTGTAGGTTGACATCGAGGACGTGTACCAAAAATTCATACGGAAACAATATAAATAATGTCCGAATTCCATGGGGTCGTTTGAATTGAACAAGGGACAAGTTGGCCATCCATCAGACCTTTTTTTGTATTTGACCACCATATAGGTATACGATGTAACTAGCGGCTGTGTATTTGAACGGGGCCTAACATACTGTATTTACCACGGTTCCTATTAGAAATTAGTGCTTTGAATTATGACTGCATGCTAATAATGGTATTATAGCAATTATTATTATTATTATAGCAAAATTTCAGTCGAAAATTAAATGCTCGAAATCCAGTGAGCATAAAATAACGAATACACTTATTGTACTCATAAAAATTGTGATATTACCTCTTCTGTTAGATATAGAACATTGTGATAATCTACTTTATTGTGATAACCCCCTATTGTGTAACCGTTTTTAGTAAGTTTTTTAACACATGTTTTTTTTACAATTTAGGTACAAAAGTAACTACGCGCTACACGTAAGGAAGAAAAGTAAACGCATATACATCGTTTATATTTCATTTATTTACCCGTCTGTTGGTGTGGAAGAAGACAGTTAATAATGAACTTTTACGCTATGGACTTTATAATAGCGTAGCTATTGAACTTTTTTTATTGTGATAAAAGTGCGAATTTTTCTCGTATAAATATTGTACAAGCAATGCAATAATATTATAACTTTTTACCTTGATATAGTATAAAGTAATTATTGATGCTTAGTGAAAGCGTCAGTATTAAAAACAAAACAAACTTGTAATTGTTTACAAACATGAATTGGACGAGGTTAGTTGCAGACGTTGCCAATGCGTTAAATGTTCATTTAAAAGCAGCTTAACTACCAGCCGGGCCTGCTAAGGCGATTATTTTTAATCTTAACCTGGGATTAAAAATGTAATCAAGATAATTTTTGAATGGAAAGTGCTATTCGAAATTGTTTTGGTTACATTTAAGACTCCATATTAAGTTAGTAGGCCCACTGATGGGGAATATAGCTTAATATTAAATCTATATGTTTCAGTACTGTTCAATGGGTGCTACTGATTACGGCCTTAGTTGTATAAGCTGCCGACTTTGTGCAAAGGTGCAGCAGTCTGAAATGTGTGACTTTCAATACAGTACAAGTAAGGGAAATTAATAGAATTATTTAATATTAATTTAAAAAAGGCTAAATAAGGATAGCAAATGCCATAATGGAAGCATTACAATCTCCATAATGATTGTATTTCGTAATTGGATTTGGCGATATATTTTAATTTTTTTATTGTGAAAATCTTATATTTCATACTACTGCAACTTGTTGGTTGTACCCACTATATTGTGGTTATACTATGTAAGGAGAATCTTAACAAATTTTTGGAGAACAATTTGGCGTGTTAGCTAATTAATTAACTCGCACCCCATGTTGTTGTTTTTTTAAAAAATGTGTAGATACCCGAAAGTACCCTTTGAACAGTGCTGCTATCTATGGATTATTTGGAGCTATTTTTCCCATTTGTTTTTACCCAGTGATTTTGTACTCTTGCGTTAAGCTGTTACGAAAATATTTTAAATTCACGATGAATTTAAACTTTACCTGTACTGTAAATAGTAAAATTTTGTCAAACTCGGTTGCTACGCATTTTTTTCGTCATACAGCAACAGATATATTATTTTATTTTAATAATTGTATTTCCAAAATATTTTAAAGTATTCAGCATTTCATATATCCCGGTGTGGATTATTTTATCGGTTCGGATAGTTCTATTACTTAAAAGCAGTATACCTACTTCGTACATTTTAATATAATGTAAATTTAGAGAAAATACGGAATACGTAAATGCTACGTAAGTTTTTTTTTTCTTTAATGACATAATGACATAAAAATACTTGAGGAGCAAACTTTCAAAATGTCACAAATCCATGAAAATTAAAAACTGTTTTTACCATCGATTTTCCATCTTGAAGATCGAGTTGAATCAGGATTGCTAATCAAAACAAAAACAAAAAAAATTAACCCTGCCTTTTGCGTAATGGCAGTATTGTCTCACCTAAATATTGATTTGCGGTTTGTCAGCTTCCAGTAGACGGCTCGAGCTGCTCTCTTCGGCTCTTCGTTATACGTATATGCACCATTATCTAAAGTTGAGCCCTGCTAGTGTCTTGCTATTTTAAATTCAATCAGCAATGGAAGGTCTCATTATGGTGACGTTTTCTAAGAGTTTCAGTGATTTGCGCTGGTATAAGCCGATTTCAAACGAAGATTGGGCAGCCGGCAGTTGTAATAGCTGATGATGAAAAAAAAAACATAATTTCATTTCAAATTTTTTAAAAGAGCACAAATCAACTGATTTCTTTCAACAAGTCACAAATCCAAAACAAAAATGCCTCTATCTTCATTACCTGTCAGCGAAAATATTACGCTAGCCCTACTTGTGGTTATTAAAATATAATCGAGCTATGCTTCTACAAAAATGTGCTATAAATAGCCGAAATATGTTTTACGAAAATTGATTAGTGCCGTTTTGAAAGTTTGTTTCTCACTTGTATTATGCAATTACTTTGGCTAACCTAACTATGAAGTAAATTTTCATAACTTTTTTTGACGAAGACTTATTCTGATATGGTATTCTTAATCATTTTTAATTCTTCTGCATGAAATGCAGATTATGGCACGGTCTAAAAATAATTTTGCATTGCTTTGGATAAGTATGAATTCATTTCATAACTTGTAATTATTATTCTGATATTATACATAATTCTGGTGAATTTGCCCATTATTCTTTTAATTACATCCTGACGATTGAGTGTTTGTTCACAATTATAACAACATTACCAAGTTGAACAGTGCCTAATAAATTTTACTTAAATGTTCATTCTGTATTTTTATTGATCCTGACGATTGAGTGTTTGTTCACAATTATAACAACATTACCAAGTTGAACAGTGCCTAATAAATTTTACTTAAATGTTCATTCTGTATTTTTATTAATCCTGACGATTGAGTGTTTGTTCACAATTATAACAACATTACCAAGTTGAACAGTGCCTAATAAATTTTTCTTGAAATGTTCTTTCTGTATTTTTAATGTTCACCTTTTAGTATTGTAAATTAAATAGAATAGTCTAAAAATGTGTGTCCAGCTTATTAATAGAAAGTTTACTCAGATTCTGACTCTTTCCCACACATGGACGGACAACTGTACTGTTCTCCCAGCAAAGTTTGCAAATACACAATAAAAAAGTAAAAAGTGCTACAGATCGACAATTTTAGCTCAATAAATAAGCAATATCCACTTGTAACCTTAATGCATTAAATTTGGAATAGAACCCCCATAAGTTTTGTGCATACAAACACATGCAAAGTAGTTCTATCTGATTTGAAAAGGCATCATAGGAATTTTGCATGGAGAGACGGGACTTGGGAAAGCATTACAGGAATATCCATTGTGTGTTTGCAAACTTAGATGGGCGAACAGTATATGTATATACTAATAATTAATTTACTGTGGATCACTGCGTTCTTACTTCTCCCTAAGATGTTCCCCAAATTCTACCATGGAAACTCCTACAAGTATTAGAATTAGTAGGCTGAGGAAAGAATATTCAATGTAGTCAGCAACGTATTGGATTTATTTAAAAACAAACACAGAATACCACTAGTTCAGCACTATTACGTTACTAGATATATGGAAACATAGCCACTACAAGTATCCCTTATGAGACATGCATACAACGACAGGCCAAGTGCTTGGGACTAACGCACTACAACAGACTCCTAACATACGTAAAAACTATCCAAAAATTTAACGTATTTCGAAAATGTCTGAAAACAAATCTCAGAGTTAACACCGACAAACGAAGACTAAGGCGGCAATTCCACCGACCTCGTTTTTCATAATGCACGTGACATTGACGTGGTAGCAGTTAAGTTATAATATGGTAGAGACTTATTAATGATGTCTGCTACCACGTCATGTACATGCACAATGAAAAACGAGGTCGGTGGAATAGCCGCCTAAACAACTTGCGGATTGTTAGATTAGATCTTTTTTTCAAATTTAAGCTGCACACGGGCTGACCCCTGCAGCATATTACTATTGGAATTTAACTTTGAATGGAAATATAAATTTATTGTATTGTATTTACAAGAGACCAAAACACGGCGGTATGGCTTTGTGCACACATATCCAAACATAATAAGTTAGCGTCTACCATATTTGTTACCACTGTAGTGACGTCACGTAACTAACTTATGTGACCTCATAATTTTAGGGGTAACATGGTCCTTGCTCTATCAGTTTTCTGAAGGGATCAGCAGTCGTAGTATCAAGGCCAAAGAATAACTTAAACAGGAATAATTATCATAAATAAATCCCAATGAATGTAACTTGACTAACTGTATTAAGAGCAAATATATTATATCAGGACATGTAGAGTAGTGGTACAGACTCTCAGATTTTCACCCGGAAGGTTGTTGGTTCGAGTATCACACTTGTTACGTTTTCTGGCCATGCTTCAACGGGCATGTAAAGCAGAAGGTCCCGGTCTTCCTGGTTGAGTGTACGAGAGGGCTTCAGAGCCCTCACTCCTCTAGATTGGGTTAGTAATAGTACAAAAAGTCATTTTTCATTTATTTATTTAATATAAGTACTATATGTAAGCTAACTACTATACTGTACAATTAGTGGTCTGGATTCACCATGTTAGCTTATCCAAACCGATGGTCGTTGTCACGTAAGTAAAACACATTAAGAACTCGCCTGAACAGCTTATCATGGCTCGCATTTACGTCGGTGGTGGTCGTGAAATACCTAGGATGACCATTTTTTTTTAAAAAGAAAATCTACGGTAGTCGAGGCCGGAAATATTTTGAAAATGGTTTAAAATTGATAGGTAGGGTTTTAAGCAGTTTCAGCTAGGTCCAAAGAATAAAATAAAAAAAAACGTTTTTAAGATTTGTACGCCCTACTATGGCGATTATTTTTAATATTAACCTGGGATTAAAAATGTCAACAAGATAATTTTACAATGGAAAGTGCTATTCGAAATTGGTAGGGATAAGGCGCCGTTAGAGTGAAGTAAGGTAAGATCAATTAGGAGGTATCACAGGACGATAGAGGAAAATATTCTGACAATTTCTAAATTCCCAACTCATTCTGCTAAAAATTGCATAAACTACTTGTGGGTATATTTCATGACCACCGACTAACAACTAGCTGCGTGACAGGCAGCTATGTTGGATTATTAGGAAATAATATGTAAACTGTGAATAAACGTCTGAACACACCAGTTTTTCAAATTTCTCCAAATGTTTGGTGTCTTGTAGCTAGGCATCACTTAAAGCTTCAGCAGCCGGAAGAATTTTGCCTAAAACCAAAGAAGTTCTAATGAATTTATACACATTGCTAGAAGCCAGCCAAAATATTTACTTGTCAACTTAAGATATGAACGAAATTAGAGGATATAAAGAAAACTGAACTTGGCGGGAGTCGAACCAACGATCTACGCCTAACCGGGGCGTCATCTAAACCTTCTTCTTCTTCTTCTTCAGCCAACGCCCGTCCTTGGCTGTTAGGCCATTTGACGCCGTGCCGCGTAGTAGAGCTGGGCCAATCCCTCCTGTGTCTCAGTTCGGTGTTCTACCTCGATGCCAGTGCAGCTGCATAGGTGATCGGCATTCCCCTCCCCTTGGATGACTCAGCGTTACCTAATCTGTGCAGGTGGCTCTGGAGGTAGTCATGTCCTGTGGCCATTCGGAACGCTGCCACGGCGATGTCCCGGCGCAAGTTGCTGGGGATGGTTTGCGGTTCCCATCGTTTGCCAGCTGCTCTCACTTTCCAGGCATCTCTGGTCGCGTTCTTGGCATTTGCTTGTAATAGTCTGCAAGTGGTGGAGAAGGTGAGGGGGTATAGAGGTTAGGGTAGTAGGCACCCCGCCTTTGCTAGTTTGTCAGCCTCCTCGTTCCCACGGATGTCACAGTGGCCAGGGACCCATTGTAGGTGGATATCTAAACCACTGGACCACAATCCGTGACAAGTGCAGTTCCTCTAAATACTCTACTTATGTGTTCTTATTGACATGATTCGTATTGCTAGACAGATTAGCCATGACATTGAATGGCTATACTATAATAATGATCAACCATTAGCCTACAGCATAGCTTACCCTGCAGCAGCTCCAAATTGACTCCGCCCCCTGTTGAAACATGGCTGACTTTGTCCTGAGTTCCCCACTTGACCGCACTGGCTCCAGTGTCGCCTCCGCCGATGATAGTGGTAGTCCCGTTCTGCGTTGCTTCTACCACGGCGTCCATTACAGCCTTGATGCCTTGGCTGAACTTGTCGAAGATTATCACTCCCGGAGGCCTGAAGGAAACCAGAATAGTCAGGAATAATATTACGAGGGATAACAGTACTATGTAACAAAGGGTTAGTTGGACCTACATTGCCTGCTTTGTTGATAGTCATTAGAGAAGGGGCCTCATATACATCGAATAATTAGGCGCGGTTTCCACCGACCGGCTAGGGCTAAATACAAATACGGTGACGTGGCAACAGACATTCAAGACTTAGGCGGGGTTTCCACCGACCTCTCATTGCAGAATGCAAATGACATTGACGGAAATGTTTGTTTTTCTTTTTATAGAAATCTATTAAAATGTTTGTAATTAACATATCCCATGACGCCATTTTTTAATTTTAGTTAGTTTGTTTGCGATTTTACTCTATGATCATTGATCAATTTTAACTATGGCCTAGAGTATAACAAACATTTCCGTCAATGCCACTTGCATTCTACAATGCGAGGTCGGTGGAAACCCCGCCTAAGTCTTGAATGTCTGCTACCACGTCACCGTTTTTTTATTTAGCCCTAGCCGGTCGGTGGAAACCGCGCCTTAGGGCGGAGCCCATTGTCAGGGGAATGGGGCCACCCCCTTGCTTGAGGATTTAATCAATAATTCAGAGTAGAATACAAGGGCAATGAGTCGATCACCCAGGAACCAATCCAGCCCTTCTCAAGACTAAGTCTGATGATGGGAGTAGTGCCCACTTCCAAAACGTCACCCCCTTCCCCTGACAATGGGCTGCGCCCTAATTGTTCGATGACTAACCCCGCTTCCGCTGACTATTAACAAATCAGTCCAACTAACCCTGTGTTAAACAATATTACACCATTGCCAGTAACCTTTACCAATGGATGCCGAAACCGCTGGGGTCACTTATCGGCTTCGATGGCAAGGTGGTAGCGTGCTTGTACTTGTGCAAGTTTCTGCGCGCCATGCGATCGGAGACGTGTCGTAACTCAGCACAAGTATTAATTTACTCATTGAGGCGACTGAAGAGGTCAATCGGATACGTTCATTAAATTGTTTGTATGTTATTAACCTTTTTTTAAAAAACACAAAAACACTTGGACTCCTGAAAAACAGGAATAGTTTCATCACCCATCCCTAACTAGTCCGGGAACGAGTACTGCTTCACTTCAGCGCCCATTACGAGACGGATTTCAAAATATTTTGTTGATAAGAACAGAAAAACTTTCATCGCCTATCCCTAACTAGTCCGGGAATGAGTACTGCATTACTTTAGCATTCATTAAGAGACGGAATCCAAAATATATATTGTTGATAAGAACAGAAAAACTGGGCTTGCCGGGATTGGAACCCACGATCTACGCCTAACCGGGGCGTCGACTTGACAGCTTGGGGTCCAGCGATTAAGATGACGCCCCGGTTAGGCGTTGATCGTGGGTTCGAATCCCGATAAGCCCAGTTTTTCTATGGGTATATCTTCTAATTTTCGGTTATAACGAGGAGGTTACCTCTTCTGCCAAAGTTAATTTAATGTAGGTATATAGGTACCGTATAATACTGCAATATAATGTATACAGCAGTCAGAGACAAGCCAGAAAATAAAATCCCATCGGCTATGGTAGGACTAAGGCCAGGTACACACGCAAGATTTTCGCAGTCGCAATTTGCCGACGTCTTCTCCATTGTAGCCATAGGGCTAGCAGAAGAAATCGTCTGAAGTTGACTTCGTGGGTTTGCACCAACCATTCACCAAATCTTATTCTGACAATGAAAAAGACGTTAAAAAATCGCAACCTGTGTACCGGGCATAAAAAAGGCTCTCATTTCTTACCCGTTCCAAAAAATAAGTTTTGCCCGTAAAATTGGCTCCCTGAGTAGACTCCTGGTCCTCAAGCCAATGTCCAAGGCAATCCAACCTTTTGGCACGCCAGTCTCTACGTCAGCAGTGCCAACTTGCGCAGCATCACCCCATCTATCGGCAGTAATGAAATCAACAGGCAGGTGGACCGTGACGCCTTTCTCACTAGCCTTTTCCATGAGTCTCTCGACATCTTTGGCTCCTTCTTTGTCATATATGGAGTTTCCAATCTAAAAAAAAATATATTTTTATAATCTTGATAATGAAATGAAATGCGTTTTTCAACTAGGCGAGCTTCAGCACCGAAGGGCCAATCTACCAGCTAACCTAATAATGGGATCAAGCAAGCATAATATATTTATTTTGGGGTAGAACTTTCACCAAAGAAATTTTATGACAGTTATTGCCATAAACGGGCTACATCTGGCGACGCTAAGGAGGATGACACTTGACCTATTACATAATATATTATATTTATTTATATATATACATTATATATTGTCAAGCAGAGCAGTACGGTGTCTTTTTCGGTGTTCTATAGACAACCTTTAAATAAAATGTTCATAATCCGAGTTTGAACCCGCCAGTTTTACTGGATTAGGCGATCTGGACATTTAAATATATATATATTATTCGCATACAAACAATTCAATGAATGTATCTATCCGAATAACCTCTTCAGTTGCCTCTGAAGGCAATACCTGTGTTGAGACTCGCACTAGAACGAATAAGCTACCATTATGCCATCGCAGGTCCATTCAATTTTTGTCTACCCCTTGATCACCTCGACATTGAGACGTTTTTTAAATTTTCACCGTATGCTATAAAAATTAAAAATGATGCTTAAATTTTGATTTAGCTCTAATTAATTTTCTTTTTCCATTCTCAGATGTACGTATGTGTAATGTTATAGTATTCTGTGGTGGTACGTACCTCCATATTCTTAATCACTTTCAAAAAAGTAAGCGCTATCCCACCGCAAATGATCAATTCATCGACTTGATCCAGTAGTTTGTCAATACAGGGGATTTTATCTTTCACCTTGCCCCCTCCGAGAATCGCAAGAAAAGGCCTGAAATAAAAATTCCACAAAATATGAGCATGGCGCAAGTAGCGCGAAACGAAACAGCCTGGCTTGAACGCCCTTGCACACCCAGTAAGCAGGGTGGCAATCCGTAATAAAAAAATTATTTTTATTTGTTCGTTAGTAAATAGGCTCTTCACCCTTCTGGGCTTACGCGGTCATGCTGTTGTCAACTCGACTCACCTCAAAATATTCTGAAGAGTACATAAGGTACGTAATAAAACATTTTCGTCATTTCGAAGCAGGTGTTTCAGTGCGCACGGAAGAGGCAGTAGAGCTCTGGGGCCAGCGTAGACCGGTTGTTATATACTATGTATATATTTCGATAGACTATTTCTAGGGCTATAATCAAAGACTATCAATGCCACTGCCTAACACAAAGCAGAAGAGACATACAATGACGGCGGTGTTAAGCAGTGTGCGAAAGATGGCTACTAAGATAAAATGGCGAACGTAAACAATGTGAGTAATTAGTAATATTATCCGTGTCAATCCACGACAAATGGCGCATCGGCAGCGCGCTTTTCCCTCCTCTTTCTTCAACAGCGAACTGTGTACCCGATGTGGTAACAGGGTGGTAATACAATTATAATGCAGCAAAACGAGATTTTTACCTTCGCGGATTATCCAAGGCTTTCGAAATTACTTCCAACTCCTTCTTGAGCAGCAGCCCGGCAGCGCGTTTCTCAAAACCTTCCCCCAACAGCGAACTGTGTCTGCGATGCGCAGCAGCGAAGGCATCGTTGACATAGACATCTCCCAGCCTGCGAAGGCTCGCTCTGAATTTTTTAACCTACAACCACAATATCTTTTACCTTAAATTACAATTTTTTAGCCTAAAAAAAATTGAACCCGTTTGTACTGCAGGCATGATAGGTCAAATCAAATCAAATAAATTATTCCAACTCTTCAACAATGCACCGAAATCGGATTTTTATACAACTGAAATATTTTGAAATTTTAAAGTGTTTTTATTCTGTAATTTGTTGCAAAAACATTAGATGTAGGCCTAGGTGTCGCATTAGCAGAATTTATGATGGGGTGGCGTTGATACGTAGGTACCAACATGGCGACATGTATATTGTATCCCGATTAATTTCTTATTACAGCCTTATGTTTCGCATTGTCTCTGGATCCAGCATTCCTTGTTTTAAGTACGTAGTCTTGGTACCCACTGAACAACCAATCCGCATGTATTTCGTATGTTGAATATGCCTAGCAAGTATGTAACAGCAAAGGCTTTCACGCGGCCGGAGTCGAATGAAGAACCAGTAGAATCCGGGCTGATGGGCCGTGGTCGAAATGTAAGCGAACTTCCAAACGTTTCGTCAACATCTGCGGTCGACATTTTCAGTGGAACTGCGTAGACTTCTAAGATTGTATCTCGGACTCAGGCGCTGCTGAGCCTCCGAGATACAATCTTAGAAGAAGACTGAAGATGTCAACCGCAGATGTTGACGAAACGTTTGGAAGTTCGCTTTCATTCCGACCACGGCCCATCAGCCCGGATTCTACTGGTTCTTCATGCCTAGCATGTGCTTGTACGGTCTGTATAAATATTCAATATTGTCCTACACAAATGCACTACCTTACTGCCTGTTGGGTCTTTCAACTTCCCCTCTTCTTCCGGATGAAATCTGAGATTTTCTAGAAGAATCACCGAGCCTTTTTCTGCAACTGAACATATTTCTTCGACTTCAGGGCCCACGCAGTTATCGACAAACGTTACTTCCCTAAAAACAAGAAATAAACAAAAGATAATAGTGCCATAGATGAATCGGGGTCCATAGAAAAGATCCGGCCTGGTCTGATTAACAACAAATGTTATAGCTAGGCCAATAGGAATGAAGGATTCGAAGTCTATTAGACTCAGTTCAATGGTAGAGTTCTATTTACCTTCCCATCCTGGCACCGGCCCATATACGAGGTCGGTGAATAAAGTGATGAGACTGATGCTATAGCTCTTGACAGGTTTAAACGTGGGATTTGAAATTTTCAGTCATTTAAGATCAAGGTGTAACGAGCATTCAGTGCACGTTTGGAGTTCGTAGCGTTACTACCTCAAATTTTGTGTATAATTTAGAAAAACTTGTTTTAAGAGTGTGTCACGAAAATGAGTGGGCAGAATTTAGCTTTTTGTGAAACTTCGGTATAGGCTAGTGCGAGTGAAAATTTTTCAACAATTCAACAGGCTTATGGGTAGACTTCTTTATCAAGGGCACAGGTTTATCGATGGCTTAAGGCATTTCCAGAGGGTCGGGAGATGATTGAAGACGAATCCCGCAGCGGAAGACCTTCAACTGCATAGTTGGATGAAAACATAGATAAAGTGCGGGCCCTTGTGCGTTCCAATCGACGTTTGACAGTCAGAATGATATCGCAGTTAAATTAAATTTAAACCACACCACTGCTAAACTTCGTGAAGGGCTCATGCGAACGCCACCAAACATCAAGATCAATTGGGTGCTGCATCATGGAAATGCGCCGTGTCACACAGCGATGTCAATCAATGAATATCTATGGGTATGAACTCCTCAACCATCCTATTCACCCGATGTGAGTCCTCCTGACTTCTTCCTGTTCCCCAGAACCAAAGATGAGCTCAAAATACGCCATTTTGGTACTACTGAAAACATTAAATCCGCCGTAACCAGCAAACTGCAGGCCATCTGGGAAACTGAGTTCCAACACTGCTTTGAAAAGTGGAAAGCCGACTCCAGTGCTTTATCAACGCACAAATGAACTACTTTGAGGGATATCGAATTGAAATCTAATTATATGTGCAAAAATTTAAAAAATCTCGTCTTATCACTTTATTTACAGACCTTGTATGTTGTTCTGTGCAACGGCCTTACCATGAGCCATGAACCCATTGAACCCATGAGAGCAGAGCATGTTTCAAACTGCGGCTAACTTGGTAGTGTGCACAGCGTTGGCAGGGGTGGGACATGATAACGCGCTGAGACTATACCAGTCAGTCTACGTGCATGTCGTCCTGGTCTGCTCCAACTTAATCGTGTGACATTACCATGTTCCCCAAGTGGTTCGGAATCCACTATGATCAGGAGGTCCACCCTGTCAGTCAACTCCCCTTTCCCCCAAGGTGCCTCAAGTTAACAAGCAGACTCACTCTCCCCACCAGGCTGACAGGGTTGCTTAAAGCGGAAATGCTGAAATGCAGGCGTTGGAAACAACACCTTCCAATTCCTCTAAGTTACATTTCTAAAAGTAGGCCTAGTGTGTCCGCCATCCGGTGACACCATCAACTTACTGGCCTAGAAGTTTTTCGAGTTCCCCAGCCACTGGCTTAAGTGTGAATTGCTTATTTCTAATGCCCTTAGGTCGACTCATATGAGAAATCAGAATCACTGACTTCGCACCATTTTCAAGGGCATACTGTATAGTCGGGATTGATTTTAGTATGCGTTGATTGTCTAAAATTACGCTGTTCTTCATTGGTACATTAAAATCCACCCTGAAACAGAGAAAAATCTTACTAATCCATCTGTGGCTCGGTTAGGCTAGGTTTGTAACTTAACTGCTGAAGCTGAATTCTCGCTTAATATGTAAATTTATGCATTCTGTACTTGATAACAATGAGGGCTCAGCTGATAATGTATTTCAATAATAATAATTTGTAGCCTAAATAACAAAAACGAATTTTCAGTGAGTCTGATTCTGATAACATTAGTTAGGCGCCCATTCCATTGACCGGCTAGGGCTATTTCCAACAACGGTGACGTGGTAGCAGACATTTAAGAGTTAGGTAGCGTTTCCACCGACCTCGCATTGCATATTGCAAATGACATTGACGGAAATTAGAATTTTTCTTTTTATAGAAATCTATTAAAATGTTTGTACTTAACATATCCCATGACTCCATTTTTTTTTAAATTTTAGTTTGTTTGTTTGTGATTTTACTGTATGATCATTGATCAATTTTAACTATGGCATGGAGGAAAATAAACATTTCCGTCAATTCTGCAATGCGAGGTCGGTGGATGACCTAAGGGGGGTATTCCACATACGTACAACGTCAATGAAAATTATGAAATTGATGGTGGCAGCAGACATTTTTACATACTAAAAATTCTGCTGCCACCATCAATTTCATAATTTTCATTGACGTTGTACACGTATGTGGAATACCCCCCTAAGGCGGGTATTCCATATACGTACAACGTCAATGAAAATTATGCAATTGAAGGTGGTAGCAGAATTTTTAGTATGTCTTTAATGTCTGCTACCACCTTCAATTTCATAATTTTCATTGACGTTGTACGTATGTGGAATGGGCACCTAAGTCTTGAATGTCTGCTACCACGTCACCGTTTTTGGAAATAGCCCTAGCCGGTCAATGGAATGGGCACCTAAGCTGATCGTCAAGAACTAGCCTACCGGCGCGGGAGCGGCAGCCCCATAATGTTGTACTCATGTACCGTAAATTCAATGAGACAATGTGATAATAATTTTGCTTACCTTATCAATACCCGTTTTCCAACTAAATCTAGGTCTTTAATGGTCAGCTTATTTAAATACATTTCTATCAACAAGAATGATGATATCTAGCTAATATATTTCTCTTGTTTAGAAATAGTAAACGAAAAATAAACTAAGTATAAAACTTTTTATTTATTTTTGAAGGCAACCAAACTTCGAACTTGTTGCTTGACGCTTGTGACCTTGTCGGCTTGTATTAAAATCAGACAGACAACTTGAAAAACTGAAAAATATGTATTCATATTTAGCTTATAGCAGATCCGTCGGGGCAGGAGGGGCGGGCCGATGGGTGTGTCGTCTGCTCACTGCTGACAGCAGTCTGCTGTCGCGAGCGCGTGGTGGTGTTGTGTATTGTCGGCGTTGAAATAATATAATATTTCCTTTATTAATTAAACTACAGCTATTTCGGCACTTAACAACTAATAATGTCGTTGTCGGACATAGTGCCAATGTACAGTGGAGAGGGAGACTTTTGTGAGTGGTTGAGAAAGTTAAAATTAGTGGCCAAGTTATAATATAATAATAATAATAATGGGTGTATTTATCAAAAAAACATAACAAATTATACTGAACCGGTGCCACAAAGCCAAAAAGGCGCGTTGGGATCACCACAGTTGCAGAAGGTAAAGGAGTTAGTGGCTTTTTTACCATTATTTCTTACTGGAGGTGCGTTCGCAGTATATGAGGGTTTAGAAGATGTAGTAAAGAATGACATAGACGCTTTGTCAACGGCGCTGACGGTGGCGTTCTCGCCCAATAAATTTTATGCTTTTGAGCAACTTAATTCCAGAAGATTGTTGCCTGGCGAAAGCATAGCTGTCTTTGTAGCAGACCTAAAAAGACTGGCCGGTTTAGTCAACGGTGACTGGATTCAATGCGCATTAATCAGGGGGCTGCCGGATTCAGCGAAGTGTCAGATGAGGGCGTCTTGCATGTTGAATAATATGAGTCTCGAGGAAACCGTGGAGCGGTGCCGACTGCTGGTTACATCAATGAGCTCAGCTGAGTTAGGAATGGCAGCTGTGAACAATAGCCGAGCGCGGGAACTGGTAGAAAGAAGAAAATGTTTTACGTGTGGCCTTGGTGGTCATCTTAGTCGATATTGTCCTAGAGAAGCGGAGGTGTTACTTATGTGCTTCGGAGGGTCACCTAGTTGCAGATTGTCCGAATAGGCCAAAAAACGAGTAGATGAAGCCACCTTTCGCTGCGCGGGTGGCTTCACGGCTTATGCGCGCTTTCCTACGTTGCTGGTTGTCGCGTTCGACCTACGAGTCAGTGCGTTGCTGGACAGTGGGTGTTCGAGGACGATAATTTCGCCAGCTGTGGCAAACCGTGGGAAAGTAGAGGGAGCGAAGAACGCTATCATCATGATGAATGGTAGCAGAACGGAGTGTACTTCTTCGTGTACCGTACAATTTGACATATGTGGACGACGACTGTCACTTGATTGCCTAGTTACAGAAGTCTTGCCCCAGTATGAAGTGTTGCTGGGAATGGATGCAATCGCTGCGATGGGAGGTGTGATGGAAAGCGTCCGATGAGGAAGGGAAAAATAAAGAGAAATATGTGGAAGATTACTTAAATTTGATCCGGGAATAGCTTGTAAATCATGTTAAAGTGTAAGTGTGGATGCGTAGGTACCTATAGATATTGAAAACCTGTAAAACATCTGTAGATTATTAGACAAATCCAATGAAATAATATGAGCAAACAATTAAATTTGAATAAGTCTAGTGCCAAAAAGAACTACCAAAACGGTAATCTACAGTAAAAGAAATGTTTAATAATTAATTAGAAATCAAGTTAACATGGTAGGTAGTCATTTTTGTTTGAATGTTAAAGCTGTTGTCATGATTTTTGACCCACAGGTTTCGCCCTAAACCCATCAAAGCTTCCCAAAATTCAAAGTAAGAAAATCGGTACTTTGGGACTATCACAGTGAAGTTTACCTAATTTAAATTATTTTGCAGAATATTTCTAAAGAGGAAAACCAAACTTACCCATCCTGAAGATTGAGAACTTGGATGACAAAAACACAATAATGACACTAAACACAATATGAGCTGCTGACGCTTCCAAGGATTACCAGGGAATGAGTGGTGAAATGCGTGGCAATAAAGTACCCCCACCCCTTAACCGGGGTAGGTACCGGAAATTCCAAAAACCACGATTTGCTATTGTGGATACGTAAATATGCATTGCAGCGCATTATTTTCAAAATTGTGAGTACTAAGTGAAAGTGATTTTTGTTTGTTGTTAAGTTGACGTCCACAAAATTCAATTCAATTTCGAGATTTTGTGGATTGCTTACCTACAATTTGAGATCCTAATTCCTACCGTCCACTCCACCTGTTTAAAAGGAAACCAGCAAATGATCAGTCCTATATAAATTAATTAGAAAGAAAATTTATAAAGCGGAAACTACTTACCCATAATGCTCAAGATTAGAAATTCCAAACTTAGGTGACAATAACAAGGAAATGACAAAAAGGCTTCTTGAGTTGTTGACGCTTCCAAGGCTAAAGTGAGAATGAGCATGAGTGGTCCAATACGTGCCAATAGCGCACGCCCACCCCCTTCACCAGGGTAGGTACCGGAAATTCCAATCCCATTATAATAAATAGACAACGCATCACTTTCCAAAATTGCATTATGGTTATAAATTATTTATTTACCTAGGAAACTTATGTTGTATAAATTGGCATTTTAATTAATTAACTACTAAATCAACTTCAATTTAGCATTTTGAACGTTATTTTAAAGTCTTAAGAAGCTGTTTTAACTCACAGTTTCCTCTCTAAAACCTACCAAAGCTTCCGATACCTATCTCTTGGCTAACAAATTTAAATTATTTTGCAGAATATTTCTAAGAGGAAAATATACACATTCTGAAGATTATGAACTTGGATAGCAAAATTAAAGGAATGCCGCAAAACGTTATTTTAGCTGCTGACGCTATCATGGATTAGCAGAGATTAAGAAAATAATGCTGAATTGCGTGGCAATAACGTATGTTGTTGTTGTTGACAGTAGCATGTAATGCTAATGATTGTCAATAATCGATCGATCACTGTATAGTTGATTTAGTGGTACCACAAAGAGCCGTGCAATTAACTATTCCGCATAATTTTAATCAAAGCACTCCTGAAGGCGTCCAACTTGTCGAACCTCTTGATTTCAGCCGGGAGTTTATTATAACGACTAATTCCAAGGTCAAACACAGAATTTTTACGAAATATGGAATTTTTATGTTCTAAAATGAAGTATTCCGACCCCGATTTGCTTCTGTAATGTAATCCATTAATATGCAATACTCATACATGACTGAACCAACTACTAACATTACCTAACGTACGCTGTCTCATAAACTAACAATGTAGAATAATTGATTAAAAACGCTCACTGTAATTACGTCACACATAGCAAATGCCCCTGGCTATAGAAGAAAGGAAATGTGTTTTGTAAACATATTATGTACTGTTATTGTATATTATAACAGCTATACAAAGAAAATAGTAAACATCATATAAAGCAGGCAGTCCCGAGTCCTCCTAGTTGAGTGTCAGAGAGGGCTTTATAGCCCTAACTCCGCTAGGTTGGCTTAGTAACAGAACAAAAAAGTCAATATTTATTTATTTATAATAGCTCAGTAAATGTGATTGTCAGTTGAAATAAAGTCATTGCGTGCATTTACTATTTTGCAGCTAATTATAAAATTATTAAATACGATACATACAAAGTTCAATGCGGTGTCATTAAGAGTGATGTACGTCCCGGAGGAAATAGGCTTCCCAAATCCGACGTTTTTACATATTTTTTTTTTAAATTAAAGCAAGATATTAAAGATTTCGCTCATTAAAGTTGTAGAACACTACTTCATGCATCATATATATAATAGGGTATTTTTAATTTTTAGTACCGTAGCCTTTGCACAAAAAATTGAGGGCTACAATTTCGCGTATAATAGGTACCATACCATGAAATAACTACAATACCAAAAATTAATAATACATGTACAATATACAATATGGTGCAAAAAGTATAGTCTTATATAATTTAAATGGAGCAATATTTTAATAACTTGCTTAGTTAATTACATATAAAAAAGTTTTAAGTATCGAGATGCCGATTTGTAATTTGCTATAGCAGGAACTAGTAAATACACTAGTGTAAAATTGCATGATCACACTAAACAATTATAAAAACATAGGTAAGCTACACAATTAACGTAAATATAGGCTAAGTCTCGTAATAATACAATACAAAAAGATACATATAAAAAGGAAGTACATTAAAACTACAATAATATCCGAGTCGCTTCGGGCCATAAAACTTGACAGTATGGGCTGCACTAGATTTCCTACTGTGGATGGGCGAGAGGGGACATTTGGCCTTGCTAGGGATATTTGTGAACTTCTGGTGCCATCTGACACGTCTTCGACCAATATCTGTTAGTGTAAATTAAAAATGTGCATTGGCCATCTATGACGGAAGGGGCTTTGCGGTCTGAAGCGTTATGGGTAAAATTATTTAATAGTTGGCAGCCCTGGTCAAACTGCTTACTTTGATGTTCAGTGAATGTTCACTTTCATGTACATACAGTACTGTACTAGGCTTATGCATTTTTTGATTTAATTTTATTCACATATCTTTTACATTGAAATAATTGACAATGTCCTCATTTCTTTCATCCTATGAGTTCTCAGTAACACAATAGATAAAATTGATTCAGTACCAAATTCAAGTTACAGAAAAGTAGATTCAGCTCCCCGTGGTGGGCGTAGCCAGAGAGGTGCAAGGGGTAAGGAGAAAGCCCTAAAAATTGTAAAGTAAAATAAAATAACTTTGTCAAGTATTACTTTTGTAGCAATATTTGAAAAGTTATTTTATTTTATTCACTGACGAATTACTATAAAGTGAATGTAGAAAATATAACCGATAGAAGATAGAATTGAGAAAGAAAGAAAATTGTCTTTATTTTCCATATGGGCGAACTATTACAATTGAACCATAAAATTGGGGTTTCTTTGATGGATTTACGCAGTATAAATTTATTTTACTAGACATAATGAAAAACATTTTAATGTTTACCGCTACATTCCAAAAATTTTTAAATAAGCCCACGAAAACCAAAAAACATTTGCACCTGTACCCCCTGGATCCAGTCCTATAGCTACGTCCCCCATGCAGCTGCCCCTTTGATAAATAGCGATTGTAGAGGGGCAAAATCATTACCTTGCTCTTTTGCCAGTTTATATAAAGTCTAAGCGGGTATTAAGACGAAATTTAAAGTTTAGATATAGGTTCATGTTCCTGTTGCTCTAAAAAATTGTTGATGCTCTATAGACTCTGAACTTTACAAGAAGAATTAAATTCTTACCACTCGCCAATTGTAAAGGCCTTTCCGACTGTCGGAACTTATCCAGCCTCTAGTGTAGTTAGGCGGCTATTCCACTGACCATTTGCCTCACTTGTGAAGCAGTGAATTTTGTCATTGACGTTTGTTTTGTTTTAAGGAGACTATTATGTAGATACTTAACTTATCTAAGTTATAATATTATTAATGAGGTCTGCTACCATATTATAATTTATAACTTAATTTATAATAGGTAAGTTAAGTATGTACATAATAGTCTCCTTAAAACAAAACAAACTTAGTGGCTGGTCCCTCGGTCGGAAGCGGTCCCAAAAAAAGAATGCAAAAAAATTGAAAGTCGTATTATGAGTCAGTTCAGTTCCTTCTCCGGGCCCATCGTTTTTCACATAAACGTTCCAGGCAGTCCGATAACATCATATGGTAGTAATTACGATCGTTCAAGAGTCTCTTTTGTTTTATAATACGTAAGTTGGCTTTTGAATCGCCGCGGTCGGTAATTTGCAGTTCAATCGGCCAGTCGTCTCCGAATAATCGATCGAATGTCACTTCAATGTGTTTTGCTATTTCCTTCCTAATTAACTTATTTTGTCGGTTATACGATAAGTCTACTTTAAGTATTGTGTTGACCCAAACACAATATTCACATACACATTCTGACTGTAGTGGTATGAAAAAATGATCTAGATTTTTTAGTTTTTTATTTATTACCCTTTTTGTATAAAATTTTAGACTCATGTAAAAATCATCACACACATTTGTAACTTTTTCTTTTAGTTCTAGGAGGACTGCAGAGAGAAATGATACGTTTTCCTTGTACTTGAATTTATCATCCCCAAACGCAATATGTTTGAGTATTCTTCTCGCAATAACAGATGGATTACTGTCATTCTGAGATATATTGCAAAGGGCGGATAATTCTGGCATGTAGTCTTCGTTTGGTACAGAGAACTCATATGTTTGTCTTTGTATCTGTTTTAAAAAAAAATCGACTACTCTCGATAATAAACTACCCGAGATTCGGGCAAACTGTTTCTCATCCAGATTTTCCTTAAAAAATAGATAATCCTCGACACTTTTCAACCCATCGACTGATCTATGTTCCACCAATGTATCCGCAATCTTTTTTTCCAGGTCTCTTTTACCTAAATTGAAACAAGCTTTGAATAATATAATCATGGCATTATTATCTATTTTAGCTCGGCTTAAAGGAGAAAACTCACACTGAACACAATTGGACATAGTAAACAATATTGTGGCTTCATATACCAGAAAATGTTTGACGATCTCACTTATACCATTGTCGTTCAAAGCATTCAAAATAAATGACAAAAGCCATTTCACATTCTTTGGGTTACATAGTGACATCCATGACTGAATTACAGTTTTCCACGTTTTAAATTCATTACTTTGAGCCAGCAAGTTCCGTACTGGGTCTAAATTGTCAAGGTTCATCATATTATCAGGATGTATTTGAGACATTATCTCACTGGTTATTTCGTCATTTCTCACGGTCATCATAACATTCAACAGCATTTGAATATCAGAGGTACTTTTCCAAAATTCTATTGAATAGTACTTTTTCCCTTTATTTCTCATGTTCTGAATCAAAGTTTCTATGTGGGAGTTATCACCAGCCTCAAATTTCGACCTAAATTCTTTTTTGTAAGCAGCAGCAGCAATGGCCCAGTTACTTGACCACAAAACAACGCATGGGCGAGTGTCACTATTTTCTACATTATCTACCTCTGGATTGCAAATCTCATATTCATTGCAATTGCTATAACATAGAAACTCATTATCTTTTTCGTCAACCACATAGTAGAGCCTTACCTCATTCTCCAAGCCTTCCATTTCATTTTCAACCGGATCCTCATGACAAGTCATAGAGAATGCAAGACTAGGAGCATAGCCCCTTTTATTGGCCGCTACGAAGAGACTGTAGGCTCTATCTTTGTCTCGGCCTTTAAGCAGGGACCGTCTCAGCTCTTTGTATTGGTGTTCTAAATAATAAACCAGTTTATCAGGGTCATCATCTCGGACAAATCTCCTCACTTCAATATTGACAGGAGAATTGATATGGTCCACACCAACGTCTCTGTCCGTGTCGCTGAATGAAAATGGGCCTAATTCTTGGCGATTCCCTGGGTTGTTATCCACACTCAGTTTCTGGTTCTGTATAATTTCTGCAAAACCCTTTGGCAAGCTCTCTACAGCTTTCACAATTCTTTTCAATGTTCGTTTGCGGAACAGCATGGCATCTAAAACATTGAGCGTACACTTCAGAAACTTAGCCGATTATAGCAGTAGGTAGTTTATGAAACGCTGCCGCATGGGTCTGCGTAATAGAACTTGGAGAAACATAAAATTCATAAGCATACAGAAGATTTGATAACGATCACCATAATATGTATTTTAATAATTTAATTTTGTTTGAGGGTGGTTTCCTCCCCAAAAAACCCCTACTTCAATAACACCATTTTTTTTAAATGTAAACATGCGGCATAAAATTTAAAATAGCGTAAGCGGCAACAAAATATTGTGCATTAAATTAATTTGCTGGTATAAAAAGAAATCAGTGAGTGTTTTTCAAAATTTCGATAGTTCCCAACAGCGGGCCCATACGACATGACGTAGAGTGTTGGTACACTGGTACTGACTCCAAATCTCGCTCGAAAGAATGTTTGTTCAATAAGGCCCACATTTATAACCACATTTTCTGGCCATGCTTCGGAGGGCATGTGAATCAGGCGGTCTCGGGCTGAGTCTAAGGCTTTATAAAGCCCTAACTCCGCTAGGTTGGCTTAGTAATAGAACAAAAATTCAATAGGTATGCTGTTTAGAATGGAAATTGCTATTCAAAATGGATTTATTTACATTTTATTCCCCCCAGATTAAGTTATAATAGTAAATGGTATAGTATATATACCTAGTTATAGTACCTACTATCACAATGAAGGAAGGAATGAAGCACGCTAAAAATGACGATGAGGCTGAAGAGAAGCAGATACCTACTCACGAGGTAGGCTATACGCTAGAAAATCCTATTTTCCGACGATTTTTTTTTTTATTGTTGAAGAGAAATGCAAGGAACAGTCCACATGTTGGTGAAATAGTCAGGCCCATTAACCATCTTCCGTGCTGGTTTAGCAATTATGCGGTTTCACTAGAATTATTATTAGACTAACCAATACTAATAGTCCTACCTGCTGTAAGTAAGCCTACTTACCATCGTCCATATTTGTACCCGTTCTTAATAGGTTTTCAAATCTGAATTAAATTGATATTATGGTCGCGGCAATTATTCTAACTAGTTTAATTTTATTAAAAACAATTTTGTACAGTTGGCCAGTAGTGAATGTGGATAATTCAAGTGTTAACATGTTTGCTATATTTACGCGCCAATGCTACTGGTTTGGGCGGGACTTCTGTAGACACACATACACTCAGTTTAAAAAAAAAAACATTGTTGATTACTTCTTTAAATGCCTCTTTTAGCGATCATCATGGCAATTTGGACCATGTGAAGAGGCACAAAAAGTATCGACTTCTGCAATATAATAGTCCAAGGGAACACGGTAGTAAAACCTAGTTTAAATTTTTTTTTAAATAAAACTCAACTTTTCAACAAACAAAAAATTACCCTTTAAACTTACAAAAAACTTGTGACCCTCCCCCCCCCCTAAATTTTTCGCCGGATCCGCCCTTGCAAGGGAAGATAGGAAGACTGAAGGCTCCCGGCAGAAAAAGCTACGGCGGTGGTTTGGCAAAAGCACAAATCCCCTTTTCAGAGCAGCGGTCTCAAATTAGATAGATGATACAGATACATTTGTGCGCCCCGTTTAGGGTATTACCTACAGGTAGGCTACCTACAAAACAAAAAATATCATTAATAAGTACCGTTAAAAAGACCCTTATGTTGTAGTTGTGTTGAACCTAGTCATCTTATAAGGTTCACAAAATATAAAATTGTCTCAATAATATTAAAATGTCAATTATAATATTACTTTACTTTCAATACATGGCAATAAAAATTAATGGTCTCTACTGTCTATTTTAAGATTTAAGATAAAACAACACACGAACAGACACCATATACCTATAAGTAGGCTAAGTCCCTAATAAAATCCTCTCTTTCTGGACATGATAATAAAATAGAATCCTAACGATTTAGAATAAGTTACAATACACTAATTATTATAAAAATATTTTTAATAGCCTATGTACGGTACTGATTTGAGTGCGTTTAATTTCGTATCAAAGGCCGCTAGTAGGGACTACTCTGTCATAGATTAAAAGACGGATGGATACGAGAAAGTGCCTGCACGGTCTGACAGGAATTTGGCGCGGTTTCCACCGACCTCTAAGTGCAAAATACACATACGGTGACGTGGTAGCAGACATTCAAGACTTAGGCGGGGTTTCCGACGACCTCTCATTGCAGAATGCAAATGACATTGACGGAAATTTGAATTTTTCATTTTATAGAAATCTATTAAAATGTTTGTAATTAACATATCCCATGACGCCATTTTTTAATTTTATTTTTATTAATGATATCTCCTACCACGTCACTGTATGTGTATTTTGCACTTAAGAGGTATATTTATTATTTTATATGAATATTGATGACGAATAAATAAAAGGTCGCCACCGCAGCAGCCACCCGCTTGAGTCACATCTGAAATTTTCCATTATAACAACCCCCGCGGAAATGGAAAGCTGCGGAACCGTTCCCAGTCAGTTGTTATATTATATATAATTTTTTAATCGAATATATCTGTTACTATGCCTTATTTGTCTTCGGAACGTAATTAGGACCCAATGGTTGAGAATGCCAATACCTTAAGTGCCTCTGCAAATAATTCCTTCGTGCAAAACCTTGATTACAAATTTCACATTGAAACTTTTCCCCTAAATGTACGTCCATATGGCTCATCAACGAGCATCTCAAAGAAAACGTCTTTGAACAGACAGAACAGTGATAAGGTTTCCCTCCAGAATGACTCTTTAAATGATTCCTCATGACCGAAATTTGCCCAAAACTCCGATTACACTTCTCGCAGCGAAACGGAGGTTTCCCGCCAAAATGTGACTTCATATGATTCAAAAGATGCGAGTCTAGCTCGAAACTTGCACTGCAGAGTTCGCACGGAAACCGCTTGTCACCCGTATGAGTCTCCATATGATATATCAAACTAGATTTCAGGTTATAAGTTTTGTCGCAAATTTGACATAGAAACACACCTGAGTGTGTCCTTAAGTGATCATGCAAATGACATTTCCGCTTAAACCTTTTATGACAGACGACGCAGCTAAAGGCTTTTGACTTTTTATGTGATTGCATGTGTTTCTTTAATGCAGACCCCATTATAAACTGTTTCTCGCATTTTTCGCATTCATGTAAACCTTCACCAGTATGCGATTTCATGTGGTATGCCAGATATGATTTGCTTCTATAAATATTCCCACACACGCGACAAACATTACTTTTGCTTTTCTCCATATCTTCGTCAATCGATGAATCTTCCTTTTTAATGGCATCTTCGTCATTCGACAACCCTTCCTTTTTAATGGTATCTCCGTCATTCGACAACCCTTCCTGTTTAGTGGAATCTTCATCATCCGACAACCATTCCTTTATAATTGCTCCTTCATCTGTCGATGAAGCCTCCCGTTTTACCGCTACAGCGTCAAATGCAGCCCGGTCATTCTCATCATCCTCATCCCGTAGCATGCCTTTGTATTTTGAATTAATTTCATCATCTTCGTCATCGGTAGAGATATTCTCCTTCTTTGGTTCTATTATAAGTTCAGACGCAGCTGAAGATTCTTCTTTTTTCACAACTGAAACAAATGATAACTGAAATATACTTCAAATGCTGTGCAGGGTTGGAATGGCACAAATCACTGTGAAAATTGTGGAGCTTTGGCGACGAATGTCTGTATTGTATTGTTATGTATTGCTTACTTCGTCGGGGGTTCGGCTCAGAGAACCACCCAATGCCAATACTTGGAATTTCAGTTGTTCAGTATTGGTCAAACCAAAAAAAAATAAAAAATGAAATGCACTAGAAAGAGATTTAAAATTATGTAACTAATGATTGGCACTTGAAAAGGTTTACTTATTTAGGAGTTTAGGAGAGATGTGATATTCACACTAGCTAAAGGTATTTTTTTTTTTTTTTTTTTAATTATTGGTACCACCTATATTCAAAACCATTCTTTGCCCTATGTGGTTCATTTGTGACGTCATTTTGTAGATGGCAGCACCAGTTGCACTGAAATCAAAGCGTTGATTTTTCTATAAGCCTCAATACTATTTTAAAATTATTTTATTTATGCATTATTTTAAAGTGATATTTTTCTATGAATCATGGAGAATATATATATTAAATTATATGCAGCGAAATAAGGTCCAGGCGTAGTAAAAATATTATAAAAAAATCCGGTATGAAAAGAATCTCCTTCGGCATGTAATAATCCACTGGAAGAAAGAAAGGCAGACAGCTCCCGGCAGTAGAGGAACATCCTGGTGGTTTGGCAAGAACTCGACTTCCCTTTTTACATCAGCAGTCTCCAGGGTCCATGATGATCGCCAATCTTCGCTAGAAGAGGCATACAAAGAAGAAGAGCCTTTATATCAGTATTTACAAAAACTCATGATTTTCCCTTAAAAATAATAACTGCGACACTTTACTGCTACTCAGGTGAGATCGCCGCTCCCTAAATGCCTCACTCGCTTCTGAGAATAATCGTCCACTAAGATTGCAAGATGCTACACAACAATTGTTGGTCCGTACAATTTTACTTAAATGCGGGTAAGTGTGGCTGTTATTGCGCCACCACTCAATGGGCTCCATCTGCCTTGGCAAATATGTCTCTTCCAAATATGCCTCTACCTCCATACAAGCTCGGGTCCGAGTATCACGCTGACTAATAACCTCCATAGCAATTTTTTGGTCCAAAAAATTAAAAATTGAACATGTCTCTGCTTGCTCATTAGCTTTACAGCTTGTCCCAGCTGTTTTCCTCTTACTTCTACCAATTTCAAGAGAAACTAGCGAAATAACCAACTCCTTAACTGCGTCGGCAGCCGGTTTAAAATTAAAAGCAAGCAGCTTGAACCGCGGATCGAGAAAAGTGACGCAACTCATTAGTTTGTGATTCTCCACAAATCCCAAGCCATTCAGCAAGCCTTTCTGCAAATCCTTGAGCAAGGCTTTCACCGGCCCCTGCAGGACCTCATCTGAGAGAACCGACAATAGGCCTGTCAATCCATTAGTAACGACGATCACTACTGATGCCGGTATATACTTGTCTTCGCCACCGCATTTTGTCGCATTTTCAAAAGGGGCCAGAACTTTAACCAAATCTCTTAAAATAACCCAATCGTCGCCGCTCAAATGCTCCCCGTTGGGATCGAGTACTCCTAAAACGTCACGTATACCTATTTCTAGCTGCAAAAATCTCTCCAGCATATAAAAAGTCGAATTCCATTGTGTGGGTACGTCTTCGAGAACCTGTTTCGGCTCCAACCCCATTGTTTTCTGCGCTTCAACCAGCATATTCATAGCTTTTGAACTCTCCTTAAATAATGTAACAAAACCTTTGACTTTTTCTATAAGGCATGCAATATCTGCAGCCTCCAAAGCAGTATTAACAATAGAATTGATTTTATCTCCAAAACATTCCCAGTGTTTCAAATGTAAAATATCCTCAACAGCACTGAGCATGGCGGTTGTATTGTCCGTCACAACAAGTGGCACTTTATCAGTACTAATACCCCACTCGGCCAAACCAGCCATAAAAAAATTAGCCAAATTTTCCGCAGTTCTTTCTTCTTCGGTCCTGTCGCATTTAAGAAGAACTTTTCTCAATTGAAACTCTCTGTCAATGAAATGCCCCGTGAGAGCTATAAAACAATCTTTATTAGCCGAAGTCCAGGTGTCAACAGTAAGGCAAATACTTTCCACATTTTCCAATGCTTTCTTCGTCTTCTCGTAGCACGCAGCATAGACATTTGGAATTAGCGTTTGCGACAGGGTTTTCCGCGAGGGTATTTCAAAATTTGGATTCAAATGTTGAATAAAAGTACGGAATCCTCTGTCTTCTGTAAGGCGGAATGGTTGGAGATCTATATAGAAAAGTTTGAGAAAGCTGTCCATTATAGGTTTGTCCTGAACTTGAATGCTTCCCCGGGTGTCATCAGCTATTGTTTCTTCGGGTGTTGCCATAGTTACTTCTGCCATAACAGAAGAACTAGTGTTTAACACGTTTTCTTCGCCTGGTTCGAGTATTTCATAATAGACTCCTGAGAAATCCACCTAAAAATACAAAAATAAAATTTAGTAGAAACAGTGTACAGTGTACAGCCCGTAGGAAATTGGAAATTTAATACTTTTATTTTTTATTTCATTAACTAAGCATGTTATTAAAAGATTTGGCTCCTTAAAGTTGCAGAAGACTACTATATGCATCATATTATAAGAAATTTTTAATTTTCGAAATTGCAGTTTTTCCATAAACATAATATTTTATAAGCACTCATTTTTCACGTTTAATGATTTTATATAAAATAAACTACAATTTTGAAAACTAAAAATACCTTATAATATGATACACTCTTAGGGGGATATTCCACTACATCATTTTTCAGATTCCTATCCAATTTTTGTTTGGAAAATAGAGAAATGATAATTTTTAATGGCCGGCCATTAAAATGATCATTTTTCGTATTTGTCACAGAGGAAACACTTCTCACAAGAAAAATATATTAAAAACAAACAATAATATTAAAAATGGCGCCCTGGACCAGAGCAACTGCGTCTTTTGGACTAATTGGCCTATTAAATTGGGTTGTCTTTTTAGATATCAGGGGTGAAACTTTTTGTAACACAATGCTGAAACGTAGCGGCCGTAGTCTCATCAGTCATTGGTCATCCATTCGTGGGTAGTTTGCGCAAGCTTTCTTGTCACCATGTGACACTTTCCTCTTTAAAGCACTGATTGAAAGGGGTATAGACGCATAGTGCATTAGTACACCTAGTTCTTTACTTGAGTGAAGCAATAGCTACTTGAATAATATTATTATTATTATATTCTACCTTGTGTATTTTTTTCCGGCCTAAGTACTTGTATTTAACAAAATTCGGTAAAAGAGTAGAATCTGATTTAAAAAAAAGAGTATATTTGAATCAAAAGCACAAAAAGAAAGAGTATGCCGAATTTGGAAGTGGAACACAGAAGTATATCTATTATCTTGCCACCCTTCAATAGTATACTACACATCAACGACGAAGTAAACAATTTTAAATTCTGGCGCGATCGTAAAAAATGGTGTCGAAAAATGATGTTAATGGAATACTCAAATTTTAGTAGTCATAAAATAAGAAAATTTAAAAGAAATTTGATAGGAATCTGAAAAAATGATGTGGTGGAATATCCGCCTAAGAGCAAGCTGGCCGTTGCCAATGGCCAAAATGGGTTAGTGTTATTAAACAAATTAATTTAATACTTAAGTTATAAAGGTTTGATGTCGTTAATTGGTTGGACGTTATTTCATGATTAGTACAAGAATTTTTTTGTTTTTATTCATGGGTTATTCCATGATGCAGATATGCATATGCTGATAAGCAGAAATATACAGAACAAGCGGGGTGCGGCGGGTGGCCTCGCATTAACGTAGTTCCATTGGGCATTACGCAGCTCGCCCCTTCGCGGCTCGCATGACACATGAGGAAACGAAACTACCCAACGATTATCAACTTCAATTTCCCAATTTTTTTCAATTTTTCGGGCAATTTTTTAAATTTCATAAGAACCTCCTCGTGACAATAACAAACACAACAACAACCAAAATAGTGAAATCGGTCCAGCCGTTCACGCGTGATGCCGTGACAAAGGGAAATAGGGATTCATTTTTATATATAGAGATACAGAGATTCCAAAGTCCAATGGCGTTGAAAAAATCTAAATGAAGGATTTAAAATGTTATCATTTAGGTGAAGTTGGTGGTTACGATAATCACTAAAATGGGACATCTAGAGTAGTGGTAGATTTCACCCGAAAGGTTGTTGGTTCGAGTCCTACACTTACACTAAGTTTTCTGGGCATGTAAAGATGGCGGTTCCGGCCCTTCGTAGTTGAGTGTAAAAGAGGGCTTTATAGTCCAAACTCCTCTAGGTTGGCTTGGTAATAGAAAAAAAGCCTATATTTATTTAATTATTTATTTACAAAATTTGCAGGACATTTTTATGTTTTATAGAGTATGATATCTGTTGTCTCAGTACTGATGGCAAAAGCCTAGTGATACGGCGTAATAAAAAAAAGTAGTAGTATATTTTTCGTCTTTTTCTGTTAGGTAGGCCCACTCGTATTCCTTATTCCATGTTCGTCACTTTGTGGGTTAACTACTGGTAACAACTCGGTGGATTTTGATGAAATTTGGAATGTAGGTTCACAAAAATCATATCTATTGTATTATTTTTTTAAATCATATCTATATCTATTTTTATTAATCATATCTATTGTATTATTTTTTGCAGTTACATTATTTTTTGCTATCTCAATTTTGGGGGGCTTTACCCGCAAAAAAACTAAAAAAAAAAAGGCTAAAAAGTTATTTCTCCAACTATTTCTTTTAAATTCACATATGTAAATTGCAGACGTTATTAACGTTAAGAAACCCCAATAGGTGGGTTGCCCTTTGAGTTCAGGGTGTAAAAAAGACTCTGTTTACAACATAGGACCCTGGAGATAGGGAGAAATTCGTTACTTCAGAAAGAACTTTTGGAGTATAACAGACTAGACGGTGCTATTAAAGAAATTAATTCGATAGAGCCTTTCGTTTGGCCCTGCGCGAAATAGTTCGTTAGTGCATAGACTTAAGTTAATCTGTGATTAATATAGTGATATATGGAGAGACTAATTAGCGTCTCTACGCTACTTATAGTGTGCTTATAGTCACAGACAACAACAACAATACATGAAAAATGACTCAAAAATAATTCTTCTTCGGAACCTTTCCATCGATGCTTTCTACCTTCAGGTATGTTTTAGGTGTTAAATAGAGTAACTAAATGGAATAGGTTTGCTTTTAGTTCTATGAAAAAAATTAAAAAATTAATTATGGAAAATTAATACATTCCGTATTCTGCGATTATTACTGTGTTGTTATGTATTAGTCTGCCCATTTTAGAACACACAATCTCATCGATCAATTCAGTGCTTGGGGATAGGGGATGTCGAGGGTTCCGAAATTTAAACACTGGAAAATGATTTACTATCCTAGAATCACTCATTCTATTTATTTTAAAATATCTTTATGTTAGTTGTTATCCCGTTTCAGACGATAGACACTATGATAAATAAATAATGTTCACGTAACACTTGCGTAGTATGCCTCGGTCAACTTACTGTGGGCTTCCTGCTGTGGCGTTCAACTCAGTGTAGTCTCATTACGCTTTTATTATTGCAATATACAATAAATGAACAAAATATTAATATGTTTCGCTTACCTGCTGATTCCTGGTCTCATTGTTAGTACCCATATTGTGCATTCTGTCCAAATGCTTCCTCAAATTAGATATTGTCGTTCGGTAGGAAACCATGCGTTTGCAAACATGACATTTGGCCCTAAAGCCTTCCTCTGGAGTGAAAAAATTCCACAGGGCACTTTTTTTGTTCTTAATCTTTTCCGGGGACGACTTTTTGTTGGAATGCTCCATTTTCGGCATTTAATTTATCCGGAATTTACCTAGAATTGTGAATAAATGGTTCGGGTTCGACGTATCATTATTATTTGTTTGATGTGTATAAAAAGAAAATACCGTAAAATACCGACTGCTTTTTATACCGTCTATTGACTACCAGACTTTTTATATTATTTATTGATGAAAATATCATTATGACGCTTTTGCCTACCGAACGTATTGTAGGCAGTTGCAAAAGAAATAAGATATTAGATTTTTTGACTACTGGTTATTCCAACCGCAACCATATGTTTAATAGTATTCTTTGAGTCTATTCGGCAACTATCACGTACACTACATAATATACTAATATACATATAATATATACGTAACTATAATAGTAGAATGAAAATGGACTTAGCTGTAAACCAAAAAAGAAAAACATTGTATACGAAAGCCCCAATAAACCTGGCGATTCAATTTTATAATCAGCTGCCAAATAACTTAAAATGTCTAAATGTTCAAAAATTAAAAAACCATCTAAGATATTACTTCATAAATAATGTATTTTACACCATTGACGAAGTAGAAAGCAATTTGAAGTTCATTGTACTAAAATCCGAGTAGATAGCTGTTGTTCCGTATTGTAATTACATATTTGGTTGTGCATAGGCCTATAGTTGTGATTTGTAAGGCGACAATGTTTTTTTACTGTTTTGTTCTGTTTCTTATGACGCAATTTTACATAAGGTGTTAGTGTACTCTCACCTTATGTCTTAATAAAGGAATATTTATTTATTAATTATTATTATTTACACCCGAAAGCAATGGCAAATCCTAAATCACAATCTACATGACCATCGTACACGAAGTAGGGACGACATCCAACTTGGAGCAAGTACTTACTTACTAGCCAACGCCCACCCTTTGCATTTCGGCCATTTGGTGACAGTCTGGCAGCTTGGGGCAGGTAAGACTAGTTAAAACTCTTACTGGACCTCTGCAACAGGGACCTAGACTCTTTAACATGCTATCGCGTTCCCTAAAAGATTCCAATAGAACAGAATCAAATTTCAGGAAAGCGGTGAAGGCATTGCTCCACAGCCCAAGGTGTTGTCCTTACTCCGTGAACATGTTCATGGAGTGTCAGAACTTGTTGTAGTGGTACTTGTTTTAGGTTTATTGTTTTTATCGGTGCAAAACGCATGTTTAGTATGTATAAATGACTGTTAATAATGGACTATTGGACTTAATTATTATAAGATGACTGTCTTACGCCTTACCTGAAGTGTCTACTTCGATGATGACGGCTTTTTGAGCTACTGCATCACCTGACATAAAATCCTGCTCATATAGGTCGGGATCTTCGGGCTCAACTTTGATTTTAATTAGGTCGCAATCCATAGCTAGAATGAATTATAAATTACATTGGGTATTTTATAACCTAAAAGGACTGACTGTATAATGTCTATACCATTATATATGGGGCATTACCTACTTAGCCCTGATGCACATGGATGATTCAGTTATTTCAGTTACCAGTGATTATATGAGAAATTTGTCATGGGAACAAATGTGTAATACTAATAGTTATCTTAGGCGGCTATTCCACCTGTCATTTTTTTTCATTTGTGCATTAAAAAATGATGAGATTGTTGTTTTAAGGAAACTATTATGTAGATACTTAACTCATCTATTATAACTTAATTTATAATAGATAAGTTAAGTATCTACATACAGAATTGGTCATAAATCCTGGAACAAACACGTTTATGGTCTTTTATACAAAAGTATTTCACATATCAAACTGTACATGATATTGTAGTATCGTGGGTAGGTACCACACACTATCAACAAAAAACTTTGAAATTGGATCAGTGGTTTCAAATTGGTAGTACTAGACTTACTTGAACTTTTTTGCTCGGTTTCTCGGTACTTGTTTTTAATTCACGAATTGGCTGAATTTATGTACAAAACTATTTCATACTAGATATTTTGTAAAAAAAAATCAGCTTAACAGTACGTTTAAGGCAAAAACTTGGCATGGTTTCTCTCGATAGGCCTTCTTTGTCTGTTCTTCTTGCAAGCGGGCTACAGCTCTTATGAACATTAGGTCTCCCACCAAAAAACAACGAATGACGCTCTTAATGTACAAAGCGTGATCGTAATACCACATTGAAAAAAGCTTACCTAATTGATTTTGGAGGTATCTGATTTGTGCAAGCCATTGGCAAAAAGTCTGGTAAGTAAAATATTCAATAAATCCCTCTAGTTAAGTGCAATTTTACAATTTGTACCATTATTATGATGCTCATTCATTTCATATTCACACTGCCTGGCAGCCATATTTATTTCGGATTCTTTCACTTTCATTTAGATTTTAGCGTGGCAGGAGAGTAAAGAAAAGCTTTCCCACTTTTTTTAAACGCTTTTATTTATTTCTAAATGCTAGATTGCTAGGCCAACCATGATGAAGCTTCACTGTCATTACTATTGCGTAATATTCCATAATATTTTCTCGTAAGGCGCATATTCTACCTACGTCAATAGTCAATAGTAAATCTGGTATTGACGTGTTAGCAGAAAATCTAAAAATGTCTGCTACCACGTCAATACCTGCTTTTACTATTGACGTAGGTGAAATATACGCCTAATAGTCCTAGGAACATCGGGAATGGTTTCCTCGTAGTTACTATTTCAGTACTCTACGTAATAATAATATTATTATGGCGCCATTCCACCAACCGGCTAAGGTTATTTACAAAAACGGTGACGTGGTAGCAGACATTCTAGACTTAGGTGGCGTTTCCACCGATCTCGCATTGCAGAATGCAAATGAAATGTTTGTTTTCCTCTATGCCGTAGTTAAAATTGATCAATGATCATAGACTAAAATTACAAACAAACAAACTAAAATTAAAAAATGGCTTCATGGGATATGTTAATTACAAACATTTTAATAGATTTCTATAAAAAGAAAAACAAACATTTCCGTCAATGTCATTTGCATTCTGCAATGCGAGATCGATGGAAACCCCGCCTAAGTCTTCAACGTCACCGTTTTTGTAAATAGCCCTAGCCGGTCGATGGAATGGGCACCTATTATCGGAGTGCCCGCAGTGGTCTACGGACAAAAAGTTTGGGAGCCCCTGGGTTAAAATATTATGGTGTTCTGCGGTTAAAATCATAGAATAAATATTATATTAATATTCAATGATGTATTGTCAGAAATGTATTTATTTTCTCTTAAATGTAGTTGTTAATTTTCTGGTCAATACACAATTATTTACATGGTATCTCAAACGCCAATTAATATCGTCTATTTATTTCCCGCCAAGTTTACCTACCCCATAACTTATCAGGTGATAATTTAATAGACCTTCCATGAGCTAGGTATCTTCAAGGCGTAGACTGTGGGTTCAAATTTTTTTTCTATATCCTCTAATTTAGGTTTAGTCTACAGTAATCACCCAAAATAAAAGATATTACCGTAGTCCCCAGAGTCTGAAACTTTTTATTTTTTACATTTCCTCTTCAAACGGCTGAAAATCCCTTCAGAAGAATTCGATGTATTTTTTGTAGATGGTACTTCATTTGAATGCAACGATACGGACAGGGTACTCAAAGATGAGGCTGAGAAAGGCAATAATGTAAAAATTAGTAGAATATCAATATAATTAGATTGCAGCGCTTACTCGCATTAGAAATATGACCTATACAAGTGGTAGTGAACAAAATGAGACTGTCATTAAAGTGAGGGTTTCTCTAGTGACATTATAAAATTTAATTTATAAATAAAAATAGCCTACGTTTAGCACACCATAGCTAAGTGTGTACTTATCCCGTCAACAGGCTTACTTTGCACTGAATATGAATTTTGACTAGACCACGACTCGGATAACCAATTAAGAGTGTACAGCCCATAGGAAATTGGCAACCCGAAATTTATTCCTTTTTATTTTATATTTAATTAACTAAGCATGTTATTAAAGATTTGGCTCATCAAAGTTGTAGAAGACTACTTCATGCATCATATTATAAGATATTTTTAATTTTCGAAATTGTAGTTTTTTTATAAACATGCAGATATTTTATAAACAATAACTTTTCACGTAAAAGCGATTTTATAAAAAAACTACAATTTCAAAAACTAAAAATACGTTATTATATGATGCATGAAGTAGTCTTCTACAACTTTGATGAGCCAAATCTTTAATAACATGCTTAGTTAACTACATAAAAAATAAAAAGGAATAAATTTCGGGTTGCCAATTTCCTACGGGCTGTACACTCTTAATATCACAATACAATCAACTTACAGTCCTACTATAAAATCCCCCGCACTCAGTTTGTAAATGTAATTCACCACAGCCATAGAGCTTAACGATGCCATGGCCTTAATGCAAAATAAGATTGTCTGCGACAGGAGGTAGACACACCATGCTCACACCGACTAATAATTACATGACAGAAAATATCGGTGTTATAAACAAAAGGAAAAATGAAAGAAAAAAAACGTTTTTACCTTAACAATAAAGATAACAAGAAAAATATATTTCTAAAGAGGATTCGGTAACAAATTTGAAAATCACGAACGTTGCTCACTTTCAATGGTTGGTGTCGACGAAGTGGCTTTGGCCGATTCTAATTGAGCCAGGCTTTCCACTCGTTCAGTAGGACTTAATCTCTGAAAAAAGAAGATCATTGTTTGCAAATTCGACTCTGGCCACAAATATTGCAGTGCATCTGCATCATGTCGGCCACATTTCGAAAGGCTGGGTATTCTAAGGCGGGGATTCCACCGACCGGCTAGGGCTAAATACAAAACGATGACGTGGTAGCAGACATTCAATACTTAGGCGGGGTTCCACCGACCTCGCATTGCAGAATGCAAATGACATTGACGGAAATGTTTGTTTTACTCTATGCCATGGTTGTCCACCTGACGTCACTGGAAGTGGGATAAATTATAGATAGGTCAGACCAACACATTAATTACCACACAGCAATAATGGCAGGGCACGCGATGCATTTGAGCGCGAATTTTCTATCATTTTTTTCAAAAAAATATTTTTTGTGCAAAACCAAATATTTTTTTGTGAAAGCAACCTTTCCGGTTTCGTTACTCAATTTAACAATTAAAACATGCCTGAAGGTAGACATCATCGATTGAAAGGTTTCGCAGAAAAATTATTTTTTAGTCATTTATCATTAAAATTTAGTTATTTCTATTTTTTTTACCCCTAGAAGCAAACTATCAAGGGGCAAGCGACCCCCGCATTTTGTCAATATTAATAACGACTACAATATATGAGAATTTAAAAGAAATCGTTGGAGCCGTTTTTGAGAAATAATTTTTTTAGGCGTTTTTTTTTGGAGTTTCTTGAGAATAAAACCCCCCCCAATTGAGTTAGCCCCAAATAAAAAAAATGGTCCCGAGGCATGATTTTTGTGAACCTACATGCCGAATTTCATCAAGATCGACCGAGTAGTTTGCCCGGAAATCGATGCACAGACAGACAGACAGAGACAGACATTTCGTTAAAACCACTTTTTTGGGTTCCTGGGACCTTAAAACGTGTAAATCCGTTGAAATCTCGGAATCGAAAATTTCGACCATCACAAAGCTTTCCTTATACTACGTATAAATTGGAAAGCCAAAATCCCTTTCGGCTATGGCCGATCAGGTGTAGGGAGATTCCGCAGACCCTGCTTTTCCTCTACGCTACCCAGAGGCGTAAAGTTTTAGAATGATGGCGGGGGCAAAACTAAGTAGACCTTATGACGTCATCAGGCAGGATTGAAGAAAAAATTGATAATATAATAGAAAAATTGTAGAGTTTTACGCATATTTTAATAGTTGTAAAGTATAGCTGTAGATTTTACAAAGCTAAAAAAAGAATGCTTATATTCATATTGCTGCAAAGGGGACTATGAAGTAAGAACCACGTCTTACAATGCTCGAAGCTGGGGGGGGGGGGGCTAAAGCCAAAAGGAGCTGGGGGGCAAGTTGACCCTTGCCCCCCCCCCCCCCCCCCGCCCAACTTTACGCCCCTGACGCTATGTGTAATAGAAAATAAAAAAAACTTCATTATTTTCCCGATCACAACATCAACACACAATACACTCTTGTGTTCCTAACTATGACGACTCTGAACTTTTACTTATTAAATTATTTTTACTTTGACTGGACGTTCTCTTGAAATCGTTAATTTGTCGTAAAAAGTGTAGATTACCATTATCGTAGATAATAATACGATCTTTCAGTCAGATTTTAATTCATTCCTCTGCGACCAATATTGACTGAGATATGAATTATATAAGTTTTCAATCGGCCGCCATCTTATAACTAAATAGCGGATCTAGCTGGTTAACGAACTCGATCAAGACATTTGTATGATCAATTTTTGTGCCAAGTTTCATCCAAATCGGATAATATTTACGGAGTGTTTCCTAAAATCGATATACATATGTATATATACATAACATTTTGAACGGAGGATGGTTTTAGGCTCAGGGGGTCATGAAATGAAAAGTTGTGAAGAAATTTTCCGAAAGTCGAACATTGGTCGCCATCTCAATAGGTAGATGAATCTCCATAAAATGGCGTCATGGGATATGTTAAGTACAAACATTTTAATAGATTTCTATAAAAAGAAAAATTCTAATTTCTGTCAATGTCATTGGCATTCTGCAATGTGAGGTCGGTGGAAACCCTGCCTAAGTCTTGAATGTCTGCTGCCGTTTTTGTATTTAGCCCTAGCCGGTCGGTGGAATCCCCGCCTGAAGGTGTCTGGCACGCGCGACACACGCCAACGTTTTTTCCTATGAAATGAAATGGGTAAATAGGAAACCAGAGTCAATCTCCGAAGATTTCCATGAGCTGCCGTGAAGCACGGAAGTGCACGATTTTCCCTTCGGCGGCTATTCTACCAGCCAATTTTGTTCACAAATCGTGGTGCCGACGTGGTAGCAGACATCATTAATAAGTCTCTACCATATTATAACTTAATTTATAATAGATAAGTTAAGTATCTACATAATAGTCTGCTTAAAATATGGCAGAGACTCATTAATGATGTCTGCTACCACGTCGGCACCACGATTAGTGAAGCAAATTAGTCGGTGGAATAGCCATCTTCGACACCTCAGTTCATAGAAATGTTAAGACTCTTTGGTTTTGCACCAACCATTCTCCAAGTCTATTTAATACGTCGGCAACTCGCGCGTGTCGAATCGTCCTTGTGTCTTTAGCCCTAAACAAATAATACAATAAAATAATTGCTTTTCCATGCATGGCACGGTAAGGATTCTTTGACCCGAAGGTCGTTAGTTGTCGCCGTGCATCGCAGTGCATGCAAAGTAGGTGGTCTGGGCCCAATTGCTTTGTTTGGCAAACGCACCTGGAACATTTCCGAGATGGCGTCCATAGCCGCGCTCGGACAGTTTTGCACGCTCGACAACACCTGCTGAACCACAGCACTCTTCTTAACAGCCGCCATCTTCTCCTCCAGCTTGGCCTGAGTCTCTGGATTGCTCAGCCACATCACCATTTCTTCATTGTTGTCCCACAAGTATACCTAGGTTCAAATGAATAGAAAATATATTTGTTTTGTTTGTTTTTCCAACGCCTGATTTCAGCGTTTCGGTTTCAAGCATCTCCTAGTAGCCTGGCGAGGGGTGTGAGTCTGTTGAAGCACCCTACAGGCTGACTCCTTCCCCTCAGGGAGAAAGGGAGTTGACTGACAGCGTGGACCTCCTGATTATAGTGGATTCTGAATCACTTGGGGAACATAGTAAAGCCCACGATTAAATCGGTGACCAGGACTCGACACGCACTTAGACTGACTGCTAGTCTCAGCGCGTTATCATGTCACGCCAATAGAAAATATGACTCGCCTTCAAGATATTATGATATTAATTCATGAAAATTTTTATAGAGGAGCACATCCAGGAGGAGCATCGTCTACCGTCTTGCTCCAGACAGGATAGCTGTATAAAAAAAGGGGTAACTCGACCTCTAAAAGGTATCACAGCAAAATCGGATGCAGCCTTTCCACATTTCCTCTAAGGTATGTGCCATCATAGGCCCTGTCAGTAAAACTGACAGTCAGTGAGTCCTGTCAGCAAAAAAAAGAAATTGTAAAAAAAATATTACAAACCTTGGATGGGCCTTCTTCCTCAGTAAACCAACGTCTGAGCATTGCAGAGGCCTGACCGACGGTTAATTCGGGAATTATCTCTATTAGCCGGTTCTTAATCTTATTTTCTAGTAGTAGCCTTCTCAGTCTCCAGTAAAAGAACTTTCTCGACGTTCGCCATGGAACAATATCCTGTAAACGAAAAGGAAGTCGGTTCAATGGAAGAAACGATCTTTAAATAACTATTGTATTATTATTTTTAAAATAATTATTTTTAGAACGACTAACTAACTAACATGAGAACTTCGTCAGTTGCATCACAGAAGCAACCATAGATTTTTTGTACAAATCAAAGTCAATAAAGGTGGCAATCTATTGGTAGAAAGATGTGTTATGATCATATGATGTGTCTGTGGTTTTAATTGAAGAAAAACAGCCATGTTGTTTCGGTATAGAATTGATTCACAAGGAGAGAATAAATTAATGCATTTGGTATTTATTGATGTTCACTTTTATTTACTAAAATATAACAATGGCGACGAGGACTAACATATATAATATAACAAAAGTGAAAAAAAAAAATTCTGCTTGTCTGGAAATTATTGTGATTATTGATATTTCATTAGATTAGATTTTTATACTTCCCGCCCCCCCCCCCTTCTATTGTCACTTAACTTTTTAAAACACTCACCTGTATACAACCAACTTCATGCATCCGCTCCGGCGTGTCATGCAAATCCGCAAACTGCACGGCCACCTGATGGTACATGGGCGCTAAATACTCCTCCCGCACCCGTATCTTCTCCTCGATCTCCGACCTCTTCTCCTTAAGCTCCTCCCCCAGTCCCTTCAACTCCTTCTGCAACGCCGCGTACACCGCATCATTCCGCAACATACACTTCACCTGATCCTTCAGCCGGAACTTGATCTCCACCACGCCCTCAGGCTCCAAAATTCCCCCTCTACTCTCCGGATCCGCGTACATCTCTAAATGTCTCTGATTAATATTTGTATCTACCACAGCCCATGCGCCACCACGTAGCTCACCGTTAGGCGGAATGTAAACAAAGATCGGCTGATTATACTCGCGCAACCCGTCAACAATATACGCGCCAAATTTAACAATCTGCTCGTACATGTCTTTCATACCGCCGGAGAAACCTCTCCAGTTCGCGAATATAATCAACGGCAAGTCTTCTCTCCCGAAATCTTGAATAGCCTGTGCTGTCTTGAAGGACGAGTCCGGGAACCAAACCTGTCCCGCTTGCGACATTGTCTTTGACTCCGAGTCTGGATTCGCGGGATCCGCCGGCAGTGTAATCTCCATAGTTCTTGTCTCGACCGCGATAACACCTATAGGAACACCTCCAATTCTACCACGACCCGTGACCACCGTCCTCGCCCACGGTTCCATAATTTCGTTCCAGCTACCGCGATCTAAGAAGCCCGACTCCCATTCCTGATCATTACGACCAGGCCGGCCAGCTAACATCCATCGCGGGTCATACGGCGTTTTTGTAGGCATAAATGTTATGTGTCTATTAACGGGATCCGCTGGAGTTATAATAGGCACCATAGACAGTTTATCCTTGGGTATATACGACAACCATCTTATAATCGTGTAAATCCCGTCCAAGTCATGCGGCTCCGTTTTGTGCGTAACGCCGTTATGGTGCATAATTTGGGTGCCGCCCAGTTGGTTATTCGACGCATAAACCTCTCTGCCCAACAGCTTATTAAGCGCGCTATACCCCGTCAGAATAATATGCGAGTTATCAATCTGTATAACTCTCTGTCCAAGCCGCACCAAATACGAGCCAATCCCTATGGTCCGACAAGTAACCAGCGACATTGTAACAATATCCTTATAGGCCAACGATGTTTCACTGGCAATTAAACCAGCGTAGCTCAAATTTTCAACACCCAGTCCGCCATCTTTACCAATAATATCCGTTATTTTATACCGGCTTTCGCCGTCATCCTCAACCAAAACGGCGCGCACTGAGTTCAGCGAAGAAACTTTCGCATAATCCTCGGTAGTCAGGTACAGATACTTAAAACCCTTTTCTGGATCTTCCGGGTCCTCCCACGCAATCTTAAACAAACTCTTCACCTCATCCGCGAGTCCGATTCTAGCGCCACTGTTGACGGAAACGTAAATCCGTGGTATTCTACGTTTCCGCGAGTATTCACTAGCCAGACCAAATACCAAGTCTTCTCGAATACTAAAGGATCCCATGAGAAAGGTCAAATCGTTACTAATAACCACGATATCCCTGCCTAGCGGATACTCAGGTGTGTACAAAGTCATCCGCCATGCTACCATTCCTACATCATTCTCCCCTGGTAGCCGCTTCTGCTCAACAATTCTCGTCGTACCGTCCAGCACCAACTCCACGCAGTCTATGAGTTGACTAGGCACCTCTAAATTCTCATTGGGCCGTTCCTCAATATACTCCCGCCACAATTTATCCGTCATCTGTCGGAACATATCAGGTATATCATAGACGTACGTTGTGCCTGTACTTTGTGCCTGAAACCGTTTCTGCTGCAGGTAATCTTTGGTCATGTAGGGAGTGGTGATGTGCATTCCATGCATGGGGCCTTGTTTGTTGCCGAACGCTTGGAACATCATGGCGCCAGTTTGCGGGTCGGTGATTTCTTTGTAGAGACAGAGGTCCAGGTAGTAGCCACTGTCATTGGCTAAGCATAGGCGGACGATTTCGGTGGGACTAGTGGGCGTTGCGCGGATGGTCATTTTGATTTCGGCCTGGAGAACGCGCAGTTTCCACAGGCGGGGCCCGTAGCGGAGCACCATACTTGTGACGCTTTCTTCAATCTGAAAATAATAAAAAGTTGGAGTAATGGTGCCATTGCCGTGGCTTGTAGAAATCCGTTGGGACACATACAGTGTTATAGGTTAGCTGGTAGCGTAGCCTTTCGGTGCTAAAGCTCGCCTAATATAAAGACGTTTTTCATTTCAATTCAATCAAATTCCCCCTAAGTTGCTATGATTATCTATATATGATAGTAATCGTGCACATCCGAGCTGGGATTGCCAGACCCTACCAAACACTTGCTTGAATCTGAATGGAATTAGCAGTTGTGTCTAGTTTAATAACAATTTTAAATTACCATTTCAATACATTTTACAAGGCATTAATGAGCCCTGCAGCATATCATACTTACTAAGCATTTTGTTTTGAAATTTAACAACCGTATTGAATAAATAATAATAATAATCATTTAATTCCCAAATAGTAATAATAATAGAAATAATTTGTAAAGCAACGAAGATGTTTGCGATCACTCACTAGGTGTGCTTCTTTAGCACGTGGAAGTGAGGTGCAGCCATTACATCATGCAATGAAATGTAACCTACTTCGAGCCTTGTGAGCTAAGCCTACTGGCGGTCCCTTACGCCCTAGGGCATCAATCAACTGAGGCAGTAGTAGTAGTAGGGTTCGGCTAGCGATCGAGGGAGGTGAACGTTCTGCCACTCAGAGGGTAATCATTTGGCCAGGTCGTCAGGTGTCTATCAATGAATGCATGTACCATCTGCGGCCCGATCATGGCGATTTTAATACCGGGGTTAATATAATACCATGGTATTAAAAATTTAAGAAAGATACTTTTACAATGGAAAGTGCTATTCAAAATTTGTTTGTTTACAGTGTAAGGAGTAAGTTAATACCAATCGCCAAAATCGGCCCACAGCATCCAAAACAATTTGCTTTCCTTTTAGGGTGAGGTTCCCGTACGTTTAAAGACAATTAATTCAGTATTGTATGGTACCAGAAACTTACCCTGGCCTCTGAGTCTAGACGATCAAGTGGTAAGCCTTTTCACATGAGACGTAAAACCTTAATAAGTTTCAAACTCATAACAAAACTAAACTAGTACATGAGACTACTTACCTTGGCCGGATCCATGATAACAGTAGGTACAAAATTCAGGAATATATGATTACAGTCAGTTCTCTTAGAGGCAGGATGGCTGAAGGCAACTTCTAATTCGTCCATGGCTTCTAACAAGACCCGCTCGCCTTCGTTCTGCAGATACTCGAAAGAGGCTTCTTTGGTTATGAGGTCCGAGTGTCTGATAATCGAACGGATGAAGAATCGATAGTCTGTCACTTCTTGGCCTTTGGCAACCTGGAATCAATCATGCAAAGTTGAATACAACATGCTTATTAAATTATTTGATTAATTTACTGAAATAATATTTTTATATGACAATATTCGTAAGCAATTCAAAATATTAAAAAAAGGTAGGTCATGTGTTACTGACGAAATTATCTAATGCCCCGTTCCACTGCCGCCAAGAAATTCAAATATTCAGGTGAAAAATGAATGTTGTTGTTTCCAACGCCTGCTTTCAGCATTTCTGCTTTAAGCAACCCTGTCAGCCTGGCGGGGGGAGTGAGTCTGTTTGTTAACTTGAGGCACCCTAAGGGCAGACTCTTTCCCCTCGGGGGGAAGGGGAGTTGACTGACCTCCTGATTATAGTAGATTCCGAACCATTTCTCGGGGAACAGGGTAAAGCCACACGATTAAATCGGAGGTGACCAAAACTCGACACGCACGCAGACTGATTGGTAGAGTCTCAGCGCGTTATCATGTCCTACCATTCCCCTGCCAGCGCTGTACACACAACCAAGTTTGCCGCAGTTTGAAACATGCTCTGCTCTAATGGGTTCAACATGGTAAGGTCATTGACTTGGTGAAAAATTAATAAAAATGCAACCTTTAGAAAAAACAGGCTATTTAGTTGGAACCCGACAAAATCAGTCACCCTTTCCCCACCTTTGCCTTTTCCCCTTATGCTTCACCACTATCAGCATTACTTAGGCGCCATCTATTCTAGTTTATATCTTTGGTACTGACACAATTTAAAAAGCGGTTTCTGTTGGTGCTACATGTATTTACACTACCCTCAGTTATCTAGCTTAAACCAACCTTTGCCTTGCCCAAATACAGGTACATTTTGCGATTGGCTGTTGGTAGAGCCTCCAGGTCATAAGTGCGCATCCTATTGAGTTCCAGCTGGAAAGCCATTCCAGGTTCCAGATGCCTGTAGATCCTGTCCTCCAGGTAGCCGTCTCGTTGCCTGAACGTGAAGAACCGCGGAAACTGCTTTCTAAAACAATACTTTCATGTCAGAAAAGAGCAGTACAGAGTTTACTAAAACAAGAAGGTAGGCCTGACGTACAGTTTATAAAGTAAAAACAAAAAAACACTATTTCGCGCCGGGGCCCGGTAATAAATTGATCCTCCGCTATGTTTGTTGTTAGTTTTTTAAAAAAAATTCTCCCTTCGATTTACACAAACCATTTAAAATTATTGAAAATTGAAACCCGTACTTTTCAATGTTTAGTTGTATTTCATTAAATTAGAAAACTATGCAACCATGTATATATTTATCCCGACAATTAAATTAATTTGTATTTCCCGAGCATTTTGTACTTAATTTTAAAACAAATGAATCAATTGGGGTTTATTCAGAATAATTCAATTCCACTCCCGGTTTTAAGTTAATCTGTAAACGGCATAGTAGGACTACTGTTACAGTTTTAAGAACCGGTCCGAGTTTAGTCGAACATGCTTTCCAATTTATCAAAATTAGTAGATAGAGAAAATGAGTAATTTCATGGTAAATAATTATCCTATGGTTAAATTTCCGATATCCGGGGGGGGGGGGGGGGGGGGGGGGTTGTCCACCTGACGTCACTGGAGGTGAGGTAAATTCTAGATAGGTCAGACCAACACATTACCACACAGCAATACTGGCAGGGCACGCAATGCATTTGAGCGTGAATTTTCTATCATTTTTTCAAAAAAACATTTTTTTTGAACAAAACCAAATACTTTTCTGGGAATGCAACCTGTATGGTTTCGTTACTCAATTTAACACCTAAAACATACCTGAAGGTAGAAATCATCGATAGAAAGGTTTCGCAGAAAAATTATTTTTTAGTCATTTGTCATTAAAATTTAGTTATTTTTATTTTTTTACCCCCAGAAGCAACCTATCAAGGGGCAAGCGACCCCCCCCCCCCCCGCATTTCGTTAACATTAATAACGTCTACAATATATGAGAATTTAAAAGAAATCGTTAGAGCCGTTTTTGAGAAATAATTTTTTTAGACGTTTTTGGAGTTTTTTGAGAATAAAACCCCCCCAAATTAAGTTAGCCCCAAATAAAAAAAAATTGTTCCGAGGCATGATTTTTGTGAACCTACATGCCAAATTTCATCAAAATTGACCGAGTAGTTTGCCCGGAAATCGACGCACAGACAGACAGACAGAACGACAGACATTTCGTAAAAACCGCTTTTTTTAGTTCCTGGGACCTTAAAACGTGTAAATCCGTTGAAATCTCGGAATCGAAAATTTCGACCATCACAAAGCTTTCCTTATACTACGTATAAATTGGGTAGCAATAAGTGTAGTGTAATCTGTAAAATCGTCTGTTCGGGTGAACTTCATTTCAGCCGCTAGTATTTTATAGTCTTTTCTGTTCGTGACCACGTGACGAAGTGTGGTGTCTATGAGTTATTAAATGACTTTCAGCACAGCTTATACACATTCGCCAATGGCAGTCTCCTTATAGCTATCTTCTCCATCAATGGTGTAAAACCTTAGGAAGATTAAAAAACCCATTGTATTATACTCACTTGTTTAGAACTAAAAAAGTGACACGCCGAATACCCCGCTCTGTAAGCTCGGCTTTCATGGCCTGCGTCCACTCTGTGAACCTCTCACTGAGTATCCTATCTTCAGTGTCCTTCTGATCTTTTACGCCTATACTTAGAATATGGATTGGGTCGGATTTCTGAAATTAAGCAAACCCAATATCATAATAGGGTACTTGGCAATTTTTGAACCCCTATTTTAATGCATTAGTAGATTTATTGCGTATCCCCTAAAATTAGTGTTTTTCCTAAAAAATGTTATTTAGTAGGAAAAAAATATTTTCCCCATCGATTTAGGTTTGAATTGGGGAATTACTAGCAGAATCGGTAGTGACGTCATTTGAAGGTCATCCATGAGTTGCATGATTGGTATTTGATGCTTCCACTTATAAGGCTTTTCCCCCTACGATTCAAATCAAATCAAATCAATTAAATGTATTCCAATTCTTCGACAATACAGGTTTACATAATATGATATCACTACAGTATAAAATTATTTAAAGTAATTGAGACAATTATTGTCTCTTAACTCAGTCGACTTACCGTTGCCACATCGTCATTTATCCGGCCGACCTCCCCGAGATTAAGACTGACAGAGTTGCTGACTCCCGACCCACTGACGTTGTCCACAGCATCCAGAACTTTAGAACATACCGATGCCGAGCTGCTGCAGTCAGTGATCACGTCGAGAATCTCGTCTGCATTCTGCGTAAAGTCATCAAACGACTCGAAGGCCGCCATCACTCCTGTTCGCGACCTGAAATCGGTGACTGTGTTAGAAATTCTTATACGGCGCACCATCTTCTTCTTCCCTTTTTTCGGCGCTTCATCACAGTGAGCTTATTACCTCTCACCAGAAAACCCGATCCTTGGTTAATGGTTTTCCTCCGGCGAGTCGCTCCGCTACCGACATCTAGACTGCTAGGGACCACCTGGCCTTCCTCTCTTCCCCGGGGCTACAGCTTTGGCCTCTCGCACCACCTCTCACCAGACATCACGGTCATCCTCTGCCAAACCGACACTGACATCTTCCACAGGCCCACTACCTAGTTGCCCCCCTTTGCAGTAAGATAGCTTTTCCAGTAGTACTGTCTCAGTAAGCCTGCTTTTGTGCACCGGGCCCAATTCAGTAGAATGGACAATTAGGTGGGGATTCCACAGACCTGCTGGTGCTAAATACAAATACGGTGACGTGGTAACAGACATTCAAAACTTAGGCGGGGTTTCCACCGACCGCGCATTGCAGAATGTAAATGACATTGACGGAAATTAGAATTTTTCTTTTTATAGAAATCTATTAAAATGTTTGTACTAAACATATCCCATGACGCCATTTTCTAATTTTAGTTAGTTTGTTTGTGATTTTATTACTCTATGATCATTGATCAATTTTAACTATGGCATAGAGTAAAACAAACATTTCCGTCAATGTCATTTGCATTCTGCAATGCGAGGTCGATGGAAACCCCACCTAAGTCTTGAATGTCTGTTACCACGTTACCGTATTTGTATTTACCACTAGCAGGTCTGTGGAATCCCCGCCTTAAGAGAACTTAACACATTTTACGTTGGCTACATTGTCGCTGACTACTGCGCATGCTCCGAGGACACCATTAACGAAGTGCATAACGTCAACCTGATGTTTAACCTACCAGTTCTGAGATCCCACAACTAAAGTACTATCAAGGTCGACTCCGTCAGTAGCGGCCCTGCTCAGGGGTATCCGGTTGGGATGTGACGACGGAAGAATGAATTGGAAATGGATCAAACTGATTTCGCCGGAAAGCTCTAGATGCTGCAGACAGGCTAGGTCGTAGGAAATATACGTACGGCGAACGTATACCTAAAAACAACAGATCAGATTAAGAGGGAATTACGAGTCTCTACACACCTCGTGATCGGAGACGTATCGTAACTCGACACAAGTACAAGCACGCTACCACTTTGCCATCGAAGTCGCTAAATATCGCTGAATATCGAAGCTGGCTGTCATATATTTTTCCAGTTTCATTACGATGATACGACCCCTGGATGGAGGGAACTCAAGGCTATATATATTACCTAAATCTATGCAGGAAAAAGACATAATCCTACCTCAAGAGCAGCGTTGCACACAGCCTTGTTGGAGTGATAGAAGAAGTCATGGAGAATGTCAAAGATGGACGTCTCCGACTGTATGAGTTTCTGTACGTTCTCTGGATGGAAGTCCAAACCATACATGTCAACAGCGGAGAGGAATATGCTTTCCATTTGGTTGTGACGTAGTTCATAGGCGGGCTGGTGGGCAGCTATCAGAACCTGGAAGAGAACAATGAGTGATCAGACAAAAAAACTTCACTAACGCGCCACGTGACTAAAACTTATTATTCGGTATCACCTAGGCTTTAGAATTTTAATGCAGGGCTTATTATTGTTCTCTACTTACTTGGTAACGCACAAGGGGAAAACGCCTGTTAGAGGATGGGCTGAGATTGTGGTCCCAGGAAAACGAGGAAAGGGAGGGAAGAAGACGCTGCCGAGAAAGATCAGGGCAGATATGGCAGAACTCAGACTCATCTACAAGGACGTCTTCAACAGAGGGCTTTGGAAGCGCCAGGACCGTAACGCCGACCCCCCCGTATTTGATAAGGCGCGGAATAAGCAAAAGTTTACTTTCTTCTGCAAGTACTTATCTTCAAAGTAGCTGAGCTTCTGAGTAATGCCTAAATGACGCGAAAACCACTAATCTCTCCTCATGGTGAAGATGGCAACGCGGACTGGCGACTGAACAGATAGGGGACCGAGTGCAAGGCACTCTTTTGTCCTGGGGTTGGGAAACTGGCCCCGAAGGCGAAGGAATAAGAATGTCGAAGGGCAACGGGAAACTACTGTATTAAAATTCCATAGTATGGTCATCAACACTAAAATTGCAATTGCCAATCTTCAAGAGAAGAGGCACAAGAAGAAGAAGAACTTACTTGGTACGTACATGATTGCCTTGTTTAAAGAATGCTTCTTGTAACTAGTCATAAGTCCCGAACTGGCAGCACCATGTTTCGGCAAACATACAGAAAGTAAAATCATCCGACAGATACTCCGCCATGCATTTGAAAAGGATAAAAATGGCGGCCGACTGCAGTAACCGTTGTATTCCCCTTCCCGAAATAAGGTAGGTGTGGCCTTCAGCTAAGCTATGTTAAAAGGTCACATAAACATTCTTCAGTGAAAATTGACACCAGTGTCTTTTACCAACCTGTCTAGCTCTGAGAGCCACCCTGGAATGTTCATGTCTATTCAGCGACGTAAGCTCATTCAGCGTGGTTGCCAGTTCGTCAGTCAGGCCCGGCTCGTTGGCCCACAGGTGATCAATGAGCATAGTCACTAAAACATTCTTCTTTGCGACTTGGCAATGGGAAAAGATGGCGGCTGTCACAGCAGCCATGTCGTCCTTGTGCCGTTCCCGTAGCAACGAGACGCACTTGTCATAGTGACCTGCGGCAAAATGCATACATATCAACGATAGGCCCGGTACACAAAGACGATTCTGTCGCCGGTGACACAATGGAAAACCGGGCGTGGCTGCTTCTGAACAATGCCCACTCTGCCTCAGAGAACGCATGGATGCTGCCCACTTATTGTACAAACATGTCAATAGACTCACTGGCAGGCACGGCACCAGATGGCCGTAACATCAACAGTGGGCATTGGATAAAGTACACCGGAAAATCGACCATTGGAGCAAAGAGGTTGGTGGAAAACCACAGAGTCTACTCCAGAAGATTTCAATTTCTCTTGGAGAGTCGAAGCTGAGCTCATGCTAGTGCACGGTTTTCTGAACTCCGTGTACTAGCGACGACTAGCAGGGACTCAGCGATCAGAAATGCATTCAGAAATAGATTGTTTTTATTTCACCCATCCATTTACCCCAATGAAGGATTTTCCAGCGAGCCACTGGCGTTTTCACGAACTTGGATTCAATGGGCTACTACAATCAGGCCAACGTCCATACGATAATGAGTACCTATTTTTTTCCACGGGTGAAAAAGCAGGCATCTGGGGGATTTCAACCCACATCTTCTAGGTGCTACTGAAAGCCTACCCCTGGACTAGTCTCACCTTGCTGAAACTGGCTCTCGACAGCGTAGTACTGTCGCAGCAGCTCATGGACCACGGACTTCATCCTGCCGCGAATTCCATTACGATACCGCTGCACAAGCTGGACAATGCCTTGAGTAGTTATGAAAAAACCGTCGCGATCCTGACGCCTCTGCAGACTAGCGGCGTGGCTGTCAACAAATAATAATAATAATGGTAATATATAAATAATTTAATCAACCAACATAGCAGAGGTAGGGTTATGAAGTCCTCCCTCCTTCACACTGCATGTTTTTAAATTGTTGTTGTACGCTTCTTCTACTTCTACAAGTTACGATCCCATGGATTTCGGACATTATTTGTATTGTGTTCATGTGAATTTTTGGTCATTGGCATCCTCGATGGGAACCTACACCGGCTACAAGCGATAAGGCGCCCATTCCACATACGTCAATCGTCAATGAAAAATTGAAAAATGACGTTTTAACAGACATTAAAGACATACTAAAAATTCCGCTACCACGTCAATTTACGTCATTTTTCAATTTTTCATTGACGTATGTGGAATGGGCGCCTAATGGACAAGTTGAGACAAGTTTACCATTGACGCAAGACTTAATCAAGTAGATAAGAGGAAGAATCGAAGAAACTCTACTTCATTTATTTCAATTCCTGGTCTAAATGCTTAGAGTTCTATGTAGGTACAAGGGACATTCACTCCCGCCAAGGATATTTTATGCATTTCTGGTGCCACGTCTTCTTTGACCGATCAAAGCTTCGGTTAATTGACACCTTTTTTGACCAATCAGAGCACGTCTCGAAGCCACGATCGGATTCGTTATTGCTTGGAAGGTGTGCTCTGAAGAAGACCTGGCAGGTGACACCGGAAATTAAAAACATCTACTCACGAATGTCCCATCTCTCCTATATAGAACTGCATTTTACAACAGAACACTAGGCTAGATCTTATAAAATCGAAAATAAACTGAGCTGCTCACCTATCAATAACGCTGGCGATCTGTTGGCTGGGAAACTGCGCCAGCACGGATGTGATATTTCTTTCATACTGCGACATGAGTTTTCGGATCTTCTTCTCCAGCGAGATCGGTATGCGACCGGAAATGGACGAGATTACTTCCTGGAGTTCTAGTAACGGCAGGCTGGGGTCCCGAAGTGACGCCATGAACTTTTCGATAACTTCGCGGACGCGGGGTAGATGGAATGGGTCTGGTAAGCAATATCCTAGAAATAAAATAACGTAGTTTTTATAAGTAGCTCCAATTCTACGTTCGCAAAGTGACGACATCAACTTGTTGATATGTATGTGTGTTATCAAGATTTGCATATTAGATTTGTCTAATTACAATAGGTCACGTCAAGAAAGTCTAGTGAGATACGGTGGGGAAACCATCCTCCATGCTTTTTTTATTGTTAGGTCTGACCGGACTGGTTTGGTAGCCCTTTTAAAGTATTAATTTAATGTTCATTACGTGGGATTCCTCAAACGGCATTAGAGACACGGCACGACACATCAACATTCCAAATGCACTGATTCTCTTGACCATACCTAGGGTCAACGTCCATCTCTCCATACCATATAAAACGATTGGGATTACATAACATTTCACCATTCTCAATCGAAGCTATGCCGATATATAAATCCACCATAATTTTAAAAAATGACGAACTAAGACAATTAAGTTATTTCTCTTAAAGTAGGACTTACCAGCTAAAATGTTATCCAGCATTGTTCTATAGCGGTTGTGTAGCTGGTTTAACTTTTCGCCTACACGCTGAGAACCGGTATCCAAATCAAGAAACTGCCCTTTGTAATCCAGAGCTTTGGTGACTAGCGAGGGGTCATCTAATTCCAGGTGCGCTATTAAAGAACCAGGCTCCAGCACGGCTCCAGGCCGCTTCACGTAGACTACGTTCCCCGTTTCCGTTACTCGCAGGGTCATCACCATTTTCATCACCTATATTAAATAAACACGTAGGTTAGTGGTAAGGACTCCGACTTTCACCTGAAAGGTTGTTAGTTCTAGTCCCACACTGGCTACATTTTCTGGCCATGTTTCGGAGGGCATGTAAAGCAGGCGGTCCCGGGCCTTCCTAGTTGAGTGTAAGTAAAGGCTTTATAGCCCTATCTCCGCTAGGCTGGCTTAGTAATAAAACAAACAAAAAAGTCATTATTTATTTATTTAATAATAAAAAATTCATCAAGGATTCGGGTAGGGTCACCAGAGACTCGTATCCGTACTTGGTGAAGTCATGCTATCGCCTGTTATATCATGGTGTAAGCGTATCTCAGCTTGCCCATTATCACTTGTAGCCGGCGTAGGTTGACATCAAGGAAGTGTACCAGTTAATTTACAAGGAAACAATTTAAATAATGTCCGCAAATTCCATGGGGTCGTTGGCATTGGACATGAAGACCTAGGTCACAGAGGCGGCGCTAGAAAATTTTCATTGCATGGGCCACTTTAAAGGAAGTGCCAAAAAATGCGATTGTCACTTACAATCTTAGTATAAAGATTTACAGTGTCGTCCAAAATGTGGATGGACCATGGCCTAAGCACCCGTAGCACAGGCACTGCTGTGCCCATAAAAAAGCCCTTCAGGACATTATTATTAGGGTGCCCAGATGTCTGAATGAACAATAGTACATGCCTACAGCTTTTTTTTAAGAGACCTACCTCAATTTCGGCGTACGCCTGTCCCGCATCAACATGTCCACCATCATCCACTAAGAAACTGATGAGTTTGCCGGCAGATGGTGCACGCAACAGCGACGGGTCGTTCTCCTTCTCAAACACACAGGTCTGATTGCCGATCACAATTCTATAACGGTCTATCTCCTCTTTCATGTAGGTCGTGAAACTGGCGCCATCCACAGACAGTAAAATACCTGAAAGTAAATTTATGATATGATATCGGTGGTATAGTTTTAAATACAATCAATAGGCACACAATTAAAGGGTTAATAATAAATACATACATAAATAAATTAAAATAATTTAGGGCTATAAACCGTGTTATAACTAGCTAGAAGAGGCAAGAACAAGAACGCTCTATCGACCAGTGCTGCAAGACAGCCAAGGAAGCCTCTAGTCTAGGTTCTAGTGAAGAATTTCATACCCCACGACCTGGCAAAAAATGTTTTTGTTGCCTGTTTTAGATGAACATTTGTTCTGACCAATGCCCACTCTGTTAGTGGATGTAGATGATGCCCACCTACATTTTCTGGCCATGTTTCGGAGGGCATGTAAAGCAGGCGGTCCCGGGCTTTTCTTTGAGTGTAAGAGAGGGCTTATAGCCCTAACTCCGCTGGGTTGACTTAGTAATAGAAAAACACAAAAAAGTCAATATTGATTTTTAAAAAAATTCAACATTAAACGTGCCAATCGACCTTACTTCACTCTACTAACAGACACAGCACCCGGTAACACCAAGAGTGGGCGTCGGATAAAGTAATAAAAAGTAATTACCGAAATTAGAGAATTAAAAAAAATCTGGGCTTGGCGGGATTTCGATGCCTTGCAGTTAATACGATGCCCCGGCAAGACATAGATCGTGGGTTCGAACCCCGCCAACTCCAGATTTTTCAAAATCCTCTAATTTCAGCAATAACGCGGAGGTTGCCTCTTCAACCTAAGTTAGTTTAATGTCAGTATTATACATAATGCTGCAATATAGAAAGTAAGTACTATGAGGTTCATTTGTGACGTCATTTTGTAGATGGCAGCACCAGTTGCACTGATATCAAAGCGTTGATTTTTCCATAAGCCTCAATACTATTTTAAAATTATTTTATTTATGTATTATTTTAAAGTGATATTTTTCTATAAATCATGGAGAATATATATATTGAATTATATGCAGCGAAATAAGGTCCAGGCATAGTAAAAATATAAAAAGAATTAATTAGATGCTAAGAGATAAGCTTTCACATGTAAACGGCGGCCATTTTGAATAATATGGATATCGGTTTGTCGTCAGCGAACCTAGTGACCAAAACTGTCCCTACAGAACCTCATTGCTTTTTGACCATGACCTACCTCCATCGGGCAGGCGGTGCACTTCGATTTCCTTGAAAGAACCGTTCATGACCAGAAAGTACGAGTTGGGACCACTCCTCGTAGTCTGCACCTTGTATTTAACACTCTCATTGATGAGCTCTACATTAAAGGAATGGTCCAAAATATTTGCTCCTTGCACCTGACCTCTGAAACGTCAACAAAACAAATCCATCAAGTCTAGTGTGCATTCCTTCTTCACTTTTCATGAACTCTAGAATTTGTTTCTATTATTTATTTTTTAATCATCATAAAGCTACGCCCTTAGGGGCTTAGGTGTTGTATGTTTGTATGTAATACAATACTGCGGTTTTTAGTGGGGTCGATTTGGTGTGTTTCAATGTGGTTCGGCAAACTGCTATCGGGAGCGATCTGGACAACGAGTTGCTCAGGGACCGTCTAAAACAGTTTGCCTTTGTCTATTGTACGATTTTGCAGTATAATGGTTTTCACGAACTTTTAAAAAAGATTTTCACTAACTTTTAAAAAAGGTTGACTGGAACAGAAACGGGAGCGTGTGTTAGCGTACAGTATTTGTATCAGTAAGTGTATTGCTCATAAAAGAGTTATTAGGGAAGGTGCGGTACGTTTCATTTATATTATATTCAATTTGCCATTTTCATAGTTAATTTTGATTAAACAATCACTTTTTCTTCCTCTTTATACGTTTTGCCTTCTTTTTATTATAGCGCAGGATACATAGGGTAGGAGCGCTTTCTGGTGTGTAAGGATGAAGAAAGAAAATTAGGTTTAGCTTTCGTTAAAAGTAAAAGCCCAATCTGCCGTTTCTTTAAAAAAAACCTTGGAACATTTTATCTATTTTAAAAAAGAATGTTCGCATACAAACAATTCAATGAATGTATCCGAATAACCTCTTCAGTCGCCTCTGTAGGTAATACCTGTGTTGAGTTACGACTGGTCCCCGATCGCATGATGTGTAGAAACTCGCACGAGTACGAACAAGCTACCACTATGCGACAGCGAAGTCCTTTTACCTTAAGTAATTTTACTTACATTTTTTTTTTTTTTTTTTTTTTTTTTTTTTGCAACGGCGATGGGGAGCCATTCATTTTACCTACATGACTACATGATATTGTACGTCAGCAAATACAAAAAAATATACCCACCTCTCTAGCGACTGTTGAAAACTGGTAAAAGAATTATTAATAGTACGGTCAGCGACGTGTAGAGCGCCGCACATGACCCCAAGCAGAACATCAGGCTTGTCGGAACGCATGCGCTCTGAGATAAGCACATCCAGCCAAGCCGTGTCAATACTGTTTTCCATAAAACTTCGAGTCTCAAGCAGCGTCACCAAATACTCGACTGTTGTGCAAAACTCGCCCCGAATCGATAGTTCTTTCAGAGCGACAACCAAATTTCTGCAAGCACAGATTAGTGTCAATGTGAAATGTTAACAGTGAAATGTAGGAGTAGGAGAACAGTAAGGCGGCTATTCCATCTGTCAATAATCCGTCATTTGTGCATCAAAAAATGATGAGATGTTTGTTTTAAGGAGACTATTAAATAAATAAATAAATAAGGACTTTTTGTTATTGTTCTATTACTAAGCCAACCTAGCGGAGCTAGGGCTATAAAGCCCTCTCTTACACTCAACTAAGAAAGCTCGGGACCGCCTGCTTTACATGCCCTCCGAAGCATGGCCAGAAAATGTAGGAAGTGTAGGACTCGAACCAACAACCTTTCGGGTGAAAGTCAGAGTCCGTACCACTACTCTACATGTCCTGACTATTATGTAGATACTTAACTTATCTATTATAAATTAAGTTATAATATGGCAAAGACTTATTACTGATGCATAAATGACGGAATATTGACAAGTGGAATAGCCGCCTTAAAGCAACTCACGTCGAGTGCTTGGACTGGGTGACCACCTGGCAGAACCCATTATAAAGCAGGTTCGAATCCCGTTTCTATTCATTTTTCTATATCATCCTTTCTCTAATTCCCCTTACAGTAGAGGCTTTCTCCAAAGTTAATTACCTACCTTTAATTGTTGTTATATGATAGCATACGATATTAGAATACCCCTCCATAATATTTTTATGCACCTACATACCGAATTTCTTCAAATTCCATGGAGTGGTCTGACCCCAAGCCGCGTTGCAGGCAGGCGGATAGACAGACAGAACAACGGACAGACATTTCGTAAAAACAGTTTTTTGGGTTCCTAGGACCTCAAAACGTGTAAATCCGTTGAAATCTCGGAAATCGACCGTCACAAAGCCCTGCTATATATATATATGAAAGCAAAAAACAATTTGTTTGTCTTAAAGTTTAAATAAACACTTACTCTCTAGCTTGCTCACGGTTCTCTCCCCATGAGAAACAATGTCCAAACTGTGAGTCTGCAAACTCGTGAAGTCCTCCACAGGCTGCGACACTGAAGTAGCCCCACACGTTCTTACTGGACCGAAAGTTCAGTTCTTGTACAGTTCCGGAACTAGGTTTGAAACCTGACAGTGAAACAAAAGTTCAAGTTAATAAATTGGAAGCGAAGTCAATGGACCATATATTTAGTGAATTCAATTCAATTATATTAATACCAACAACAGAAAAATTACAATTCGTTTCGTTATTTACAATTAATTACAATTGATTCACATACCGCAAGGCATTGGCCAGTGCATGGTTTAACGTTGGTTACCTATCTATACCTATAAATACGTATCTAATTTGTAATTTTTTTTAACGACTTTTTAACGACCTAGGCCTACTTACAGTGGCCCATAGGTCCCTCGTCCAATGCCATGGACCACATGGATTTCGGACAGTATTTGTATTGTTTCCGTATGAATTTTAGGTCATTGGCAAACTGGTATGTCAACCTACACCGGCTATAAGCGATAATGGACAATCTAAGACAAGCTTACCATTGACGAAATTAGAGGATATGGAAAAAACTGGGCTTGGCGGGATTCGAACCCACGATCTACGCCTAACGGGGGCGTCGTCTCAACCGCTGGACCACAAGCCCCGACAAGTCCAGTAATCGTCAAATCCTCTACTTATGCTGATATTGACATGATTCGTGTTGCTAGACAGGTTAGCACAACTACACAACTATCTAACCGAGCAGGTCTGTGAGCTTACTTAATTGCATAAAGGCAAAGCTTTATTCAATACATTGTAGTATTATATGGTATATATATAACACTGACATTAAATTAACTTTGGTTGAAGAGGTTATAACCTCGTTATAACCGACATTAGAGGATATGGAAAAAACTGGGATTGGCGGGATTCGAACCCACGATCTACGCCTAACCGGGGCGTCGTCTTAACCGCTGGACCACAAGCCCCGAGGAGGTTACCTCTTCAACCAATATTAATTTAATGTCAGTGTTATATATACCATATAATACTACAATGTATTACCATTGACGCAATGAAACAGGCGAAAACAGGACTTATACAAGTACAGATACGCGTCATGGCAGTCCGAGCTTTTCCACTGCTGCCTGCAACCGTTGAAGGTCGACAATGACCGCTTCTCCTCCTGCGCCAAAGCTGGGGGTGAGTTGTGCCCTCTCTCAGCGATCCTTGGTTTTCCTCTGACAAGCCGCCAATCACATCTTTCGCAGGTAACCAAGGCCGTAGCCAGAATTTTTTTCGGGGGGGGGGGGGTTCAGAAATTTCATTGGACATTACATAGTAGTTTCTATTTTTCCTCTCAAAATCCGATTCTATCTAGTGTAAAGCCATTTCATTTCGGGGGGGGGGGGGGGGGGGGGGGGTTGAACCCCCATGAACCCCCCCCTTGCCTACGGCCTTGCAGGTAACACTCCACCTCGTTTCTCCATCGGTTCCATGGCCTCCCTTGCCGTCTTCCGCCCTCCATTCTCGCTCGGTGTACAGAGTTCGGACCTCGGTGTTGGCCACCTGCCCAATCCACCGACTTCTTGGAGCCTTTGCAAAACGAACGATGTCTTCTTTTTCCTATCACTACGTTTGGTCTCCTCATCCAGACACCACGTTCGTATGCCCCACCGAATTCTTTGAGCTTCTGCAAAGAGAGCGAAGACTTCTTCTTTCCTGGTTTTAGCCTATGACTACGTTTTGTCTTCTCATCCAGGCGTGGTTCGTATGTCCAGTTTCCGGCCATTCTTTATTTTTATTTTGCATCGACCTCTATGGGACCTGAAATAACCATCATCTTACCTTCATCAGGGTTCTCGCTCGTAATTCTTGCTGCAATCACGTGACCCCAAGGCTGCGGCTTGTGTAGAGGCATATCAAAGTCAATGGCGTAGTCTCCCCAAGGCGACTCACCATAAAGCAGACGAATGTCTTTGATCTTGTGAAGCGGCAGACCCATAGCGATCTAATAAAACAAAACGCATTAATTAATTACATTAAATCTGAATTTTATTTATTTAATAAAGAAATCTACACGGAGTATGTAAGTATTATTGTACTTCGATCTTTTGGAAAAGAAAATGCTTCTCAAATAAATAATAATCTATGGAGATTAACCTTTAGAGGATATGTCACGAACAAAATTGGCACCCCAAAATTAAATCCTTTTCATTTTTATGTAATTAACTCAGCAAGTTATTAAAAATTTGGCTAATCTAAGTTGTAGAAGCCTACTTCGTGCATCATAGAATCGGGTATTTTTACTTTTCGGTTTTGCAGTTCTTCCAAAAATCCCAGAATACGGGTAATTTTAGACCGTTCTGGTATTTATGAAAGAACTAAGGCACCAAAAATTTAATATTTCCTATTACATGATGCATGAAGCAGTCTTCTACAACTTCCATGAGCCAAATCTTTAATGACTTGCTTTGTTAATTAAATAAAAAGTCAATAAAAATAACAAATTTTGGGGTGCTCATTTTCTACGTAGTATATCCCCTTAACTAGTCTAGTCTTCGAAGTAGCTCAGCTTCTGAGTAATGCCTCATAGTCTCAGACGCCCATTCCATTGACCGGCTAGGGCTATTTCCAAAAACAGTAACGTGGTAGCAGACATTCAAGACTTAGGTTGCGTTTCCACCGATCTCGCATTACAGAATGCAAATGACATTTCTCTTTTTATAGAAATCTATTAAAATGTTTGTACTTAACATATCCCATGACGCCATTTTTTAATTTTAGTTTGTTTGTTTGTGATTTTACTGTATGATCATTGAACAATTTTAACTATGGCATAGAGGAAAATAAACATTTCCGTCAATTCTGCAATGCGAGGTCGGTGGAAACCCTGCCTAAGTCTTGAATGTCCGCTACCACGTCACTGTTTTTGTAAATAGCCCTAGCCGGTCAATGGAATGGGCACCTGAGTAATGCCTCATAGTCTCAGACGCGCAAATCCCTAATCTGTACCTTTTCGTGGCGCAGAAGTTAAAAAAATTAATACTCCACTTCGTATACGGCACATTAGCTAGGATTCTTACATTTGGCAATTCAAAACTTATTTTACATTTATTTCAAACAAGCGGGGCTTGGGACCGCGGCCCCGCCCCCCTTGCACCTGCGGCGGGCGGCAGCTCGCCCCTTCGAGGCCTCGCATTGGGCAATACGCAGCATGACACCTGAGAATGGTCGTAGTGGCTCTATTTAGTTGTTGAATCCAAACCAAGCATACATTTCAATTTTTTTTAACACATGTCCATGGCCCTGGTTTCTAACCTTATCTGGTTGTTTTAATTGTAATTTTAAATTGCAGCCGATAAAAAATACCCATTAGCTTCGGCTTCAACCATAAAAAATGGTTGATTCCGGAATCCCGGACACAGGCAAAGAAGAGAATTTCGCTTATAAGCGAAACATACAATTGTCCACCATTCATAAGAGGCAACTTGACCCCTCTAGAACAGTCCCCTGCACTTAGCTTATCGACATGGAACTATCCCTTTTTTTAGGTCCGGACACAGGCAAAGAAGAGAATTTCGCTTACAAGTGAAACATAAAGCTCAAATTGACTCAACGTTTTAGTTAGAAAACGTTTGTATGAGAAAAAGAAAAGGGCTGTTTTTAGGGGTTTTCCGGCAATTATTCGAATTTTTTCTCGCCGTAAAAACCATTGTTGAACTTCAATGAACATTTAAAAAAAAGAATTGTCCAAATTGGTCCAGGCGTTGTTGAGTTATGCGCTTACCAACACATTTGGCAATTCATTTTTATATTATAGATGGAGCATACCTGGAGTTGAGCGGCAGGTAAATTGACGTCAGAGACCATTTCCGTGCATGGATGCTCTACCTGCAGACGGGGATTCAGTTCCAGAAAATAGTAATTGCCATTGGAATCGTATAGGTACTCGACAGTGCCAGCACTCACGTAGCCCACCATCTTGGCTAATCGCACAGCAGCCTGTAACAGTTAAACACAATCACAACATCATGTTATTTATCATTATCTGCCAACGTCCACACGACGTTCCAGGATAGAGCCGGTTCAAAACTGCAGCAAACTTGGTAGTGCGCACAGCGTTGGCAGGGGAACATGGTGGGACATGATAACGCGCTGAGACTACCAGTCAGTCTAAGTGCGTGTCGAGTCCTGGTCACCTCCGAATTAATCGTGTGACTTTACTATTTTTTATATTTGGTCATTGTATATAAATAAATAAATAGATATTGACATTTTTTGTTCTATTACTAAGCCAACCTAGCGGAGTTAGGGCTACACTCAACTAGGAAGACCCGGGATAGTATGCTTTACATGCCCTCCGAAGCATGGCCAGAACGGTGTCGGTGTCGGTATCTAAGGTGGGACCTTCGATTGAGAATGGTGAGTTCCCAATCGTTCTCCATGGTATAGAGGGATGGACGTTGACACAAGCTATGGAGAACAGAATCAGTGCATTTGGATATGTAATGCATAATATGGGCGACAGGATGTACTGTCTCGATAGTTTGATGATTACTGTCTACTGAATATTTTACCTAACTTAGTAAAACAGAATTATACCATCAAGGAATTTAAATTATACTCAATGTTCTGCATAATATTTGAATTTTACTGGACTTTTAGGTCTGTTTGCAAATGAATGATTATTTATTACATCTGAAATCAGGTAGCTGTGTTTTGCTTCGGACTAATAGTCCAGGTATAATTCGGCCCTATAGCGCCTGTCAACAACCGCCTCACAAGCTTACCAACTCCCATCATACCTGCAACACTATTAATCTTACTACAGGGCTACGTACCCGTTCCATATCTTCGAAAACGTCTAGCTCCGCAATGATGGCGGGGGCTTCCTCAATGATTTTCTGGTGCCGCCGCTGGATGGAACAGTCACGGCCGAACAGGGAGATGGCGTTTCCGTATTGGTCGGCCAGTAGCTGGACCTCAAGATGGCGTGCGAACATGGCGAGCTTCATGATAAAAATGGGCGACCCAGGCACCTCTGCTTGTACCTGAGCAAAACCGAAACATTAAATAGACAGGTAGAATGATTTTGGGTCACACAAACTGGGAGGGTACTTACTTATAAATCTTACGCCGGAGCTTTACAACTGGCACAGTAGTTATAGGCGATATTTCTTACTGGTCTAGTAATAGAAAAAAAAATTCAGTTTGGTGAAAAAAAATAGTTTTTAGTTAGCATCGGTTAGCATGCAAAAAATACTTTATAGTATTATTGTTCGCCTTTTGATACTACAATAAAGTCGATTTCCTTTCATTGCATTTCACTCATAGGGGACAGAAATTTGGCAAATTTTAAATTTCATGGAAAAATTACATAAAACTTCATCAATTCTGGTGCCACATACCTGCCTAAACTGATTGGGAAACTCCTCGGCCGTCTCCACCTTCCTAATTCCCTTTCCGCCGCCACCCTCCGAAGCTTTAATCATCACCGGAAACCCAATCTTTTGAGCGGAAATCAGACCTTCCTCCACATTGACTACGCAGCCTTTCTTATATAACTCAGACGAGATCTTGATTCGCTTCGTAGTTTCGCTGTATTCCGCAGTCAGTTCTGGAATAATTACAACAACATTAGTAAGTACCGACACCTGGACAACTTAGTGTTGCGGTTGCCGCAAGCTGCAGCCCTGTTCTGGCGGCTATTCCACCGACGTGAATTTTCAATGTGAATGTGTCATGACGTGGTAGCAGACATCATTAATAAGTCTCTGTGATGTCTGCTACCACGTCATGACACATTCACATTGAAAATTCACGTCGGTGGAATAGCCGCATATGGCAATTTGGGATTAGCATTATACCAGGGTTTACAGGTTTATTTTTAATACCACATTAGGTGATAAAATATGCGCGGGAAATTCAAATTAATAAATTATTAGAATACACGAGAATGGGTGCATATTTAATAATTGAAGGAGACACTGAAAAGCATTAAAATGTACATGTAGAATTTTGATATACATTAAAAAATTTAATTAATGTGTGTACTTCTAAGGCGCGAATTCCATTGACCTCATATTGCAGAATGCACATGACGTTGACGTGGTAGCAGACATTAAAGACTTATTAATGATGTCTGCTACCACGTCAACGTCATGTGTATTCTGCAATACGAGGTCGGTGGAAACCCCGCCTAAGGGAGAACTAATTGAAAACTCACAAAAAATATAGCCGAGGTTTAATTTATCAATTTGAATTTCCCGCGCAATTTGTACTCATTTGTTTAAAACAATTGAATAAACCCTGGTCTTACGTTAATCCTAAATCGCCTTAATTAGGGTGCAGATCCACTAGGTGTCTCCAGTCTCGGTATCGGAGAAGAGTGAGGCATACGCTCTTCTGCTTTCACTCTCTCGTTTTCCGTGGGTGGCTATTCAAAAGTGATTGTTGAATCATTATGATGTATGAATGAATGAATGAATTAATTAATTAATAAACGACTTTATAGCAATACAAATAGCGAACAATAAGACTATAAAGTCGTTTTTTTTACATGTTAACGATAAAATGTATCCCTGTAATACAAAAAAATTCACCTCTATCGTGTTTTTACGACCCCCCATTGTTTTGTGGAGTCATTCCGGGGGCGTCTCCTCTAGGAGCAATGCATTGAGGCTTTTCATACGTGTACATACCACTTCCTGACCAGGGGAGAGTCGGAATTTTAGCTGTTCACCCGACGAAGGATGAGGCAATTTTTTCACTTAGGTACATGATGTTGTTTTGTGAAGTAATTCCAGTAGCGTCTCCTCTTATAAGCTATGCATTGAGGTTTTGCGCTGTGACCTAGATTAGAAGTGGCTAAAAAATGTAGCAGGCGAGTACGTACCACTTCCTGACCAGGGGAGAGTCGGAATTTTAGCTGTTTACCCGATGATGGATGAGGCAATTTTTCCCCTAGGTACATGATGCTGTTTTTGAGAAGTAATTCCAGTAGCGTCTCCTCGATAAGCTATGCATTGAGGTTTTGCGCTGTGACCTAGATTAGAAGTGGCTAAAAAATGTAGCATGCGAGTACATACCACTTCCCGACCAAGGGAGAGTCGGAATTTTAGCTGTTTGTGCGACGATGGATGAGGCGATTTTGTCTCCTAGAGTCCACATGGCTTTCTCCGGCGGCCCGATGAACACAATGTTGTTTTTGTGAAGTATTTCCGGTAGTTTCGGATTCTCTGACGCATGACCCCAACCTGCCCACACAGCCTGAAACAATTACCAAATATCACTGAAAAATGTCTACTTTACATCAGCAATAAGCCTTCTGCTTCTTTTTCTGGCTCTACAGCCCTTGATGAGCTTTGGCCTGCTCGACAACAGTCCTCCAGTCTTCTCGGTTTTGTACAACGCTCCACCATCTACGGGCTCCTAACTCTTTCCAGCTCATCCCTCCAGCGTTTTCAAGGACGTCCCGCACGACGTCTGACATTCTTACAACGTGTCCCAGCCATCCTATGCGTTCAGCTTATGTAGCCTTCATTTGACAGTTTTAATTTACACATGAAAACAAATTTTCATTAGATTTTTTTACATGCGAAAATAGGAACCATGACAAATCTGGAAAATGAGTGTCTCGAACCCACAATATTTCCGGGACGTCGTAATACCACTGTATTAAAAAACCTTATCTTAATCTATAAGATGACCAAGTGGGTCAGATGGGTATCGGCAGCTTACTCAATCAAATATTCGGCAGTTGTGACGGAGATTTTGCGGGAGGTTCTTTCCATAAGCGAAATATAGTGATAATTAAGCAAGTAAGATCGCCAGGGACCCACGCAGAACTTTTGCGCCTGCGATTCTGTTGTCAGTCCTGCCTGTTGTATTGTTCATTTGTTTTTCATTTTACATTATTTTATTTTTGCTTTCCAATTTATACGTAGTATAAGGAAAGCTTTGCGATTCCGAGATTTCAACGGATTTACACGTTTTGAGGTCCCAGGCTCCCCAAAAAAAGTGGTTTTTACGAAATGTCTGTCTGTCACTTTGTCTGTTCACCAATTTCCGGGCAAACTACTCGGTCGATTTTAATGAAATTTGGCATATAGGTTCACAAAAATCATACCTCAGGACCATGTTTTTTATTTTGAGCTAACTCAATTTTCAGGGGTTTTATTCTCAAAAAACTCCAAAAAAAACGTCTAAAAAAATGATTTCTCAAAAACGGCTCCAACGATTTCTTTTAAATTCACATATATTGTAGTCGTTATTAATGTTAACAAAATGCGGGGGGTCGCTTGCCCCGTGATAGTTTGCTTCTGGGGGTAAAAAAAAAAACTAAACTTTAATGAAAAATGACTAAAAAATAATTTTTCTGCGCAACCCTTCTATCGATGATTTCTACCTTCAGGTATGTTTTAGGTGTTCAATAGGATAACAAAAGTGGGCTGGTTGCAATCCCAAAAAAACATTTGCTTCTGTGAAAAAAAGTATATTTTGAGAAATTATGGAAAATTCACGCTCCAATACATTACGTGACATGTGCCATTGTTACTACTGTTACAATGTATTGGTCTGTTCGTTCCAGAATATGCAATTGAGTTTTAAGGGGTATTTAATATATATTGATTGAGGTGAACCCCCCCCCCCCCCCTCGAGGAATCTGAAATTTAACCATGGGGAAATTATTTCCAATGAAATTACGCATGTCAATTGTCAATATCTACAAATTTATAAATTGGAAAGCATGTTCGAGTAAACTCGGACCGGTCCTTTTATTATATAACCCTACAAACTCTGTCACATTTCCTTTGCCTATCTCTGCCATTTCCATATACGTTTCTCCGCATCAGCCCTACTTATGGTTAGACACCATGTTTTCTATGTTATTATTTCTGGTCTCGAGTGGTAATACTTTGTAGTGGGCATAAGGCCTGGTACATTCTCCCAGCCACAATTTGCCAACGTCTTTTCCGTTGTAGCCATAGGGCTAGCAGAAGATTTCTCGTCGGCTTCTCGACAATTAAGGCGCTGATTCCACCAACGTCAATAGTGATATTAAATGTTTTTTTACGTGGTAGCAGACATTTTTAGTACCGCTAAAACTGTCTAAAAATGTAAAAAAAACATTTAATATCACTATTGACGTTAGTGGAATCAGCGCCTTAGCCAACCACACGAAAGTACACGGTTTCCCCTCCACCAGCCCCAAACACAAAACTTAACTTTTCTCTGCACCAACCTATAACCAGTCCATTTGTTCCCAAAGTACATTTTTCAGTGTCTCACGTACGTCAACGTGGAACAACGCTTTAGGCGTAACCCTACGTACCCCAGCAGCCTGATCGAGGCGATTATAATACCGGGGTTAAATAAATACCCTAGGATTATAACTGCAAACAAACAAATTTTGAATAGCACTTTCCATTATAAATTATCTTGTTTACATTTTTAATACCAGGGGATTAAATAAATACCGGTATTATAATCGCCTCGATCAGGCTGCTGATAGAAAAAAGCCATTTTGCAAAACTAAATGAAATTACCTTACCTGAACCTGTGAGCGAAGTGCAATGTCAAGGATGAGCTCAACATTAGCGTAGTTGTTATTATTACTTCCTCCCGGGACTGGGACATAGTGGTCGGCCATTTTGATGTATTCAGCATTGGCTGTAAATAAAGCAACCAAAAATTATTTATGAGCCCATAGATGGTGGAGCGTCGTGCTAAACCGAGATGACTGGAGGTTTTTTTTTTTTTTTTTTTTTTTTTTTTTTTTTTAAATTAAACAGGCAAGTTATTAAAGATTTGGCTCATTTAAGTTGTAGAAGACTATTTCATGCATCATAAAATAAGGTATTTTTAGTTTTCGAAATTGTAGGTTTTTTTTTACAAAATCTATTTTACGTGAAAAGTTATTGTTTATAAAACTGTTATAAATAATTTTTAATATTATCATGTTTATGGAAAAACTACAATTTCGAAAATTAAAAATACCTTATTATATGATGCATGAAGTACTATAATTTTCTACAACATTAATAAGCAAAATCTTTAATAACTTGCCTAGCTCATAAAATAAAAAATAAAAAGTATTAAATTTCGGGCAGCCAATTTCCTACGGGATTTACACTTTTAAGTGCTCACCATTACTTTTGCACAATTTTGAAATTTACCTAAAACTCATAAGCCCAGAATTTTCAATAGAGTAAATAATATCTTTCAAGTATCTATCTTAAGAGTTACTGCCTCATATATATTTGAGGAGGCTGTTTACAAACATGGCCAACTCCAAGTTGTAGAATTTTTCAGGAGAGCGGATTTACTGTAGAAAATTGCATTAAGCTTATAGCTAATCCTAAACTTCTCAGCGCTTCTGTGCTCAATCTGGCTGATTTTGTTACTTTATTTTACAACGTGCAGGTGGACGTTAAAATTTTCTGCAAGGTTGGATCAAAACCCCATTTTTTGAAAAAATGGAGTTGGCCACGTTTGTAACCAAGCTCCTCATTTATGATAGCTTTCTAACCGTTTAGGAAATTCCACTAACCCTTTAGATCTTCTGGAGTCACCATGACCACAAAACGTATAGATCTTTCGAATTTAAACATCTCGTAGGACCATCTTCTAACAGATCGCATGCATTTGACGGCTGCGATACCATTGTTGGCAATCAGCACCTGCAATTGAATTAATAAATAATGATATGGTGCCCATTCCATTGACCAGCTAGGGCTATTTCCAAAAACGGTGACGTGGTAGCAGACATTCAAGACTAAGGCGGGTTTCCACCGACCTCGCATTGCAGAATTGACGGAAATGTTTATTTTCCTCTATGCCATAGTTAAAATTGATCAATGATCATACAGTAAAATCACAAACAAACAAACTAAAATTAAAAAATGGCGTCATGGGATATGTTAAGTACAAACATTTTAATAGATTTCTATAAAAAGAAAAATTCTAATTTCCGTCAATGTCATTTGCATTCGGCAATGCGAGATCAGTGGAAACGCAACCTTAGTCTTGAATGTCTGCTACCACGTCACTGTTTTTGGAAATAGCCCTAGCCGGTCAATGGAATGGGCGCCTATACAATAGATAGACACTAAAGACCGATCCAACGACTGTTACTGAAAATATAAGTCGGCAATTCCACCGGCGAATTTACTTCATTTGTGATTTGAGATTTTTTGTTTGTTTTGTTTTAAGGAGACTATTATATAGATACTTAACTTATCTATTCTAAATTAAGTTATAATATGGTAGAGACTTATTAATGATGTCTGCTACCATATTATAACTTAATTTATAGTAGATAAGTTAAGTATCTACATAATAGTCTCCTTAAAACAAAACAAACAAAAAATCTCAAATCACAAATGAAGTAAATTCGCCGGTGGAATTGCCGCCTTAGTGATACTTATCTTGTTATTCTCAGTGAATCGGCTGACAATTAGCTTACATAAACAGATTTAATAATCTTCTTCTTCTCGTTCTTTTTTCCCCTAAACGGTTACTTCACCAGCTAGGAGAATATATTAAACAGAACAAAAATAAAATATGACGTCCACCCCAAAGCTTTCGCTTGTCAGGAGTGGCGAAATCAAATAAATAAATGCTGCAACTTTTTTTATACTTTGCTGGCCTTGGCCTAATTGATTTTGCTCCATTTAACACCTTTTTGTAACTAACCAACGTCAAATGATTGAGAAGTCAAGTGCGGGCGTTCGCTGAAGTAAGAAGTAGACCTTTTCATAACTTTTTTGCCTTTCCAATTGTTCAATAATAATATAATATCACGCCGCTTTTTTCCTTATCCGGGGTTAACGGACAATTTATATTTCCAATTTTAACACAAAAAGTAATATTTCACACTCAAGCTGTCGCTTATCGAGCGATCTTGGAGCAGATGGCACAGCAAAATATACTTGTATTTGTCAAATACTTTTATTTATTAATTTTCTACGATATAACCCATTAAGGATACCCAATCTAGCTCCCGGACAAATGAACGGAATCCCTATGTAGTATAAGTAAAATGACTAGTCTACATTAGAAATTAAGTATTCTATTTTTCATTTCGTTTCCAATTTTCCCGTATAATTCAATAATAATAAGGTTATTAAGTGGTTCCACTTCTCTCCTCATACAATCCAAGACCATTCTGGTTTTCGCCTAAGGCGCCTACTCCACATACGTCAATAGTCAATAGTAAATGTGGTATTGACGTGGTAGCAGACACTAAAGACAGTATAAAAAAGTCTGCTACCACGTCAATACCACATTTACTATTGACTATTGACGTAGGTGGAATATGCGCCATATTTAAACATTCCCAATTATGCGGACACGTTTGTTTCACTTCTAATGCTTGCAGCCTAAAAATTTTTTCTTTTGCCCACAGGGAAGATTTCTATGACTCAAATAATATATGAATACCTTGTTTATGACTCGAGTGCCACCAAATCTTCTTACGAATTCCTCTGTTGTCGCGACCGTGAAGTCCTTCTCAAGCATACGGTTGTGCATCATGCCCTGCGACATGGACGGCCTGTAACAAACAAATAATTACTCTAGATAGAAAGATAGAAATGAGATATACACGGATTTTCAATCCATCTAACAAATAAATTACTCTATCAGCAGCCTGCAGAAATTGTATATTTCATTAGCTTGGAACAAACAAACAAAATTCTATTGTCTAAAGATTCGACAAATCCATAGAATAATATTTACTATAGAATGCTAGTCGGTATAGGGCCGTCTGTGATTCCTAATAGGAAAATCACATGAGCCGAGTCACAAAATATTTGCGTTCCAGTTTTAACCAATCAAATTAATTTATTAAGAAACAATTGTGAGTGTATTCGAACGTTCTATAAAACTTGACCTACTATTGGCTGCCTGTTTTGAAGTCAACATTCATTTTCATAACAATAACAACGCAACAGAAATGAGTGGGTTTTTGATAAACAAAAATGATAAAAATTATTTATTGATTCAATCTCTACAGCAATACCTACTTTACTAATAAAATAAGTTCAGTTATTGGATTGAAAACTGCAAACAATGCTACACATTATGCAAAGTACAGTAGGCCTACAATAATACATCTAAAAGGTAAGTGAGAAATTTATATTAAACCAACAATAGCTTTAATTCTTCTTAAAGTGTTGCATTGTTGCCGTCTTGTAGCCAAATTAAGTCACTTAGCACACTCCCCAAACACACCGAGTGCAACAAGTTACTGTACAACCTACGAGAAGCATTTTTAAGCCTTTGCATGCATGGGGCTTGCGAAGTAATAATTTGTGACAGTGACTTCCCTCTATGGGTCCACTGCAGCATACATTAACTAAAACAAAATATGTTGTCTTATTTTAATTGGCACGTATCGGTAGACTAATATTATTGACATATTTAGGGCAACAGATTTCGAGGAACAGGAGCAGAGGAGGCGTCTCGTCCCGCCACAGAAAATGTTGAAGCAAGGAAATTCGAGTGGAAACTTAAAGTTAATGCAAGACAATTATTACCAGAAGGAAAAAAGTCAAAAATATTAGTTGTGCTCCTTCCTCTTCACTGTAAATTACTGTATATTTGTTATTACATTAATGTTATTGCATTATGCTGTATTTTAAAAGCCTTTTCCATGGAACGGGTAAAGGGCTTTAAAAACTCTGATAGCCTGGATGTGTATGGTCTGTCCCCCAAATTGCTTAAGTCGGTGATAGACATATTAGCAGAGCCAATCTGCATTGTTGTAAACATCTGCCTACAAGCTGGAATGTTCCCTGACGAATTAAAAATGGCTAGAACTATTCCTGTATTTAAGAAGGGTGACCCCTCTGCTCTCTCAAACTACAGGCCAATATCAATCATACCAACATTAGCTAAAGTATTTGAGACTGTCATGAACTGCCAATTAATGGAGTACTTCGAGAGCAATGGCCTATTTAACCCAAACCAGCACGGGTTTAGGAAAGGTAGATCTACAACCAGCGCACTTCTTTCTTTGGCTAAGGAGATACTGGGGGCACTTGAAAATGGCCAGTCTCTATCACTCACCCTCTGTGATCTCAGCAAAGCTTTCGATTGTGTTAACCATGCGGTGTTGCTTGAGAAACTAAAGAAATATGGAATAGATGGGGTGGTTCTTCAGACCTTCATCTCCTACCTCTCAAACAGGCGGCAGTGTGTGTCCATTCAGGGAGCAATTTCTAAATGGCTGACTGTCAGGTACGGAGTCCCTCAGGGATCTGTCTTAGGTCCCTTACTGTTCCTCATAATGGTGAATGATTTAGGCTTGCAGACCTTGCTATTTGCTGACGATGCAACTATATACTGTAGGGGCCCCTCACTCACCGAGGCTCGAATGATGGCAGATGCCTTGCTAGCGGCGGCAGCCCAGTGGTTCGAGGACAACAAGCTTATACTTAACGAAGGAAAGACACAAAAGATGACCTGTTCCCTCCAGACTGGAACCCCGAATACGGAGAGGGATTGTGTTAAGCTATTGGGCTTCACTGTGGACCCTAAGTTGAATTGGACTGCCCACTCTGAGCAGCTTTGTAAAAAACTCTCTAAAGTAATATTCCTGTTAAGAAAACTAAAGAACTTGGTCACCAAACAATATTTGCTAATGACATACTATGCTCTTTTCCACAGCCACATCAACTACGGCATACTCTTATGGGGTCACTCTGCAGGTGTGGCCGATGTTCTTTTGTTACAGAAAAAGGCTGTCAGGATTGTGGCTTCCAGCGGGTGGAGAGACCACTGCCGACCTCTGTTTGCATCTATGGGCATTCCAACGGTTTACAGCCAGTATATTCTTTCATGCTTACTGCACATTAAAGCCAACATAGAACTGTTCCCTGAAAGAAATACTGTCCATCTGCATAACACAAGAAATGCTCACCGTTTGGATCTGCCCGGATGCAGGCTGAGTAGGTCCATCGCATCATTCCCAAACTCGGCAATGAGATACTACAACGCCCTACCCATCAGCCTTACTAATAAGGATTTTTCAGGATACAAGGCCGTGGTGACAAGGAAAATTAAAGAATGTCCACTGTACAGCTTGGACGAGTTCAGGGAAATAAGCTGGGATGCTCAAACATAACCCCCCCCCCCCTCCCTCCATCTAACGTATGCTTCCGCATGAAATTTTTTGTTTGTTTTTGTTTCTGTTCTAGATTTCTTTTGTTTTGGACGCCGTCTATCCCACCTTGGTGGGTCATGGACAAAGACTGATTGATTGATTGATTGATTGAACTCACCTTGAGTTTTCACTTGTCACCCATGGCTTACAGAGTCAAAAGGAAGGGAACATGGTGGGTGTCACCGTATTGCGTTAGTGAGGAACTACCTGTCTGAATAAATAGGGGTTGTGAAAATGTCGAATACATGGTCTACTGTGACAGTATGCTAACAAGACGCAAAGTCTTTTTTTGCCATCATTTTCCCCATACAGGGTTTTGGTTTAAAATGCCAAACCCCCAGTGACCCGTACGAAAAGGCCCTAATGAATGCTTGCCGTAACGTAAAGTACAGTAGGTACTCTTTCTAAACTCATGTTGGAACATAATTTAAGTATTGTATGTGATACTTCCATACATTAATAATACTGCGTAGGATACACGAGCATTTTTTTTTAAATATTCATTGACCATTGTACTGTAGATAGACCTAGGTGTGCGAATGATACAATAAACTAGTTGGTTTTATTAAATTTGGGTCATTATAGATTTATTAATATGAAATGACTCATTAAATTGATATTGACTACTACATTTCAATTTTTAAATTTGTGCGGGAAACACCCAAGCGCTACCAAGTGGCCAAAATCCGAAAGTGGGACGCAAATATTTTGTAACTTCCATCCTGTGATTTCATGAAAAAAATCACAAAGCCCTGAAATACTGCATCCTATGTATAAGGATAGGAATGCCAGTCTGCTTATTCCGAATGGCAGGCTATGGACAAATCTGTGCAAAAAGTGTAAACAAAATAATTATAGAATGAAAAGTGCCATTCAAAATGGTTTTGATTACATTTTTAACCCCAAGAATAAGTTAATACTAAACGGCATAGTAGGCCCGTTGCACTGGTCCGTTTTTACAAAGGCTAGTTCGATGGCAAGGTGGTAGCGTGCTTGTACTTGTGCAAGTCTCTGCGCGCCATGCGATCGGAGACGTGTCGTAACTCAGCACAAGTATTAATTTACTCATTGAGCCGACTGAAGAGGTCAATCGGATACATTCATTAAATTGTTTGTATGCTATTAACCTTTTAAAAAAAAGTTAGAACTTTACATGTACATTTTTTGTTATTTTCATTGTATTTATATGCCGTGTATGTAGCACCAGCAGTAGTAAGTAGTTGTTATGTTAGTAGTAGTGGTTAGTAGATAACGAAACCGAGATTCGCACAATTTGTTGTCACCAATATTATGGTAAATATATAATATATAGATACACACAATATATATCTATTTATTTATATATACTGTATATATATGTTTAAAAAAAAACAGATGCTGAGGATGTCAAGTTGAAGCAGTTCCAAAACTGTGACGGGGTGACTGATTGCCTGGATAGTCTTTATTCAATATATTGCAGTATTATATGGTAAGAACCGGTCCGAGTTTACTCGAACATGCTTTCCAATTTAGCAATTAGTAGATAGAGATTATTAGTTATTTCATAGTAAATAATTTAATAATAATGGCACGGCACGCAATGTATTGGAGGGTGAATTTTATATGATTTCTATAAAAAAATTATTTTTTGCACAAAACTTAATATTTTTTTGGGAAAGAACTTCGTTCGGTTTTGTTACTCTTTTTAACACCAAAACATACCTGAAGGTAGAAATCATCGATAGAAAGGTTCAGCAGAAAAATTATTTTTTAGTCATTTTATATGAAAATTGACTTATTTTTATTTTTTTACCCCCAGAATAAAACTATCAAGGGGCAAGCGACCCACCGCATTTTGTTAACATTAATCATGACTACAATATATGTGAATTTAAAAGAAATCGTTTCAGCCGTTTTTGAGAAATAATTTTTGTAGACGTTTTTTTGGAGGAGTTTTTTTTGGGAGTAAAACCCCCCAAGATTAAGGTACACAAAAAATGGTCCCAAGGTATGATTTTTGTAAACCTACATGCAAAATTTCATCAAAATCGACCGAGTAGTTAGCCCGGAAATCGATGAACAGACAGACAGACATTTCGTAAAAAACACTTTTTTGGGTTCCTGGTACCTCAAAACGTGTAAATCCGTTGAAATCTCGGAGTCGAAAATTTTGACCATCACAAAGCTTTCCTTATACTACGTATAAATTGGAAAGCAAAAATAACATTGCCATTGATAGTCGTTGATATGAAGCAAAATAGGCTGGTTTACATCTTTTATTTAATTTAACACTTAAGTTATAACAATTAGGTCCAAGTGGTTCGGAATCCACTATAACCAGGAGGTCCCTGTCAGTCAACTCCCCTTCTCCCCGAGGAGAAGAAGTCTACCCTTAGGGTGCCTCAAGTTAATAAACAGACTCACTCCCCCCGCCAGGCTGACAGGGTACGAGTCGGTCAGCGTAACACCTGTGTTTGCACCATTCGTTTGCACTGCGCATGCTCATGGTCTCCAACCACAGAACATCGTATAATTATATATTAGGGCTGCCACATTCCGTGGTTTAACTCCGTGGGAAATAATTCTATTCCGAGAAATTTCCGGGATCAACAATTTTTGAGGTTTTTCTGTGGATTTTTGGGGAAATACCTATGCATACCAATATTTGTATGCCAATTTATGGAATCATGTCAATTTGTGATGGTTGAATCTGAAGCTGATGGGTATTTTTTATCGGCTGCAATTTAAAGTTACAATTAAAATTTAAAATAACCAGATAAGGTTAGGAACCAGGGCCATGGACAGATGAGAGTTAAAAAAATCATATCATATAAAGGGGACCAACATTTTAAGAAATTCCGGAGTATTCCGTATTCCGTGAATTATTTTAAAATTGTTAGGAATACGGCTGAAGTCGTTTGGCCGCCCAGCCTGGTACTCATCGTAGCCTACCATCATTAGTATTTAGTGCATTTAGTTTTTTTTCTACTACTGCACCTAATAAGCTAAATGATGAAGCAGTGACACACCTAAATTTCAAATTATGTAAATAGGATTAAAGAAGCTTGTGTTTTGATATTACTAAATAATTAACGGAAAAATTAAAATTCCACAATTAAAAATTAATTAGACTTATATTGTGTGTGCAATTGAAAACTTCACTGCACTTTACAGATTAGTCAGCAGCACAGAACACCAAAATAGCATGCAGTACCGTAGGTCAAAAGTAAATTACAGTATTACAACCCTTCACATTGAACTGTAGCCTACGTACCTACAGTACCCACTGTTCTTAGGTAGGAACTCAAAAATTGTTGATCCCGGAATAGAATTATTTCCCGCGGAATTCTGAGTTAAACCACGGAATGTGGCAGCCCTAATATATAATTATACGATGTTCTGTGGCATGTGTAGTGCAAACGAATGGTGCAAACACAGGTGTTACGCTGACCGACTCGTGACAGGGTTGCTTAAAGCAGAAATGCTGCTGAAAGCAGGTTTTGGAAAACAACATAACAATTCGGTCTGTTCAATTAGCAGAGAACTATTTATCAAATGTAGGGTTTCTCTCGTGACTTCGTGGAAACGAAACATAATGTGTAGAGTAGTAAAATTAAACAAATTTGCACAACTTCCAATAAAAATTTTGTGGAAATTGTGCAAATTTGATTAATTTTACTACTCTACACGAGAACTATTTAACACATAGTACTGCGATAAACCTTTCAATTTTAGTGCAATAATTTTCCGTGAAGCTGATAGGTGACAGAAATTGGCCATATTATCGAATTCACAGAAAAATGAAAATCACCTTATAATACGGTGTATAAAATAGTCCACCAATTGAATGGACTACATCTTTATAATTTAAGTATTAACTTAGATAAAACAAAATTAAACCAACCTATTTTGGTGTGATCCAGGGGGGGGGGGCAATGTCAACAGTACGCTACCTCGTAAATACGAAATATAAAAATGCTAAGTTACACACATAAAGTAAATACTTGATGGATAAACACAGTATATTCATAGAAAATAATTCCGTACAATTCTTTTTTACTACGTATTTTTTCCTAGTTCTACAACGTAGCCAAGTGAATTTGCTCACGATGGTTACATGTTTCGGTCGAAGAGAATACATACGGAAGGTATGCTATTCGCACAGGTAAGCAACATAGCATTGAAACGATTTATGTGTAAACGGCTTGGATAGTAAAAGACAAATGCGGAATAAGCCAATTTACAGTGCATTACTTATGAATGTAAACGGCTTGCGGGAATTACTAATGACAGGTATTATTGCGTGAATCCAGCCATTTTTAGTAAGTACCCAATTATTTTACTGTTTTTCGTCTGTGGTCATATATAGCAATGGCAAATGGATTAGGCGCTGATTCCACCAACGTCAATAGTGATATTAAATGTTTTTTTACGTGGTAGCAGACATTTTTAGACTGTCTAAAAATGTCTGCTACCACGTCAAAAAACTTTAAATATCACGATTGACTTATGTGGAAACACCGCCTAAGGTGGCGATTCGACCGGCGAAGTTACTTCATTAGTGATTTGAGATTTTTTGTTAATTTTGTTTTAAGGAGACTTTTATGTAGATACTTAACTTATCTATGATAAATTAAGTTATAATATGGCAGATACTTATTATTGATGTCTGCTATCATATTATACCTTAATTTATAACAGATAAGTTAAGCATCTACATAATAGTCTCCTTAAAACAAAACTAACAAAAAATCACAAATAAAGTAAATTCGCCTAAGGCGTGTATTTCACTTGTCAATATTCTGTCATTTGTGATTAAAAAAAGTTGAGATTTTTGTTTTAAGGAGACTATTATGTAGATTCTTAAGGCGGCTATTCCACTTTACCCGTCAAATGTGATTGAAAAGAGTCTGCTACCACATTATAACTTAATTTATAATAGAAAAGTTAAGTATCTACATAATAGTCTCCTTAAATTACGTTATAATATGGTAGCAGACTCTTTTTAATCACATTTGACGGGGAAAGTGACAAGTGGAATAGCCGCCTAACTTATCTATTATAAATTAAGTATTATAACATGGTAGAGACTTATTAATGATGTCTGCTACCATATTATAACTACATTTATCATAGATAAGCTAAGTATCTACATAATAATCGCCTTAAAACAAAAATCTCAACTTTTTTTAATCACAAATGACGGAATATTGACAAGTGGAATACACGTCTAAGAAGTGACCTATGGACTGGAAGTCCGAAGATGGATACACGACATAATAGCAAAACTTTTCTGATGGGCCTTGCTTGGGCCACCTAACCTTTACTAGTTTAAGGTGCCCATTCCATTGACCGGCTAGGGCTATTTCCAAAAACGGTGACGTGGTAGCAGACATTCAAGACTTAGGTGGCGTTTCCACCGACCTCGCATTGCAGAATTGACGGAAATGTTTATTTTCCTCTATGCCATAGTTAAAATTGATCAATGATCACACAGCAAAATCACAAACAAACAAACTAAAATTAAAAAATGGCGTCATGGGATATGTTAAGTACAAACATTTTAATAGATTTCTATAAAAAGAAAAATTCTAATTTCCGTCAATGTCATTTGCATTCTGCAATGCGAGGTCGGTGGAAACGCCACCTAAGTCTTGAATGTCTGCTACCACGTCACCGTTTTTGTAAATAGCCCTAGCCGGTCGATGGAATGGGCGCCTAAGATCCGAAGTAAGATCGACCTTCAACCATCTATTTAATGGATGAAAATATTTTTATAAGTAATTTGACCCTACTGATTTTCGGACATGATTAACCCGTTAAATCCATAAGTTCAACATTGGATGTTCTGCACAAACACAGCAAAATAAACATACATTAAACCTGAATTTCCGTTTCTTCTATATCCACGGCCTCAAAGAGCTTTATAATTTTATTTGTTGCCTTTAAAATTTTATGAATTTTCCTTAAAATCACATTGTTGGCAAACATGCCTATTTACCAACAGAATGAAATTAAATAAACACTTTTTGAAATTTTTCTTATTTTTGTCTTGATATTTTTGACAGCTCTACGATTATACTTAATGAGATATTACAATTTTTCACTTATAAGGCTGCTTAACAAAAGGTTAGTTGGACTTACATTGACTTCTGTATAAAAAGTCATTACAGGCATGGGCCTCATAGTCATCGAACAATTAGGGTGGAGCCCATCGTCAGGAGAAGGGGGCGACGTTTCGGGAGTGGGTTACAAACAATCAGTCCTTCTCTGGACTTAGCTTGAAGATTTACCCACGCCCGAAACGTCACCCCCTTTTCCTGACAATGGGCTCCACCCTAATTGTTCGATGACTATGAGGTCCATGCCTCTAATGACAATTAACACAGCAGGCAATGTAAGTCCAACTAACCCTTTGTTAAATAGTATAACACCATTGCTATTAACCTTTACCAATAGATTATAAGGCTTTTCCCCCTCCAATTATCTCTCAACTCTTAAAAATATATAAATTTTTCACTGACACTTGAATTGGCGCAGTCATTGCTAATAACACACCGGGACTTGTTGGTTCACGCCATCTCACTGGAGAAATACGCCTACACAGACTGCCCATTATAATTATGCAATAACAATAATTACTACAGGTATACGCATGAGAACAAATAATGAAAGAACAATAATTAGCTGAAGACGTTCTTGAAAACTGAGATAACACTTGTAATATAATAACTGCTGCTAGGTACCGAAGAGATGGCAGAGATTCCAAGCATCCATCTTATGATTAACTTATGAATGACGAAGTTTACATAATTTTAGAATCGATTTACGTATTCTGCTGTTATTTCAAGCACATATAGTTAAGGCCGTAGCATGTTTTTTTTTTTTTTTTTGGGGGGGGGGGGTTTCAGAAATTTCATTGGATATTACATAGTGGTTTTTACTTATCCTCTCAAAATCAGACCATTCCATTTCGGGGGGGGGGGGGGGGTTTAACCCCCATGAACTCCCCCTTGGCTACGGCCTTGCATATAGTATTCCAGGGTAGATCCCTTGAAAATGGTAAAAAGTGACATCAAATTATAGTAGAATGAAACTCATTGGAAATAAATAAATAAAATAAATAAATAAATAATCGTTTATTTGCAAACAGACAATGTCCAATAATATGCAAATTAATGGAAGATAATATGACAGAAGTTAAAGGAAAAATTTAATTACGGGCGATTTCAGCTCGGGAAGTAGGCGGGGGTGGGCTTTTAAGGGTTGTTGTTTCCAACGCCTGCTTTCAGCATTTTTGCTTTAAGCAACCCTGTCAGCCGGGCGGGGGGGGGGGGGGGGGGAGTGAGTCTGTTTGTCAACTTGAGGCACCCTAAAGGCAGACTCCTTCACCTCGGGGGAAAGGGGAGTTGACTGACAGGGACTGGGACTGACCTGATTATAGTGGACTCCGAACCACTTGAGGAACATGGCAAAGTCACACGATTAAATCGGAGTCGACCAGGACTCGACACGCACGTAAAGTCTCAGCGCGTTATCATGTCCCACCATGTTCCCCTGCCAACGCTGTGGACACTACCAAGTTTGCAACAGTTTGAAACATGTTCTGCTTTCATAGAATCAACATGGTAAGGCCGTTGGCGGGTTCTTAAGGGTGAAATACGGTATATCTTGATTTCCGGCAACTACAACTACAACAAACTACAACTTCTTACAAATAATATATAGGAAAGTTCGCATCGCATGTATCATTTGTAAGAGAACTGTTGTTCGCGTAAGACATCCAGTCAACTTACCGTGATTTTTTGGCTCTGACATATGGCTATAGCTCCTACGTCCTATCCGGGAAAGGCTGATGAGACGGGAAGAGGTGGAATCCTTACTTGAAATAGTGGACTAGACTGTTATGTGTTTACGAGAGATTTGTTATTAATATGTAAGTTTAGCTTAATAGTTTGAATGTCTAATTGTATTTTTTTATTTTTATTTTTTTAGTTTTAAGGCAGGGAAAATTCTTGTAGGTCCCCCAGTTGTGGCCTTAAAATTATTGTGTTGAAATCGTTTCTTTTCTATATTCAATACACGTTCATTCATATCATTTTAGCTATAATTTGTTACTTACAACGAATTATCGCCATTTTCTGCAGAAATATTCTGGTTGCAAAACCTTTTCAACCACATCATGTCCTTGTGTCAGATACCACACCGTCCATAAATCACTTAAAACCACTTTGCTCCATCACTTTAGATAGTCACATAACAGCCGCCTCCGGCGTAGGCCACTACTCAATATAATCTAATGGGCACACTAAAATAGTGACTATCATCATAATTTTCAAGCTAATAGTGTAATTTTACAGCCTAATTCCAATAACACAGGCCAACCATGAAAAAACCTATCCAATAACTAATACTAATTCTTGCGTAATCCGGTGTGCTGATTTTGAAGAAAAAAAAATCCAAAAAGTCGCATCACCCACCAATGAAAAACAACATTTTTAATTTTTTTACACAGTATAATTAATGTGATATTGTGAGATAAATGAAGGTTACACAAAAAATTACATAAGATTTATGTAAATTAGTTGAGAAAGTTTTAACAAGCATTTTTTTTCATTGGCCTGTGTAATTAGCCATAATAATTAGTAATAATTAGCCTAACAGACTCTATATTGTATTATATAGCAAGATACCAAACAGTATAGAAATTTTGAAAATTTTGAAATTCTGACGACAATCCCAACTGTCCCAAGCTGTGGGGTTAGACCAGTTTTGGCTACTACAAACAAAATTGGTCTCAGTTCAATCGACATAGCAGTCAGGACATGCAGAGTAGTGGTACAGACTCCAACTTTCACCCGAAAGGTTGTTGGCTCGAGTCCCACACTTGCTACATTTTCTTGTCATGCTTCGGAGGGCATGTGAAGCAGGCTTTCCAAGTTGAGAGTAAGAGAGGGCTTTATAGCCCTAACTCCGCTTGGTTGGCTTAGTAATTAAACAAAAAAATATTTATTTATTATTTTAGTCAGCTCGGGGCTCAGAGTATACAAGGAATCGGCCTCAAAAGAGAGCTCTATTCAGCAACTTCTCCTTCTTTTAATGCCTCATATATCGAGGATTGGCGATCATCATGACAATTAAGGCCTCGGCTGCTTCTCTGAAAAGGGAAGTCGCGCTCTCGCCGAACTGCCGCAGGTTTTATTAACCAGGATGTTCTTCTTCTGCCAAGAGCCTTCAGCCTTTTTATATTCCCTTGGATTATTACATGATGGAGATACTTTCTCTATACTATTTAGCAACATTGCCTCAAATCAACAATCATTTTAAAAAAATAATATTGTAGCTTATTGTGTTTGAATTAAACAATCTCAAGTACCAGCGAAGCCCGTCTCATAGTACTAGTATCAATAATTGAATATTATAAGATTAGCCTAATAATAGATTAGTATAGTAAAGTAAATAATAATAATAATTGTTTCTTTATTGCACTAGGCTCCCCTAGCGGAGTTAGGGCCTTCGGGCCCTTTCTTACACTCAACTAGAGGGCTAGTTACGAGTATATATAGTAAAGTAAATGTGTTTCAAAATTTTCCTTCGTAATACATTAATAAATATATGAGGCTCGTTAGCCTAGGCCCGTGATGGGCCCCTAAACAGTTTGCAATACAAACAACATTTACATACACTAATTAATTTTAATAATTTATTATTTAATTAATTAATAATATACATTATTTGAAATTGTTATTTGAAGCTGAGTCTATATTAGCTTTTGCTATCGGGAGCTGAACTATCTACACTTAGCCCCCACACACGATGCTTCCGGGAATGCCAGTTTTGGGAGTTGGCAGTCCGGGACGTATCGTGTGTGTACAAGAATGCCAGTCTTGGACTGTTGTCATTCCTGAATTTGAAATCCCAGGACTTCGGTTTCAATGGAAATCCGAGAGTCCACGCCATGGTCCACGACAGGGGCCGAGAGTTTGCACTTAGCTCCTTCTTGCATAAAATTTCAAAGTTGCGGCGGTTTTGATTGGAAAACGTGTCATTAGAACAACCAGCAGCGTTGTCTTCTGCTTCTTTGTTTACTTCAATTCATATCAAAGAACTTCTAATATAATATATTACATATATATAATATATATTCATATTATTTATATATTATGTTTAATATAGGGAGTAATGAGTAGTAAAAGGCTTCTTCAGACATCCTCATGTAGTTTCGCCAATCATTTGGTTCAAATAGCAACTCCTTCATTAAATTGCTGTGGGACACGATGTGTCGCTGCTGGTAACGAACGAACTTTGGTCCATTTCTACCGATTTCTTTTTGATTTTACGCATAATACATTTTGATTTGATTTATTGAATACAATGCCTGAATATAACAACAACTTATTACTGTATACGCCTTGGGTCTAGGTCCGCCATTTTATGTGGCATGCCCGGCCGCCTCGTCTGTGGGCCCAAAAATCCATGCCACGCCACGCCGGGAATGGCGTTCCTGGCGTGGCATTCCCGGAAGCATCGTGTGTGGGGGCTTTAAGACATGAGTCTATTTAATTTCTCGAAACCACTTATAGATTATTTCATTAATTATTGTATAATGCCGCGCCGTGGGCGCCCAAAGCTCACCCTGGAGAGGAAAATTGTAAGCGACCTGCAAGAAACCGGGCTCACAAGGGAGGACAAGCAAGACAGAAACGTCTGCCGCCGACCCTCCATGAGGAAATGGCGAGGAAAAAGTAAAAGTAAGTAAGTATAATGCCGCACTTCCGTTTAAGATAATTCATCAAAAGGCATTCATTCAGCTGCAAGCCTAATACAAGTAAAATAGATAAATAAATAAATAATGACTTCTTGTTCTATTACTAAGCCAACATAGCGGAGTTAGGGCTACAAACCCCTGTCTTACACTCAACTAGGAAGGCCCAAAATCCGTATAGGAAACATGCTTCCGCCCTGGTTCAATCAATCAGATCACGAGACTAACCAATCAGAACGAGCCCCGCCATTTCGGATTTCATTACGACCTATCTTGATTGTGTCATGCATTTTTTTGGATTTTTCCTGTAATTAAATGACCTTATATGCAGTGCCGGGTTTGGCCTTGTGGGGGCCCTTTCTCGGTGTGAAGAGTCTTATACCCTTTAACGAATATTCCACTATCAAGCCCGTAACCAGGATTATTTTTTGGGGTGGCTGTGGCGATTGTAATCCTATCTAGTGTACATTTTTTTCATTGTAATTCATTTGTATCTAGAGTATTCTTTAGAGGTTGTGGTGTAGCTCGTATATGAGTATACCTGTATGATAGCATGGGCACATGCTATCATACATTTTTTGGCCGATTTAGCTGCGGTGCGAACACAGGCTTATATTACGCGGATATGCATATAAAGAAATATTATTGCATTTAAAGCAAAAAGGGGGGCCCAGGGGTCCCCCCGGTGGGAAAATCTGAAAATATAAGTGCAAAATAGTGGGGTTTTAAGCATTTAAAGTATAGATTTGATAAAGCTTACAAAGTAATGCTTATTCAAAAAAAATATATATACCATTGAGCCCATGGAGGGGGGCCCGGGTTCACCCCCGGGGGAAAAATTTGAAAATTTAAGTGAAAAATATTATGGTTTTACAGCAGGAAAGCTTACAAAGGAATTCATATTCATATAGCTGCAAACAGGGGGGCCCGGGGGGCTTCCCCGGAGGAATTTTTTTTTTTTTTTTTAAATACTAAAATAGGCCCAATATAGTGGAGTTTTACGGTTTTAACAGCAGTAAAGCTTATACAATTTACTGAGGAAGACATATTCATGTTACCGTACTGGATTTATTTAATTCTCAACTTTCATCGATCCAGTGACAGCTTAAACTGGTCAATTATGGGAAGATGTGTTTGCCTTATTGGTTTGTTTTGGTATTCTAATCTATATCTACTGTAAATTTTGTATTTTGTGGCTTTTTGTGGGGGCCTCTTTTTTGTGGGGGCCCTGGGGCCATGGCCCAATAGCCAATCCCGGCACTGCTTATATGGTATGTCACAATGTAGCAACCTACAACCGCCTAACAATTTCAAATTTCAATGCCTATTTCTTCCCACACACAATTACTTCAACGCTCCATAATTTACCCCCAAATCTCTAGCAGGCACAATACACAACCCCACCACACTACAGATCAAAATCTGTCAAAACACGTGACTAAACACTGGAATCGCAATAAAACAACCACACAAACTACAAATCAGTCCTGATCTAGTTGGACATCGACCACACCACTGCCAGAGAATATTTCCGTAAGACCTGGAGAAAGTTACGGTGTACGTGAGATGGCGGCCTAACAATGTACGGAGTCCAGGAGCATCACCGGTAGCTAAATGTTTACACTGTAATTAGGTTGGGCCGGTTACGGTGTTTGTGACTTAAGGTGCGTGTTCAAAAAACGTCTTTTTAGAGTTCTATGCGTAGGGGTGATGCCCTCAAGCTCAGGGAAAAAACCCCGTTATATGGGCATGTCCAAAGGCGAGGCGAGACCCATTTACTCAAAAGGGTTGAGGAGATTGTGGTCCCAGGAAGCAGGAGAAGAGGAAGACCAAAGATGACGCTGCCGAGGAAGATCCAGGCAGATATGGTCTGAACCAAACTATCAAGTTGGATGCTTGTTCATATTAATAATAAATACAATATACAGTATGTGCTTTAAAAAAAAAATCGTAGTGGTTGCTATTGAGGAAAGATTTCACAGTCGTTGGGTGGAGGGGGGGGGGGGTTTGTGGCATAACCCCCCTAAAATGAAGTTATCCAAAAAATGAAAAACATACCCCGGGCCTATAATTTTTTTTTAACCTACATGCCGGATTTCTTCAAATTCTATATGCATATAGGTACAATACGGTAATGAATTTTTGCCCACAAGAGTTGCCTATTTGGAAACGTTTGACCTACTTTACAGGAGAGCTAGAAAACCGATTCTCTCTCAATTCCTTAGGTGCCCATTCCATTGACCGGCTAGGGCTATTTCCAACAACGGTGACGTGGTAGCAGACATTCAAGACTTAGGTGGCGTTTCCACTGACCTCGCATTGCAGAATTGACGGAAATGTTTATTTTCCTCTATGCCATAGTTAAAATTGATCAATGATCATACAGTAAAATCACAAACAAACAAACTAAAATTAAAAAATGGCTTCATGGGATATGTTAATTACAAACATTTTAATAGATTTCTATTTAAAAAAAAACACAAACATTTCCGTCAATGTCATTTGCAATCTGCAATGCGAGGTCGGTGGAAACGCTACCTAAGTCTTGAATGTCTGCTATCACGTCATCGTTGTTGGAAATAGCCCTAGCCGGTCAATGGAATGGGCGCCTAATCCCCGTAACTAGCAATTAATTATTGGGAGCCATGTTTGTTATTGTTGGCACGTGATCACAATGGCGGGCTCTTATTGGCTGAGTTGGAGCTAGGACGTTTTGATCTAAGGGAAGAATGGAGATAGATTTTCTTAAAAATAAGCTTAATAGAAGCATTTAACATGGAAGAATTTTTTTGGCGCCAAAGTGTTAAATCCATCTATCTGTCTATCAAATAATCAAACCCTATCAAAAACTCATATTCGAAAAAAATGGAGATTACTCATTTTAAAGTAGGCAAATCATATTATCCCGTAGGATGTCGTGGTAATAATGTGTAAATGTATGTATTCGTGCACTCACCGGAGTTGTTTCCGGCGCTCGCCCAGCCCGAACATATTGACGTACGAGGAGTTGGCGCTGTTGGGGTCTAGACGGTTCGGCGTTTGGAACCCCGACGGAAATGAATCCGTCCCCTCGTCATCATCTGCAACATGACAAATAAATATAACGCCTTTTCCGAGTCAAAGGGAAGTAAATCAAAAAAATCAAAGTTTGGTATCAAAAAAAGCAGAAAAAAAATCTCCGTCAAATGAAACAGAAGTAAATCAGAGAAAAAAATCTGGATTGAAATTATATATGAGTTAATTCTCTTTCGGAGCAACAAAATCCCCACATGTTACGCTACTTGGTATAGAAGTAACTCCACTTCCTTCTCTACGGCCCGATTTAGTAAATGGCTTCAGCAGCCTGCTTCAAACGGAAGCAACTCGAGCTTCTATATTCATTTCATTTGAAAAAAAATCAAAAAGAAAAAAACACCAAAACTGTTTTTGCAATTTACTCGAAACTAAAAATTTTGAGTTACTTCCCTTTGACACGGAAAATGCGAATTTTAATACTATGTAGATAGGTAGATAGAAAAACAGTGTATTTATCAAAAGTACAGGCACCCGAGTGACCCGACCTTGGGATTTCACCGCTCTGGACAACAAGTCTTCCAGCGTCCCCTATGGCCTATCCCATTAAAACAAAATGTTGCAAAAGGAAATTGTAAGAATACGACCAAAGTTTAAGGTGTAAACTCTCAAGGTATACTTTAATTAACTTGGGTAAATATATTGTTGGTAGTTATTCACTAAATACATACAACGAAAAATAATGTATGTAATTACAAAGAAAGTCGCTGCCGCAGCCAGATGATGAAGCCGTATAGAATCTGGGGTATGGCCGATCAGAAAGAACTTACAGACGTTTCGTCCACGTCTTCAATGGCACTGCTTCTAAGATTATATCTCAGAACTCGCTACGAAGTGCCACAGAAGATGTCGACCGCAGATTTTGCCTCAACGTTTAGAACATTGGAAGAACGCTTTCAGATAGACCACGACCCTTCAGCCAAGTGATGGGTGCACCGTCATCAATGCAAAATAATAATAAATATCAGGGGCGTTAAGTTGGGGGCGGGGGGGGGGCACGGTCCAACTTGCCCCCCCCCCCAGCCTCGAGCATTGTAAGACGTGGTTCATACTTCATGGTCCCCTTTGCAGCAATTTGAATACAAGCATTCCTTTTTTTTAGCTTTCTAAAATCTACAGCTATACTTTACAACTATTAAAATGCGTAAAACCCTACTATTTTGCTCTTATAGTATATTTTCAATTTTTCCTTAAATCCTGCCTGATAAGGTCTACTTAGCATTGCCCCCGCCATCATTCTAAAACTTTACGCATCTGATAAATATAATATGTCCTGATGGAATCTCCCTCAATATAAATATAAAACAGAATTCATTGGAAGGTCACTGCACACGCTGTGAACCTACTGTGTTTTGTAAATGACGGTATGTAGAAGAATTTAACCTATCTTCGACCGTGAACTAACCAGTTCTCCCCAGGCCTACTACAATCAAATGTTAATAAGGCATTGTCTATATTAGGTTATTACGATGAGCCTTGAACATTGCCGCAATAAGTTGCAGTGGGTAACATGCCATCAAACCAAATTGAAAAACGATCCTACCAACGATAATAAAAAAATAGAATAGATCTCGTCTAACCATAAGCTCGGTATAGCCGATTGCGGGCAAGCGTATGGGGGAATAGTCAAAGGAAATGTAACCAGGCTGTAGAGTTGCAAATCAAAAGAACCGGTACGAGTGAACCCGTACACTTGACTTAACTTGACTTATGGTGGCTGGGTGGGTCCGGGGGGACCTTTCGCCGCGTACACACAAGCCCGTACATGCTTTCCTAATTATTAATTATGATGGGTACTGTAATAGTTCCTTGGTAAATAATTGTATTATGGTTAAATTTCGATTTTCCCTATCCCAAAGCACTGATTTGATCGATAGGACGATTGCATAGTCAAGAATGGGCAGACCAATATAATACGATACAACATACTAATAGTGGCAGGGTGTGTTACGCTATGTATTATCCATATTTATTCAAGAATTGATTTTTTGTTCAAAACCAGATCTTTGTTTATGAAAATCCGTTTTGTTACTCTATTTAACACCGAAAACATAACTGAAGTAAGAAAGGTTCAGCAGAAAAAAATACTTTCTTCATAAAAATTGAGTCTTTTTTATTTGTTTGCCCTCAGAACCAAACTATCAAGGGGCAAGTGGCCTATTGGATTTCGTTGGCATTAATTTCTTTTCTTTTTTATTAAAGCGCGGGTCCCTGTTGGGAATTTGCGCTAGGAAATTGGGAATGTTTACCGATTATTTAGTGGTAGAAAGTTATCCGTTATGTTGTGTAAGTAGTGGGGAGGGGGGGGGGGATGGTTAAATGTTGAAGAAGAGGCCGGTGGCTCTTAGGAATTGTATGATTATATTTGTGGCTGTTATTTTGTTTCCTAGAGCATCGGAGAGGGAGGAGGGAGGTCGCATTTGGCATTATTAACGACTACAATATAATATGTGAATTTACAAAAAACATGTGGAGCAGTTTTTCAGAAACAATTTTTTAATGTGTTTTTTTAGGTTTTCGAAGGGTAAAAAACCATAACAAAGCTTTCCTTATGGGTATTCACTGCGTTTGGTTTTCCCTAAGGGAAAGTATGAAACTGAGGGAAACAGAGGGAAAGTCGGAAAATAGAACTCCAGTTTTTCTACGTAGAAAAATAATGCCATGGAAACGTTTATCACTACGTTTCCGACTTTACCCGACCGGTAGGTAAGTGTGAGAACTTGAGAAATAGTCGTCCGTTTGTCGGCTACTTTGTTTGTATACATTCTGAAATTCGATTGATGTTTGATGTACGGTATGTGTTTTTGTTATGGGAGAGGAAAGTAAAATGTAGAAGACGATTCAATCAAATTTGAGTTTGATTTTAAGCACTTATATCATTAAATAACCTGCGTTTTAACATTTTGGCGACCGTGACAGGACAAATTTGGAATTGGATTGTTTAAGAATTGGAAAGTCCAAGAATGAAGACGGAAAAACGGAGCTTGCAAATTTCTTACTATTATAGTGAATGAGGAGGGACGGTATGAAGTGTCCTTACCTTGGCGTGCTGGCCATCCTCCATTACCAGAAAACCGGGCTATTGCTGAATCATGATTGCGGTATGTTACTGATAAATTGACTTCCAAGGTTTCGCAATATGATGCTGTATTCAAGTAGTGGGAAGACGTTTCAGAAGGACATTAAGAAAGTGAAGAAGGAGAGGAGGAAGTTGAGGAAACGGGTGGCGGATTGCAAATTTGATGATGAAGAAGATGATGATCATGATATTGATTATGAAGCAGATGATGATGATGATGATGATAATGAATAAGAAGATGATGATGAAGTGGACCGTATTAACTACTTGCATAATGTAAGGGTTGATTTGAAGAACAACAGATTTCAAAGAGAATACATCGGTGTTTTAAGTTCCCGATCTAGAGCTTCACGGGGGGGGGGGGGGGGGGGGGCGCGGTTAAAAATTGGAGATGTTGTGCTTGTGTGCCCAGATGGGGGAAGAGGGTCTGTAAATTGCGTTTGCAAGGAAGTAGACTTGATTTGATCAAGTCTAGGGGGGAGTATGTGAGAACTTGGGAAATAGTCCTCCGTTTGTCGGCTACTTTGTTTGTATGCATTCTGAAATTCGATTGATGTTTGATGTACGGTATGTGTTTTTGTTATGGGAGAAGAAAGTAAAATGAAGAAGGCGATTCAATAAAATTTGAGTTTGATTTTAAGTACTGACATTATTATATAACCTGCGTTTTAACAGTAGGGGAACTGCACTTGGGAAATCGAAAACGGCCATATTTATTGTTGTTTTGAATTTTGCTTTTTATTTTTATTTAATTTAAAAAAAAAATGAGCCCTGCGACAGAAACTAATAAAAACAAGGAAACATGTGGCAAGAAGTGGACTACAGTAGATGTTCATAAGTTAATAGACAAAGGCAAAGAAACTTTGGAGTAAGTTAGGTTAAGTTTTTCCATTTCCATGACGGAAGTATATCCTCACGCTGAGCTATTTCTCTTATTCCCACAATTCCCTTTTGTGCCAAACACAGTGAATACCAAAAAAAGATAATATCAAATAATCGCAACAATTTAGGCGCCGATTCCACCGACCGGCTAGGGCTAAATACAAAAACGGTGACGTGGTAGCAGACAATCAAGACTTAGGCGGGGTTTCCACCGACCTCGCATTGCTGAATGCAAATGACATTGACGGAAATTAGAATTTTTCTTTTTATAGAAATCTATTAAAATGTTTGTACTTAACATATCCCATGACGCCATTTTTAATTTTAGTTTGTTTGTTTGTGATTTTACTGTATGATCATTGATCAATTTTAACTATAGCATAGAGTAAAACAAACATTTCCGTCAATGTCATTTGCATTCTGCAATGCGAGGTCGGTTGGAAACCCCGCCTAAGTCTTGAATGTCTGCTACCACGTCACCGTTTTTGTATTTAGCCCTAGCCGGTCAGTGGAATCGGGGCCTTACCACGTAGTCAATAGGCAAGGCAGACAACCTAATCACAGGCGCAGAAGGAATCGGTTATTGCCTGAATTGAGTGGTCATCTTAATAGCGTGATTGTGATTGTATTTGGCTCATGGAGAGAACCACCTGCTTTCTCTGGAACAGAACTGAGGAATCGTTGATTGACTGAGCTGTGGATGTCCATCTTGCCAGCCTGTCTAGATACGAGTCGGTCAGCGTAACACCTGTGTTTGCACCATTCGTTTGCACTACGCATGCTCATGGACTCAAACCACAGAACATCGTATAATTATATATTAGGGCTGCCACATTCCGTGATTTACCTCAGAATTCCGTGGGAAATAATTCTATTCCGGGATCAACAATTTTTGAGTACCTAAGAACAGTGAGCACTGTAGGTGCGTATAGGCTACAGTTCAATGTGAAGGGTTGTAATACTGTAATTTACTTTTGGCCTACGGTACTGCATGCTATTTTGGTGTTCTGTGCTGTTGACTATTCTGTAAAGTGCAGTGAAGTTTTCAATTGCAAACACAATATAAGTCTAATTAATTTTTAATTGTGGAATTTTAATTTTTCCGTTAATTATTTAGTAATATCAAAACACAAGCTTCTTTAATCCTATTTACATAATTTGAAATTTAGGTGTGTCACTGCTTCATCATTTAGCTTATTAGGTGCAGTAGTAGAAAAAAAACTTAATGCACTAAATACTAATGATGGTAGGCTACGATGAGTACCAGACTGGGCAGCCAAACGACTTCAGCCGTATTCCCAACAATTTTTAAATAATTCACGGAATACGGAATAGCCTACTCCGGAATTTTTTTAAATGTTGGTCCCCTTTATATGATATGATTTTTTTAACTCTCATCTGTCCATGGCCCTGGTTCCTAACCTTATCTGGTTATTTTAAATTTTAATTGTAACTTTAAATTGCAGCCGATAAAAAATACCCATTAGCTTCAGATTCAACCATCACAAATTGACATGATTCCATAAATTGGCATACAAATATTGGTATGCATAGGTATTTCCCCAAAAATCCACAGAAAAACCTCAAAAATTGTTGATCCCGGAAATTTCTCGGAATATTATTATTTCCCACGGAATTCTGAGTTAAACCACGGAATGTGGCAGCCCTAATACATAATTATACGATGTTCTGTGGTTGGAGTCCATGAGCAAGCGCAGTGCAAACGAATGGTGCAAACACAGGTGTTACGCTGACCGACTCGTGTCTAGATAGTCTAGTTAGACTCTAGAAAATCTGTTAATGGGAGGTAGCGGGATAGCGCTATTATGGAGTCTGCAGAGATGTAACTGCAAAGGCTTTCACGGTCGGAGTCAAATGAAGAACCAGGAAAATCCAACCACAACAACGTCCAGGTATAAAGGTCAGTGCGCAGCCCCCTACCCAGTTCCTAATTTTCAATCCTCTCCACTCTTATACCACCGTCCGAGTTCCTCCCAAATTATCCATCCCATCCCTTAAGTAATGAACGTTTTCTTCCAGCGTCTACAGGATCCTACCTGACGTGAGATGGTAGTGGTTTTTAGAGGGTCGGCTGGCGGCCTACTCGAGGTTGAACGCTCAGTTAACCCCTCACTACCTGGATGCTATCCTGATTCACTCATGCCGGAGCATGGCCGTGTTGAAAGGAGGCAAGTAAAGGCACAGGTGCTTGGTTTGCAAGTTTTCCACTTCCGCAGAAACAAAAAAAAAAAAAAAAAAAAACCTACCCAGTCACTCGCTACGGAGCCACCGAGGTACAACCTTCCAAGTCTACGCAGCGCCACTGAAGATGTCAACCGCAGATGTTGACGAAACGTTTGGAAGTTCACTTTCAATTCGACCACGGCCCATCAGCCCGGATTCTACTGGTTCTTCATCTGCAGAGATGATTTAACCAATGAACCCATGGTCTCAAGTTAACGTCCAGCCTTTTTTTCTTAATGCCATACCGCAAGAAACAGGTGAAAACTAAAAACACTTTTACTACCAATATTAGGGATCGCCAATCAAGGGATATCAAGGACATTCCAAAATTCGAGTTGTAGCTGTAATATATATAAGTTTGTAACAAGCCCAGATCGTACTTATACTACAATACTTAGTCATTGGCGCTAAGGCCTGCTCTGCCTCATCGCGGTAGCCTCCGCTCTCTTTCGCCAATCATCGACGCCAATGGTCACCAGATCCACCTCGACGTCGTCCAGCCATCGCATCCGTGGCCGTCCCACTCGTCTTCTCCCTTGGGGCACCTAGTGTAAGGCTGTTCTTGTTGCCCTGTTGTCTGGCATTCGTTCCACGTGCCCTAGCCACCTGATGCTGGCTCTCTTGATTTCGGCTACTATCGTAGGTTCTTGGTATATCGCGTAGAGCTCATCATTTCTACGGGTACGCTACTCTATCCCTCCCGCTCTCCCTGATTTTGCATTGTGCACGTTTTGTAATGATTTAAAAAACAGCGCGGAGTGAGTGGCGGGGATACTTTGAAACTCGAAACGGAAATGAGTCGAAAGGGGAATAAATCGAGCATTAACCACGATTAAACACAATTGGGGGCGAGTCAAAATAATATATTGGGTTTTTTGGGGGGTGAGGTTAACCACATGAAGTCAACTTGGGAGTTAAAAGGTGCCTAAAAGTGGCTAATATGACCGGATAAGGACGAAGTGAGCTGGCAAGTCTCAAACTTGCTCATTCTCTGACTTTCTTGGTGATGAGTTGCGTCGAGGTTGATTTTTTGTGGTAAGCCCCGTTTTTATTAATTTATGAAATTACGTACCGCCGTAGAACCGGTAGAAACCCCTGAAAAAGAAAAATAAGCATAAATATTATACACGAAACAAGTAGGAGCCTAGATAAATGCGTCCATGCGCGATGACGCATGCTTGCCGGCTCAAACCACGTCTGATCAGGAGGAAGTGGAATTTAAGATAATTTAAGGTAATTACGGTGTGGCTCGAGGAAAACACAAAATAAAAATAAATATAAAATTTGCTACTTAATCTTCACGTCGGATGTCGGAAAGACCGTCAAGGTCACAGGAAGGTCAGATTGGAGCTGCTCGGCCATATGCAGGGGAAGAAAGGAAGACAAGCTACCACTAAATAATCATTAATTGTTTCCTCCATAGCACTTGAAAACAGCCACCATGATGGGGTAGGAAAAACTTGTCTGGGCCTAAAGCCGGTCGCTGGGGAGCCACAGCCCGGAGCCTGACCAACTAGGCTCCGGTAGCCGCCTGGATTTCGGATAGGCGAGATGGAGTGAGCCATGCATATTTTGACCTACCTACGGCCTGCCTAGGGCCTACTACACCCTGCGGAGTATGCACTCTCTGCGCCCTGCACCTACCAGTGGAAGCCGAGTACCCTGCCGTGAGCTCTGGTCCGTAAGCTTCTTTTCTTTTATATAATTTTCCAGTTCGTCAATTTTCCTAAGTTCTGGGCGCAATTTTGCTACCCCCTACATTTCTAAATCATTTAGTCCGTACGTAATTTTGATGAGCTGTCTGTCTTGTCATAATCAGCTGATGACACTCCTGGAGCTGTCAAACTTCGGGAGCCTGTTCATTCTTGTTCTAATTACAACATGGTGGTCTAAGAATAGGGACGCTGGGTGTTTGCAGCCACTTTTGGAACCGTAAAATTGAGGCGTGTGACCCGATCCTTGCCTACGGGAAAGGGGCACGTTTACCGGTCCTTGTTTGGCAGTAATCATTCCAAAATTGTAGGTTGGCGCCCCGGGTTCGTGTTTTGATTACATTTTAATAAAGAGGTCTCTGTTTTGGCGCAAAAACGCAGCGTCTCTGTGCTTAGATCACCAGGTTGTCAATGTATTGTTTTCACTGTACTTACCGTAGTAATTTCGTTTGTCACTCTCACATTATTTTTGTTTTGTTGCTTTTGGAAAAAGCGGAAAAGTTTTCCCGGCTGGGTTTTTCCGGTTAATTTTAAAATAAAAATAAGAGCTCCTCTGGCTCGGTAATCTTGTTGACTATTTCGGCCATATTGGTTTCTATTGCCCCGTCTAAGACGTGGTTTTAGCTTAATGCACCCGCTACTGTTTGGCGCTGTTTTTCAATTTAAAAATTATTATTGCACTGTATATTTTGTTGCATTAGAAGAGAGAGATTGTTGTCGCAGATTTTGTCCAGGTTTCTTTCTGACCTTAACGCTCCCTGAGTTGAGTCTCCGCATGAGGAAGGATGCGGCTCTAGAGTATAGCGCCCCGCGATCTGGGTTTCTGTCAGATTCATCGGGAGCTTGACCTCGGTAGCTGCATGTTTCCCTAGTTGTGTTGAGTAGTTTGAAGCCGGAGTGGGATTAGCTTGGGTGTCGTCTGAGCTAGCCCGTTTAATTTTCGTAACACCAATCCCAGGCTAATCAGGCTCCGGGCTTCAGTGTCTTATCAGGACCGGTCTTCCGTTAGAAAACGGCTACCTTCTAGAGTAGCCCTAAGTAGTTTATTTCATTTCCCTAAGTTCCCGAATCTAACTTTCCTAAGTTAAGCAAGCATAAGCATCACAAGCAGTTTATTTTAATAAGAACATAGCAGATGTACGAGTATGAGTACAGAAATGAACATTAAAGTTTAATTTCACATTTGACATATAAGAAGGAATTTTACATCGCGGTAGCCTCCGCTCTCTTTCGCCAATCATCGACGCCAATGGTCACCAGATCCACCTCGACGTCGTCCAGCCATCGCATCCGTGGCCGTCCCACTCGTCTTCTCCCTTGGGGCACCTAGTGTAAGGCTGTTCTTGTTGCCCTGTTGTCTGGCATTCGTTCCACGTGCCCTAGCCACCTGATGCTGGCTCTCTTGATTTCGGCTACTATCGTAGGTTCTTGGTATATCGCGTAGAGCTCATCATTTCTACGGGTACGCTACTCTATCCCTCCCGCTCTCCCTGATTTTGCATTGTGCACGTTTCACGGGGCTATAATATAAAACCACTGTACTGGCTAGACGTTTTTTTTTTCTTCTTCTGGCTCTACAGCCCTTGATGAGCTTTGGCCTGCTCGACAACACTCCTCCAGTCATCTCGGTTTTGTACAACGCTCCAACATCTACGGACGCCCAACTCGCGAAGGTCAGTTTCCAACTCATCCTTCGAGCGTTTACGAGGGCGTCCGGCCAGTCGTCTTCCTGCCATCCTCGCTGTGTACGCCTTGTTCGGCATGCGGTCGCCTGACATTCATACGACGTGTCCAGGCATCTTATGCGTTGCGCTTCTATGAACCGGACTATGTCTTCTCCGTTGAGTATTGCGTCTATTTCGGCGTTGTTTCTTATACGCCACTGTCCGTCTTCGGATATGGGTCCATAGACACTCCTTATTATCTTTCTTTCCATTACTCAATACGACAATATGAGCACTGCGCATCAAATTCTACTTCAGTATTTAAGAAGCGCTCTTCATTGTGTTCCCTCTATTTCGTCCCGAAGCTATTTCTTCGTGCACCTGCGCTTTACGTATCCGAAGCATTGCAGTCTCCTCGAAATCTTCTACACCAATGGCTCTTTCAACATTAAACAATTTCAAACATACCTTGGCATTTTTTGAGACTTTGCGACCGTTGCTTCGGAGTTAAGAGTGTACAGCCAGTAGGAAATTGGCAGCCCGAAATTTAATATTTTTTATTTTTTATTTCATTAACTAAGCATGTTATTAAAGATTTGGCTCATCAAAGTTGTAGAAGACTACTCCATGCATCATATTATAAGATATTTTTAATTTTCGAAATTGTAGTTTTTTCAGAAACATGAAAATATTTTAAAATTATTGTTTATAAAATATTTGTAGAGGTATGGTTGAATTCCAAAATAATCTCTTTCTTGGACTTTCTTATTCAACTGCCTAATGGTTTCACCTTGCGCGTTCAATAGGGCTTTATGGCCTAACGTCAGAGAATCAAAATATAATAACCTTTTGAACAAACAACCCTTCACCACCATCACCCACCAAAAGCTAAAGCAATCTTCCATTTCCGATTTTGAAGGTCACCACCACCGTCGAAAATATCTCCAAATATAAACTCACCTCCAACCAAATATTCCCCAGTATCTTCTATTCGTATCTCAGGCTCGGTCTCCCCCCCTATTATGAAGTTGACAGGTGGATTGGGTAGTTCTAACCCATTAGTGTTACCATTCACTAAATCCCCGTCCATCGTGGCAGCAGTGTTAGTGTCGTCTTCTTCCCCGGGTGATAGAGTAACCCCGTCTGTAACAACCAATAGTTTTTACTATGTATCTGATTTATGGTAAGTTGGCAGCGCCCCTGTTACAGGAGTTTATGTGGTTATAACCAACTCATGTTCCCAGTTCTCAATCACTAAATCCCGTCTATCGGGGCAGCAGTGTTAGTGTCGTCTTCTTCCCCGGGTGAAAGAATAACCCCGTCTGTAGCAACTAATAGTTTTTACTATGTTTTTGATTTATGGTAAGTTGGCAGCGCCCCTGTTACAGGAGCTTATGTGGTTATAACCAACTTATGTTCCCAGTTCTCAATCACTAAATCCCCGTCCATCGGGGCAGCAGTGTTAGTGTCGTCTTCTTCCCCGGGTGAAAGAATAACCCCGTCTGTAACAACTAATAGTTTTCACTATGTTTTTGATTTATGGTAAGTTGGGAGCGCCCCTGTAACAGGGGCATATGTGGTTCTAACCCACTTATGCTCCCAGTTCTCATTCACTAAATTCCCGTCCATCGCGACAGGAGTGTTAGTGTCGTCTTCTTCCCTGGGTGAAAGAATAACCCCGTCTGTAACAACCAATAGTTTTGTTGTGTATTTGATTTATTGTAAGTTGGCAGCGCCCCTGTAACAGGAGTATATGTGGTTCTAACCCACTTATGCTCCCAGTTCTCATTCACTAAATCCCCGTCCATCGCGACAGCAGTGTTAGTGTCGTCTTCTTCCCCGGGTGAAAGAATAACCCCGTCTGTAACAACCAATAGTTTTTACTGTTTTTGATTTATTGTAAGTTGGGAGCGCCCCTGTAACAGGGGCATATGTGGTTCTAACCCACTTATGTTCCCAGTTCTCATTCACTGGATCCCCATTCATTGTGGTACCAGCATTGGCGTTAGTGTCGCCGTCTTCTTCATGTGAAAGTATGGCTAAGTATTTGATTTTTGTAAGTTGGCAGCGACTCCGTCTCATGGGTTTATATGGTTCTAACCAGTTTCAGTTCCCATTAACTAAATCCCCATCCGACGTGGCACCAGAGTTAATGTCGTCATCTCTGTGAAAGTTCGTAGCTAGAGTTCTCTGAAGGAGAGATGGGACTCATTCTGCAAAGGATATATCTTCTGGTTTCACCTACCACGTTTTCAATCAAACAAAGCAAGTTGTTTCGTGTTTTACATTTCACTGATTTACTTAAGAAAAACTAGTTGGAACTTTAAAGAGCGAGGGAAAATAGGGAAAATTAACGAAATGGGTGAGCGAGGGAAAATATTCAAAATCTGGACATTTTGAGTTGCCTTCCAGGGATATGTGATTTAACGCAATTGGAAACGCTGTCGTCGCTGTATTATCTGTGTCTATACTCTATACAATGGAATATTAGATAGACAACTAGACAAGACAACAACTCTCGGGCCCCCGGCTCCGATTTTAGAGAACTCCTCTGACGGAAAACTATTCAGTAAGATCATCGTAGTAGCTTGGAAGTCTGGACTGAAGGGCTGGGGAATCGTTTCGACACCAGTCCGAGTCAAGTACGAGGTGACAACAAAGGCTGTGTGAGACGCCGCATTGTCATGATACAATTTCCATGACGCTCGGAATACCGTAAATTTTTAAGAATTTACATGCAAAAACACATAGTTTTAGTCAGAGGCGGTCCCAGACCTCATAAAAGGGGGAGGCACTTGTCAGTAGCGTAACGATATATTTTCGATGGGGGCGGTGTATAATTTTGCACCCCCACTCATTTTCAGAAAAGTTTATAAAATGGGGGAAAGTTAGCACTTGGATTTTAGAGGCAAAGAATATAACTGCCTTCCAAGGGGGGGGGGGGGGGGGAATTGCCCTCAGTGCCGGTCGCTGCGTCCGCCGCTGGTTTTAAGGTGCCCATTCCATTGACCGGCTAGGGCTATTTCCAAAAACGGTGATGTGGTAGCAGACATTCAAGACTTAGGTGGCGTTTCCACCGACCTCGCATTGCAGAATTGACGGAAATGTTTATTTTCCTCTATGCCGTAGTTAAAATTGATCAATCATCATACAGTAAAATCACAAACAAACAAACTAAAATTAAAAAATGGCGTCATGGGATATGTTAAGTACAAACATTTTAATAGATTTCTATAAAAAGAAAAATTCTAATTTCCGTCGATGTCATTTGCATTCTGCAATGCGAGATCGTTGGAAACGCAACCTAAGTCTTGAATGTCTGCTACCACGTCACTGTTTTTGGAAATAGCCCTAGCCGTCAATGGAATGGGCGCCTAAGTGTTTTTAGAGGGAGAAAAAAATTACAGGTGAAGGTGAACTGAACAATGCAAGGGTAAAAAAGTGTGGTCTCTTCCAAACACAGAATATTGAATGTAAACATTACTTTTATCAATAAATCAGCTCCATAATATACAAAAAACTCTTTTCACTCATTTACAATAATAATCTATTTTTTTACATTTCGGGGGGGGGGGGGGGGCTTCAGCCCCCAAAGCCCCCTCCCTGCCTAGAACAACCTAGAAAAGTTAACTCTCCTAACAAACTAAAACCAGGAAACTACTAGAAAATAGCAACAACTAAGTAAACTCATGAAAGATAACAATTGCACAAACGTATACCTAGATATAAAGCTGAGTCACAAACAAATATTCCCGATGCAACAGGGTAAAATCATCGAAAAATCATCCCTCATAAGTTGTAAAAACAACTGGAGAATATCAAGGTACAAGCGGAACTACTTTTTACGATGAAACCAGCTTTTTACAGTCCACAAAAAAACGAATTTAGTAAATTTCCAGGGTTTCCAACACTGGAGTGACTGTACATTCTTGATTAGGGACTTCCAGGTTGTGGAATAACCTCGATAACGACATATTATAGATGTTGTCAACCTCAACACAGAGGAAACTAGCCAAAGTCAGTAGACTTGAATAATTTTCTATTGCCTCTCTTTGAATTGTGCTTAGGACCGCAGGGGCGTCGTTTGGGGTCTAATTTGAAATAAGCTAGATGAGGTAGCTAATAGGTTAACAATAATAATTCGATAATATTTTTTGCAAGAAAAATTGTAATTAATTAATGTGGGTGTTTATAGCTGAGGATTACAAGAGCCGAAACGCCAACAGACATGGGTAACATGAAAATGACGTCACAGTCCAATCGTCTTCGTGGGTGACCTCCAACCGCCCCCACAGTAATTGGTATATTGAACCCCCCTTTAATTGAAAAAATACTGCATTGACCCTTGTTAACTAAAAAAATTGTTTAAAAATATACCATACTTGCAACTAACATACTTGCTTAAAAATATACCAAATTACAAAATTACATCTGCCCCCCCCCCCCCTGAAAAATATTGAATTTCTTTTAATGCCTATGACATTTTTTTTTTAGTTCTACAATAAATACTTCTTGTGAAATTCGACTTTGTATACCGGGGAGCCCAATTTGTCTTCAGTCTGAGACTATTATCTTCAAGATGGACGTATACCAGATGGCGGAGGTTGCCAGGTAACCCGGTCATCGACGCTTGATATGATTAATAGAAAGAAAGAAGAAAGAAAATTGTCTCCAAATGGGCGAATTTAAGATTTATAAAGAGTATCTGCAGTATCGAAATTTTCTTCTTTGAAGTTCATTATTATTATTATTATTATTTAAAATACAAGGGGACAGGACTCCACAGCTGATCAAAGTTGGTGTTTATCTGTTTCCTTTTCTATTACACCTGACGTTGGCCTAGTGCCGAAACCGGTCGTATACCGTATAATAATATAATTATTTTTATTTTATCGACTAAGCTAAATCATTAATTTGGTTTTTATTACCCACTTATGGCTTTATAATTGATATTTTATGAGACATTTGACCTTGTACAATGAATTAAGGGGGGTCCAATTTGCTAATAAAATTGCTAAAAATCTGTTCCATCGAGGGAGACAAAAAGCTTGGGGCCTGAGATTTCTCCTGTGGCGTAGGGGGACGTCAAAATTAGCTACGCCAGTGATGCAGACAAAAATTGCAAATTACCGGTAGGTGGTATCATAGCGGCTACTTCTTCCAAATCACACACTAACACACCAACACTTCGAAAGCCCGAGAAATACTGCTGATACAGACAACACCATCGCTGAGGATGAAGGACAGCTGATCGTACGAGAGAGTCCTTGAAAATAACATGATAACATTTAACCTTAGAGATGCATATCACATAGGAGTGCAGTAGGAGAGAGAGAGATCATAGGCGGTTTTCATGACTGAAAAATGAAAATGTATTATAATTCAACTTCAGAAGCAGACTTGACCCCCCCCCCCCCAACAAGAGCTATAAAGCATATGAAGCAGAAAGACGTGACATGTTGAATATTTAATTCACCCCCATCTGGAAAGAATACGCCATGCATTGGAATATGGCGGTGGCTTCAAATATTCCTAATGATACTTTTCACGCGATAGTGGGGACCGGTCTCACATCAGCGATGGTAATAGAAATGTGTACTGCCGGGTGCCATTCTATTTTATATTACTATACTCTGTCTTCGAGAACAAAATGCTTCGCATTATCTTCGGCGGTAGATGGGGGAACGGCGTCTGGAGGATCAGACACAATGCCGAAATACATGCCCTATTCGCCTCCCCGAACATAACATTAGAACAAAAAGGGCGTCAAGTCCAATTACTGGGTCATGTGCACCGTATGCAAGCGGAGAGGACACCGAAACTGGTTTTCGAAGACACCTTCAACCAACCTAGGCGGCCCGGTAGGCCAAGGCTCAGATGGAGAGACCAAGTGCTCGAAGATGTGAACACCACCGGCACCCGAGACTGGAAGCTAGCGGCGGAAGATCGCCAGAGATGGCGTGGTGTAGTGGCAGCGACCAAAACTCCCCCCGGGCTTGACGCACCTACCTAAGTTAGTAAGTCATACTCTGTGGCATGGAGGGATGGACTATGGAGAACAGAATCAGTGCATTTGAATTGAGGGTAATTCCTGAAGAGATCGTTACTTCGGCCATGTGATTAGGAACTAAAAGATGCCTTCTGTATGTTATAATCCAAGGGAAGACTAAGGTCTAAAGAAAAACATCCTGGTAGAAAAACCTGAGTGGGCAAGTGCAAGACTTCCCTTATCACAGCAGCAGTCTCCAAGGTCCGAATTTGTCATGATGATCGCCAATCTTCGACAGAAGAGGTATTCTGGAAGAAGATACTCTGGGACCGAAAATCATTGCTCCAATTAAAAATCATTGTAATCTCAGCAAACATCTAAATGTCTGCCCCCTTTTTTAGTTTTGTGAATAACCACAGTACGGATGTTTACAAGCCTCTATACAAACTGAACAGACAGCACAAAGGGTTCATTTTGGGTGTAGACTCTTAGGTGCTCCTATACTTTGGAGGAGGGGGGAGCTGCTCTGTGCTTTACTTAATGATCATTTCCGCGCGAAATAGGCATTGCATACTCACCTCCTAAGCCAAATAAAAAGACCAATAACCCTCTTCTCTACTTACTTTGCGCACCCATAACTAAATGGAACGGTATAAAACTCGGCAAGTAAAAGTCTTGGATATAGTCAATCTAATCACATATGTAAATATAACTTGAAGAAGCATTATGCTGGCCTTGACGTAATAACACTGCAAGAACGTTCTGCACAGTCCAAGGGCCAATGTCATTGAACAAACCTTAATAAAGCGTGGCATTCACGAGCAATCTACAACTGCGAGTCACTACAAATTATTAACTGGCAATGCATGGACCTAGCAGTGGGAAGGAAGATAGAGATAAGGAGGGAGGCAGGGAAGATGTACGAGTGGTGCATAAGAACAACGGCGAGTCACTAAAAATTATTAACTTTGGACCGAGCATTGGGAAGGAAGATAGAGAGAAGGGAGGAGGCAAGGAAAATGTACGAGGTACATAACAACAACGGCGAGTAACTACAAATTATTAACTGTGGACCGAGCATTGGGAAGGAAGATAGAGATTAGGAATGAGAAAAGGAAGATGTACGAGGCGTGTACATCGCAACCAGAGATGCCTGGAACGTGAGAGCAGCTGACACACGATGGGAACCGCTCCTAGCAAAAACAATCCCCAGCAACTTGCGCCGGGACATCGCTGTGGCAGCGTTCTGACTTCTGAATGGCCACAGGACATGACTACCTCCAGGGCTCCAGAGCCACCTCCTCAGGGTAGGTATCGCTGAGTCATCCGAATGCCCCCTCTGCCTTCAAGGGGAGGGGAATGCCGATAACCTATTCAGCTGAACTGGCATTCAGGTAGAAAACCGAACTATAATTCGACACAGGAGGGATTTGCCCAACTCTATTACGCGGCACGGCATCAAATGGCCTACCAGTCAAGGACGGGCGTTGGCTGAAGAAGAAGAAGAAGGTACAGGTATAGGACAGGGAAGGTTCAGGTAAATTACAAAAAATTAGTTACACACAACAAACAAACTGCAAAAATAGGCACAAATTACGTATTCAAACATCTCGATTTTTTTTTTAATCAACGCACATAGGTTACTGGTTAATGGCCGTCAGAAAACGGTTGACACACACCACTCACCAACCCTGCGATCATAGATGGGCACTGATCCAACGTTTGCTTGTCTTTTAATCCCTTTCTGTTTCAAATTTGACTTCAGAAGCTTTCTGCACCAGGTCCTAAACAAAATGGAGAATTAACAGAACCAGTGGCGTATGGGAACACGTAAGCTAAAATTAACTAAAGTGAGTTGTAATACATAATTTGCCAGATCTAACAGTGAGTGGTAAGTGGATTGGTTAGTAGAATTCAATGTCGCCCCTGATTTTATTTTACATTTAACATTTGGTCAACTGATCTTGCACTCCCCCCCCCCCTCCTACCCTAAAAAATATTTAAAAGCGGCACTGAGCAGAACTCTGGCATTCACTGGAAAAATACCATTGAGCGACACTGGTATCGTCGCTAAGGGAAACTCCCACTAAGGGTACGCTTTCCGGTGTAATGGTAGATGATCGGATAGATCATAGAAAGGAGTGCACTATCGGTTGCATTCCTACCTTAAAAACATATACTTGATGAAAGACAAATAACGTTTTACCATAGTTATATAACAGAAAAGTTTTACTCCTTGCAACGAACGATTAGGCGTCCAACTCTGTCTCTGTCCAGGAGGTCATAACTTTCTAGTGACAGTTGCCTTCTGACTTCACAGAACTTGACTGGGAGAAGAAACTCGAAGTCCAATGACGGGTTATGTGAATTCGAAACCGAAACAGATGAGTAAAATATGTTTGTCCAAGGTAGCCTCCATAGTAATTGAGACCAGAGCCGTGGCTAGCATTGCAGGGCTCTAGAATCCGCGGGTTGGTGCGATATTGTGCAGCAGGCCAAGACTCTATAATATGGACTGGCAGCACCATGGGGGTAAGGACCTAAGGTAAGTAAACTTGGGTAAGTACAAAGGTAAGGTAATGTAAGGTCTTAGGCGCCCATTCCATTGACCGGCTAGGGCTATTTCCAAAAACAGTGACGTGGTAGCAGACATTCAAGACAGGTTGCGTTTCCACCGATCTCGCATTGCAGAATGCAAATGACATTGACGGAAATTAGAATTTTGTTTGTTTCCATTCTGTCGTCCACGTGCCTATTGTGTGAGTATGAATCGATACGGAATGTAATCAACTGAACCGTAAAACAGATGCACATCAAACTACTTAAAGTGATTGCTCATTGAAGCATTAAAAGTATAGTGAGTTTTCGCAGTGCCATGCAACTGAGGCTCGCTCTGACTCTGACCTCTAGTAAACCATTATAAAAGGATAATTTTCTCATGGCGCAAACACAATAGACAGTGCCAGACCAATAGAAACGTCAGGGGGAGTCCCTAATTGGCTAACTCAATGAAAAATATAGGCTTTTGATGGTTTCTTTAGCCCTTAGTAAATCACTCTTCATCATATTGCATTATTTTGCAAATCAGCAACCTTCACTATTGTCCTTCATTCAGAAAGGTTTGGGTTTTTTTTAAAAAATGGGTAAGCAAATGCAGCCTATCTATCGCCCCTTGACTTTTTTCTAGCATATAAATACTCAAATAGGATGCACAGTATATAATGGTAAAAGCACAGTAAATTCTGAGACCCAACAAAAAGTGTTAAAATTAATTCAAACAAATTGCAAAACAATAAAAACATGTCCACGAATTCCATTGGCCACCGCACATCAGCCGATCCACGCTTATTGGCTGCCCAGTTTAAGTGGGCAGTTTACCCTTTTTAAAGAGATGTCATTGCTTAAATCAATACTGAATAGTGATTTTGTTATTAGTACTCACATAGCAGGTTGCCTATGATGACTGGTAGTAATGCAAATATCCACCAGTTCAGCAAAGTTGTAAATAAACACTAAGTGCCAAACGCGCCCGAACTTAATATGCAGTGTTTGCAACTTTGGGTACCGAACACTGGGAATTTTAATATTTCAAAGAGTCGTTGTTGTTTTGACGTGCTTTATAGTAATTTTTACTCAAATTACTCGTCACTACATCACTACGAAACGGAATGATAGACAAGTTTTTAAAGACCTCGACTTACGGCCGCCATTTTCAAACTTGCAAGAACCTAACCATAGAGTACAGATTTTAGATGAATTTGGTTAAAAACAGTTTATGTTTTAAATAAATATTATTGTAAAAACGTATTATTTTGTTTAATAACGTTATAATTATATTAAAAATATACATCAAATTATTTTATCCACTTCTACTCAACTTTATTATTGTCCATGAAAGTGACTTTCTTTGACCTCTGTCGTCAGCTGAGTTTTGAATATTTCTCATTTTTCTTCCAAAAGAGCTAGAAATGTCACTTAAAAAACTCAGTATTGATGCTCTCAACATTGCTGACAAGCGTGTTCTCATTAGGTAAGTAGAAACATTTAGTCGTCGTGTGTATTTTAATAATCAGCGGTATAGAGCAGACCTAACCATAACTTGTGAGAGTCGGCAAAAATTATGTTTCAATGCTTATAATGCTGGAAGTCTGTAGCTATGAAAATGCTTGGTGTTTTTATTGGCTTCAGCAGGGCTTTATATCAAAGCGCATTATTCGGTCATGTGCCAGTTGTGCCAGTCGTCAGTTGTGCGCAACAATAGCTATGCAATGTTGGTGTTGGTGCAGGTAAGCCTACTTAGTCAGCAAAGGGGTTCGCAACTTACAGGCATGTAGTTGGGGGGGGGGGGGTTACACCTCACACCCCCACCGACGAAATGTTATTGCAAATGCTTAAAAAAATAAGCAAGAGGTTCAAAAATACAATGAACTAGGTACTAGGTAGCTCAGGCTTAAAACCCCCCTAAAAAATCTATACCTACCTCACTGGGGCTTACTACTTATCAAAGCCGCTTCAAGAAACCCTCATGATTAGCGTTGCTAACAAGGGCCGTACCGTCAACTGCCTAAGAGGAGTGCTTTGATTAAAATTATGCGGAATAGTTAATTGCACGGCTCTTTGTGGTACCACTAAATCAACTATGCGGTGATCGATCGATTATTGGCAATCATTAGCATTACATGGTTCTGTCAACAACAAGACATAAAGATATGAGGGTTCTGAGAAAATACGCTGTAGCTGAGATGATCGAGGCATTGGCTACAAAACTCAGCATATAGCCCTAACTCCGCTAGATTGGCTTAGTAATAGAACAAAAAAAGTCAATATTTATTTATTTCTAATGCAATTTGTTACAGGGTTGATTTCAACGTCCCGCTGAAAGAAGACAAGATCACAAACAATCAACGTATTGTAGCCGCTTTGGACAGCGTACGATATGCCCTGGATAAGGGAGCAAAAAGTGTAGTTTTGTGCTCTCACTTGGGACGCCCTGACGGTTCTCGCGTTGAAAAATACTCTTTGAAACCCGTTGCAGAAGAACTCAAGACTTTACTCAATAGGTGAGATATCGTAGCCTACTTGTTTACACATTTGTTTACAGTTCTGTCATATCAGAATTATGATATAATTCGCGCCTAGCCTACAGAGACGACTGAAGAGGTCAATCGGATTCATCCATTAAATTGATTGAATGTTTTTTTTGTTTTATTTAATGAATGTATCCGATTAACCTCTTCAAACGCCTCACTAAGTCACCTAATAGGTACTTGTGTCGAGTTGCGATACGTCTCCGACCGTAAGATGTGTATAGGTACTCGCACAAGTAGAAACACGCTACCACCTTGCCACCGAAGTCCATTTAATTAAAGAAACAAAAATACCATAAAACCGGCAATTCAACAACTGCACTCTACTGCACCCATGGTCGTAACAGTTACAATAACAGCACAAAAAAATGTTGATGTTACAGGGAGATTACCTTCTTGAATGACTGTGTTGGGGCTGACGTTGAAGCTGCCTGCGCCGCACCTGCAGCAGGGTCAGTCATACTGCTAGAAAACCTCAGGTTTCATGTGGAAGAGGAAGGCAAGGGAGTCGATGCTTCGGGAAGCAAGGTAAGTCCTAAGAATATTCCTAAGTTGTTTGGCTTGTTTTTGTTTTTTTTAAAAAAGGTTAATCGCGTTCAAACAATTTAATGAATGTATCCGATTAGCCTCTTCAATCGCCTCACTAAGTAACCTAATAGGTACTTGTGCCGAGTTACGACACGTCTCCGTTCGCAAGGTGTGTAGAGACTCGCACAAGTACAAGAACGCTACCACCTTGCCACTGACGTCGCTGTAACTGCACTAAGAACAAGATGGGAAACTTTGTAGATAAGGGGTTCATAGGTTCAGACATCACACAAATCCTGTGAGCTTGATAGTTCATTTGGGAAGCCGCTAGTGAAGCGCATGGCTTTAGCCCTAATTACACATACCGAGTGCCCTGGCCGAGCTATTGGGTGGAGGATTAGGTCGAGAAATTAGAACATGGTTCTATCTACTGGGCCGCTCCAAATCACTATACCAAGTACTGACTCGGCCGGCTGATGACACTGCGATTTACTCGGTAGCTGTAATTTGGGCTTTAATGGTACATGTCAATAGTAGGTAGGTTGTTGATCTATAGGGAGCGCCAGACGGAATTGGAGCGAAGAAAGCCTGGTTTCAGCAGTTAAGGAAAACCACGATTCGATTGGAGGATATGAGACAACTGTCCGTTCGAAAGCGATTAAGAGCTGTCATTCATGGGCAGACACAGAGGAACCGAGTTCTATGATAAGTGCAGAGCTACAGTTAGGGTAGCTTTTTATCGGTGCCATTAATTATTTTTTAGATCAAAGCCACCCCAGAGGCTGTGAAGACATTCCGGGAGAGCTTACGAAAGTTGGGAGATCTTTATGTTAATGACGCCTTTGGTACTGCCCATAGAGCCCACAGCTCCATGCTGGGTGAAGGTTTTGAGCAGCGCGCGTCTGGTTTTTTGCTCAAGAAGGAGCTACAGTATTTTGCAAAAGCTTTGGACAACCCTGAAAAGTAAGTCATTTGAATTTAAAGTACATTAGAGTAGATATTTAATTACTAATTATGTAGAGTTGTAGAAAGATGATTTTGTGCTTGCAGATGGTTTTATTGTTCTCCTACTTGATGGTTCAGCCTTTCCCGAGCTCGGTTAGGAAGTTTCCTTTCTTGAGTAAGATGTTGGATGTAAAGTAGTGGTGCAGTAGTAGTTGATGAAATATGGTAGGAAGACTTGGTATTTTAGTTAGAACTTATATAAAGATTATAAAGTAGTGGCAGTTGGTTGCAGTTGTGAAGAGTGTGTACTTGAAAGTTAGAAAGTGATTCAACATGAACAGGTGGCGCACGAGTCGCCAACGAATAAGTTAGGTGCCAATATTTAAATTGTGACTATAGAGTTTAATCGGTGAATATAGTACTATAGTATACTATAGTATTGCAGTGAGACAATAGGCTAATTGAAAATTTTTGAAAACCTATTTTAATACATTTATTTTACACCCCTTAATATTATTATTTTCTGTTAAAAAACCTTCTTTAGTAGTGGAAAAAATATCTATAACATTGATAGTTACATGACTGTAGAATGTGACGTCATTTGTGATGCCGCAGAGTAGCCGCGAATGGAGAAGAATGGGAGAGTTACTAGTACTAGTATTTTTATTTCCGGAATATGACGTCATTTTATTGTCACCCATGTCTGCCGACGTTGCAGCTAAAAACACCCACATTTATTTATTTATTTTTACTACAATTTGTATTTACCATTTTTTCTTGCCAAAAACGTATTGTATTACTATTTATCAACATGTATATGCTACATTATCCAGCATATTAATTATATGTTATTGTTACAACAATAACAAGTAGCCTATTAGATACGACTCGTTTCAGGACATAATTTAAAGGGCAGGGTTATTTACAGCCAGGTTGATGGCGATCGTAGATAAGCAGAGTTCCAGAACGGCTATCGCAAAGACATAAGTTTGTTTTGACTTGATTCAGTTACGAGACCTTTAGTTCCTAATTTGGCCCGCTCTACACTTACTTATTTTAATTGCAGACCCTTTTTGGCAATCCTGGGAGGTGCAAAGGTGGCTGACAAAATCCAACTAATCAATAACTTGCTGGATAAAGTCTCGGAAATGATTATTGGTGGTGGCATGGCTTACACGTTCCTCAAAGTCTTGAAAGATATGAAAGTAAGTAAATTATGTAAAGATAAATTATTATAATGATATTATATGAAATTATGATAAAAATATTAATAATCCTCTAAAAAAAAGAGATTAAATAAAGATTTTATGGAATAGCAGCAAGTTTGCAATGTAAATAGTGTGTGACTCCAATTTGTAACTTCTATAAACGTCAAAAGACTATTCCCTTGCATCGCGAAAATAATCGATTGCGCCAAAAATAAACCGCTTACCACATACGTCCTACCATGGTAAGTGGAATGCAACAAATGCTGTCCTTTACCGTGTATTTCAAAAGATAAGCATAAGCAAACAAAAGCCGCGCAATATCCTTTGGATTCCACACCATAAGATAACCTACTCTTCGTGAGAGCCGCCTTTATTCGTATTTGCATCTAATACTAATGGGTTCAGTAATAGGCAAAAAAAACATTAATTTTTAATTCTACTATTATTCAGATTGGAAACTCCCTATACGACGAAGAAGGAAGTAAAATCGTGAAGACTCTGATTGAAAAGGCGGAAAAGAATGGTGTCCTCATCCATTTGCCCGTGGATTTCGTCACTGCTGATAAATTTGACGAAAAGGCTGCTGTTGGAGAGGCCACTGTTGAGGCAGGTATTCCTGATGGCTGGATGGGACTTGACGTTGGACCCAAGACCAGGGAGCTGTTCAAAGAGCCTGTACTCCGCGCCAAAGTTATTGTTTGGAACGGGTAAGTGGTATTTGATATCAGAATAAATAGAACGCCAGTGGTAATCTTCTTCTGAGGTCACAATCAAAACTATTGGTTGGCGGCAAGGCCTTGTACATCATTCTCCAGCTCTCTTGTTCCTGCGCCTTCCTCTTCCTCCTTCAGTTGATCCATGAATTCCTTCTTCGGCCGCCCTTTGCTATTGGTTCCTTCCACTGTGCCCTGTATGTGGTAATAGGAAAGCTCTCTCATCACATGCACCAAGTTGGTCATTCAAAGACTAGATTAGAGTTTTATAAAGGAGGTGAGTCATTCTATTCCACCGAAGATATTTTTGAATTTCATAGTCCTCCTTCTTGGACCAATCGGGGTACGGCAATGTCGGAAATTTTTGTTGTTCAGAAGAGTCCAAGGCGTGGTTTAATTGAAGCTCGACGTGGAAGGTGGACCGTTCAATTCAAAGTGTAACATGTCCTTGGGCGGGAGCAAATGGTTCATCTCTCCTGTTTAGAACACTAGACTAGATGATAATATAGATGAATATAGACTCATGATAGACTCATAAATTTTTAACCTCTTTAAAATCACAGAGCTGGTTGAGATGCAGGGTAGTTGTTTCACTAAGTCTCAGTGAAACATGTTTTTTTTTAGTACTACGTTTGGCGCTTGTTACGTCATTTGTTTTATCATTTGTAACCAACCTAGACTTGTCAGTGGGATTATTCGCAGCTACTCATTGACCATCCTATGCACTCCTTCCAATGCCCATCAGATCCGATCAAGTGTTTGCATATTCTGACAGGCTCTGTGCAATTCCAGCTCGGATGCACGCGTTTATTGAGACCACTGATGTATGACACTGGGGGCACATTGCCAATTTTATAGTCTTGACATAATCGCTGCATGTTTCAGCAAACTAGATGGCCAGCGGCTGAATGCAAGAAGTGACAGTTAATGTTTTGACGTTATAGACATTCTTCTGATTTTTGCAGACCTGCTGGTGTATTCGAATTCGATAGCTTCAGCAAGGGAACCAAGACTCTGATGGACGCCGTAGTGGAAGCCACGCAGAAAGGTGCCACGACGATTATTGGCGGTGGCGATACTGCCACGTGTGCTGCCAAGTGGCAGACTGAAGACAAAGTTAGCCATGTCTCAACTGGTGGTGGTGCCAGCTTGGAATTGTTAGAAGGTAAGCCTAGGAAAAATTTTCAGAGAAAAGGAGCCGAAGTTTTCAATTTGTGCATGAGGCATTCTTATTATTTTCTACTGGTTACGCCCTTTGATGACGGCCTCAACGTCAAGCAAGGAGGTCGTGAAGTCCTCTTGTAGGAAAATTGAGTTAGTTGTACTGTCAAAAAAGAGTGCTCTGTACTTACTTTTACCGCGCCTTATCCTCATGGAGGGTCGGCGGCTCTGTAGCCTAGGACACATTTTCAGGGGAAAGGTATCGAAGTTTTCTATTTGTGCAAAAATAATTTTTATTATTACCTACTGGTTACGTTCTTTAATGAGCATTTCAACTGTTTCAAGTCTGAAGGGCGTAAAGCCCACTTGTAGTGAAATTGAATTAGTTGCACTGTCAGAAAAGAGTGCTCTGTTGTTTGGTGCACTATTTAAGGCTAAATGTACATATGTCTAGTCAAGACTATACTTCGCGGCCCTGCGCTCTCTTTCGCTAGTCTGCGACGCCAAGGGTCGCCAGATCCACCTCGAGGTCGGCCAGCCATCGCATCTATGGTCGTCCCACTCGTCTTCTCCCTTGGGGCACCTTGTGTAAGGCTGCTCTTGTTGTCCTATTGTCTGGCATTCGTTGCACGTGCCCTAGCGACCTGATGGGGGCTCTCGTGATTTCAGCTACTATATCGTAGGTTCCCGGTATATCGCGTAGAGCTCATCATTTCTACAGATACGTCACTCTTTCTCTCCCACCCTCTCTCCCTGATTTTGTATTGTTTTAGGTTATGATATATTTCGGATGGAGACTTTGATTGATTAATTGTTAATTTTTTTTTCTCTTTTACAGGTAAAGTTCTTCCTGGAGTTGCTGCTCTCACAGACGCCTGAACGGAACTTGTGTCGTCGAGTCTTCGGTAGCTCGTATACGAAATTCCTTAAATTGCAACATATGAATCTTGTAGCTGTTTAACTGAGGTCGGCCGTCACTTGTGGATGTAAACAAGCTAGAGGCTCTCTCAATTATGTATTTTTATGTATTTGTGTGCAGAATTTTACTAAGACAAAGCGTAAGAAGCAATTAGATTTGCAAATTCAGTGTACAGAATTTCTTGGTTTGTAAGTCAACCACTTTTATTGACTGGACAAAAGGGTTCCAGTGTGCAATATTCTATACTAAAATGATTGATTATTTTGTTTGAGACGTCCATTTTATTTTTAAGCCCAAAACCTTTGCAAGTGGACTAGGCTATATGTTGTAGCCTATAGCACCATGCCTAGGTTTCTCTCACATTATTTACAATTATTGTTTTAATGAAATATACACTTTTTTTAGTTGTTAAGTTAGTTTGATTTGTTTCTATCCAGTGTCTTTAAGTTCGGGGGTTTTAATTTTGGGCGGAGTATCCGTATGTATACAATCTAGGACCTTACATACTTGCTGTCACGGAGAAGAAAAGACTGACTCAATTGGGAGCTTGTCTGCTCTGCTTATAATTTATATACACTGTGTACATTTACTGCAGACCTGCAGTATGTTAGTCAGGTCAGTATATAAAAATACAATACTGTGAAAAAGAAGTGATGTAAAGCAGCTGTTAGAAGAGAGTATGATGTTGAGGAATGATTGTTAGAGAAAATAGGTATTAGTCGGTATGCGCAGAAATTGTGAGAATGGCTTCTAGACGAGGTCTCGGATGACCAAGGTAGCAGTAAAGTGACTAGTTAACTAAATTGAGGGTCTATATAACTGCAAAGGCTTTCACGGCCGGAGTCAAATGAGGAACCAGTAGAATCCGGGCTGATGGGCCGTGGTCGAAGTGAAAGTGAACTTCCAAACGTTTCGTCAACATCTGCGGTCGACATCTTCAGTGGAACTGCGTAGACTTCTAAGATTGTATCTCGGAGGCTCAGCAGCGACTGTGAGGGCAGGAGGTTGTGTTCTGAAATGTATACTAAGATGCGGGATGGTGGGGGGTGGAGGCGGAGTCATCCTCGCTCCTGATTGGCTCCCTACTACCTCAACCTGATTTCCGGATGATGACACCAGTTTCTTTGCTGTAGTCTTCTTTAAGGCTGGATACCAAATTCTATTGACCTTTAATCCTTCTTCTTTCCTATTGAAGTTGGATACAGTGCACGAGAAATAGCCCGCGCCATCCGACCCCGCATGAATAGATCCGCTCGGCAAGACGCACCCCCAAGTACTACTGGCCTATTCTGCCTTCCATTCATCAAGGGAGTCTCAGACCGTATAGGTAAACTCTTCTTACGGCACAATGTGAAGACTATTTACAAGCCTACGAGTAAATTAAATAGTTTGTACAGATCAGCCAAAGATAGCCGGGACCCGATGACGTCAGCAGGTGTTTACAGGATTCCGTGTTCGTGTGGAGAAGTCTATATAGGTACTACGAAACGAAGCTTAAAAACCAGGATTGATGAACATAAACGAAACTGCCGTCTTCTACAGTCGGAGAAGTCTGCAATCGCTGAGCATGTTCTAACACAAACCGGTCACATAATACAATTTCAAGATGCTACAGTACTTTCTACAACTTCTTCATACCACCCTCGGTTACACAGAGAGGCTATAGAGATCCACAAGCACCCGCATAACTTCAATAGGAAAGAAGAAGGATTAAAGGTCAATAGAATTTGGTATCCAGCCTTAAAGAAGACTACAGCAAAGAAACTGGTGTCATCATCCGGAAATCAGGTTGAGGTAGTAGGGAGCCAATCAGGAGCGAGGATGACTCCGCCTCCACCCCCCACCATCCCGCATCTTAGTATAAATTTCAGAGCACAACCTCCTGCCCTCACAGTCGCTGCTGAGCCTCCGAGATACAATCTTAGAAGTCTACGCAGTTCCACTGAAGATGTCGACCGCAGATGTTGACGAAACGTTTGGAAGTTCACTTTCACTTCGACCACGGCCCATCAGCCCGGATTCTACTGGTTCCTCATTAAATTGAGGGTCATTTCATAATGGATATGAGGCCACTACCCGGAATTTTTAGCCAACTACTGCCTGTTTGTAATAATTTGTAGAAACGGCCAGGCGCTAGAAATTGTAATGAGGAGGCTGTTTACAAACATGGCCAACTCCAAGTTGTAGAATTTTTCAGGAGAGCGGATTTTCTGTTGAAAATTGCATTAAGTTTATAGCTAACCCTAGACTTCTCAGCGCTTCTGTGCGCAATCAGGCTGCTGTTATCACTTAATTTTACAGCGTGCAGGTGGACATTAAAATTTTCTGCAAGGTCGGATCAAAATCCCAATTTGTGAAAAAAATGGAGTTGGCCATGTTTGTAACCAAGCTCCTCATATAATCTCAATGATTTTGGGTGCACATCAAACGACAGTTTGTTCGATAACTTCACCTTATACCTTGATTTAACAGTTCTTCTAAAATATTAAATCTCTCCCCACTCTCCGCTTATTTTATGTTAGCGAAACTTTACTTCGTAATAATAACCCCGCGCTTCCTTCTCCGCGGCGCCAAAATCCAAACCAGTTTTTTTGAAAAAAAAATGATAGAAAATTCACGCTGAAATGCGCGCATTGCGTGCCCTGCCAGTATTGCTGTGTGGTAACATGTTGGTCTGACCTATCTAGAATTTACCTCACCACCAGTGACGAGTGACGTCAGGTGGACAACCCCCCCCCCCCCAGATATCGGGAATTTATCCATAGGAAAATTATTTACCATGGAATTACTCATTTTCTCTATCTAGGCTATACTAATTTTGATAAATTGGAAAGCATGTTCGAGTAAAGTCGGACCGGTTCTTTCTATTGGCTATGATAACATACTAGGTTACAATTTTGTAAAATGTTCATAAATGGTTTTTAGTCCATTGTCAGCATTTTGTCAGCAGTCACAGAGCTAGGCTATAGCCTATATATAGCCACTTATTTATATGGTATATACGGTACACAATAAAAAAATAAGTAAAAAATCTTTTAACAAAGATTTAATATCTCAACCGTTAGAGAAGAAAATTAACAAGCTATAGTTGCCATAGCAACCACAAATAATAGAGGAGGCTAGTTCATTTCAATTTATACTTTTATATATATTTGGCTTGACGCGAGTCCGTTTGTATAGCCCTCGTGAATGATGGCCAGCTTAAGAAAGCAAGTACGCCGTAAAGTAAAGCCGATTTGTAGAAAACATACCGTACGGTATATCCAGAACTGCACTGGTAACCATGCTGTTAACACTACCTACACTACCTATATTTTGCTTTCCTATTTATAGGCCCTAGACTACGTTAGTATATACAGTATACATACTGTATAGGCCTAAAGGAACGCTTTGTGCATGATGGTCGAAATGTTCGATTTCTTGATTTCAACGGATTTACGCATTTTGAGGTCCCAAGAACTAAAAGTTTTTTTTACTACATTCCTGTCTATTCGTATTTGTGGATGGGTGGTGGATTTTGATGATGGAATGTATAAGTTCACAAAAATCATATCTCAGACGATTTTTATTATTATTTAGGGCTAACTCAAATGGGGGGGGGGGGTGGATTACTCTTCAAAAAAAGAATTATTCAAAAACGGCTACAAAATGATTTTTAATGAGATTCATCAAATGTTCGACTTCGATAGCGTAGTTATAGCATATAGAGAAAAAGCAGGGTCTGCGGAATCTCCCTACACCTGCAGCCTGATCGAGGCGATTATAATACCGGTATTTATTTAATCCCCTGTAAAGAGTGTAAAGAAGATAATTTTACGGAAAGTGCTATACAAAATTTGTTTGTTTACAGTTATAATCCTAGGGTATTTATTTAACCCAGGTATTATAATCGCCTCGATCAGGCTGCTGATCGGCCAGAGCCGAAAGGGATTTTTTTAATTCACAGATGATAATATTTATTGCTAATTGATAAATAAGAAGGCTGCTACGGCGCTACGCTGTCTTTAGCTTGAGCAGCGAAATTGCATACTTATCTAATGCAGGTTTACTAGCCGCCATATTGATAACGGACTTAACGGAATGATGCTTCTCAGTTGCCATGGAGACAAGAAAGTGGTACCCAAATCACGCACCAGCACCAGCGCCACCAACAGTCTATCACTCTATCTAGAGAGTAGAGACTCTTAGTCATTGCTTTCAATGTAAACAAAATTATTATTTCCGACAGAATTTTCACAATTTTTTATTTTGAGTTCACACCAAACAAATTTTATATTCAATTTTTACCGAAATATATGAGGTATGTTTCTTGGGGTTTCAATCAAGTTTACAGAAGCAAATGAAAGCCGAAAGGGGTTATGGCATATGTCAACTTACATTCTTACAAGTACACAGAATATCCATCAAACAACACCTAAGTTTACATTCCATCCTCTTCATGTCAGGGATGTACTTCCCGTCTTAAGCCTTGCGAGTTTGTTTGAATATGAAAAAAATGAATAGTAGGCTTAATGGACTTTTTTATGGAAAATGTTAATAATGGGCTTAATGAGCTTTTTAATATTTAGATCTAGGCCTATTTGCTTGCAACCTAGACAAGTTGTGGCACAAGAAGATTGGAAACGAAGTTATAACACCTGTACAGTATATCAAATAGCTTGGGATCACTATTGATAACCGTCTCAATCTAATGGACCACTGTGCTGAAGTACTTTCCACTCTAAAGACGAAAATCGGCGTTGTGAAGAGGCTATGGCTCCTACCTCGAAGATGTAGAATTAATTTACTCTTTTCAAATCAATCAATCAATCAGTCTTTGTCCATGACCCACCAAGGTGGGATAGACGGCGTCCAAAACAAAAGAAATCTAGAACAGAAACAAAAACAAACAAAAAATTTCATGCGGAAGCATACGTTAGATGGAGGGAGGGGGGGGGGGGGTTATGTTTGAGCATCCCAGCTTATTTCCCTGAACTCGTCCAAGCTGTACAGTGGACATTCTTTAAGTTTCCTTGTCACCACGGCCTTGTATCCTGAAAAATCCTTATTAGTAAGGCTGATGGGTAGTATCTCATTGCCGAGTTTGGGAATGATGCGATGGACCTACTCAGCCTGCATCCGGGCAGATCCAAACGGTGAGCATTTCTTGTGTTATGCAGATGGACAGTATTTCTTTCAGGGAACAGTTCTATGTTGGCTTTAATGTGCAGTAAGCATGAAAGAATATACTGGCTGTAAACCGTTGGAATGCCCATAGATGCAAACAGAGGTCGGCAGTGGTCTCTCCACCCGCTGGAAGCCACAATCCTGACAGCCTTTTTCTGTAACAAAAGAACATCGGCCACACCTGCAGAGTGACCCCATAAGAGTATGCCAAAACATTGATTAAACCACATGTGAATTATTGTCAATCACTATTTGTCCGTGCGCTCGTCCACATTACAAACCAAGTTCAAATACTCCAAAACGATGGATTGAGAGCGGGGTAAAGGTTCAGTTTAGCTAACCCACATAAAATCACAAAATTTGGTTCTATATCGTTGATTTAGCTTTAAAGAAACCCATTTCCGAAAGAATTAAAGGTCGAAAAAGTATTGTTTTTCAGTTACAGCCGAATTTAGTTCTAACTTTTGCATGGGCAGGTATAGGGACAAATTGCTCACAAAATTTTTTTATGGAAGGAACATTGTCAGAGGCATGTAAATAAGACAACCCTTGCTTAAAATATGAATTCCCTTTCAAATGGGACGTTTTCCCTCCATATTAAAAGCATTTTCATTCGACTTTTGATACGGCGGGGTAGCTAAACTAGACCTTTACCGAGAGCGGCCCTAAATATTCGAGTAGCGAGGGAGGTTCCACGAAAAGTGTTATATGAGCAAATTGGAGTTATTCCACTGGTTGGTTTAATGTACATTCATGTAATAATTCTGTTGCACAAGATAAAACTGCGAGAATGTCCATTTTATATGGTTGACAAGACTCGAAGAGTAAATGAAGTTCACTCATACAGATACAATACACGCCGAGCTAGAAACTTTTATTAATTGTCAAATTCTGGACTTGACTTAACTTGAGTTAGGTTGGCGCGTCCAGCCCGGAGGGACTTTTGGCCGCTGCCACTACACCACGCCACCTCAAATTCAGGAAGTGGAAGAAAATCAATCTTTAATGAATGGGTATCAAAATACAATCAACTGAGTTACGAACTAAAGAACATAACCGAGATTGCGAAATTTAAAGGGGCCCTGACGAAGAAGATCAAAAAAAATTAAGAAGATGAGAAATTGTTGAGAAATTAGCAGCTGCTGCTGCTACCATGATCAACAACAACAACAACAACAACACAAACCATTCTTACAGTTGCCAATGGAGATCCGGAGGACAATAATTGTAATTATATCAATGATCAGGGAGGGATCAATTGTGGAAAAAACATAATAGTTTGTTTAGGAAATTACGAGGTCATATTTTTACACCACTTTGACGAGAGCTAGGGGTTGACAAGAGCAAGTATGTTCGGAGAGACGTGACGAAGTAGTTGAATACGGGATGATAGGCCCTGATCGTTCTGAAATCGTACTTCCAAACGTTTCTTCAGCATCTTCGGTCGTCATCTTCAGTGGAACTTTGTAGACTTCTATGATTGTATCTCGGAGGGACACAGCAGCAACTGTTTCGTTTTCAGGATGCTGCAGTAATATCTACAACTGTTTCATATTACCCCCGGTTACACAGAGAGGCTATAAAAATCTAAAAGCACCCGCAGAACTTCAACAGAAAAGAAGAACTGAAAGTCAACAGAATGTGGTATGCAGCATTAAACAAAACTACAACAGCCTGGCGGGGGAAGTGAGTCTGTTTATTAACTTGAGGCACCCTAAGGGCAGACTCCTTCACCTCGGAGAGAAGGGGAGTTGACTGACAGGGTGGGCCTCCTGATTATAGTGGATTCCGAGCCACATGGAAAACATAGTAAAGTCACCCGATCAATTCGGAGGTGACCAGGACGTTATCATGTCCCACCATGTTCCCCTGCCAACGCTGATCACACTAAAAAGTTTGCCACAGTTTGAGACACGCTCTGCTCTCATGGATTTAACTTGGTGACGTCGTTGGCAAAGCACAATATCTACGGTCCCTAAATTAAATTTTCCATTCGCAGATAATGCCGTGTCATGTGAAAGGCTGCTCCAACCGTGGAGGAATCCCTGGAAAACTTGCCTTCCACCGGTTTCCTAGATGCCAGAAACTAACTGAGCGATGGAAAGTTCTTTGCCAAATCCCGAAAGCAGCGAAGCATCCCCGCATTTGTTCATCTCATTTTACAAAGGATGCCTTTATCAGGGACCTACCTGCCGAGTTATTAGGTTTGTCTTACAATTACATGCTAGAAACAAAACATCATTATTCTGACTCCTTTACTTATATAACTTTTAATTTTAAATCGGATGAATATAAGTTGTAGGCCTATCTATTTATTTTATATATTTATTTGTATTTATCGAATGCATGTCGAATAATATTAAGGCACTATATACCCGGGTATTGTCATCCGCCATGTTGTATCCCAAATTTCCTATATGGTAAGTATTGTAAGAAAAGTAAAAGATTGAAAAATATTGAAAAAAACTAAAACACGTTTTAGTAATTTTTTTATTAGACTTCCCTAATTGGTAGCACGTTTTTTAAATAATAATAAATAAACAACGATAAATTTCTAAAAATAACTAGGTAAACACCCAATGCTTGGCTTATACACCAGACTTATAATGGATACAATATGGCGGATGACAATACCTGTCTAATATGGAGCCCTAAATAATAATAATAATAATATAAAACAGATAATATTCAGGTACATTATAATAGTTATTTAGTTATGGTACAAAACATAGAAAAACATTGCGGTGACCCCAGAATAACCCGTTATAGGGCAAGAAGAGGTAGGTATGATAAGAGTTGGAGGTTGAAGAGCCTTTGAGGGAAAGGATGGCTACAGGGAAATTAATTTTTTTGTTTATGCCTTATGTTCTGTCGATTTGAATCGAGCTAGCCTACTATATTCTAGCATTTGCACGGAAAAGGTTAATTATTGATTATTTTTATTATTATTATTGTATTATTAAGCGGTATGACTCGCATCTGCACTTGGATAAGTCATGCTTTCGCCTGTTTCATTGCGTCAATGATAAGCTTGTCTCAGATTGTCCATTATCGCTTGTTGACATCGAGAACGTATGTACCAGTTTTCCAATGGCCCAAAATTCTTACGGAAACAATAAAAATAATGTCGCATACTAACAAACTAACAGCGACTTCGGTGGCAAGGTGGTAGCGTGCTAGTACTTGTGCGAGTATCTACACACCTTGCCGTCGGAGACGTGTCGCAACTCGACACAAGTACCTGTTAGGTGACTTAATGAGGCGATTGAAGAGGTTAATCGGATACTATCTAGTGTTCGTTGAAAATATTTTGGGGGGACCCCCCCCCCTGACCACGGCCATGCCACTATGCCATCGAAGGCCATTGTTGATGCTGACTCTAGGGACAAGACAATGGTCCACAGGTCCTTCTTACATTGTTTCGTTATGTGCCATCGTTCATTTAAATCCAATTCCGCACCCAGGCATTCCCTAGTGTCTTTCAACCACTTTTATTACTTTTTTTTCAGGTCTAACTCCTAAGCTCCGAGTAAAACCAGACGCTATCCCATCACAGAATTTGCCAAAATCTGAAATTATAATTCATAGCACTGATACCTCTGAAGACCGCGTTTATGAAGAGGATAATGAAAACCCATGTCAATCTCCGGTAAAGGTAAAGAATATTTAAGTAGTAACAATTTAAGAATATCTGATATATGATTATGAGTATGTATTAAAAACATATTACAATCACTGAGAAACCAGAAGGACCACACCAAGTGCACCCTATGAAGGGGACCAGCGTCTTATAATTAATTACCAAAACATTAAAAAACTTAATAAATCGGAGAGTGGTCGAATACTCTTTAATCTTTGGACACACTAGGGTTCCCTGTCTATGTCCAAGTTCTATGCCTCGGTGCACAGGTCCACCTTCATAAACAAACAAAAAAATTGCTAGCACTCCTATTGATTAGTTCGTGTACTTGGTTAAATCGAGTTAGGTTCAAGTAACGATTGAACGCCGGCCTGGCCAACTAGCGGTGGTTGTTCTGCACTGACCGACTTACTATATAAAAATTTTCAATTTAATTTTAGGTTGATGCATGCCCTAGAGGCAATTCACGCATACTGTCCGACAAAATAAAAACAACCTTTGAGTCTGGAATCAAAATATTAATAAATAAAGAATGCGATGGATATTTTGATGATGAAGATAGCAATTTAATGGCTCCGTCTGCATCTATTAGTGAAGAAAATGAAAGCCTCGAAGATACTGTGCCCGGAAGGTCTGTCAAAGGAAACAAAAAGAAGGTTCGCAAAGTTTGCCAATCCAACAAACCTATAGATAGCCGTGAAATTAATTTAGAGTCTGAATCTGGTATCAAAACAAGGAAGAGAAAAGTAATCAGTAAACTTCCTTCATTACACGATCGGATTTTGAGGGAAAGATTGGCTGAACTGCAGGAAAGAGTAAATTGTTTAGAATTGGAAAACAAAAGACTTACAGAGGAAAACGAGACTTTACGTAAAGAAGTAAATGAAAATGAGCAAAATGTGAGAGATAGGGTGTCTTCTGCTGTTGGAAACTTTTTAAGCAAAAACCAGATTGATGCGGTTGTGTCCGGTGCGAGTTTCATGTGGGGTAAGGAAGAAATGCAAAGGATTTTGCCGCTGTTGGGGCTATCTAGAACATGGTATTCGTTTCTACGGAATTATTTGCAGTTGCCACTACCTACGAGAAAGGAGTTGGAGAGTTGGTTGACGATGGAATGTCCGTGTCGCCTGGAGTTCGTTTGTGATGTACTTCGGTTAATGGAAGCACAGGTTAGTTTCAAAAGGGTATTACGTCATATTTTCACTATGACTGGTCGCCATCTTGAACTCGTCGACTTGTCATAAAAAGTGTTAATTACCACTAAAAGGGGTATTCACTGTGTTGGGTTTACCTTAAGGGAAAGTAGGAAACTGAGGGAAAATGGAAAAATAGAACGCCACTTTGCCCGAGCCGTAGTTTGGGGAACTGCACTTGGGGAATCGAAAACGGCCATATTTTGTTGTTATTTTGCATTTGAATTTTACTTTTTATTTTTATTTAATTTAAAAAATGAGCTCTGCGACAGAAATTAATAATAAACAACAACAAAAGGAAGCATGTGGCAAGAGGTGGACTACAGCAGATGATCATAAGTTAATAGCCGGCCCAAAATTCATACGGAAACAAGAAAAATCATGTCCGACATCCGTTAGACAAGGGCCACTACAAGTAGGCCTAGGTCGATAAAAAGTCTTTCTGCAGCCTGATCATGGCGATTATAATACCGGTATTTATTTAATCCCCTGGTATTAAAAATGTTATCAAACAAATTTTCAATAGCACTTTCCATTATAAAATTATCTAGTTTACATTTTTAATACCAGGGGATTAAATAAATACCGGTATTATAATAGCCTTGATCAGGCTGCAGGACATGAAAGGAACATGGACCCACCCTAGTGAAGTTACAGATTTATGCATGTAATAATTCAGTTACGACGTTACACGATTCGATCTAAAAGAGAGATATTATATTGTTAGATCAATAGGCTACAGTTGCAATACATTAGAGACAAATAAAATATAAAAGAAGAAAGAGGTCTTACATACCTAAAAGAGAATTGAAAACAGTCATTTTCAATAGGCTGCATCTTTAGGCATAACAACATTTTATAAATCATAACAATAATAATGGAATTAATAGAATTAACTGAGCAGAATGAATAATAATAATAATTTATAATTTACATACATATTGGTTTATATTGTTTCAGATGAACAATAGCTCCTCGCCGGACAATGTCTGCATAATAACCCTTCAAATTCCTAACGACACCATACTGAAACATTTACAACCAACTACAAAACTGCCCATGGCAACTTTGAAGGGCCTGCTAAAATCGTGGGAGCAGCCAATATTCATACCAACTGAGCAACAATTTAATAAGGATCTATTAGACAACACGATAACAGCCGCAGAGGACTATGGGTACAATGTGGCGGCCGTTGTAGATCCGTCTTTTAAGAATTCACAATTTTGGAGCACTATAGTTGGTGATCATAGTGATGCCCGGTTCCCAAACCCTGTGGATCCAAAGAGAAGTATTTGGGTAGTTGCAAATGAAGAACGACTGTTGACGCATTTGCGGAGGCTGTTGGGGAGCGAAAGGAGTTTCTTTGTTGAGTGACAATTGAACACCACTGAACTTTTTTAGTCGTTTCTAAGCACATATTTACTATATTATTTGCGATATTTTACGTTATATTATATTCAGCATTCCCCATCCTATCTGAGATGAAACCTTTGGGCTATATGGCCTATATAGTCTACCATACAATAAAAATCCCTTTCGGCTTTGGCCGATGAGGTGTAGGGAGATTCCGCAGACCCTACCTCTACGCTACCTACGCTACGTACATACTGTATGTAATAAAAAATACTTCATTATTTTCCCGACCACAACATCAACACACATAATACACTCTTGTGTTCCAAACAATGTCGACTATGAACATTTACTTATTAAATTATTTTTACTTTGGCTGGACGTCATCTTGAAATCGTTGATTTGTCGTAAAAAGGGTTGATTATTATTATTGTAGATAATAATACGGGCTTTCAGTCAAATTTTAATTCATTCCTCTGCGACCAATATTAACAGAGATATGAACTATGTAAGGTTTCAATCGGCCGCCATCTTGTAACTGACTGAATAGTGGATCTAGCAGGTTAACGAACTCGATCAAGACATTTGTATGATCAATTTTTGTGCCAAGTTTCATCAAAATCGGATAATATTTACGGAAGTTAAGAGTGTTTCATAAAATCGATATACATACATACATAAATATATAGATACATATATATGTATACGGTATATAACATGTTGAACGGGGGTGGTTTTAGGCTCAGGGGGTCATGAAATGAAAAGATGTATTTGTGAAGAAATTTTCCGAAAGTCGAACATTGGTCGCCATCTCAATAGGTAGATGAATCTCCCTAAAACTGAGCTTTCTTCTTTATTTTTTACCATCCCGTCGCTTGCCAGAAATGTGCAATGTAGTAGATAGTGGTATAGCAAAAGGCGGCTATTCTACCATAGACAAATAACTAATATTTATTCCACCGACGTGGATTTTCAATGTGAATGTGTCATGACGTGGTAGCAGATATCATTCATAAGTCTCTGCCATAATATAACTTAATTTGTAATAGATAAGTTAAGTATCTACATAAAGGTCTCCTTAAAATATGACAGAGACTTATTAATGATGTCTGCTACCACGTCATGACACATTCACATTGATAATCCACGTCGGTTCGAATAACCGCCAAAGAAGTGGGCCAGCAGCCCGAGGTGTTAAAATATGCGCGGGAAATTCAAATTAATAAATTATGGGAATACAACGGAATGGCTGCATTGTTTAATAATTGAAGGAAATACTAATAAGCATTAAAATGTACAGGTAGAATTTTGAAATTTAATAAAAAATTTAATTAATGTGTCTACATCTAAGGGAGATAACTCACCAACAATGTAGGATTAATTTATCAATTTGAATTTCCCTCGCAATTTTGAACTCATTTCTTTAAAACAATTGAATACACCCGGGTATTATAATAATCCCAAGTCGCCATGATCGGGCTGCAGAGACATAAGGTACGGAAGGGATTCATAGCCCTTATTGCGCTAGGTTGTTTTATAGAATGGCCGGTGGGCTTATTCAACTGCATATTGCCTGTATAGGCTATTTTAATTTCAAAACAGAATTTTATAAAACGTAAAAATTAATTACCGTAACCTTTACGATTAATCGCTCCGATGAATCAGTTGACAATATAGGCAAGTATAACATTGTAACTTACATGAGAACTGATTTAAACATTTCAAATAGCCTACGCCTCATTCAATCGAATATCAAGGAGATCAGGGTCAAGATTCATAAAAAAGCAACAACACAAAAATCGTCATGTCAACAGCACACCAATTTTGTGGCAACTGTCTCCACTCATATATTATATTGTTCTGTAGGTAGGCTCCACTCTCCAGCGGACCTAGGCCTAATATGGCGATTATTTTTAATCTTAACTTGGGATTAAAAATGTAAACAAGATAATTTTATAATGCAAAGTGCTATTCAAAATTGGTTTGTTTAAATGTATAACCCAGAGAATAAGGTAATACTAATCGCCATAGTAGGCTCACTAGTTTTCTACTGGAGTACTACTGGGATAGAAAACTGGTTAGTAACCGGGTTGTACTATTTGGGCACCCACAATCCTGAATCCAATCTGGGATTCTGGTCTGCAGGAGTGCAGGACACCAAATCGTACGACAAAGTTGGATCGTGGTTTGCAGCTTGACACACAGAAATCAAAATACTATAACATGACAGTTAACATAAATTTGGCGCCAAATATTAAAAAAAAAGGCCGCAAAATCCAAAATATTGTCTGCGTGCCTGCCAAGTGCATCCTGGTGGTTGGAGACCGTTATCAATATGGCTGCTAGTGTAGCCTGCACAAGATAAGTACAAAATTTGGCGGGGAATCCAGTGATAAGTGTAGTCTGCACAAGCTAAGTACAGAGTTTTTGACCGGGTCCAGGTATCCGTTCTGATATGCTGCAATTTGTAAGACTTCGATATTTTTTGCGTTGGTTCTTTTATCTGATATTTGGCTTATGGTTATAGGTTACCTTGTAAGGGATATTATGGCTCCCGCCGCTCCAGTTAATGTATCTTTATAGTTTATGGGCAAGTGCCATTTGTAATTTGTGTAAACAGTAGGGCTCTATATTAGACAGGTATGAGGTTCTGTAGGGACAGTTTTGGTCACTAGGTTCGCTGACGACAAACCGATATCCATATTATTCAAAATGGCCGCCGTTTGCATGCGAAAACTAAGCTCTTACCATCTAATTAATTCTCTTACCATTTTTTATAATATTTTTACTATGCCTGGACCTTATTTCGCTGCATATAATTTAATATATATATTCTCCATGATTTATAGAAAAATATCACATCACTTTAAAATATTGCGTAATGGAGTTCTTGCGTAGTGACGTCACAGTAAGAGGGCGGAGCTAACAGCGCATGCGTGATTGCGAAAATAATGTAAACAAAATCAGCTGTTCGGTCATTGGAGGATATGAAATGCATTGAGCGCTATTGATTTTTACAGTTTTAAGTTGTTATTATTCATATTTCTAGCATTATGGTCAAGCATTGCTGCTATGGCTTGTGTAATCGTGATAGCCTACACCAGGACAGAACACATATGAGAGAGGTCCGAATTATATCGTCCCCCAAGCCACTGGAAAAAATTAAGAAAGGCAAGTGGAGGTTGCATCTTTGTGGCAGAACGAAGTCCACAATATTTAAAGTTACAAAATACACATATATATATGCATGGCCGTGCCCAGGAGGTGGTCCATGGGGTCCGCACCCCTCTCCCCCCCGAAATAAATTTCTGCAGGTAAACCTGTATGGGTTGAAGAATTTATCCATTAATTCATTAATAAATTACGTAAAAAAATGTTTGGACCCTTGGACCCCCCCCCCCCCGAAATCATAACCTGGGCACAGCCTTGTATATATGTTCAAAACATTTAGTGGACCCTAGTGGGCCAACAAAAGATTTTACAGATCCAATCGGACAGTCGATTGAGATCATGGCCGTAGCCAAGGGGGAGTTCAACCTCCTCCCCCCCCCCCCCCGTGATGAAATGGCTTGATAATAAATAGAATCGGATTTTGAGAGGAAAAATATAAACTACTATATGTAATATCCAATTAAATTTCTGAACCCCCCCCCCCAAAATCCAGGCTACGGCCATGATTGGGATCAACAATGTATATTAATATATATTGTCGTTACTTTCCAGTGGCCATGGCCGGCCGTGCCCAGGTGGGTGGTCCATGGGGTCCGGACCCCCCCCCCCCCCGAAATAATTTTTTTATGTAAACCAGTATTGCTCGATGAACATTAATTCAATAATAAATTACGTTCAAAAATTTGGAACCCCCCCCCCCCCCCCGAAAGCAAAAGCTGGGCACGGCCCGTGGCCCTACGAAAATTAACTGCTTTGGTGCTCAGATACTAAATTGAATTGTAGTGATAGTATTATGAAGAGGCAATAACCCTTTCTACGCTACTAATATTTACAAACAATATGTAATATGTAATATGTAATATGTATAAGCAAGCTTAGGCTCACATACCCATTTAAAAATCTGTTCTGCCCTCGCGGAAGTATCACAACCAATGAAATAAAATTAGATACACAAGTAAATAATATTTTTCGACAATTATTTGCAGCTACTTTGCCGCAATTTTTTGTCAGTACCCGCTCAAGTATTGAAGGAACATATAAATAGCACTAATTTGCCGTTGAAAAGCGAAAATTTCTTAAAATAAAATAAATTTCATTGGAAAGCCTATACACTCCATGTTAAAATGAGGGGGTGATGTCCGAGAATCAGGGGTACCCCCTCCCTTTCCGACAGCCCGCCATCTTTGTTTTACCTGCGCAAGAACTCCATTAAAAATCATTTTAAAATAGTATTGAGGCTTATGGAAAAATCAACACTTTGATATCATTGCAGCTGGTGCTGCCACCTACAAAATGACGCCACAAATGAACCCCATTGTCATCCGCCATGTTGTATCCATTATAAGTCTTGTGTATAAGCCAAGCATTGGGGGTTTACCTATTTATTTTTAGAAATTTATCGGTGTTTATTTATTTTTATTTTATTTTATTTAAAAAAACGTGGGGAAGTTTATAATAAAAGTAGTCAGAATGGCGTAGAGGTAACGACTCGGACTATCATCCAGAAGGTGGCTGGTTCGAGTCCCACCCGAATGCCAAAATTTTCTAGTGGTACAATTATTTATCTTCTGACTACCATGCTTCGGAGGGCATGTAAAGCCGGCGGTCCCGGCAGTCTTCCCTGACTGTCGATAGGTTAAACAGGAGGCTGTTGATGCAACCTGAAAACTCCTGTACCACGGGTAGTACCACCCCGACACGAATTTACTTTACTTATAATAAAAAAATGACTAAAACGTGTATTCGTTTTTTTCAATCTTTTACTTTTCTTACAATATTTACCATATAGCCTATAGGAAATAAGGGATACAACATGGCGGATGACAATACCCGGGTATAGGCCTATAGTTCCTTAGTAAACAGAAAACAAATGAATTATTTTCAGTTTTTTAAATATTTATTAGACTTTTAACATTATTATCATGAGTATGATTATTAACGAAGAAGGAAGTAAGTTTCCGATCATTTACTAGCTCCATAAGATTTAGGTAGGCTCCAAAGCCTAAAATTGACCTAAATGATACTGTAAATACGTAAAGATGATACCCACCGGCCATCTGCAGTAGCCTGCAGAGTAATACCCTACACTAATTACTGACTAACACTAACATCACCTGCAGTTGCTAATACCTTTCTAAATTGAACATTTGTTCTCTTATACCCCTATACTGATAATACGCGCCAATAATTTTATAATTGTAAGTGATTTCTTTTCAGGTATTAATGTGCCTGTAACAAACGAGACAAATAGAAGGGAAGAGAAATACCTGTTAAACTACAAATCTAAACGTGAACAACCGCACAACTCTCTTGGAAATAGCCTACTACCGAGTAAAAAAGTAAACAAATCGACGGCTTTCAACAGGGATAAACTCCTACAATGTGTGCGCTGTGCGAAACATTTTGCAAATCACACTGACCTTGAGGTACATTTTGAATCGCATACAGCAGAACAACTCACGCAACTTAACCCCAAAATCAATCGACTCATCATGGGTCGTACATTGCTAAATGAAGCAGCCATGGGGATAAAAACTGAAACTGAATCACAGGTGTTTAATCAATCTAACAGCACTATTGGGGATAAACAAAATACGTCTATGCAAGAAAGGAGTAAAGTATCAACCGGTAAACGTGTTACAACTTTTACCGGCAGAGATATATTTGACAAACCTGTCCAGTGCAATCGTTGTACGAAACGCTGTATTAATTCCGCTGACCTCTTAATTCATATGAAGACACATACTGTGCAACAGCTTTCCCAGTGGAAACCAAACACTAAACGATTCGTTATGCGACGTACAATCCTTAATGAAACTGAACCGAAAATACAAACTCCAACAGAAGCAATAGTACTGGAATGTGATCATTGCAGCAAGCGTTTTTTGTCGCAGACAGCCCTAGAAAGTCATTTGGTCACGCATAGGTTTAAATGCGATCTATGTAATAAAGTTTTTGCCACGAAATATACTATCATCCGTCATATTTACGAGCATTTTGGAGTGAAACGGCATAAGTGTAGAACGTGCCATATTGCCTTTTGTACGCGCAAGAACCTTAAGTGCCATTTGACGGAACATGCCGAGTGCACAAGTTATGATTGTCAGGTATGTGACGAACCGTTCCAGTTGAAGGAAGGTTTGAGGACTCACATGTTACGTAGGCATAAAAATAATGAGGAGTCGCCGGTTGTGAAGAGCAACGAAATGTTCTCCAATAGCTCAGCGCAGGAAAGTCACATGGAGATGGTTACTGTGAAACTTGAAATTGACTCTGATAAAAATGAGGGTAAGTACCTCCAATCATGTAGATGGAGTAGTTTTATTTATTTAATAAAACATTATTCGCATACAAACAATTCAATGAATGTATCCGAATAACCTCTTCAGTCGCCCCTGTCGGTACCTGTGTTGAGTTACGACAGGTCACCGATCCCATGATGTGTAGAGACTCGCCTCAAGCCCAATACAGTCAAAATCAAGCTATTTCGATCGATCTTGGCCTAGAGATACTGCATAATTGGTGAACTCGCACTTGGAGTTCACTACTGAAAAAAATCGACACCCCCAAAATTGAGAAAAGCTCCTAATAAACACAAAATGAATGTAGAAGGAATGAGTGTGTGCGTGATTTTTTTTTCTTCCCCCTTAATGCCGCGTGCGTAGCGTAAGGGGGGGGGGGAGGGGTCGCCCCGAACCCATTTCCTGAAATCGCCCCGTTTGGACGCTAACGCCTTGAGCTCGGCCACTATTTTCCCTCTTGCTCCGCTGAGTTTTTTAATCCTTTCCTCAAGGGTCGTCCTCGGTCGGCCGATGGGTCTTCTGCCTTGTGGCCTTGCTTCCGCCAACCTCCGGGTAGTCCTTTTCTCGTCCATTCTTTGGACGGGGCACAACCCTATCAGCTGTTTGTTCTCCATTCTTCTCTCTATGGAATCCACTTGCAGGTCTTGCCTGATGCTGTCATTTCGATTCGGTCCCACCTTCTTCGACCAGCAATCCGTCTTAGGCACTTCATCTGAGTCGCGTTTATTTTACTCAGGTGCTTATTGTAGGTGTCCAGCTTTCGCTCCCATAGAGGAGAATTTGCTTCAAGACTGATTGTTGGACTCTGGTCATTGTCTTCCGTTCGTCTTCTCTCTTGCTGAAAAAGGTGTTGCATATTCAGAAGTAGGCTGCTGTAGTCTTTTGGACTCGGTTTCTTATTTGGGCCTGGAGCTTGCCTGTCTGCTTCACTGCTGTGACCAGATAATTATTATAGTTCTTCGTATTTAATTTTAGTTGAGATATTAAGGCATTTATAAGTATAAAAATTGTACCTAGTAGGTATAATACTGGAGTTAAGTTAGCTGTAGTGGTGGCTTGGCAGAGGATGACCAAGGATCGGGAAGTCTTGAGTTTGCCGTAAAAGTGAGAAGCGCAAAAAAGTTTTTCATTTCCGTAAAAAACTTTATTACACATTTTTAACGTTACGAAATCCATTTTTTTCATTTGCATGTTTCTCGTAAAATTCCTGACATTCACCCGGCGATTTCTGACTGTCAGGGCGAATCCCTGACGTCTGGTAACCCTAGTTCTAAAGCGCATGGCACCACTCTAAACATTGTGACTTTGTTTCAGGCGTGGAGGAGGAAATTGGAATCAAAACTATAACAGTATCTGAAGACCCAACGGAATCAACTCAACAACAATGTAGCTATAGTCCTGATGTGGAGGTCCCATGCTATAAGTGCCAATTGTGTTTCCGATGTTTCTCCCAAAAAAAGAAGTTTGAAGCTCATGTAAGAAGACACAAAAAAACGCAATACCAATGCCATGTTTGTTTGAAAACTTACATTCGAAGAAATAATTTTCAGGACCATATGAAGCTGCATCCACAATGTAATTCCAAGGATTGCAAGCACTGCTTAAAAGGTCTCTTAACTGATAATGACTCAGAAAGCTATAAAAAAGAGAAACCTTACAAATGCCACGCCTGTCCTAAAGGTTATACAATTAAAAAAAACATGGAAGAACATGTAAAAACACATGCTGTTAAGACATTTTACATTTGTAAAGTTTGTGAAAAAGGTTTCTCTAGTATTCGGGCCTTACAAAGTCATGAAAGGACGCATATGCCTTGGTGTCAGGCCTGTTAAAAAGTCTTCACTTCATAATCATCTTTATCAAGAATCAGCCCCAGTCGCTCGAGTGTGATACGTGGACTCCTCCACTTCTATTTTTGATTTATTTATTGAGCACTTCCTCTGGTACCAGCCCTACGCTTCTGTGATGGTCCTCCATCTGGTGTCCTTATATGCTTTAATCCAAGTTTCACATCCGTATTATAAAACTCTCCATACGTGGGTTTTTAGGAGTTGTTTCCTGATCCTTAGTCTTTTGTTGACAGATATTCTCTATAATATATTTCATTATCGTTCAATTTACTCGTACATGCTTACCATGTTGTTTCCAACGCCTGCTTTCAGCATTTCTGCTTTTAAGCAACCCTGTCAGCCTGGCGGGGGGAGTGAGTCTGTTAACTTGAGACACCCTAAGGGCAGACTCCTTCATCTCGGGGAGAAGAGAAGTTGACTGACAGGGTAGACCTCCTGATTATAATGGATTCCGAACCACTTGGGGAACATAGTAGTCACACGATGAAATCAGGACTCGACACGCATGTAGACTGACTAGTATAGTCTCAGCACGTTATCATGTCCCACCATGTTCCCTGCCAACGCTGTTCACACTACCAAGTTAGCTGCAGTTTGAAATATGCGACCAGTAATAAAAGATAACTATAAATGTGTGTTTATATTCAATATTGTTGGAATCAAACAGCGATAATAAAATAAAATGGGTCAAGCCTAGCCATAAGCCAAGTATAGCGGACATATCCTCGTCTATATTTTTTTTCCCTTAGATGTAGACACATTAATTCAAATTAAATTCTTATTGTATTTTATAATTCTACCAGTACATTTTAAAGTTTATTAATATTTCCTTCAATTATAACACAATGCAACCATTCTCTTGTATTCCAATAATTTATGAATTTGAATTTACCGTGCAGATTTTAACACCATCTCGTGACACCTTACTAATGTGGTATTAAAAATTAAAATAAACCCGGGTATTATGTTAATCCCAAATCGCCATAATAGGGCTGCAGGAATAGAAGATAAGGATTTTATAAATCCAGGATTATTGAAGTGTTTCATTATATTCAATGGGCAACTTGCATAAAAAAATAAAATAAACGCAGTCTGCCCTCGTGTGATTGGCGGGTCAATCCCCACATCTCGTGTCAACATGGACTGGCTCGCTATTTTATCGCTCACAAATATTGTAAACAAAAATCAAATATTATTCTTTCGCTGCAAAATAAGGACAAATAATGATTCAAAATTGAGTAAATAGTAAATTATTAGTTGGACTGGTTTTTTTGAGTTTTTGGTGGGTGAAACTCCCAAAATAAAAATAAATGGTCCCGAGATATAATTTTTATGAACCAACATAACAAATTTCATCGAATCCATAGCGTAGTTTTTCCACAAATCGATGCACAGACTGACATTTCGTAAAAACCTCTTTTTTGTGTTCCTGGTGCAGTACGTCAAAACATGTAAATTCGTTCAAATCTCGAAATCGAAAATTTCGACCATCACAAAGCTTTACTTATACTAACTTATAAATAGGGAAGCAAAAATATGAAAATTTAAATTATATTATAATAATTTACATAGCCCTATAGTGTAAATAAATGCAGCCCAACAGCTGCGGGAAGGTCAATAAATATGCAAAATGTTCGTTTTAGTAGTTCTCTAAGCTTTATGTACAGTACATTACACTTTCGCGCGAATAAATTGAGGAGATCTCATCAGAAAACGATATCTATAAATCGAGATCTTGCGCAGTGACGTTGCATTCTGACAAAAAATGTTGTTATCCGAAAGTTACATAAGCAGCACCCAATGGTTGTGCGAACGACATCTCCATTGACTCCATGTATAGCATCCCTATTGGATTTATCTGCGCAAGAACTCCATTGGAACTAAAAGCTTGGTGGTCGGGGCAAAAGAATGTGATACTGCCACTTCCACCAGCTATTGCTATCAACAGTCTGTTTCCGAGTATTTCAACGCATTTCGTTTTATAAGAATGGGCGCGCGCGTGGTCGGGGCAAAAGACTTCGTTGCTGCCACGTATACCGAGGCTAGTCTCCATTGTTATACACTGTCTTAGTTTATTAATATTTCAACACATTTTGTAAGACGTGGTAGCAATGGATCCAGCTCTTCTATGCATAGCATCTTGGTGTTCGGGGCATAAGACTAGGCTATATTCACGTCTACCTCGGCCGATCTCCAGTCCTATAAACTGTCTAAGTTTCTAAGTATTTCAATGCATTTCGTAACGGAAGGCACCAAGATGGGCGCACGAGGAATGAACGTCTGTAGCGATGTTTCCAGCTTCTCCATCCACAGCGAAATCTTGGTGGTCGGGGCATAAGACTGCGTTACTGCCACGTCTACCTCAGCAGGTCTCCAGTGCCGACGCCACAGGTTGAGGACACCAGAATTCTTATTGCTTGTAGCGGACAAACCATGCATTATTTCGCCAATTGAACCTGCGCAAAAATTATTTAATTACAATTATTTAATTATTAATAATTAGGTATTAGTTGGCCATACTTAGCAAAAACAATCCCTTTCAGCATTGGCCAATCAGGTATAGGGAGATTTCATAAAAGCAGCGGTTTCCCTTTCACTTATAATTGATTAAAACATATTGAAAGGAACCACATGAGTATAGGAATTTGTGAGCCTGAGCCGTGGCATTACCAAAAAGGTAAAAAGAGAAATGTTGCGAATAGCTGGAAAGAGGAAGAGTAATGGTGTAGTACAGTACCGTAGTACTACCCACCGAAAAAACCGTATTGACAGTCTAACGTAACTAAGACCTTTCTGGGCATTATAGGCTATTCAGTGGATTTAATATATCTTGGAACAGTTTAATACAGGACAGTTTGGTTCCTCCTTTTACAGCACTTTGTAGACGACTGTGCACATACCACATGATTTCCATTTTGACTGGTCGCCATCTTGAAATCGTTGATTTGCCGTAAAAGTAGTAGTGACCATTATTGTAGATAAAACTAGGGGGCTTTCATTCAAGTTTCATCCCATCCTTCTACAACGAATGTTAACTGAGTTATGAAGTTTTTATTTTCTTAAGACAATGGCGGATCTCGCTGGTTAACGATTTGTATTTACATTTGTATGAAAACTTTCTGTACCAAGTTTAATTAAAAGCCGGTAATATCTACAGAAGTTACAGTGTTTTTAAAAGCGACATACATACATGTGCTGTATGTATACATATGTAACATTTTGAACGGAGGGTGGTTTTAGGCTCAGGGGGTCATGAAATGAAAAGTTGTGAAGACCTTTTCCCGAAGTCGAACATTGGTGGCCGCCTCAATACGTAGTTGAATCTCCCTAAACCCAACCCACGTTACAACAGCTGCAGACACCGCGCCAACACAATAGGATATGTTCTACTAAATATTAATAATTTCGGTTGTTGAGCTAATGCCTGCTGTTATAATGGTATGCATGTCTGAGCTTGCCCATTGCCACTTGTAGTCGGCGTGGGTTGACATCGAGGAGTGAACCAGTTTGCAAATGAATATAAATTCATTCGGAAACAACACCATACCAAAAACCGATGGGGTCGTTTCTTAGTATTTTTTAATTTTGAAGGGCTTTTTATCGACTCAGGCCTATAGGTCCAAGCCAATGCCAACGGCAAGTGGATTTCGGACACTTGTATTGTTACCGTATGAATTTTTGGCCATTGGCAAACTAGCATACGTTCTCGATGTCAACCTACACCGGCTACGAGCGATAATAGACAAGCTTACCATTCACGCAATGAAACAGGCGAAAGCATGACTTAACCATGTACAGATAAGAGTCCCTATCTGGGGTCATTGGCGAGGCAACGGGGAGAGCTTGTAAGGGCAGCAACACGCACAGCCAAGTGTGAGCGACTGGATCCTATACTACAAGGTTTCGCCTACCTCAGAAAACTCCCGATTGAACTGAGAGCGGCGAGAAATGCTTCTAACTTCCCTAAATTGCTTAGAAACCATCTCTTATAGAAAGCTTTCTACATTGTCACTGAGGCACTAGCACAATGACAGAACTACCTGATTTTGATGATTTTACTTTATACTTTCTTGTCAATTACTTGTTGATTACTTATATTGTATAATTTAACAGAAATATAAATTTATTTATTTATACTATTCATACTGTTACCTGCTTTGGCTTTTTCTTCTATCGCCGAAAATATAGTTGACAGAATCGGCAAAATGTAAAAGGAATAGCACAGCGAGTAAACGTTATCCCGTACAACTTCATCTCCTTCGTCCATTCGCCGTTGTAGTTCCAAAAGCTTCCGCAGGAGGTGGTCGATCAAATTGAATGCAACGACTGCAGACTCGCAAAATTTTAGTATCATATTACTGTAATGCTCACAGATTGCACCCTGCAAAAGAAGAACGAAGTCAACCTTGGCGGAGCGTGGGATAATTTCGAGTGTGATGCTTGCGTCGTTAAAGTTTGAAAAAAAACACGTATCATTTTATATAGCATGTTTTATCTTCTTAAAAAGTTAAAATTTGTAAACAAAAAAGAAAACATTTGTATTCCAACGTGACGAGATTCTTAATTTTTTTAGACTGCGTTGATAACATCATGGTCATATATATAATCTTATTTGCTCGCGGCTTCCTATAGATTTCAACGAAGCTCTTAATACATTCCAATGATTTGCTGAGTGTAATGCGGCATTACCCGCCTTATGCATGCTCCGCCACTGGCAGTCAATAGTTGGAATTATAGCCATGTACAGTGTAGAGTAGGTATCTTGACGGGATACACCCTTAAGAGGATATGCTACGGTACGTAGAAAATTGGCACCCCAATTTTTTTTTTATTAGAAAAAGATTATTCGCATACAAACAATTCAATGAATGTATCCGAATAACCTCTTCAGTCGCCTCGGTAGGTAATACCTGTGTTGAGTTACGACAGGTCACCCATCACATGATGTGTAGAGACTCGCACAAGTACGAACAAGCTACCATTATGCCATCGAAGGCCATTAAATACCTACTTTTCATTTTTTACTTCAGCAAGTTCTTAAAAAGTTGGCTCATTTAAGTTGTAGAAGGCTACTTCGTGCATTATATAATCGGGCAGAAAATTAAATATTAAATTAATTAAAATAAATTAGATTATTACGTTTATTTTCGTCACTTGCACCTCTTGGCCTCTAGGTGCTTTAATTGATCACACTTGCCTCACTCACGGATATTTAATGACTGAAGGCAAAATAAAATAACCATACCTCATTCATACCACTGCATGTAATAATGTCCAAAAGCTTGATGCAGAATGCGAGCAACATCTGACAAGACACGGAACCTTCCAAATCAGACGTCAGCAGTAGCGTATCCACAGCTGACTCCAAGAACGAGCCGCTGAAGTAATCAACGGCGGTTTGTGTGTTGGAGAGTAATTCATCCTCTACGAAGTTAAGAACGGTTCGAAATGCTCCCGCGACTGGTTCCTCCGGGCATGGATGCAGTAGAGAATACCTAGAAATATGTTGTAGCTACTAAAGTATTGGTTTCCTATTATAAATTAGCATAAGGAAGCCCCAAGTCTTTATATATATAAATGCATTTTACAAATCTTAAAACCTGAGGTGTGGGTGAAATTTAAACAACATGGGGACACCCACACCTATAACACGCGGTAACGGGGAGACCTTGTAAGGCCAGCAACGCGCCCAGCCAAGTGTGAGCGACTGGATCCTAGACTAAAAGGTTTCGCCTACCCTAGAAAACTCCCGATTGAACTGAGAGCGGCGAGAAATGCTACTAACTTCCCTAAATTGTTAGAGACCATCTTTGCCGATTTTATTTATACTTATTTGTTGATTACTCTCTCTCTCTCGCTTTGGCCGATCAGGTGTAGGGAGATTTCGAAATAGCTGGTTAACGAACTCGACCAAGACATTTCTATGATAAATGTTTAATCCAAGTTTCATCAAAATCGCATAATACCTACGGAAGTTACAGTGTTTCCTAAAATCTATATAATGTACATCCATATACAGTACTACTGAATATAACATTTGGAACGGGGGGGGGGGGGGGGAGGGCTACGGCCATATATGCAACCCCCCCCCCCCTTTCTTAGGTGTTCTTCAAAAAAGTAGAGTAAATAGAGCATGATTACCTCAGTGACTCTCCACCATATGTCTGGGTGCAAGGAAAGCTGACAGTCACACCATCCATAGGCGTAGGCAGAATTAATAAGTCTGCTTGTTGGGAAGAAGACATCAGGTCTACAATTTCTACATCCTTGCTGCCGGCATCAAGGCATACATTTTCATGTAGGCCAAAGTCCTCACAAGTGGCTTCTAGTGTCTGAAACAGAAGAATACTGACGGTTATTAGGATACCAATTCCGACGTATAGTGTGGAGACAGTAGTAATGAACAACAGGCAAACAGCTGAGTTCATCAGGTCCTCCTCGAAAACGCTGGAAGGATGAGTTCGAAACTGACCTTCGCGAGTTGGCAGTCCGTAGGTGGTGGAGCGCTGTTCAACACCGAGATGAATGGAGGAGTGTTGCCCATCAAGGGCTGTAGAGCCAGAAGAAGAAGAGTTCATCAGAACAGCCTCGTCAGAGGACAAGAAGGGATAGGATTGGAAATGAAGTGATGAGAAGAATTTTCGGAGAACAACGGAACATTCCTGAAAAGGACTGTTTTCTCACATTTTTAATGGGCTATATAGTGCATATTGTATAGGGTAGTGCGATGGGGTAGGTACTCACTGGGGGTCGTTTTCAAGCAGCCTGCTGTCGAGGTGAGCTCGGCACCTCGGTACGCGGACACCATTATAACACAGAAAACTATATAGGGAACGAATGAAACGAACGAAAAACGAATGAGAGTAAAATAGAAAAATTTATTTATTATTTATTTATTGACATACCGAGAACTCGTAATCAATGATATGGCACCTATTCCACCTACGTCAATAGTCAATAGTAAATGTGGTATTGACGTTTTAGCAGACATTAAAGACAGTCTAAAAATGTCTGCTACAACATCAATACCACATTTATTATTGACTATTGACGTAGGTGGAATAAGCGTCTAAGACTCAGTTCTACTGATCATTGATCCATTGCTGATCCACTGAGAAATTTGACATGGGAGTGAATGGGCATTGGTGGCAAACCTGGCGAAACCGTAGTCGACTGCAGCCTTTTGTTTATCTGGCTGGTCGCTTACTGACTATTCCTAAGTTTCTAAGAAGGACTTGTTCAGACAAAACCAATAGAGTTTTGACAATGCCTTCTTTCAGGGCCCTACTTTCGCCCAAGAGCCCAACAAAAGGACACAGGCCCTAACACGACTCAAACTTGAAGTCACAAGCAATCTTAGTAACAATTAATAAAATGAGTTTATTTTAACAAATTAGTAACGAGGACAAAATCCAAGCTGTTTATAACGATTAACCATGGCGCAAGTGGATGAACTCGTCGCCTACGTAACGTGTAAGTGTCAATTTCAGTTCAAAACCGTCAATCTTTGTGAACGCGGTATGTCGTTTAGAGAGCAACACAAGAAGGTGCCAGTCCTTTTGATAGACGCTTACGATTGCGCTAAAGTAATATTCTCTTCTATCTCTTCTGCAACAGGCACACCAAACTATTTAGAATTTGAAGAAAAACTACTCTCACTTGTTTACTCACTAAAAAGCAGTGGGATAAAATGTAAATTCTTCTTGGCTGGGGAACAACTTAACTTGGGATTACGTCGGACAAGAGCGCACAAAATGTTACCAAAAGACTTCTTTTCTTGCGATTTGGACCAGATTTACTATGAACATGACCTCGTGCAAAACTATGTTAAATACGTTCTACGATCGAATAAGTTTGAATTCTTAGTCAATGTTAATGAGGCAATCATCGAAATCAGCAGCTTCATGATTGATAACGAATATTACGGTATACTTACGGGACGTATAGATTTTTTATTTGCCCAAGGCTTGGAGTACTGCTACTCGATGGCTGACTTAGATGTTGTAACACTAGATACAAAAATGTACGAGAAGAAGTACCTAACTCTCGCTCTAGGCATAGACGAAGTGCATCTACCACTGTTTGCAGCGCTGACAAAGCACTGCCAGGAAAAAGAAATGCTAGATTTTCACTACTCCTTATTTTTTAACGCCGAAGAACATCTGCGAAAATCAAAGTCTGAATATCTGCACAAACTATGGACACTCATTGGAATCTGGATAAAGACAAATTTCGGGCATATTACAACTTTTCAACATATGACTCAGATTTCCCAAGTAGTGGCTATACAAATCAAAGCACTCCACCTAACAGACAGCATCGCTAATTCCATTAATATTTATCTTCTACCTCCATTGAATAAAAGAGGAAATAAATATAGCATTCGCGGTATTGAAAATAAAACATGGCAGTTAATTTTGAACAATGCTCTAAAACGCCATATCGACGGGAGAACAGACGGGAATATAATGACAATACTCCTCTGCCAGACACACTACATAAGATCTCAAAGAATTTCTTTAATGAGAAAGCTTTGTCAGAGACTCTATGGCATTTTGTTGAAAGAATATTATTCAGATTCTGATGATGTGAAGGTGGATCAAAACATTATGAAAAGTGAAAATTCCTCGGTTATTGCTTCATCTATAACGCCCGAATTCCCTGATGAACACCCCGGTTTGTTGTATCTTTGGAATATTTCTAATACTGATGAAAATCCACGGGATATAAGTTTAAAGCTGTTTTGCTGGGCTGTCAGCGATGGGCTAAATATGGAAAACGTTTTGAGCATAACTTCTAACTTGCGTCTTGCTGCTATAGTGCTCTTCTACTTGGTCCAAGAAGCATATTTTGGTATAGAACGCTTTCAAGTGGACATTATGTGTGCTCATTTGGTAAAACTGCCTTACACAAGCCTCGATGAAATAAAAAATCTTCAAGATAATTCTGAAATCCTCATTGAAAACGAATACTTTCTTAAGACTTATACTAAAACTTTCTTTTTCTTGGCGAATGTTAATTACGCATGTGGGAATCCTTTGAAAATCGGGGGAGACAGGCAGGTTTTCTTCGACAGCAAACTGTTTTGTGCTGTGACTTCAGATGGAATCAAACGTTTGCAACCGACTCACATGGCAACTTACAACGCACTCCAAACTTTTCTCAACGAAAGAGAAAATTAGTACTGGGCAGTAACTTGTAAACATTAAGGACCGTTCCCACCAACTCTTAGAAAATTTGACCGCCAGAGACAGCTTACTTCTATCGACAGTTAACACAATTTTACCTTCTTGAAAGTTTATGCTGAGTTAATTTCAATCCTACCAATAGTAGTTGATAAGTTTAGTTCTTGAAATTTTGCACGTGGAAAGATTCCTGGAAGTTGATGGCGGGCACGGTCCTTAGAGAGAACTGGAGGAAAGAAGCCTTGTAAGCGTAAAAAATTAAATTTCCCATTAAATATTCATAGTGGAGATATCGCTGAGACGTTGGTTGAAAATGAAGTTACCCTATACATTTTGTTAAGCAAATTAATTAATGTAGTGAGAAATGTCCGGTCGAGCGGTTAACATGATTGTGGCCATTTGAAGTTAAGGTTTCTTCTTTCTTCTGAGGTCACAATGTCACTGATTGGTTGGCAGCAACTCCTTGCATACCATCGTTCAGCTTTCTCATAATATATTAGAAGCCATAACATAATATGCATCAAAATGTAAAGGAACACTTCTTTCTAGTTATAGTAGCTCTACATGCGATATTTCCGGGGAAAATTCAGATTAACATTTCGCCCATACCATAAATATTTAGATATTTATTAATTAACACCTGAACTTTAGGAAAAGTAATTATTTCTTTTACTTGCATGGACCATAGTGGATTTCTTATCCTTTAATTGTGTTTCTCATGTGCTTTATCTTATCAATTTACGATGTCACAGTTAAAATATCTTTACTATAGATATTTCGAAATGACAATAGAACTTTAAGACAAGTACGATATTTTGGTTGCCTATACGGTAACGGTTTTCTTGTCCAGTAATTGTATTTTAATTGTGTTTTAATGTGCTGTATCTTATGAATTTACGATGGGAAACTGTCGGACGCTTGTGATTAATAAAAAAAAAAATCAAATTGATTATTTATTGTACAATCTGTAAAAACTAGACTATGCCCTAGACCTTAAAAATGTATTTTCAATGTTTAAAATAAATTATAGGCGTATGGATTAATTTAATCCTAATGTTATTATTGTCAAAAATACAGTCAATTTTGGGTATAAGAGGAAGCGGCTATTTCTGCATGGGGCGTCACATGGCAATCGCTCATGAAAACCTCCCGGGCCAACCAAAATAAGCATTACTGTAAAGTATTAATTATGCTTCTTATTAATGGGAGCGACTGAGACAACTATATACAGGTGTGCAACTCATACGTAAATTAAAATTAATTTTACCTGCCGCAAAATACGATATTAACCTATGCAAACTGGTCAATCCCTCTGACTCGAATCCAAAAAGAGTGCGTCATCTTCTTTTTCAGGTACAGGGTTTTGGTAAGTTGTTACTAAATGGGAGTCAGCAACTTGATTTTATTTCTAAGAGTTTAAGGGGGAATTGTGAAAATATTTTGTAAACAAGAAATGACCGTGAATTTTTGACAAAATTAATTATTTTCTCGTTCAACAATGGTAAAGTTGTAAAAGGTCTTATGAGGACTTCATAAAAAATTCAGGCTTTCGAAGGAAATTTGTATTTTCTCATTTGAAATATTCTGAAAAACTCGACACACCGATTTTTAGAGAATAGTGTTAAAACAATCGGGAAAATAGACTGATTTTTGAGAAATCTTGATTTTTTAATGAATTTTTCATCTGACCACTTTCATAACTTTGGAGCTGTGGAATGAGAAATTAATTAATATCGTAATAAATTCACGGACATTCCTTGTCAACAGAATATTTTGAAATCTGAGAAATACATTGTTTGTGAAGAGGCTGTTTTAGGGATATTCGTAACTAATTGTGTCAAATAATCTGTTCGTTTGACGTGTTTGGCCTGTTTTTTTTTAAATCTATACGTTCAAAGGTTTTTAGGGGGTGACTTCAATTATTGCTTTGTCACATGATTATCGTATTATTATTACACAATAATCTTAATATAACTTGTTATTATTGTATAATTGTTTTCTTCATTTATTTAATTTCATTTAAAGGGCAAATCAGACATCCCTACGTGCTTCTGTACAAAGTCAAGTTTCACAGTAAATATCAATTGTAGGGCAATCAAAGACGTCGCACCAATTAGAAAGAACCGGTCCGAGTTTACTCGAACATGCTTTCCAATTTATCAACATTAGTAGATAGAGAAAATGAGTAATTTCATGGTAAATAATTTTCCTATGGTTAGATTTCCGATATCTCGGGGGGGGGGGGGGGGGGGATTGTCCACCTGACGTCACTGGAGATGAGATAAATTCTAGATTGGTCAGACCAACCCATTATCACACAGCAATAATGGCAGGATACGCAATGCATTTGAGCGCGAATTTTCTATAATTTCTTCAAAAAATAATTTTTTGCACAAAACCAAATAGTTGTTTGGGAAAGCAGCCTATCCGGTTCCGTTACTCAATTTAACACCTAAAACATGCCTGAAGGTAGAAATCATTGATAGAAAGGTTTCGCAAAAAAATTATTTTTTAGCCATTTTTCATTAAAATTTAGTTATTTTTATTTTTTTACCCCCAGAAGCAAACTATCAAGGGGCAAGCGACCCCCCGCATTTTGTCAATATTAATAACGACTACAACATATGTGAATTTAAAAGAAATCGTTGGAGCCGTTGTGGGGAAATAATTTTTTTAGACGTTTTTTTGGAGTTTTTTGAGAATAAAACCCCCCCAAATTGAGTTGGCCCAAAATAAAAAAAATGGTCCCGAGGTATGATTTTTGTAAGCCTACATGCCAAATTTCATCAAAATCGACTGAGTCGTTTGCCCGGAAATCGATGAACAGACAGACAGACAGCGTCAGACAGACATTTCGTAAAAACCACTTTTTTGGGTTCCTGGGACCTCAAAACGTGTAAATCCGTTGAAATCTCGGAATCGAAAATTTTGACCATCACACAGCTTTCCTTATACTACGTATAAATTGGAAAACAAAAATACTTCTCTACTCGTTTATATACTGCATATTATAAGTGGCTACAGCGATTGGCTACAGGTTTGGAACTTCTTATTCCTCCTGGCGCTCCCACCAACCTTTTTGACGTGACAACGTCTAAGAAATCGATGAGCGCTGGCTGGAACACTGGGTGCATGCACGAAAAAGGGTGACGCCGATGCGTGACACTCATCCGTTACGCCGCAGTAAATGTCGTTTTCATTGCTTAATACAACAACAATTTATTTATTTATTGTTATTACAGTATATTTTTTTATATTTGTTTTTTTTGTTTTTTGACGTTGTCAAGTTAAACTATTGTTCGTAAACCGACTTTATAGACAACCAATTTTTGCACACATAAAGGAATGCTTTTAAATAGACGGACACGCATATCATAAATTAAAATGTAGAGGAGCATTTTTTGCAAAGGGATTTGATATTTTTTGAGAGCTCTATGATCTATATTTTATTTTGTACACTGTAAGGTATTTTTTCCCTTCGAATGTCTCGTTATGTTATTACACACTAATAGATATTACTCGTTCGAAGAAATATTTGGATTGTTTATTTTGAATGCACTATTTGTACATATGAATTTTGGTATTAAACGTTCAAATTTTTCTTCGACCCGTATTTATGATTTATTAAACAATATTAGAGTGTGTAATCAGGGGGACTGGTAGCATAGTCCCCTGCCACCAGGGTGAACATTGGCAAGTGTCTAGTGGCGTTACCATACGAGAACTCGTTATATGCACATAAGAATCAATTTCAACACTAAATTGACTTTAGGTTGATGCAACCTCTTTAGGATTTAGGATATTGTGTGGTCAGCGGGTGTAGCGGAGAATCGCTGTTTCTCATTTAGCATTACCCAGAGGACACGTGTGGTAACACCAAGGACCTGAGGAGGAGGAATATTGTTCTCCTCCGAATCAAGGTCTGAATCACAGTTCACATTACATGGCGTTCTAAAAATGTCCAGGTCCTGTTCAATAACTTTGAAGTTATGGAAACCATGTCGTGGCCCGGATCGAACAGCCCAAAGGCCCAAGGCCGTACTTTGCCCTAGAAGAGAGGTTCCCAAACATTTTGTCCGTGGACCACTAGAATATTTTTTTATTTTCCGTGGACCACCATAGGAAAATCGTCAAATTCTAGGATATTTGTGCCTACAATTACATGCTAATATTTTATTAAATGTTTAGGACTGGTATCGGTTGGATTGTATAGTTCAGGGCCAAGACTTACAGTATTTTACTTCAAATCTCCAATATCTCAGCTGATTTATTTTCTTATTTCTTACATTGGTCCGTGCACCTCCCGATATATGTCTGTGGACCACTGGTGGCCTATGGACCACAGTTCAGTAACCCCTGCCCTAGACTAACCTAACAGAACAAGTCAGCCAGATGAACTTTTTTCCATGTAAATATTAATTAATTCAGTTTTTTTTCTTCATACTCAAGTTCGGATATAATTGACAAGTAATAATTTAATCCAGCAACTCACCAAGATCTCTTGTTTAACATTCACCAGGGGTTCTTCCTGCCGCAGCAAATCATCTAATCCGAGTCGTCTGCACTTCTCTCTGTCCAAAGCCCAGCGTCTAGCCATCAGCATTCCTTGTAGTACTTGCACATGCTTCTGTGCGAACACAGCTCCACTATTCCGCTCGATAGGCAACAGCACGTCTGTCTGAATCTGGATAAAAAAGAACCGGTACGAGTGAATCCCTATACGCTTTCCTATTTATCAATTAAATAGCACCCCCCAAAAACGTTCTAACCCTCTTCTTTTTTTTCAAAACTGAGTTAAACTTGGAACAATGACAGCCCCAAATCTGTATACATTTAGATGCATTTTACATATCTTAAAGCTTGAGGTGTGGGGGAAATTTAAACAAAACGGGGACACCCACACTTACAACACGAGGCAACGGGGAGACCTTGTAAGGCCAGCGCCACGCACAGCCAAGTATGAGCGACTGGATTCTATACTACAAGGTTTCACCTGCCTAAGGGTTCTTACAGAGTGGAGCCGGGATGTAAGCTGGTAGCTGGGATGGTAGCTTACTCGCTTAGTCGATGAGTACCTGGCCGGAATGAGTGGTGTTCGTGTTGGCACTGTTTTAATCGCCGGTTCCTTCCTTGCAGTTCTGTTTTGTAGTTCAAGATGGATGGATTATTAGAAGAAACAATATTGATTGATAGTGCTGCTACTAAGTGGTGATCAGGATGCGCCTGATTCCATATAGGGATCCTATTAAATACTTCGGAAATGAGTTTTTCTATGTCCATTGTGAATATCCAAAAACTATTTGAAATCGTAAAACAGTAATAAGTGTATAAACACTGACAGACCGGGATTGTTGATTGTAGTAATAGCAGCAGTCACTTCGACATTGGAGGAGGAGGAGGAGGCCAACTCGACCAGCGCTTACAAGCTATGTAACAATCTAGGTAGCAATTATAATTCCTTCCATCTAGGCTCCCTGCGCCCATCCTGGTAACCTGCTAGGCTCCGTTGTGAACGGGTACACTGCCTGCTGAGGCAACATTGTTACATAGCGGTAAGCGAGTAAGCTACCATCCCGGCTACCAGCGTACATCCCGGCTCCACTCTGTAAGAACCCTTAGAAAACTCCCGAATGAACTGAGAGCGGCGAGAAATGCTGCTAACTTCCCTAAATTGCTTGGAGACCATCTCTTAGAGAAAGCTTTCTACACTGTCACTGAGGCACTAGCACAATGACAGAACTACCTGATTTTGACGATATTTTGACGATTTTACTTTATACTTTCTTGTCAATTACTTGTTGACTACTTGTATTCTACAATTTAACAGAAATTTATTTATCCATTTATTTATAATGATCTACCTACAGGAAATTCCCGACCAGCCAGTATATTTAGTCATTGAATATTCCGCCAGATGGCAGGTTAATCCTCTCTGCAAAATAGGTGTGCGCGTAAGAACATAATTGCCTGATGAAAAACCAGTAGAATCCAGGCTGATGGGCCGTGGTCGATATGAAAGTCAACTTCCAAACGTTTCGTCAACATCTGCAGTCGACATCTTCAGTGGCGCTGCGTAGACTTCGAAGGTTGTACCTCGATGGCTCCCTAGCTTCACTTTCATATCGACCACGGCCCATCAGCCCGGATTCTACTAGTTCTTCATATCTCTTCAATTACATAATAGACTGACTTTGATACTTTAATCACTCCCGAATATTTATGAAAATGAGGGGCAGAATGTTATTGGAGGGAGGCATTCAATTCATTCATATAGCCTAGTTACCGAAATGAATAATATGAGTAGTTCCATGGTAAATAATTGTCCTAGGGTTAAATTTCGGTTGCCTTGACTTTCCCTATCCCAAAACACTGAATTGATCGATGGGACGATTGTATGGTCTAGAACGGTCAGACCAACATAGCCTAATACAACACAGTAATAATGGCAGCCTATTCAACATATTGGGGCGTAAATTATACACAATTTCTTAAAAGCAAATTTTTTTTTAGAAAAGCAACCTGTTCAATTCAGAAATAGAAAAGAAATGTTATGCTACAATGTATAAAAAAAACGCCAGCAACTTGTACAACGTATATAGAAGAATTCTTCGGATCAGCTGGAGGGGCCAAGTGACGAATGAAGAAATACTAGAGGGTATTGAAGTAGAGAGACAACTGCTACCCCACATGAAAAGTAAAAGGGCGAAATTGGCAGGGCGTTTGCTTAGAAACGAAAATCTGGTTCATATTATCATTGATGGCACAGTAGAAGAGGGCGGCCGAAGAAGGAATTCATGGACCAACTGAAAGAGGACGCAGGAGGAAACTGGAGGACTGGAGAATAATATGTAGGAAGTTGCTGCCAACCCATCAAGATCAACATTTGCATTTGCTCCAATGAAAAAATTCTCATCGGATCACTAGTGACAGAATTGTCCGTGTGTACCAGGCCTAAGTTGTGGTGCTACAGAAGAATCATGAAAATCCCATGGAGAGACCACATAACCAACGAAGAAGTGCTCCATAGAATAAACGAAAAAAGAGCTATTATGGCCACCATTTCAACAAGAAGAGGCAAATGGATGGGGCATATTCTGAGACACGAAGGGCTTCTCAAGAACATAATTGAGGGTATGGTTGAAGGCACCAACTCAAGAGGACGACAGAGGAAGGAGTACCTAGAAGATGTCATGAAGGACCTAGGGTGCGACACCTACAAAGAAATGAAAAGGACCGCACAAAACAGACAAGAGTGGAGGAGAAAAATACAACATTCGCTGCAAACCAATCCTTAGATTGCAACTGAAGAAGAAGCAGACCAAGCCCAAGACAATTAAATGTAAGAAAATTCAAACATACCTGCTTATCAGCGGTCTTTGGCGTAACCAGTGAGGTCTGCTGATCGGACACGTCATCTTGCCAAAATGGCAACTGCTTGCATTTTTGGTCCAGCAGTGGTCTTTCTTCCCGAATCCGCAAAATGTCGTCCGAGTTGATTTCTGTGCCTTCTTCATCGGACGGGAGAGTGATTTCCTCGGGCTGGAGTTGAGTTTCGGTGGGGTTGGTCGTTACTTCACTGACGCCGGAGTCTTTATTCGGCTTCAAAGCAACAGAAGTGTCTGAAATTAGACAAAATAACTGGAAAGAGACCAGAGAGAACACACAGACATGTAAATTATAGGCTGAAATGTAGCTCACGAGTACACCTCGTCGAGAGGACATGAAGGGGGATAAGATGTTAGAAGAGTTCGGGGTTGAGGAACTATTGGTGAAGAGAATAACCGAAGTTAGAGAATCTGGCGACTAGCATGCCCAGCAAGGCACCAGGGATCTGGTGACAGTTGTCGCTTTCACTTCATAACATTAAAAATCATGGCAGCCCTAAGTCTTTAAATTGTAGATGCATTGCCTGAGGTGTGGGGGAAATTTAAACCTAGTAAGCCCAGCACCACGCACACCCAAGTGTGAGCGATTGGATATACTAGAAGGATTCGTCTGCCTTAGAAAACTCCCAAGTGAACTGAGAGCGGCGAGAAATGCTTAATTCTTAGAAAAAGCTTACTACACTGTCAATGAGCCACTAGCACAATGACAATGGGAGAACTACCTGTCAGGTACCGGGTACCGGATTCTATTGCTTCATCATGTAGTTCTTAAGTTAAAACGTCGTGTAAATTATGTATGGGTTTGTCAGGCAGTCCCATCGTATTTATATACCTATTATTACTATAAACGAATTTCCTAAAATAAAGTTGAGCCATCTATAGGGAATGTGAAATTTAAAGAGCTAAAAGAAGTTTTATACCTGTTGGTACTGCTGGAACAATACCTGCTGTGACATTTGACTGAGATTTATGCTTTTGGTTTCTTGAGTTTTTATCAGGTATTATCTCATTAAATCTCTTCATATTGCAATTAACAAATTTCGCAATGGACATGGCAATCGCTTCCTAGAGAGCTGAAAGCAATTGTAAATTATTGAAACTTGACATAGACATAGTTCAAGGTCAATAAATATCGAAGTATAAAACCAATATAAGCTACGCAATACATACCTACCACAGTACGTTTTTAGCAGTAAACCGTTATACAGGTTATTTTGACCCTTCATATCTTCTGTACAAACTTATGTATTATGAAGGTCCGGTCCCGGTAAAGTAACTTTTCTTGCGGGGTTCTGGCGCACCGCTCTGCTTTGGAAGATAGTAGGGTGCCCATTCCATCGACCGGCTAGGGCTATTTACAAAAACAGTGACGTGGTAGCAGACATTCAAGATTTAGGCAGGGTTTCCACCGACTTCGCATTGCAGAATTGACGGAAATGTTTATTTTCCTCTATGCCATAGTTAAAATTGATCAATGATCATACAGTAAAATCACCAACAAACAAACTAAAATGTAAAAATGGCGTCATGGGATATGTTAAGTACAAACATTTTAATCTTCTTCTTCTTCTTCCGGCTCTACAGCCCTTGGTGGGCTTTGGCCTGCTCGACAACACTCCTCCATTCTTCTCGGTTTTGCACAACGCTCCACCATCTGGAGACTCCCAACTCGCGAAGGTCATTCTCTAACTCGTCCTTCCAGCGGTTTCTTGGCCGTCCTGGCAGTCGTCTTCCCGTCATGCTTGCTTTGTACATTTTTCGTGGCATGCGTTCTTCAGACATCCTTACAACGTGTCCCAGCCACCTTAATCGTTGTGCTTTAATGAACCTTACTATGTCTTCTCCGTTGAGAGCGGCGTCGATTTCAGCGTTGTTTCTTATACGCCATTCTCCGTACTCGTAAAGGGGTCCATATATCCTCCTTATTATCTTTCTTTCGAGTACACGTAGTTTGTTGGCATCGTTTACAGTGAGATTCCAGGTTTCCGATCCGTATGTTGCAACTGGTCTTATAAGGGTTTTGTACATTCGTAGTTTTGTGGCTCTAGAGATAAGTCTTGACTTGAGCAATTTTAGGTTGGCAAAATATGCTCTATTGGCTGTCTATCTCTGCGCTAGTTTTGTTGTGATTGTTTACTTCTGCACCAAGGTAGATGAAGCTCTTTACATTCTCGAAAGCCATTCCTTGTACAGTCAGGTTGTCACTTCTCCGTCTCCTTTCTAACGCTGACATTACTAGATACTTAGTTTTTGAGACATTTATTTCTAGTCCAGCTCTACTCGCCTCTACACATAGTCTAGCAAGTATCTCTCCTAGTTGCTTCCCATTTTTAGTGATTATGACTATGTCATCCGCATATGCGCAGATCATTTGTGACTTGTATACAATTGTCCCACTCTCTACTATATTCTGTAACGCTGCTTGCAGTGCCAGGTTGAAAAGTGTAGCTGAGAGGGCGTCTCCTTGTCGTACCCCTCTGCCGAGTGGGAATTCTTCTCCACATCGTCCGTCTATTATTACACTGGCTCTGGCGTTTTCCATAGTCATTTTTACTAGATTAACTAGTTTTTTTGGTATTCCTTGTCGGATCATTGTGTTATATAGGCTGTCTTTCCAAATAGAATCGAAAGCCTGTCTAAAATCCACAAAGAGCATGTGTAGGTCCGTATTATGCTCGTAGCATTTTTCCATAGTTTGCCGTACAACGAAGATTTGGTCAACAGTTCCCCTGGCTGGTCTAAAACCACATTGGTACTCGCCTATTATTTCTTCTGCATACGGTGAGATTTTTCTTAATAGAAGATTTGAGAAAGTCTTGTAGGCAGTATTAAGGAGTGTAATTCCTCTGTAGTTATTGCAGTCCAACTTGTCGCCTTTCTTGTAAATCGGTACTATAGTTCCTGTTTGCCATGCTTCCGGCATACATTCGTTTGCCCAGATCTTTGTAATAATGTCATGTAGTTCTTTTACAACCTCTGACCCAGAGTTTTTTAGTATTTCACTGGTGATGCCATCTTTGCCTGGTGCTTTATAGTTCTTTATCCTTTTTATGGCGTTTTCTACCTTTATTAGTGTTGGTGGGGGTATAAGCATTTCCGCAGTTTGTGGTAGTGGTTCTTCTTCTGGTGTAGTGTCGCTCTCTTTGTTGAGTAGTTCTTTGAAGTACTCGGTCCATCGTTCCATAATACTCTCCTCTTCGCCAAGTAGTTTCCCATTCTTATCTTTGCAACCGCTTAGTCTCGCCTTGTATTCTTTCCTGAACCAGTCTGTGTCTTTATAAAATTTCCTGGTCTGATTTTGCTGCCTTTTGTTTTCTATTTCTTCTAGTTTTTTGTTAATCATTTCTTTCTTCTTTCTGCGGCATACTCGGTTTGCTTCTCTTCTGAGTTCATCATATTCTTCCTGGGCCGACCTGGTGTTTCTTTGTAATTTCCTCTTTCTGGCTTCATTCTTCCGTTGTATTATTTGTACACATTCATCATCAAACCACTCATTTCTTACGCGCTCTTTCTCTCCAATAATGTCTCTAGTCACTGTTGTCAATGCTTCTCTAAGTTGTTCCCATTTATGGTTTATATCATTTACATTCTCGTCTTCTGCTCTTTCTTCTCTTTGTTCTTGCAGCTTATTTCGTATCTCACGTTGAAAATTATCTTTTACATCTTGTACTTTAAATAACTCTTGGTTCCACACCGTACGTTCTTTTGGCTTTCTTTTTTGGGCGTTGGACAGTTTCTCTCTCATCACTGCTTTAACTAGGAAATGGTCGGAATCACAATTAGGTCCTCGGCAGGTCTTCACATCTATTACCGACGATGCGTGTCTAGCTGATACTAGGATGTGGTCTATTTGATTCGTCTCTGTAGTTCCAGTGATCGTCCATGTCCCTAGGTGTATGTTTTTGTGTTGAAAGTAGGTACTCATCACCGCAAGTTTGTTCGCTGCTGCCATTCCAATCAGGAGTCTACCGTTTTCATTTGTAGTTTGATGTTTTGAGAAGAGGCCACATGTTGTTTGGGTAAATGGTTCCTTTCCGATCTTCGCGTTGAAGTCACCTAGTACTACAGTGATGTCATATTGTGGTATGTTCTCAATGGAATAAGTCATCTGGTCGTAGAAGGCTTCTTTCTCGTCGTTATCTGCCTCTTCGGTTGGCGCGTATGCAGACAGTATACTTATATTACTAAATTTTCCTTTAATACGAATTTTACATATTCTGTCACTGATGGGCTCAAATCCTATTACTTTCCCTCTTGCTCTCTTTGTCACAAAAAAGCCAGTTCCTCTCTGTCCTGTTTTATCCTGGTTACCACTGAAGTACACTGTAAAGTCACTTTTCCTGATTTCTCCTTGGCCTTTCCACCTTATTTCTTGTACTGCTACAATGTCGAAATTATACTTCAATATTTCTCTTCCTATTTCTTGCATCTTCCCTGGCATTAGCATTGTCCTTGCGTTCCACGTAGCCAGTTTTAATTCCAAGGAAGCTCGTTTGTTTTGCGGGGGTCGTCGTCTAGTTCCGGTATAGTTGTTCCAAGGCGTGTCTTGAGTCATCGCAATTTGGGTTTTTTTACGGTGTTAGGTCATTTAAATAAACATTTTAATAGATTTCTATAAAAAGAAAAATTCTAATTTCCGGCAATGTCATTTGCATTCTGCAATGCGAGGTCGGTGGAAACGCCACCTAAGTCTTGAGTGTCTGCTACCACGTCACCGTTTTTGGAAATAGCCCTAGCCGGTCAATGGAATGGGCGCCTAATGCCAATTTCCTACGGGACGTTAAGTTGACACGCTACGTAGAAAATGAGCACCCCTAAATATGTTGTTTTATTGACTTTTTTAAATTAACAAAGCAAGCCATTACAGATTTGGCTCATGGGAGTTGTAGCAGACTACTTCATGCATCATATAATACAATAGGAAATATTAAATTTTTGGTACCTTAGTTCTTTCATAAATACTAGAGAGGACTAGAATTTCGCGTATTCTGGGATTTTTGGAAGAACTACAAAACCGAAAAGTACAAATACCCGATTATACGATGCACGCAGTAGTCTTCTACAACTTAGATAAGCCAAATTTTTTATAACTTGCTGGGTTAATGAGATAAATTATGAAAAGTATTTAATGTTGGAGTGCCAATTTTCTACGTAGCATATCCTATTAAGACGTTTCTTACAAAGTTGATTGCAAGAATTTTGTTGTTTTAATTTTTGGTCTGAGATGTATGGCTTTTCTTTTAAAGATCTAAATCTGGTTACATACATCGAATGTGTCCCTTCCTCCCTTAGAAGAAAGGTTCCTCTATGTTTTTTTGAAATGCAGTATTGTTTGGTTACAGTTATGGAAGAGAAAGGTGTTAAATTTTCAGTATTTTCAGTAAACGGTGGTAAAAAGTTAAGTACCTAAAGCAAATCTTTATTACACGAAACGGTCACGAACTATGTATCATAATGTAGAAGAATCTTTCTTCAAAGCCATGTCATTTCATTGATTTCCTGGGATTGTTCATTTCAATTTGCTGAGCTTTTGGGTTATGCCTTATGGTATCATAGGCGAAAATCCCGTCTCGTGGTGAAGATGGAATCGCGGAATGGGCACTGAACAGATAGGGGACTGAGTTTGAGCCGGGATAAGAGAAAAAAGTATTTTCTGTGCAAGACACTCTTTTTTCCTGGGGTGATGATACTCGTCCTGATGGCAGAGAAACTCAATGAAGAGTCAACGGCGTAATACCAACGGGAAACTACTACAATACAATTTCCCTAGAAAGTTATTATCATTATGACATCAATTTAAAAGAGGCAGCATTTAAATAAGAGCCTATAATGAGTCCATTTAGTTTTAATTATTACAATAATTAACTACTACATAATTATATCATCGCTTTAGAAAACGGCTAATAAAACAAACGACGTCGATGAAAGAATTCTACATCCTCAATTTCTCGTGAGCAATTTTGGGCATCGTTGCTTAACACACTGCTTTGACAAAAATGGAGCTGATGATTTAGAATTCTTGACCGACGTTTGACGGCTCGAAATCGCTAAGACCCCATTTATAAAATACATACATATAGCGATTTTAAAAACATATAGGCTTGTTGTTTCCATCTACAGTTTTTACACCTACGGTGGGGCTCTATATTAAACAGGTATTGTCATCCGCCATTTTGAAGTGTATACGCAATGCAATGTGTTCACATGTTCACGACTACTTACTTCCCTGCCCACCTGCATCGGGGTCCTTGCTACGGACACCGGTGTAACGAAGGCGAAATGAATGCATAGCATCTACCCGAGTACCCAACCCTGGTAGAAGACTTCCGGAAGACAGCAAGGAGATAGGTACTGGTCACCGCGTCACCAAATGGCTAACCTGCCAAGGATGGGCGTTGGCTAGTAAGGCACTTACCATATAGGAATCAAAATGGCGGATGTCAATATCCGGGTACATAGTGCCTTAATCTTAATAATAACATTGCCCTATGTAAATCAGCAAGTTATTTGTTTTTGTCGCTAAAAAATAGCAATACATATAAATGGGTTCTATGACAAACCTACGTTTATGTCTGACTATACCTAATCCTGAGAATAAAACATCACATGATAATAGTAGAAAAAAAATGGTAATGATGGGGCTGTGGTTGACAGTGATGCATCCAGCAACTCGATCACCAACGTAAAAGGAGAACATATCAATAAATTTTGTGTGGCTGATTATATTAATTGCACTGTTAATTAGGCGGCTATTCCACTTGTCAGTTTTTCTTCATTTGTGCATTAAAAATTGATGAGATGTTTGTTTTAAGGAGACTATTTTGCAGATTCTTAACTTATATTGATGTCTACCATATTATAACTTAATTTATAATAGATAAGGTAAGCATCTACATAATAGTCTCCTTAAAACAAACATCTCATCAATTTTTAATGCACAAATGAAGAAAAACTGACAAGTGGAATAGCCGCCTTATCAGCAGGCGAAATTAATTTTGTTTTTGACATGTTGGTACAATTGAGAACGGAAATAGTAAGTTCAGTATATATGCAACAATTAACCTCTGTAAACAAAACAATTTTGTAATATTAATTTATTCCACCATAAAGCGTATTTTGTTACACGAATATTTTGACATTGAAGACAAAACCATGTTAGAAATTGGACCAATCAGGGAATAGGAGGAAAAAAAGGGAAACATGTTGCTAAATGAGCGTATTATTATGATGATATTATATTTTAGCAGTAATGCAAATCCGTATTCGTGTACCAAAATACGCCTTTAAGGGATAGGTTACAAAATAGTTTGTATACAAGGAATGGTCGTGTACTCGTATTTTAGACGAAATTAATTAATTTCACGTTCCTAAGCCTCAAAGATAAGAATGTGGTCAGATGAAAAATTCGTAAAAAATTAAAGCTTTTTTTACAATCTTCTATTTATCATACTGATTTATTAGTATTCAATCAAATCGGTTTCACACACTATATCTGGGTTTTCTGAAGTAACAATATTTCACTGGAGAAATTATAAATTTCCTGTGGAAGCTTAAATTTTTTATGGATTTTTCATCAGACGTGGATGTGGAACGAGAAATTAATTCATTTCTTGAAAAATACACCATTCCTTGCTTGTAAATATTACAAAAGTTAAAATCTGCTTTTCAACTCCCGTAAGTAAATTTACATTCATTTGGGTTCATTTAGAATCATTTTATTTTATTCTCGAAGTTATTGTTCTTTACAGTTTACACTGAGTGATAGGGCTACTGTAGCACGAACGATAAATAAATAAGAATATTACTATACAGCCGGGTTCCCTCCGGAAACTTTCCCGAGGGGAGGGGAGGAGGAGGAGCAGTTGCTTTTCCGGCATAAAGAGGGAAGTTTACATTACGTTATAAGGTCGAAATATAAAACACCTAAAGTTTTTGGATTAAAAAAAATCATTATTTATGTTCGTATTACAGACGCGACGGTTACGACACCTTACGCTCCTAGAATCCCCCAAACTCGTCCGTAAATTGAATTCGCTACAGTGCTAATTAGTTAACCATGGCCACAACGTGGACAACATTATAGTATATGAATACAACATGACTCTGATTAGTGGGGCGAAGTTGCTAATGGCTGCCATACTTATCTTATGTTGCTATTACATAGTAGCTTTAGCTACTATATACAAGAAGACAAAGGATGCTCGTTTCCGCCAAAAATATAAAACCATTTTAGTTCTACACGCAATTTACAAATGAACGGCAAAATCAGTTGTTAGCTGTTGCCATACATGTCCGTTTTTTGTAATTTGTAATAATTCAAAGAAACAACAAAATAAAATTGTATTTCTTTGTGTAATAAAAAATAAAAAGTGATGAAGTGCGCTTCTCCTGAAATGTTAAGTATGGCAGCCATTAGAAATTGCGCGCAAAAAATCAGAGCGATGCCCGCCATGTTGGAATCCTATGCGAATGTTGCCCATTACCACAGGTTGCAAATATAATTTCAGCGGAATAAAACTGTCCAGTGCCCACTGAGTTATAAAAAAGCGCCTGCGCAATTACATTATAAATCAATCATTTACTAGTCTAGACACATTACATACAAATATTCAGTCTCTTATTACCATGATTAGGCGCTAGGGATATCGTCCGTAAGTAAAATATTCTCACTTAGCCTAAAGTAATCCGAAACATTTTGCGTACTATCTAATAGAAGAACTAAGCAAATAATTCTTATTTCTAACATATTTAGGCATACATCAATTTTGCAGGTTTGCAAGTCTAATTTTAGAATTTCTGGCTTCCTATTGAAAAGGTACATACATATATTGTGAATTAAAAGTCAGTGGCACCAGTTACAACTTCCTAAGCAGATCGCCCCCCACATAGAGCTTTCAAAATGAACTTTTCTTTTTATGAATGCTCACAACCACATTTGCCTCAGAATAAATTGATTCCCACGCTCCTAAATTATTCGAGGCGGGTTAAGTCTTTTTAGGAATTGTAAGCAATAAGCATGCTGACTTTTCGATTGCGTCATCCAAACTTACAAACTAAACCGCTCAATTTTCAAACAATTTTCTCTGTCCTAAACTATGACTATTGATACATGCGAGGAAGCAGCAAGGTGTGTTCCGAACCAGCGGTACATTCATCTCAATTATTTCGCATGTCAGAGAAAAAAAAGTGAGCATCAGGCTTCGAACTTTAAGGCAGGACTGACTAAGAGTTCTATTTAGGAGAGATGGACCATTCCCTCGCTTGAAGGTTATTTTTTAAATTTCTGGTGCCACGGCTTCTTTGACTAATGAGGTTCATTTCTCATTTTGTAGATGGCAGCACCAGTTGCACTGATATCAAAGCGTTGATTTTTTCATAAGCCTCAATACTATTTTAAAATTATTTTATTTATGTATTATTTTAAAGTGATATTTTTCTATAAATCATGGAGAATATATATATTAAATTATATGCAGCGAAATAAGGTTCAGGCATAGTAAAAATATTATAAAAAATAGTAAGAGAATTAATTAGATGTTAAGAGCTTAGCTTTCACATGCAAACGGCGGTCATTTTGAATAATATGGATATCGGTTTGTCGTCAGCGAACCTAGTGACCAAAACTGTCCCCACACAACCTCATTAGAGCGTGGACGCTTTCAAACAACATACCCCGTCGTGCGGTCCTGGCAGCAGGGCGTTTTCTGATTGTTGGTAATGAGGTTCTGTAGGGACAGTTTTGGACACTAGGTTCGCTGACGACAAACCGTTTGCATGCGAAAACTAAGCTCTTAGCATCTAATTAATTCTTTCAATATTTTTTATAATATTTTTACTATGCCTGGACCTTATTTCGCTGCATATAATTTAATATATATATTCTCCATGATTTATAGAAAAATATCACTTTAAAATAATACGTAATTAAAAATCATTTTAAAATAGTATTGAGGCTTATGGAAAAATCAACGCTTTGATATCATTGCAACTGGTGCTGCCATCTACAAAATGACGCCACAAATGAACCCCATAGACGCGGCAGATTACACCAGAAATTCAAACTATATCCTTGGCAGGAGTGAATGTACCGTCTCTCCTATATAGAAATCTAGGCAGAACTTACCAAATATTTTGTAAAGAACAGGTACGATAACTCCCGTACCGAAATAGATAATATGAGTAGTTCCAAGGTAAATAATTGTCCTAGGGTTAAATTTTGGTTGCCTCGATTTTTCCAATCCCAAAGCACAGAATTGACAGATGGGACGATTGGACCGACTAGAACGGGCAGACCATTATAATACTAGACAGTATTATGTATTAATGAATTGAGGTAATTCGTTCAGAAAATAACTTTTATTCAAAACCAAAACGTACCTTGGGAAAACAACCTGTTCGGGGTTTTACTTTATTTAACACCTAAAACGTACCTGTGATTAGAAAGCAGGTTCAGCAGAAAAATTATTTTTATGAAAATTCAGTCTTTATTTATTTTTTGCCTCCAGTACCAAACAAGCAAGGGGGAAGCGACCTAGTGGGTTTTGTTAACATGTATAACTACTACGATATACTGTATGCCAATTTAAAAAATCTTTCGATACGTCTTAGAAAAAAATGTTTAGAACCAAAAATTGAAGACATTTATCCAGAGATTTGAATTTTATGAGCCTGCATGCCAAAGTTCGTTTAAATCTATCGGGTACTTTGCCCAAAGGCGGCAATTCCACCGGCGAATTTACTTCATTTGCGATTTTTTGTTTTAAGGAGACTATTATGTAGATACTTAACTTATCTATTATAAATTAAGTGATAATATGGTAGCACACATCAATAATAAGTCTCTACCTTATTATAACTTAATTTATAATAGATAAGTTAAGTATCTGCATAATAGCCTCCTTAAAACAAAACAAACAAAAAATCTCAAATCACAAATGAAATAAATTCGCCGGTGGAATTGCCGCCAAAAATCAACGAACCGTCAGGTATTTTGTAAAAAATGCGTTCCAGAGATCTCAAAACGCGTAAGTCCGTCGAAATCTGAAATTTCACAGGGAATTTCGATCGCAGAGCCGTCAAAAATAGCCATTAAATTAGCAGAAATATTCCTCTACATTTCGATACTTGACATATGGCCTTCACTAACACCAATTGGCCTCAGTCTTTGAACTTCTTCCTCAAGACTACGACACCAATCATAATTTGAACAAATCAAATTCATTAATAATTGCCTAATTGTGGCTAATCCAGTCTGTGTTAGAAAGAGGTACACACAAATTATTATTATTATTAACGTGCGTGGAAGCGCACGAGCCAAGTTCCAACACCCGCCCGACTGTTGCGCGACCCAGTAGTTACACACGTAAGAGCTTAAACGTGAAATTTGGCACTTTTGAGCCCCTGTAGTTTTGCCCCCAATGCACCTATGACGATGAAATTTTGAATTTTTCCTAAAGTTATACTTCTCTGTAACATCATATATATCAAAATTTTCAAAAACTTTTCTTCTGTTTTTCCAATATTTTTGACAGCTCTACGATTGATATTTGATTTTAATTTGGATCTTAAGAAGCATAGAAGTACTACTAGAGGTACTAAAACCATTATAGCTGTAAATTGCACCCATTTCGAGTACTATAAAGTGCATTTGCTTAAAATAAATGTAAAAAGGCTAATTTAAGTCGATGTAGGTAATAATTTTTGTAACTTTATTATTATCGTTTATGCAATTACACGAGTTTCAGAGTGGTGGGAGATTTTTGTGACAGGAATATTCCGAAGGGTGGGAGGTTGTCAGAAACAACCTACCGTAGTATAATTACAAAGCCTTGTTGCATTTTGGCCATTCCTGGGTCACGCCAAAATCAGTCAGTTTTTATTTTTACTTATTAAATAACTACTCAAGCTATTTAAGAGTTAAGTTAAGAGTGTACAGCCCGTACGAAATTGGCAGCCCGACATTTAGTACTTTTTATTTTATAATCTAAGCAAGTAATTAAAGATTTGGCTCATTTAAGTTGTACAAGACTACTTCATGCATCATATAATAAGGTATTTTTAATTTTTGAAATTGTAGTTCTTTCATAAACACGATAATAATTAATAAATTACCGAGTATAAATTATTATCGTGTTTATGAAAAAACTACAATTTCAAAAATTAAAAATACCTTATTATATGATGCTTGAAGTAGTATTCTACAACAACAGAAATGAGCCAAATCTTAAGTAACTTGCTTAGGAAATAAATAAAAAATAAACAGTATTAAATTTCGGGCTGCAAATTTCCTACGGGCTGTACACTTAAGATTTAGTATATTCAAATTATAGAGGTCTATTTCATACATAATATCATTGGGCAATTTTAATTTTTGGTTACATGCAATTTACATTGCGTGAAATATTAGTCCACAGTACCTTTAAATAAATAAATAAATATTGACTTTTTTTGTTCTATTACTAAGCCAACCTAGCGGAGTCAGGGCTATAAAGCCCTCTCTTACACTCAACTAGGAAGGCCCGGGACCACCTGCTTTACATGCCCTCCGAAGCATGGCCAGAAAATGTAGCAAGTGAGGGACTCGAACCAAAAAGCTTCCGGGTGAAAGTCGGAGTCTGTACCACTACTCTACATGTATTGACATGGGATAATGACCAAAAATTAAAAATACCTTTTTGATACGGTCTATTAAATGACTTGAATGAATCAAATAGCTGATCGGGGATAGAAATTTACAGAATAATCTGATTTGTGGAGAAATTATAACTCCAAAAACTCAAAAATACCTTGTGATATGCTGTAATGAAAGTTTCCTCTACAACTTGTATATAATAAATTATTAATAAATTTAGGCGTGCCGATTTTCTAAGATCCATAGCCTCTCAAATATAATAAAATAAAAATAATTAAGGACTTTTTATTGTATCTATTACTAAGCCAACCTAGCGGAGTTAGGGCTATAAAGCCCTCTCTTACACTCAACTAGGAAGGCCCGGGACCGCCTGCTTTACATGCCCTCCGAAATGGCCAGAAAATGTAGCCAGTGGGGGACTCTAACCAAAAATCTTTCGGGTGAAAGTCAGAGTCCGTACCACTACGCTACATGTCCTGACTAAGGGTGAGGTATAAAGTAGTCGTCAAAAATTTTGATAGACTAAAGTTTCCACATGACGGGAATAAGACTACACGGATGTCCACGAAACTGGTGGAAGGACGAACTAGAAACCGACCTGCGCGAGTTGGGAGTCCGTAGATGGTGGAGGAGTGTTGTAGAGCAGGCAACAGCCCATCAAGGGATGTACAAGAAGAAGTAAAGAAGTAGAAAGAAGAAGAAAGATTGGACATGACAATAAATTAAATATGGGCAACTTAAAATACTGCCTTCGTTATTTGGCCCATCCCTTAAACATGGAGGCCAAACTGGTTACCAGCCCCCCAGCAATGCTAGTACTCGTAGTAGCCTGTGTACTGCTCATATTCGGCCCCAAAAACCCATCAACGCCTGTGCACGCAACCAGCGGTATCGCCTCCCACTCCCAAGGTATATGGTCCCCCTCCTCCTCCTCGGAGTCATCGTCGGCATGCCTACCCGCAGCCCTCTCCTCAAACTCCAAACTCAACATCAACCCAGAGTCAACCTGAAACGGCTCCGTCCTCCCCAAGTCCCCATATTTCAACAGATTCAATATGTTATTCAGGGTATGCTTGGAATTGAGTGAAATCGAGTCCATACCCTGCGAGAAACAGAGATACAAAACATTGGCATTTAGATTGGCAACTCTTCGACGAAACTGGCGATCAGTTAAGTCCTTTAACCAAAAATCAGAGTAGTTAACTTTTTTCGGCAGTATTACATCCAAATAGAAACTTAACAAATTAACTAATTGTGTAGTGTAGCCTAGAGCCGCAGCTATGTTATAAGCTTCGTTTGACCCGATTTGGTCAGTGGTAGGAACACCCATTTCGTTTTGTGTCGCTAAAAATGCGGAGTAGTCACCGGAACCAGGTAACGTAGGCGCCACTATTCTATGGTGTAGTTCCCCTGATGAATCCATAAGAACCCAGGTTCCTCGGACGAGTAAAGTTCTTGAAGCCTCTGCTATAGCGCTAACCATATCTGGATCGATATCGGTATTTCGGCCATCGGTACTTTTAGACGGGGTGCTTGCTTTTGTAATCGGGAAAACGTAGCGAATGAGATCATCAATATTTCTTCGTACAACTTTCTTCAGCGCCAACTTCGTTGAGCTTAACTTTTCCCTGCGTATCTGGCAGCATCTGTGCGCAATTCGGGCGTTTCCGATAGCCACGCGAACTCTATCTTCGTACCTTTTCACTCTATCTTGTCTAATGGCGTTTTCGTGTTTTAAAACTTCGCAGGCATTCATCATTTTTGGGATATTCTCCTGTTTTTCTTGGATAAGGCTCTTTAAAAGGAGGATGTTCTCTCCACGCATACGGTTTTCTGCAATAATATAGCCTAATTTATCACATTGTTCACCACAAACAGACTCTCTGTCTCGAACTGTCTCTTGTCTTTTCACCGAATAAATAAAAAAATAGTGACTTTCGCAAAACTATGTCCCAATCATACAAAGCCACTTTTTGATTGGCAAAAAAATAAGAGAACCGGTCCGAGTTTACTCGAACATGCTTTCCTATTTATAAAGTAATGAATGGACATAATGGTTCCTTTCATTGTAAATCATTTCCCTATGGTTAAATTTCGGATCCCGGGGGGGGGGGGGGGGGGGTGTCCACCGCAATATATTAAAAACCCCTTAAAACTCAATTGCATATTCTGGAACGAACAGACCAATATATTGTAACAGTAGTAACAATGACAGGGCAGGCAATGTATTTTTTAATTTTGTTTAAAAAGAAATTGTAATGTAATTTCTTCAAGAAATATTTTTTGCCCAAAACCAAATATTTCTTGGGAAAACAACCTGTTTGGTTTTGTTACTCTATTGAACACCTAAAACATATCTGAAGGTAGAAATCATCCATAGAAAGGATCCACAAAAAAATTATTTTTTAGTTATTTTTCATGAAAATTTAATTATTTTTATTTTTTACTCCCAGAAGCAAACTATCAAGGGGCACGCGACCTAACGCATTTAGTTGACATTAATGACGACTACAATATATGTGAATTTAAAAGAAATCGTTGAAGCCGTTTTTGAGAAATTATTTTTTTACACGTTTTTTTGGAGTTTTTTGAGAATAAAGCCCCCCAAAATTGAGTTAGCCCCAAATAAAAAAAAAAGGTCTCGAGGTATGGTTTTTGTGAACCTACATGCCAAATTTCATCTAAATCGATAGAGTAGTTTGCCCGGAAATCGACGCACAGACAGAGCGACAGATATTTCGTAAAAACCACTTTTTTGGGTTCCTGGGACCTCAAAACGTGTAAATCCGTTGAAATCTCGGAATTGAAAATTTCGACCATCACAAATCTTTCCTTATACTACGTATAAATTGGAAAGCAATAATACTATACTTCTTTAATGAGAATATTCTATTAATTAATATTAATATATATATATATATATATTAATATAATTTTTTATGAGTTTTTTATGGACGTAAGGCAACTTGAACTTGTAGTGTGGCTCATTCAACCTTCCCTTGCCAACGACTCCATCGTTTTCCGGACATTATTGGTAATGTTTCCGAATGAATTTCTAGCCATTGGCAAACTGGTTCACTCCTAGATGTCAACCTACACCGACAACAGGTGTCAATGAGACTCGTATCTGTACTTGGTTAAGTCATGCTTTCGCCTGTTTCATTGCGTGAATGGTAAGCTTGTCATAGCTTCTTAATTATCGCTTGTAGTCGGTGTAGGTTGACATCGAGAACGTATATCAGTTTTCCAATGGACAAAAATTCACACGTAAACAATACAAATTATGTCCGAAATCCACGGGGACGTTGGCACTGGACAAGGACCTATGGGCCACTATAAGTAGGCCTGGGTCCATAAAAAGGCCTTCAAAATTACAATGTTTTACAGGTGTCGATGGGCAAGCAGCTTGCAGCTTGCAGTCATGGGCAAAGTACGGCCCGCGGGCCAAGTGCGGCCCTCGGGCTAGTCTGATCCGGCCCGCGACACGATTTTGATTAACCCCTAAAATTAACTGCACATAGGAAGTGATAATTTTTTTTTGTGCAGCTATAACAGTTAACGGGAGCCTTAGGTGTGGTATTATCGCATCTAACACTAACTGAGTTTGCATCGTGTGTTTTCGTTCCGTAGAAAATGTATGTATATCGGTAGTATGGCGATTTAGTGCGATGCGTGTGGCCTGTCCTGTAGATCGTTCGGTGTTGCTCGGTCAAGTTCGGGATGAATCGGCGCTAGCAATATTGTTTTGTCCGTCGGCTGTTCTCTGGGTCAGTGTAGTTCAGACACAGACAGTCACGTAGGCCACGTCACCTCTGCAACTCTTTTTAGTCTGACTTGTATTTATATAGTTGAGTTTGTCGGTAGTGTGCTTTTTGACCGGTACAATGGCAACTAAAAAACGTAAAGTTGATTCAGAATGTCGTGTTTTTAAAGATGAGTGGACTTGGAAATACTTTTTTACACCTATTAAGGATAAACCTGTGTGCCTAATTTGCAATGAAGCTGTAGCCGTATTCAAGGAATTTAACCTCTCTCGACATTTCATGACAAAACATAACAACGCCACTTATGAAAAGATGACTGAAGAAGAACGGAAGCAAAAATCAGGAGCTCTACGTAAGCAAATATCAGGTCAGCAAAATATTTTTAAAAAGCTGAACAGCTCTCAAAAGCTTGCTACACGTGCCAGCTATGTTGTAGCATACAATATTGCTAAAAGTAACAAAACATTTTCTGATGGCGAATTTGTAAAAACTTGTTTACTTCAAGTAAGTGATATTTTGTGTCCTGAAAAAACAAGGGATTTTGAAGCAGTAAGTTTGTCCCGAAAAACAATTACGTCTAGAATTGAAGCTATCAACAAGCAGTTTGTAACACAACTAGAATCAAAGATAAGCACGTTTAAATTCTGTTCTTTTGCGTTGGATGAAAGCACCGACATAACTGACACAGCTCAGTTACTGATATTTATAAGAGGAATAGATGACAACTTTGGTGTTACTGAAGAATTAGCCTCCATGCGTTCATTAAAGGGAACGACAAAAGGATCAGACATTTTTGAAGAATTTCAAGAAACTATCACATCTTTGAAAGTACCTCTGACCACTATTTGTAACATTACTACTGACGGAGCACCAAATATGACAGGGGCAAAATCTGGTTTTGTCGGCAAATTTAATGAATCATTTCCTGGGAACGAAGTGGTGTTTCTTCATTGTATCATCCATCAAGAAACTCTGTGTAAATCTGCTCTAGAAATGAAACATGTGCTTGATGTTGTTATTAAAATTGTTAATAGCATTCGTTCGCGAGCACTCAACCATAGGCAATTTCAAGAGTTTCTTTACTCATTGCAGTCAGAATATTCTGACGTACTTTACTACACCAAAGTAAGGTGGCTCAGTGCAGGGCGGGTTTTTGAACGAGTTTGGGATCTAAAAGACGAAATTATCTCTTTTATGGAAGAAAAAGGAATGGACGAGTGTGATCATTTGAAAGATATGTTATGGCTTTCAGACTTTGCATTTTTTACAGATATTTTTAGCCACATCAATAAATTGAACCTTAAACTCCAGGGAAGATATCAATTGATTCATGATACTTGGGGTCATATCAGGGGTTTCAAACTGCAGTTAAATCTATTTTCCAAACAACTACTCAAGAAAGACTTCACTCATTTTCCAAGGTTAAAATCCATTGCAGTTACAGAAGACAAAGTTAAGAGCTATGAGAAAAACGTAAAATGTCTTCATGAAGAATATGAACGAAGATTCCAAGACTTCAAAGTTATCGAACAGGACCTGGAGATTTTTAGCATGCCATTTAATTTGGATTGTGAATCAGTTAAACCAGAACTGCAGCTCGAACTAATTGAGTTGCAATGTAACACTGAATTGAAACAACTATTTCTCAATGTTTCGAAGATTGAGTTCTACAAGGCCCTGTCAAAAACAACTTTTCCAAACCTGAAATCTCACGCTCAGAAGATAATTTCGATGTATTCCTCTTCTTACATCTGTGAACAGGTGTTTTCTACTATGAAGCTTCGCAAAAACAGTGTTAGAAACCAATTGACTGACCATAATTTAGCTTCACTACTGCGAATCAGCTCATCTCAGTTTCTACCAGATTATGATCAACAGTTTCATCTGTCTCATACGCCTTCATGCACTTCTAAAGTTTAATCATTTTTTGTGACTTGTTTGGAAGTTTTTACCATTTTAGTATATAAGTTGTGTATGATGTAAAATTAAACAATAAAAAGGTTTAGGCCTATAACTTGTTATTTTTTTTTTTTGGCCCGCTTGTAAATTTTTAAATTTTATCTGGCCCTACTTTTAAAAAGTTTGCCCATCACTGCAAGCTCAAACAGCGTTTTTGTAATGTCGATATTCTCCAGTCTATCCTATACTTTGCCTTTCTCGGGCTGACGGAGAATCTCAAAATTAGAAAAGTTACATCGGTATAAGGTATCATTTAAATGTTTCGCAAACATTTGGCCTCAGTTGTACCCCTCCGGTGCTTCTTCATATCAACAAAACTCCTTCCCGTTTGACCCACGTAGCACGCATCGAACCCTACACATAGCAGCTTGTTTCTCTTTTTCTCTCTTCGATTTGCTAACGGCATTCGAAATATTTTTGTTTATATTTTTCTCGTCTGGAATATGTTAAATTGGTACATCGTGCTAAGACTGCAGTGTCCGTACAGTTAAGTAAGATTTAGTCAATACTATTAACCAATTTCTTCTCCTTCTTTGAACCCCCTTCGGAGTGTCATTGGACTCTCATTTCACATACCATACAAGCCAATCTCCTTCGTTCGCTTGATTTACGCAACTTACATATCGCCAAACGTTCGTGGCTTCGGCCTCTCACACGAATAATTCTTTCTAATAAGACAGAGACGAATAGGTGGAGGAATGGGACCCTGGATCTACTACGGCTGTAGTTATCCACTACACTACGGCTTTCACCAGCAGCAACTCAATAACCGCCTGATACAATTAACAAATCCCAACAGACCAGCAAGTGCGACAAATCTGAAAGGTTACTGGCAATATCTATCATGTACACGGTCATTGAGGCCATCGAACGTTGGAAGATTGGTCGGACTGCAATTTGCTGCAAGTCGAGTACCGATAAGAAGCACTGTTTTTTTCCTAAGCTATGGCCAATGGCGTGCTGGGTCTCAATCTCGGAAAGCCCAAAATAGTCTTCCACTGTAGCTGGACATATTTAACGTATTTTTTGAAGGATTTTTAATGGACCCAGGCTTACTTATAGGGGCCCATAGGTCCCTTGTTCAATGCCAACGATCCCATGGATAAACGTATTGTTTCCGTATGAATTTTTGGCCATTGGCAAACTGGCATACGTTCTCAATGTCAACCTACTGCTAGACGTAGAATAAGTGCTGATTTTCAAAATTTAAAGACAATCTTTATACATAAAAATCACGTGTCACGTTGTTTGCTTGCGATGGACTCCTAAACTACTGAACCGATTTTAAATTTGATTTGCACACCGTGTGCAATTCGACCAAACTTGAAAGATAGGATAGCTTACAGTTCAATTTATATTCGCAATATTATTTTATTGCAAATTATTTGTCTTCATTACATGGATGCATAATCGCAAATTCACAGGAAAAACGTAAAAGAAAAAAACCCTGCTGCGGAGCAGTACACGGGACGGGACGGGACGGGATGGGTGAAAAATGCGGAAGTTTTACATGCCCAATGAAAAATGTAATGCAGACAACGGAGAATGAGGAAAATTGACGGAATCCCTGACACGACATTCATTGACTGTTAGGCGGTACGAAGTTCGCCGGGTCCACTAGTTATATATATATTAGAATCCACAAAACTTACCTTCAGGCAGAAGGTCTCTTTCTTTTCTTCTTTCATACATTTCTTTGCATCTTTGAGCCATGTTATTTCTCAGGTGCCTAATTTTTTGAAGCTGCATCTGTTTTTGTGAAAAGGTTTCTAAAAATGCAGAAACAAATATTTTAACGCATTTCTTTTATTAAGTACAAACCATTACTTTTATAAATAGGTGTTTTATTAAATTTCAAGTTTTTTTTTTAAATGTTAGCATAATGGTAAGGCAAGGTCCTCTTTTTGGGGCCACCCAGGCTGTACTTTCTCTTTTTGTTTAATTTTCCAGAAATTTTCAGACAATTATCTCTTTTTTTCAAAATTTTCCAATTTATCCAAAATACATAAGTTTGAGCAATTTCTAAAAGAAAATTAGAGTTGCGCCTGTATTTAACCATTATCTTAAATAAATCTCTTGTGGGTTCCCTTTTAAGAAATGCTGACAAATGTTCTCTATTGCATAATAATGATTAACTCTTGACAGCTGTATCTAAAGGTAACATAATATGTGTGTGTGGCCTGTTCTACAATTTAGTCCCTGTTTCTCGTGTAATGGCGGTGCATGTCTCTCTGTCTGAAGTTCGGAATGAACAAATGTTATAGCCTCCAGTATATAAAGGGCTGGTAAGATTAGGATTTCCAGGTTTTTAAATAACGGCCTACAGGAGACTGGTCTCTATTTCCTCCCAAAGTTTTGTATATTGAAAGCAGCTCTGGTTGCGTCAACGGAGTTCCCCAAATTAATATTTCATACCTTAGATGCCACTGAAAGAGCTCATAGTAGACTAGTTTCATTGTGTCTCTATTTACTAGGCATAAGGATTAATGAGCGTATCAAAGAAGGAAATTTCAGACACAAACTGTGCTTAGAAGGTCATAAGTAACTAATGTGGTAGCAAACTACCTACCAAATAAAAGACTAACTGTTCTAAAAAATAAAAATAAGTGCTCCACTTCCAAGTTTTCTACAGCAACAACATAAGTACAGTATTATAAATATTACAAAGACAACAACGCAAAACCGTTTCAATTAGCAAAAGATGATGCAACACACCAAATAATTTCTGCCCTATTTCAAACCACTCAAGCTTACTTAATGATAATAAGTTAATGACATCGAACATTACATTATCTGATACACTTACCTATGGAAGAGTCGTTTTTGGTGGAGCTTGGAAAGGTTCCACTCACAATACAGTCTTTACAGAGAAATCTAGATTGAAATGTACAACAGATATTACACTTTTCTCTACAGAGATTCGAACTAGAGCTCTGTAAATGCATTGGTGAATTGGAATGACTAGAATTTGAATTATTGTTATTTAAATTAATATCCATTGTCTCTTCAGTCATTGTTTACAAAATATTTTAATTTTATTTTCAATGGCGGCACAGTTAAGTTTAGCACAGAGCACTATAAAGCAGATAATTGTTAGTTACAAAAACCGTGTGATTTTTTTCCCTATTAATGCAATAACCCATCGAAGAGTCATAATAAACATTAATTCTATAATTATATTATGTTTTTCACATTGGGAAGAGCTATCTAAAAAAGCCAGAAGGCGCGATTCGACTTTAAGGTTCTTTCCGTTTTTTCTGTGTTTTGTATAAGATATTTTGGTATAAATAAAGTCTGCCAAACTTAAGTACCGCACGTTTCAATATGTTTCATTCTTTCATTTAAAATTAATTTTTCTTTAGATGGCTGGAGTTTTATTAGTAAAACAGTAACTTTTCCTCCCTACCTCCCTCATACTTACGTTGTAGTGGTTTGTTTTCTTCAAATTATTGACCCATAAATTATTAAACATAAACTTCGTAATTGAATGCTAGTGTTTTTCACAAACTAGTAATGTTAATATTAGTTCAAAATGGATACTTTTATTTAAAATACTGAAAATCACGAATTAATTTAAAATTTTCAACAAAACTCAAAAGTACAAAACAAAAAGAGCAGATTTAGTTTCATCATGTTTTTATTCTGCTTTCACGTTCGTGTACTGTGTACCAACATTACAAAAATTAATTTTTGTTGACTTTCAAAGTTTTTCGGCGTGCAGTCGATTTTTTCTAGAAACGGGCTATTTAATTTAATTTTGATTTAATTTAAAATGGATGTGTCGCAGTTAACAGGAAATCAGAAGGAGGAACTAATGGAACAAGTTAAGCAACAAATTGCTTTAGCTAATGCTCAAGAATTATTAACAGTAAGTCTGTTTCCAAAATATGCTCTTGACTGTTGAGGTAGTGGATTATATCGTAAATCGTGTCATTTTGCCCGCAACGATGCATTATTATTTACTTATCAACTTTGTAAACCTTTCTGTGACTATTTGTGAATAAAATAATTTTCTACAGGTTGGCCTAAAACTAAAATTTTATTTTATTTATAATGGACTTTATCTTAGTAAAATAATATATAAATACAATACACTGTGCCTGGTTGATGGAGGCGTGCATGTAAGGAGTTGGTTGGTGCAAAATGCCAGAGTCTGTTGTTGTCTATGATTATAAATAGCGTAGAGACGCTAATTAGTCTCTCCAAATATCACTATATTAATCACAGATTAACTTTAGTATGCACTACGAACTATTTCGCGCAGATTTCTGTCGTTTGCTTTACACCGACCTCACGCAGGTGCGCGGCTTTCCCGCTTTCGGTAAGATTAGGATGCTTTCTCAACGAACCACCGGCATTTGAACTTTGAATCGTCCGTGTATACGGTGCCTTGCTGCGTTCGGTAGATGTGGATTTACATGGCAGTTGGTAGTTCGGACTGCAGTACGCAGCTTTGGTTTTGTGCCGGGCCGACTGTCATTGACTTCTTGCGATTTCACGGTATCAAGTATCACGTCAATTTTAATAGTGTTCTTAATTTAAGCGGGTAGTCCACATACGTCAATCGTCAATGAAAAATTGAAAAATGACGTTTTAGCAGACATTAAAGACATACTAAAAATTCTGCTACCACGTCAATTTACGTCATTGTTACGTCATTTTTCAATTTTTCATTGACGATTGATGTATGTGGAATACTCGCCTTACATATCCATGCCGGCATTTGTCTATGTCGTGTTTGGTTTTTAATATTAGTAAACAAAGCCTTATGTATCCTTTTTTTTTAACAGAAAATGACAGAGAAATGCTTTAAAAAATGTATTTCAAGGCCTGGGACATCGTTGGATAGCTCAGAACAGGTAACTATTAGTAATAAAACACATCACACCTAAGAGACTGGTGTTAGTTCCTAGATGATGAAAAAGGATCCTCTAGATGCAATAGCTATGGACATTTTTTCCAAGTATGTAATACCGCCTGGACTTGAACGGATTGAGCGTAGACTAAATTGTAACTATCCGATTTCGATCTGCATTATATGCTTAGCAAAATATAGTATGTTATTAAATGGCCTTCGATGGCATAGTGGTTGGCTGGTTCGTACTTGTGCGAGTCACTACACACCATGCGATCGGAAACTTGTCGTAACTCAACACAGGTATTACCTACAGAGGCGGCTGAAGAGGTTATTCGGATACATTCATCACAATCTTATCGATATCGTCACCATAAAGTCAGAAACACTTGGCGTTACCGCTATCTGGCACCGTGCCTGCCAATAGAGTGATGTGAGGTCGTTGTTAGGGCTCTGGTTCGATTGAAGCATTGGAAGGTGGGCAGTATCCATGCGTCCGCTGAGGCAGAGTGAGTATTGGTCTGAAGCAGCCAGAGCTAGGCAAAACAGGTGACCCTGCAGGTAGTCGTGGCCAGTTGTGCATCGAAAATGGGCGATAAAAACCGCTCTTGGCAGGTCATGTGGTATGGGAATTTTCACCAGTGTTTCCCATGGCTGTCCGCTGCGCTGGTCCGACCAGAGGTGAGCCGTTCTTGGTTTTCTCGAGAACTTGCGTTCTCAGTTCAAGTGTTCCAAAAATAACGGTTCTTATTATGCGTTCTTTTAAGAACCGGTTCATGGCTGCGGCTCATTCCCAACTCTGGTAACTGGTTCACTCGTTGATCGTTCCCTATCCACTATTCAGTTCCTATACAGAACCAGTTCGCCAATGGTTATAGCGTTCGTGAAAGGGGATTTCTACAAGTTACCCGTTCTTATATTAGTGAAAGTAGAGTATTTGATTCACAACAATCGTTGAACTTTCCAAAGAAAAGGATAGTTAACAATAATTATTCTACGTAGCCTACTTTATGCTTTTGCATTGCGTTCTTCACGAACCTAATATTTTTGTAGTCGGGAACCAGTTCAACCGGTTCATAGCTTAAGAACCGTTCTTAAAATCGGCTCAAGTAACAACGACACACCTCTAGCTGGTCGTTAGAGCGTTCTTGTATCTTCTGGTTAATGCACTGTTGATAGCCTGCTTCGCACTATTTAGCGTTAGAGAAACTGCCTAATTAGCTGTACTTGTGGCTATCGTGGCTAGCAGGTCCGCCGTGGCTAGGTAAAGCAAGGGTAGTGCTCATGACAAGATCACTCTAATCATAACTCAATTTCGCCAAGAAAATGTTGGTTAGGACCTTCTGATTTTAATGAGACAGTATCTTATCGCTTTTCCTTGTTCCAGAAATGTGTTACCTTCTGCATGGACCGATATATGGACTCATGGAATACCGTATCTAGAGCGTACGGGAATAGAATGCAGAGAGAGCGAGGACGCTCATGAATTCAGTTTAGACAAAGTAGAAATATCGGATTGTTATCGAATAGTGAAAATGGCGCTATACCTTCAACCAATCTCCGAAGCCAATGTTAATTGAACCGTGGTGTGCAAAAGGTTGCTAATTCAAGGGAAAATAATGTTTTGGAAAGGATTGCAAGAACTATATGCACAATCATAAAATAAAAATTTATAACCGGTTAGAAGCCTTTAAATCTAGTTTTAAAGCTTAGTAATAGAGCAAAATGTTAATATTTTTAAATCTGTTTGCACTTGATCTATACAAAGATTATCCATGATGACGAGGGGAGGGGGGCAGGAGGGATGTGTGTTCATACTTTCAGGAATTTTCAGGACCATATTTTAGGTCATATTATACCGCTAGATCTATATCTTTACAATTATTGTTTATTGTAAGTTTAGTCTGTCATTCATAGTTCAATTCATGGCTCCTTTTTAGAGGCCATTTTTTTTCTCTTGCTTTCACCTTCATCGCAAATCAGGCAGAACACTTGTACCTGCATTTATTTTATTTTATTTTAGGGCAAAATGATTGAATTAGTCGCTTTGTACACAACACGGTTCTATGTTTGTTGAAATTACGAAATATACGGCAAAATTGTCCCATCAGGTATGATCTCATTTTTATATTTTTCACCTGATGTCGTTGGAAAGCTACGGAATTGTATCGCGCTTGAGAGTTACTGTATATAGATATAAACATAACTTGAAAATAAAAATGTCAGACCCATAATTTCTCTTATGGGGTACCCGTTAATCATAAGCAAACTATCAGGGATAAGTACCAACACGCATACTAGTCTCCTTATTAACTTTTTAAAACTTACTGTCACTCATTGTGAATAAATTAACTTGGTAAAGTTTCACGTTATGAACGTAAGAACGTGAAACTTTACAAAGTTATTTCATTCACAATGCGATAAGTACCAATGTAAAAAACTTGGAAGTCTTAAACATTTCCGCATGGCAAAATGATTGCCTAGACCCGGTCAAAACTCTTTACTTAGCTTGTGTCCTGTGTCGGCTCATTCACCCAACTTATGCAGGTTCACTAGGTGGCATAGGAGGAGGGGACGAGGAGGTACAGGTTTGGGATTTTTGCGTCTTTGCCTCTGAAACAATGAGGCATTACTCAGAAGCTCAGCTACTAAGTATATAGATATACATTATACCCTAAGGCGGCTATGAGGTTCTGTAGGGACAGTTTTGGTCACTACGTTCGCTGACGACAAACCGATATCCATATTATTCAAAATGGCCGCCGTTTGCATGCGAAAACTAAGCTCTTAGCATCTAATTAATTCTTTTAATATTTTTACTATGCCTGGACCTTATTTCGCTGCATATAATTTAATATATATATTCTCCATGATTTATAGAAAAATATCACTTTAAAATAATACGTAATTAAAAATCATTTTAAAATAGTATTGAGGCTTATGGAAAAATCAACGCTATGATATCATTGCAACTGGTGCTGCCATCTACAAAATGACGCCACAAATGAACCCCATTCCAGCGACGTCGAATTTGTGAATGTGTTATGACGTGGTAGCAGACATCATTAATAAGTCTCTACCATATTATAACTTAATTTATAATAGATAAGTTAAGTATCTACATAATAGTCTCCTTAAAATATGGCAGAGACTTATTAATGATGTCTGCTATCACGTCATAACACATTCAAATTCGACGTCGGTGGAATAGCCGCCTTAAACACTCTTATATTCTCCTGCCCAATATATACACCCTTACATGTACCACTGACTGCTATAACTGCATCAACAGCAAAAAAAGACAGATGAAACCTAGACAAACCCCCTTATGGCGGTATAATAAACCCAACAGTTTTGGCAGAAGTTCCCTTAAATCGGAGCCTCTTATGTAATATTTCAAATGCTGTTTAAGATAAGGGTCGGAGAATACCCTTGGAAGCAATTTCACTTTGAAATAGATATGTTCTCAAGGAAATATATGGGAATGAGCCTTGTTTTGCCGTTTTCTCAAATGCGTTTGACCCCACTGCGCATGCGTGGGTTTTTACTTCCGATCTGTTGATACATATTTCCAGGGTTGCCGTTTTGCGTGAAAAATCACGAAATGCGTGTATTTTCAGAGCTTGCGTGATGTGCGTGTAAAGTGCGTGTATTTTTAGACAAAATTGATTTTATAATTAAATAAAAATATTGAAATTTAAACCAATAAAATAATAAAAAAATTAAAACCCAGGAAAAATGAACACTTTAAAAAAAAAAAATGCGCGAAAAATGCTGTTTACCTTACCTGATCTAGGACCACAGACCACAAGTGACAAGACCCCAACACAACTCCAAAAATCAAATTCCAAATCTACTCGGCCGGCGGGCGGCCATTGTGATTTGCTCATTATTTCATATTTGTCTGCCTCTGCGCCACATGGGCGCAAAATTGAACAAGATAATAAACATGCATATTATAGAACAAAGAAATGCCACATGTGAGAGGTCTTTCTCTGATTGAAAATTAATTAAAAAAACTACTTATTTACGAACCACAATGTCTCAAAAGAGGTTGAACTCTTTTGTTCAAGCGAATAAGGCGACCACTTAAAGCCTTAAAACCCCACAATTTTATAGAAAGTCAATATTTTGGGCCGAATTATTTAAAAAGTAATAACATAATAAAGTGCTCATCTGAAAAATCTAAACATTTTTGGCAAGATGCGTAAAACCCCGTATTTCAGGTCTATTTAACAAACATCTTCTCCCGGGGAGACCCCTGGACCCCCTCGTTTGGAATTAGCCTATATGTTCATCGCCTGTAAACATCGAAACGTTACTCCTATCAAAATGCATGAAACCCCACCATTTCATGCTCATCTTTCAAGAATTTGCTCGTAATTGGATTCATTGCCTGTAAAATCTAAACGTTAACCTATCAAAATGCCTAAAACCCCACTGTTTCAGACCTATTTTTCAAAAAAAAAAAAAAAAAATCACCCGGGGGAGACCCCCGATCCCCCTTGTATGTAGTTATATTCATCGTCCGTACAATTGAAATATTAGTCCTATCAAAATGCGTAAAACCCTTACCATTTCAGCCCTATTTTTTAAAAAAATTCACCCGGGGGAGACCCCCGGCCCCCCTTGCTCGTAATTATATTCATTGTCTGTAAAATCATCAAAACGTAAAACTTAATAAAGTCGTTATCTACAAAATTTTTCTACATCTACACACATTTTTGGCAAGATGCGTAAAACCCCGGTTTTCAGGTATTTTACAAAAATCTTCACCCGGGGGAGACCCCCAGACTCCCTCGTTCGTATTTAGCCTATATACATCGCCTGTAAAAATCGAAACATTACTCCTATCAAATTGCGTAAAACCCCATCATTTCAGGCTTATTTTTCAAAAATTTTGACCCGGGCCCCCCTTGCTTGTATTTATATTCATTACGACCCTTGGGGCCCCCGTTCACGTCTCCCGAACCCCCGGGCCCCTGTGCGACGGACACTAATGTCATTAATTTAAATGCTGCAAAAGTCCTTGAGAACGGTTTTCCCCTTATTCTACACTATCACGAAAATGGGGGGGGGGGCGAATTAAACACCGCCACCCTCGAAAAACTATCGTTACGCCACTGGAAGTAAGAAAAATAATTCACACAGATTTTTCAGCCCCACTACAAGCTAAGCATAGAAGTTTTTAGATTTTTTAGTTACCATATTAAAAAATTTAATATAAATTATGTATTATATATATATATTATATTAATATGCATATATATTAGCCGATTAGTTGCTTGCGTGATATGACGTGAATTTTGAACATCAGTGGCGTGATATTTCATATTACACGTCCGGCAACACTGCATATTTCACTTTCAGAATTCAGTTACTGGTGTGTTATCGAGTGTGGTAGTCCTCACTATTATTACCGGTAAAGACGGCTGTGAAGAGATTTCAAAATATTTTGTAATGTATAAATGGCCGTGGATTTTTGATGAAATTAATTAAATTCTCGCCCCATCGCAGCGAAGTTACGCAAAAAGTGCAAGCTTTCCAAGGAAATTTACTTCTTTTCATTTGGAATAGTATGCGGACCTACTATGCCGTTTAGAATTAACTTATTCTTGGGATTAAAAGTAATCGCCATAGTAGGCCCGCTGGTAACCCCGATAAGGTACTTTAAATCAGCTTGATAGAATAATGGTTGGTTAGGTGAGGGAAGAGACTGCTTTTTAAGAAAGCTTGAATTATGATTTTTGTATTGTATCACTTTCATACATATGACTGTGGAATGAGGAATTAAATAATTTTGTCAATAATAAAGGGACCTTTCTTGCCATTGCCAACAAAATGGCTTATTTTGATATCTGTCCCTTAACCGTTTATTCTAATATTGTTGTTTATAAACCTCCAGATTTTTTTGTGAAAGAATTTATTTTGAATGGGTTCAGTTATTGGAGAACAGCGCGCCTTTTATGGCGATTAATTTTAATCTTAACCGGGGATTAAAAATTTAAACAGGATAATTTTATAATGCTATTCAAAATTGTTTTGTTTTCATTTTTAACCATTATTTGCCATAGTAGGCCTGCAGCTGCAGCCCTATTTTGGTGATTTGGGATTAACATTTATAATTTATTCAATTATTTTAAACAAATTAGTGCAAAATTGAAATTGATAAATTAATCCTATATTTTTGGTGGGTTTTCAATTTTTTCTCTCTTAGATGTAGACACTAATTAAAATTCTTATTATATTTTAAAATTCTACCTGTACATTTTAATGTTTATTAGTTTATTTTTTTTAGTTTTTAATTAGTTTCCTTCTATTATAAACCAATAAAACCATTCTTTTGTATTCCAATAAACTATTAATTTTAATTCCCACACATATTTTAACACCGTGACACTTTACTAATGTGGTACCGTATTAAAAAATTTTAATCCAAAATCGCCCTAACTGGGCTGCTGGAAAATAAAACGCGAGGCGGGAATTCGAGACTACAAAAAAAGAACAAATTTTCCTCCAGTCCCAGGTTCACCGAACATTATGGAACAATGGGAAAAGCCTTATAAGTGTAAAAAATCAAATAACTCATGTAATATCAGTCGTTAATTGCCCATAATATCAGGACAAAACGGAAGAAATTTTTTCGAAACATTTTGATACATAACTATTATGTACCTCTTTCAAACACAGATTGACTACAATTTTTTAACTTGTGTATATTTGCACAAAAAAACAAAACGATTGTTGTGGAAGGAGTTCAAAATTGGTGTTAGGTTCATTTTACATTCTAGTTTATAGTCTATCAAGTTCGTCATCTATAGGAATGCCTAAGAGCAGGGGCGGATTTTAGGGGGGTCAGACGGTCCGGACCCCCCCCCCCCCCAAATAAAATGAACTTACATTAGATAACAATGGGTTTACAGTGGGAATGAAAAATAATAATGTTTTTTTAATGTTATAATCCACTGAACCTGTCCGCTGACCCCCCCCCCCTAAATTGAAGGCAAAATCCGCCCTTGCCTAAGAGATAACAAGTGACTCTATAATTCTCAGTGACAATGTAAGTCATTAATTTAATGGAACCCGGAGGATGCTGTTTCGTTCGTCATTGCTACAAAATAAGTTACATTGAGTGGATCATCGGCTTTACAAGGTTCCTTGGAATCTCTACTGCAGTTGGTGAGTGCCATTTTATAATTACAAAGGCTTTCAAGACCGGAGTTACGTGCAGAGGCGGTCCCAGACCTCATAAAAGGGGGAGGCAGTTTTCAGTGACGTAACGATAGGTTCTCGTAGGTGTACAATTTGGCACCTCTCCACCCACTTTCATAAAAGTTGCTCAAGAGTTGCTCAGGGGTTTTACGCATTTTGAGAGCAATAAAGTTCATATATTACAAAGAAACAATATAATTGTGGGCAAGGGGGGCCCGGGGGTCTTTTTTGAAAAATAGGGCTGAAATAGTGAGGTTTTGCGCAATTTTAGTGCAGTAACACTTAGATTTTAAAGGCAAAGAATATAAGTGCTGTCCAAAGGGAGGGGGGGGGGGGCAATTGCCCACAATGCCGGTCGCTGCGTCCGCCTCTGGTTACCTACGTGACGAATCAGTAGAACCCGGGAATCGTTCTGAAAGCGTACTTCCAGAAGTATAGTGAAAGTTCGCTTTCAGAACGACCACGGCCTATCATCCCGGATTCTACTGATTCGTCATTTTACCTATTTGCTGGTGTCCATTCCGGAATGTAATGTAATGTAATAGTTTTACAAAATACAGTGAATCACAATTTTACTGTATATCCAGCGATACCGTTTTAGATGTGGCCCAGAATGGTCCAGTTGATTATATAACAAAGGGTTAGTTGAACTTAAATTGCCGGCTGTGTTAATAGTAATTAGAGGCAGGAGCCTCACAGTCATCGAACAATTAGGGCGGAGCCCAATTTCAGGGGAAGGGGTGATGTTTCGGGAGTGGGTGCGACTCCCATCGCCAGGCTTAGTCGTGAGGATTGATGGTTTCTGGACTATTGACCCAATGCTCTTGTATTTTACTCTAAATTATTGAGTATGACTGAGACTCCTGCCTCTAATGACTATTAATTAATTGAGTATTCCTTCTGAAATTTTTCTATTTCTATGAATCCAATACTTTGTGATAAAAATAATCTTGACTTTTTTTTGTTCTATTACTAATTAAGCCAACCTAGCGGAGTTAGGGGTATAAAGCCCTCTCTTACACTCAACTAGGATGACCCGGGACCGCCTGCGTTACATGCCCTCCGAAGCATGGCCAGAAAATGTAGCCAGTGCGGGACTCGAACCAACAACATTTCGGGTGAAAGTCGAAGTCTGTACCACGTACTACTCAACAGGTCCTGCAGCCTGATCATGGCGATTATAATACTGGTATTTATTTAATCCCCTGGTATTAAAAATGTAAACAAGATAATTTTATAATGGAAAGTGCTATTCAAAATTTGTTTGCTTACATTTTTAATACCAGCAGCCTCTGATCGAGGCGATTATAATACCGGTATTTATTTAATCCCCTGGTATTAAAAATGTAAACAAGATAATTTTATATTGGAAAGTGCTATTCAAAATTTGTTTGTTTACAGTTTTAATCCTATAGGGTATTTATTTAACCCCGGTATTATAATCGCCTCGATCAGGCTGCAGGGGATCAAATAAATGTATTTATTTAATACCGGTATTATAATCGCTATCATGATCAGGCTGCAGATAGGGAAACAGTTGAAGACGTAAATTAAATATTTACCGTAGATAATTGTAAGCACTCATAATATCTATTATTCTAATTCATAAATAGGAAAGCACGTATGGGTTCACACGTCGTTTGAAATAATGCGGTATAGCCTCTGGCTACTTTTCATAAATGAATTTGGAGACAGAATTAGAGAACAAAGGGGTGGAGAGGTTAGGGGAGGGGCAGGATGGCCGCCTGCCAGTCGCGCCCCCTACAGAGATTCTGACTAATCCCTACATGCCCTCGTACACCCCCTCTCCCCCCAAGTTTTCAACTTGGATTGGCGCCACACTTTATCTTTTATCTTTCAAAGGGAAAATGGTAATTTTTAATGAGCAGAAGTTTTTTCCCTGTAGGTTATCACGTGTTCATCTAGCGTACCGTATTTAAGGGCTAACTTCCCAAATTTTTTGCAAACAATTGGCCGACCTGTCCTTTGGGCAGAATGATAATTATTGTAGTATCACGAGATTCACAGCCATACAGCTCACCTATTAGAAAAGTCTTTTGAAGACTTCATAAACAATTTAAAAAAGTTTCGCAATAAATTTGCATTTTCCCTCCTAAATTTATTATTGCTCTTTTAAAAAAAACGTGCGTTACACTGCAGTGGCGACTCGCTATATCATTATTAGAGGCAAATAATGCAGTAGGCTACCTACCTCATCTAATTTAATCAAAATAAATAGATCAAAGAAGTTTGTGTTATAAATTAAAAAAATGTAGGCTAACCAAAAAATGAAAATTGTAGCAGAAAATAGTAAAACATTAAAAATACAGCGATAAATAGCCATGAATTAAACTTCCAACATTCACAAGGTACAATAGCATTCTTCAGGCCCCAAATACCTGGTGTCATCTATTGCAAAAAGTCAGGTAGGTGTCAGTTTTAGCTGTAGTGTTAAAACATTGTGAATTCAACTTTTCAGGGAATTTGTTGCTCTACTTATTTATCTAAGATTTGTTGCAGCCATGACCCAACTGGGTTAGCCGATGAATTTACTGCAGATTTACCTCATAAACGCATAGTCCTTTAGCTTAAGAGTGTACATCCCGTAAGAAATTGGCAGCACGAAATTTAATAATTTTATTTAATTAAAATAACATGAAAGGAGCCTCCCAGCAGATTGAGCTTGTCTTGAGATCACAACACGAATCTGAGCAATCGGGCGTCCCTAAAAACCACCGGCCAATCCTTCCATCCCCAGGACACACGCAAATCGGCAAATCATATGAATACCAGTCCTTAAAACGATTTTGGTCTAAATAGTTATAAATTGCTTTTCAGTACTATTTGGAGTAGGAGCTGATTTGAGTTACCACCATAATCATAGCGGAGCCTTTATTTTGTAAGTACCTACCTTACCTAAAACATCCATAAGACATGTAGCAGCAGGTATATCGCCAAAGAAAAAGAATAAGAAACAGCCTAGTAGGGAAATTATAAACAATTTAAATATAATAATAAATCTAACCCGTTCCACAGCAGACGACATTCTTCTGCTTTGTCACGTTTAGCTCAATAGCGCACAGATATAATGTATCAGTGCCGGATTAGCCCGGCGCCTATTGAGCCTAACACCCGCCCAGGCCAGACCATCGAGTACCGCTTATTGAACCCATTGTTCGTGATGTCCCCAGAGGCATTCCTATAGGAATGTTACCCACTGCCACAAAAATTGTGCGAGAAACACAAACGGTTCCACGCGTGGATCACTACTGACTGGGGTAGCCGTGTGCTGGGTCCAATGTGTGGCAACTCATTCGATAGTGTGCTTTACAGAACCTGCCACGCGTGTGCTGCGCGGAAGCTGGGCTCAATATGCGCCGGGCCTAACCCTTGGGGAACGGGCCCACCACAGGGGCCCACAGCCGACATTTAAATATATACAGTATAAATAAATAAATATTGACTTTTTTGTCATCCTAGCGGGATTAGGGTTATTAAGCCCTCTCTTACACTCAACTAGGAAGACTCGGACCGCCTGCTTTACATACCGTACTTAATCGTTTTTTTTCTTTCCAGAGCTGGTGCATGTCTTGTATTATTCTTTGAGACAACATGGGTCATCTTTCTATTCCTTCGCGTGTGCTCCACATATCCCATCTCAACCTGGTGGGCAGACCTCCTAGCGATATGGACCTGGCCTAAAACGGTCATTTACAGCGCAGGAGGATGCGTTCTTCTCCTTTACCCACAAGAGCTGTGGCTGTCTTCTGTTTCCGGTGGAATGTTACTGTTGCTAGTGGGCAGTCACGTGACCATAGGCGCTGTCGGTTGTCGGACAAAAAACGCAACGGAGAGACGTGTGGAGGGTGAATACGTTAGGTAAGCAGGTTAGGTAAATGCAAGCTAGATGGCCATGTCCGAGGTAAACTGTTAAAACAATACGTATATGTCAATAAGCTAGAATATATGTAGCAGTGGTATGATACGTATATGTCAATAAGCTAGAATATATGTAGCAGTGGTATGGTTGGACAGTCCCAGGCCACGGTTGGGCCCATAAGACAGTGGACCTCCTGATTATAGTGGATTCCGAACCACTTGGGCAACACAGTGAAGTCACACGATTAGTTCGGAGGTGACTAGGACAAGTCCTACCATGTTTCCCTACCGGGACTGTGCCCACGACCAAGTTATCTGCATTTTTGAACCTGCTCTGGTCCGTAGGATATATGTATATCGTCACCGTAATGTGAGAAAATAAGCTCACTTATCAATAACAACTTAATGCTAATGCCGTCGGACTTCATCATACCTGAGTTGAACTTCCGACGGTCCTTCCAGACCATAGTCCCCTCCAGGACAGAATGGTCGGAGGAAGGTGCCAAAGTTAAACAGGGAGACATAGTGTTTTACACAGATGGCTCCAAGACTGCCAATGGCACAGGTGCGGGAATAGTCGAGATAAACTCTGACAGATCCACAAGCATAAGCCTAGGAAGACACTGCACAGTCTACCAGGCTGAGGTATGTGCCATATCGCAGTGCGCCCTTGAAAATATAGCGGCAGGGAATTCCAACCGCAACATTTATATTTTCACAGATAGCCAAGCTGCATTGAAAGCACTGGAATCATCTCGTACGAAATCAAAAATCCTACGAGAATGCAAACTCAACCTGCAAAGGCTGGCCAAGCACAACAACGTAACAGTCGCTTGGGTGCCGGGTCATTCAGGCCATGCAGGGAATGAAAAAGCAGACGAACTAGCCCGAAAGGGCTCAGAGACACCCCTGACAGGACCAGAACCAGCATGCGGTATAGCCTACGGAAGCATCCGCACGGAAGTTGGTACATGGGTACAGAAACAAAAACTGGAAGAATGGAGAACCATGCCAGAACATCGCAACTTACAGAAGTTGGGAATAAAACCTAGCAGGAAGACTACCTTAAACCTGTTATCGTTAAAGAGACAGATGATGAGGAAAGTCATTGGTTTGCTGACAGGACATTGCCAACTTCGAGCCCATCTCCACAAGATCGGAATTATACAAGAAAACCGACTGTGCCGATGGTGCGTGATGGAGGATGAAACAGCAGAGCACGTCCTTCTTGAATGTGAGGCGCTGGCACGAAAACGCCTTCAGACCCTGGGCTTCCCAGGAGAAGAAGCGTTAACCATCAGAAACGACCCCACCATCAGAAAATTTATTGGACTGGTGGGTGTATCAAAATGGGAAGACTGAGATAACCACGGTGGCAAAAGACCTATTAAAGGTCGACGCCATTCAGGCCGAAAGACCCCGTGATTTAAAAAAAAAAAAAAAAAAAACCGTAATGTGAGAAGAGCTTACTTTTAAAAACAACATTTCGACATAATTATGCGACGTTTAAAGATGCTTTTTCTCATTACTTTTTTGCTACCAAGAAACTGGATATTAAATGTAGCAAGGGACCAACGGGCCACTTTAAGTAGGCCTAGGCTCATTAAAACGTCATTCAGAACATTGTTATTATTGTTACAGATGCCAGGAAAGCTTTGAAGATATCAAAGTGCATAGTTCATCGGACGACGAAGAGATTGATGACTATGGTGGACTGCGTTCAAAAGCAATTCTCGATTAGGCGGCACTGGTTTCTTCAAAATGAAAGAACAAAATGTAAAAGTATAATACTTATCATAATTTGACTTTACGTACTAAGGTAACTCATTAAAAAAATCCAACTTCACAGGAAATACTGATTTTGATAAATGAAATGTCATAGAGTAGAAGAAATGTTCCTCTACGTTTTGATGTATAGTATTCGGTCGTCACTAACACACTAATGTCCACAATTTTGGAGCTCATTCAACCTGACATCTTCGTTAACATTTTTTATTTTTTTATATTTTTAATTTGAGCGTTCTACAGGGTCTGTCCGGAAAGTAGTGGGACTGAAACATGGAAAGAAAATTTATTTACAATATCGGTACACTGACTTAAAATCTTGCAAAATAGGAACCTTCTTCAGCCACACAGCGCTTTTTCTAATCATTGCAAGCCCCCTGGAACGCGGAAGCGGGAATCTCGTTTATTTTCCTCGTCACGGCGTCTTGGACTCCTTGTACCGAGCTGTGGTGGTACTTTTTTTGAGGTGAGGAAGAGACAAAAGTCTGGGGGAGCAACATCATGGCTGTAGGGTGGCTGGGGGATGGTTGAAATACCGTGTTTGGCCAGATACTCCGTGACAATGAGCGCCATGTGACTTGGTGCATTGTCATGATGCAGCTTCCATGCATTCGCGAAGGCTGTGCGGACGCGGACGATCCGTTTTCTCAGTCGGTCAAGCACTTTTACGTAAAATGCTGCATGCACTGTCTGACCAGGTGGTACAAATTCCTTGTGAATCATCCCTTTCCCACCTTTTCGTCACTTTTGCTTGAAGAAGGACGTCCTGCGCGTTGTTCAATCCTCATTCCCACTACTTTCCGGACAGACCTTGTTAGGTACCTCAGACTCACCCTGACCTCTGAGTCTGAGGGATCATACGACATCGCGGTGCTTTCATCGGTATTTTTACGCGAGCAGCACTGTGTGTGTCCACATAGCCAATGGCGCTAAATAAGGATAAATAAAATTATAAAGGGTTAAATATAATTTATTGTTCAGCCAGTAGTTGATTATTCTTCAGTAGGGTATAACTAGGAATCTTGCTATCAATTTTTGGCCTTGAGAGTTGAAACGCTCTAACTCCATTATAAAAAGTGATGGCCCTGAGTTGAGCGCCCCCCCTCCCCGAGAGAAATACCTTTATACTAGATAGAATGGACTTTTGAAGGAAATCAAGAAAAATTATTACTCAAGTAAGGGAAGCGCGATATTTTTCAGGACACCGCCCCCCCCCCTTCCGGAAACTGTTTCTGAAACCGTCCCTGGTTGAGCGGAGAAGCTGACGGCATAATAGGACCATGAGCGTGAGACTGAAATGGCCTTGTGATGACGTAATAAATTTTTCTTCCGTTTTCCTACTGCCTAACAAATGGAGATAGACAGTTTTAACTCTCAAGGTCAAAATTGATAGCAAGATTCCTAGTTAAATACCATACTTTCTTCATTGCTCATTTTCCTATTTTTAACACACGAGCATAGTAAAATTGACTTTAATAACTCTTTAATTTCTTGAAGATGTTTTGCAAAAGTATGAATCCTTGGTAAGTTTATTTATCCTTCTTTGTACGTGCTAGGCCGACTGGATAAGTCAAAAAGTCTTGAATACAAATGTTTTTTTACGTACAAGTTTGTCCTGTATTTACATAATATTGCACAAGCACGTCAAGCGAATCTTGAGGCTAATACTAAATCAATGGCTTACGCCATATACCTGTCGCATGGTCTTAAATCCAGAACCGATCATATCACACACAATTATTGAGCTTGAAAGCTTTTTCTCAATGCTAACGTTGCAATGTCAATTAGGTGCGTCCAAAATCTAATATAAGACCAGAAGCTATGAAACTACGAAAAAATGAGGGCTTACTAAATAATAGAATAGGCGGGAGTAATGGCTCTCTTACATTTAAAAAAAAAAAAAAATGGCCTCAATGACCATGTCCTGTCAAAATAAAAAATGACTTTTTTCTATTACTAAGCCAACGTAGCAGAGTTAAAGGCCTTTCTTATACTCAACCAGTAAAGCCCGGGACCGCCTGCTTTACATGCCCGCCGAAGCATGGCCCGAAAATGTAGCAAGTGTGGGATTCGAACCAACAACCTTCCGGGTGAAAGTCGGAGTCTCTACCAGCAATCTGCATGTTCCACCCGCTTACACGAAGAAACTACCGCAGATTCGTTGCCCATCCAGCCCGCATACTACCCTTTATTAGTTTTAGACGCACCATAACTTTCCCATGGTACAATAATACTTTAATTTTCGTCTAAAAGTTTTGTATTTGGCATACGACACACTGACTGGAAAACATTGATAAATTCGGGAATTACTGTATACGGGAAGACAGGGCCGAGGAAGAATTAAAATTACAATTATACAATAATATACTGTAAAAACCCCATTCATTAGCCGAATACAGAGCCTATAAAAATGATATACGTGTATGTTGTTTTACAAATTTATATTTTTGTTGGTCTAAATACTTAGGTGCTCCCGCCACACTTGTCATAATTATGCTTGACTTATGGAGCTCATTGGGCTTCAAAAGAGACCGAAAAAACCAGTACGAGCGACTTCCGAATGCTAAATTCGACGGTAAGAAGTCTCTGCTACCCAGCGTTTACATGTGATGTTTGTAGTAAACTAATATTGTCCACAAAAACTAATATTTCAACTGTCTACAATGATAAAGCCGCCTCTGCAAATAAATAAGGCTAATATTCAGGCTAATGAACAATACAGGAGATAAACACAGAGAGCAAATTTATATAAATGCGAATTTTCATAATAGTCCACAGCTAATATTAAGTGTTTTTTATAAAATGTAAATACTGCACTGGTAGCCAATATGGCTGAGCAAATAAAAATAATATAAGCATCGCGCTGAATAGAAAGGATATAGTAAAATCTAGGCCTGAAAAATGTCTGCCATTTTGTAAACCTGACAAATGCGCCAAAGGTTAAAGGACCGTTTTAAAAATATTTTGCTTATCTTCCTTTACAGCCGCAAAGATATGAAAGTGGCCAAAAGAAAAATTAATAGAAAATTCCCCAAAAAAATCAGTCTATTTCCCCAACTGATTTACAAATATAGATTCAAAATCGACTTCTATGGCCAGGTGGTAACGTGCTTGCACTTGTCGCGAGCCTTTACACGCCATGTGATCGGAGACGTGACGTAACTCAACACGGGTACTAACCTACAGAAGAGAAGAAGGAAGAGGTCAATCGGATACATTTAATAAATTGTTTGTATGCAATAAACCTTACAAAAAAAAAAAAAAAATTCTACCTCAGGTCTTCCTAGTTGAGTGTGAGAGAGGGCTTTATAGCCTTACTTCCGCCAGGTTGGCTTAGTAATAGAACAAAAAAGCCAATATTTATATTTTATAAAATCGGTTTGATGCACTTTATTCCTTCGAAAGCTTGTATTTTCTTTTTTTAATGAATTATTCATCTGACCACTTTCATAACTTTGGGAATGTGGAACGAGAAATTAATAAATTTCGTCAAAAATCCACGGCTTTCTTATTAACAGAATATTTTGAAAATATTCCCTTAAATTCAATACAATCAATCTCATGCAACCCATTCAGTGAAGTTGGGTCTCCACTGACACTATTAGACTGAGGCTTTGGTTCGTAAAAAGCTCTAAAAAGGCTAGAAATAGCTTAGAATAATTAAATTATAAAAAGCCATGCCATAGTCCAGCATTGACTAAAGGTTAAATCATTCTATGCTGAATAATACACCAGCATAGTATTTATCATAATATTTCGTTTGAACATTTTAAGATTTACAAAATGGCGGACCCGGAATACACGTCTCTTCAGATCCCTAGTAAAATCGATACAAATAGCAGTAGCAGTGTTCATTTAAATATGAATCTTTTGGAGCCTACGGCCCCCTTTCATCACAAAAATCAAATAAAAGCATTAAAAAACTTGTTTATCTTAAAATCCAACAAGCAGTGTTGTACACTTTAAAAAAAAATTAAGTTACAAATTAGAATAAAAGGTAGATCGTTCCAAATTTTCCAAAGGAAACAAAGGTAAATTACGGACAATGTTCAGACAATGGACAAATTTATATGATTATTGTTTGTTTACGTCTGCCTGAGAGCGGCGATGATGCATGGAAAACATTGTTGACATTGCCAAAGTTATTGCCTCCCGCAATTTGCAATTTGAACGCTGCTGACTTTTGAATTGAATTTTTTTTGAACGGAAGGTCGATGAAGTCATGTATCTTTTGTAACTGCCGGACAGTTAGGCGCAAAATGGCACACCCGTTTAATGCATTTTTTTGTTGGAAAACCTAGATTCATTTTTTGTGAAATGCGGATGTGATTGCCCCTCCCTCCGATTGTCTCTTAATGAAGTTGTATCTGGCGTGAATTTGATTGACCCTTTTCATGTTGCACTCTTCTGAGCTCATAAAAGTAACGCCTTTTGCATGTAACAATCCAAGGGAAGATAAGACAGAGGGCTCCCGGCAGAAGAACTTCCTGGTTAAAAAAACTGAGACAGTGGTTTGGCAAGAGCACGATTTCCCTTTTCAGAGTAGCCGGCCAAAGGCCATCAAGGGCTGGAGAGCCAGAAGAGCTCAACTAAGTCGTCTTTTGCAATGCTTCTATGCCATTATGCCGTACCATAGCCTTTATATGACTGGCCCGCCAAGATGTATTTCAAAAAATTTGGATCGAATCCCTTAAAGAGCAAACAACAGACTTTTTAATGCATTGTAGAGACATTGAATGTTACATAGAAAACAAATATTACAATGTTATAGTTGCCTCTAAATATCACAAGTTATTAATTTTATTACTTCTTATTACAAATATATGATTCAATGGGCTGCTAATGTTCATGTAATATATTGTGGTTAAATTTTGTAACAATTTCTTTCTCTCCTCTCTTTCTCAATTTCTGTTTGTTTCCTTTAGCAGCTCTAGCATTGAATTCATTCGATGCTAGTGACGGCCAGATGTTACATATCAAAACGTATAGGAACATTTCTTTTTTCCTATAGATCGTGAATGATAACTCAATATTCCATGTGAAATGTTTCACACCAGTATTCAAAGTAAAAATAAAAAAGATAAGAAATTGTCACAAAATTTTATGAAAAAAATTAACATCTTACAGGAACATACCCTATCTGCAAGTTAAGAAATATTTTATTTACACAGATTATTACAAACGTTGAGATGAACAATTACTTACTTATAGACAAAGGTTTTCACATTAGCTACACCGGCAGTTTATCCTATAGTAAAAGTATAGAGATTCCTCAAATGAAGACTAAAGAGACTTGCTTTTAACTAGTTTTTAAATCTGTGTACGGTCTTTTAAAAAGAGCCCATTGCATAGAGATCTCTCACATTAGAGACTTGCCACTAATAATACAAAAACTACACTGAGTTGAGCCATAGGTCTCAGTAGAAAAATCACGGTAAGTTGACTCAGGCATACTGTGCATATGTTACAAGAGTAAAAGTCATCTTAAAAATGATATATACGAAAGCTCTATCGCATATATCATTGTAAGATGACTGTTGTTCGCGTAACACATCACACAGTATTCAACTTACCGTAATTTTTCTGCTGTGACGTATAGCTCAATTTCGTCTAGTTTACCTATAGTACTTTAGTACCTTCACACGTGAGTCTTTATAGGTGTACAATTTTATTAAGACAACTCTGGTGCGTTTGATTGCAGATGGTTGAAACGCTCTAGCCATGCAAGCTCGGTACACACGGCAATCATGGCCTTCAGGGCCTTATTAAAGTATGATAGTATGGTATTCTTATAAATGCTCCTGTACGAACATTGTTATGTCTCGGTCTCCATGGTACTGGTTCATTGACATACAGTATGGCGGGGTTTCCACATACGTCAATCGTCAATGAAAAATGTGAAATTGAAGGTTTAGCAGACATTAAAGACATACTAAAAATTCTGCTGCCACGTCAAAACCATATGTCTCATTGACGATTGACGTATGTGGAATCCCCGCCTATGTATTATGTATTGTTTTTCCACGATTCTCCCAGTCGCGGTTTGCCAATGTCTTTTCCATAGTAGCCATGGGGCTAGCAGGAAATTCCTTTAAGATCACATGACAATCTCGGAAGCTGGTGTGAAGCCGACCGGACAAAAGTGCACGGGTTTCCACGCCAGATAATAGAAATCTTCTGAATTAGAATCAGTCGTTTTGCACCGACCAATCACCAAACCCTATCCCTACAATGGAAAAGACGTCGGCAAATCGCGGCTGGGAGAATCTTCCGTGTGTACCGGGCCTATGAGAAACTAATTCCCCCACAATTGCACGCAGAAAAGACAATTTAAAAATTTAAAAGTTGGCGCCAAATTCGTAGAGATCAAATAAAGTATTGCAAGCGGCATCACTGGCACTTTAAACCCTCAATTTAGAGAAGAGTCGCTTACCGCTGCTTAGTACTTAAACCAAATTTGTAAACCGTAAATGTATCCGTGGGTCCATGGAACGTTTGAAAAGGAATCCTCAGTTTAGAGAACCCGTAAGAGACCTGCCAGTTCTAGAATCCATCGCATGCACCATCAACACAGCTCGTCTACCGTGTAAATTTGTGCGTGGCTTCACCTTTCCGTGGGGCCTTTTAAAAGAAGTCCATTGTAGAGATCCCTCACACTAGGGACTTGCCGTTCAGGTACAGGCGGCGGTACAACCCCGCCACAGTTCTCTCGGTCTTGCTCAGCTTCTACAAAGGTTTGCATGCGAGTACGTAGGATACGGGCGTAGGTAGAGTAGCGACGAACCTAAAACAACCACAACAATAAAGCTTTATTCTTTTTGGGGTTAAAACACTTTACTTGGGCAAATATTAGAACTAGCATTACGCGTGTTTGGCATAAAGTCGATTTTCAGAGGAACTATCGGTCGTAGAACATTCAAGAATAACCATTAAATTAGCACAAATGCTCCCACATTATATATAAATAATAATAATAAATAAATATTTCTGTTAAATTATACAATCAACATCAGCATAATAATTTATTGATAAAGTAAAGGAAGGAAAACTTTCTTCAGATTTACCTCAAACTGAAGATACGTGTCTTTTTCCTTATAATTATGTAGCACGAGAGTTTTGGCGCTCCTCTCCGGTGGTCTTCGCCTATGGTCATCTAATTCTGCTTCTAGTCTTTTAACTCTCTCCTCGTGGTCTAGTAGCTGCTCTCTCTGAAAATCACAACCGCAACTTATCAAATTATGACCTATTAGGGTTAGGGTTTGTCTATATTGACATTGCATGTTGGTACCCGGTAGTTCAGTGACATATGGCAGGAGAACAAAAGCGAAAATTTAAGATATAGAAAATATTATTAGTTTCATGGTAAATAAATAATAAAAAAATGGTCACGAGGTATGATTTTTGTGATCCGGCATACCGAATTTCGTAAATACCAAGTAGTTTGCCCACAAATCGACGGACAGACATTTCGTAAACACCACTATTTTCGGTTCTAGGGCGTTAGGACCTCAAAACGTGTGAAGCTGCTGAAATCTCGGCATCCAAAATTTCGGTCATCACGAAGCTTTCCTTATTCTAACTTATAAATATAGTTATATATAAATATATGTTCTAACAAACAAACATAATTAGACCCAGAACAAACTTTTTGCCGGATTCTCAATTGTTTTAAAATAACAGAAATAAATGAGTCTGGGTGGTACAGCACACCACGACCAGCGTTTCCACTTTGAGGGAAATTTCCCTTTTTAGGGAAAATCCGGGTTTATTCACTGCACTAGAGGGAAATTGGAGGGAAAAGGGAAATTTGAAGAAATAAGAGAGATATTGAGGGAAATTTGAGGGAAACTGGTGGAAAAGTCAATGATTAAAATAAACTAGCTGAAAATGGAAAAATAATAAAAACCTATAAAATTTGATAATTATGAATAAATAAGTCCACGACACCACGTACAGGAGAACAGGACCTATACGACCGATACACGGTACAGGGTACTAACTACTAAGTGCAACACAAAAAGTGCCAAACGGCAAACGTGTTACGTGTGTCGCATAAATAAACTAAATTAAGTTATTAACGGAATTCCGCTAGATGACAGGCGACAGCACTTATAGCAGCTTCAACGGGCATTCTTGGTTTTTTCTTCAGCGTTAGCAGCAACTCTGCTGCTTCTCTACCCATTCGCCTCAGGACCTCGACTTTAGGGACACGATCTCTCCAAGATATACGCAGCATTACTCTACATATCCACATTTCAAATGCACTGATGCTGTTCTCCACAGCTTCGGTCACCGTCTAATACCTAACCTAAATAAATAAGCTACAAACATACCAAAGACAATTTTGTGCGGGATGAAGGGAGAAGAGGCCTTTGGAATTTGTCGGAGCTGCCAACAGCGCTGCTTAGCGGCGGGGCTGAGAACCAAGCCGCTACCATGTTTATCGTATCCACCCATGACTGCAGCTCTTTTGGATCACTGAAAATACAATATAAATACATTTATTGCATACAGCACAGTATGATGCAGTACCACAGAGACCCCATCGTTACCTTACCACGGAGGGTTCTGGTGAACTAAGAAAGCCTGTTCAGTGGAAGCACAGCTCTTCAAGTTGGAACTATTGCATGGGCACCCTACTGATTTAGCCAGTGGTCTCAATAACCGTGTGCATTATAGAGACGGGGAAGAACAAGGAAAAGCCAAAGGAGCCAGATTGAGGACGATCTCAGAAGAGTGGGGTTAGTACCAGAGGGTAGTAGTAGTAGTAAATGCATTGGTGACAGACTTAGTCCTCGAGAGCCCAGAGAAGTGAGAGCTACCAAGGGCAATGCGACTACTAAGCCAGTTTTTCAGCGGTTTGCTATTGCTGTAGGATTCATCAATACTACATGATAACATCCTAGTTATATCAAGAAGTCACCAGCGAAGACGCCATAGGGCAGGGCAGCTAGTTGAAATGAGCCAGCCAGTCTCGCAGGTGCGCGAGAAATCGGGCCCAGTACACAAGGACAATCGTGACGCCAGCAACGCGTTGGGAAAGTTGTCATTGGAGCAAATGGGCTCGGTGAGTGTTTGGTGCAAAACCACAGAGTTCAGAAAATTTATGTGAGCTGGCGTGTCAAGGGGACCGGTGTGCGGTCAGTTTCACGCCAGCTTCAAAAATCTTTTGTAGTTTGTTTTACAACGCCTGCTTTTAGCATTTCTGCTTTAATCAACCCTGTCAGCCTGGCGGCGGGAGTGAGTTGGTTTATTAACTTGAGGCACACTAAGGGCAGACTCCTTCACCTCGGGGAGAAGGGGAGTTGACTGGCAGGGTGGACCTCCTGATTATAGTGGATTCCGAACCACTTGGGGAACATAGTAAAGCCGCACGATTAATTCGGAGGTGACCAGGACCAGGACTAGACACGCGTTTATAGATTGCCTAAGCTCGTCATCATGCCCCACCATGTTCCCCTACCAAAGCTGTGCACACTACCAAGTTTGCCACAGTTTGGAACAGGCTCTGTTCTGGTTGATTCAACATGGTATGGCCGTTGGCATAAAAAATCTTCAGGAGTTGATACTGGTGTTCAAACTACCCATTTTTTCAATGAAAAATTTCCCAGCGCGTTACCGGCGTCACGATCGTCCTTGTGTGCCTGGCCTTGAGCTTACCTAGTCTGGAAGAGGAACTCTGCTCGCTCAGCAGTCTGTAACCTAAAGACATGCTGCTTTTTAGCGTAGTCCGTAGCCCTAGTAGCTAGGCTGTGGTGAATACGAATGGCGTTGTGAATACTGTCGGTCAGCTGCGACTTGCGGAACCCATGCTCGTCTTTGTGTAGGTATAAAACCATGTCGCGGAGTGTGCAGTACAGCATTTTCCAGCCCCGCTTTCCAAATGGCGCTATAAGCAGTATAAACCAAACTAAGTATGGGGCGAATTCAAGGTCATTGAACAATAAGGGCCAACTTTTCAGGAGTGGGTGCTACTCCCATCATGAGGCTAAGTCTTGAGAAGAACTGATGGTTTCTGGACGATTATATAGATGTCAATATAGAAGTCACCCTTTTATTAATTGTACAGTAAGTAGAACCCTACTTCCATAGCAAGGGACACCTAGCCCTGTCCATTTATGTCTTTAAAAAAAGATGTCAGACCCAATAAACAAAATTTGCGGTACACTAAACCGTATACTATCATAATCGAGAGAAAGCCGCTATTACTAGATCGGACAAATCAATAGGGGTCTTCACAGTGTTCGTGTTATCGAGTTAGATGTGTTATCCAAGTTAACACACAATTGTGAGTGGACCTCGGGAGTGAGTTATCATGCTATATCGGAAACAGTTAACTGAGTGAACAACGTGGTAGTAGTCAGACGTTCGTGGCACGGGTTTAAAGAAAGTGGCAGAACTCTATTCTAGTGCCACATTTGTTTATATTTTTTGTGATAATAGATTATACAAATAAACTTAAATACTACAATTTTTTTCAAATCAATCGACAAAAAAAAAGATGGCGGCGGTCAAACCTGACTCCTGAGCTATCGAGCGCAGCGCAAGGTAAATAATACGTTAACACACTTGAAAGTGCGTTTAGGATAGCACGCTGGTTAGCTGGTTATCGGTGTGTTAACTTAGCTTGATATCATTCGATAAAACCAACACTGTGAAGACCCCTAATAAACGGGCTTATCTCCACAACACAGCATCGAAAACAGTTCAAATTCCAATCATGCAATGAATCATCCGTTTATGCATTTACCATGCACTGATATAAACTAAATTGTTTCATCAAAGTTCTTTAATATTCTATTTCGTATAGATATTGACATTATATCTTTAGATAAGGCGGGGTTTCCACTACGTCAATGGTCAATGAGAAATATGGTTTTGACGTGGTAGCAGAATTTTTAGTATGTCTTTAATCTCTGCTAAAACGTCAATTTCACATTTCTCATTGACCATTGACGTATGTGGAAACCCCGCCTATGGAATGGAGGCGGGTCAGATATCAAAGCCGGACAGCTAGAAACAAGATAAATTAAGATATTTAGATTTGGGAATGGGGCGTCACTTTTGCCTTGAGATTGATTGCAGATTATATCTTTAGAATTCGCTTTACTGACTGAAAACAAAGCTTGCAATATGTTGTGTGAAAAGTGGCAGCAGGTGTTAATACGGCACGTGCGTTATAGTGCTGAAAAACCCTGTAGGTCGTACCGTTGGGTACCTAGAGCCTGCTCTAAATCCACTCTACGTGGGACTTCGATACTGTCCTGGGCTGTTTCTCTTAATGTATTGCATTGCACGGGACTATTATTTTGATATTGTATTGTTCTTGGGAATTGTAATTTTTTTCTTCTTCTGCGTCAAATATATTTATAAATATAATCAATTATACCCTTGTAATACAAAAAACCTGTGGGCCCCCAACTTAATAAACTTGTCGGGGGCTCGCACAGTAAACGCTTTAGATGATGAAACATGATTTCTATTTTACGTCTGTTAGCAAAGAACTTAGTTTTAAGTTCAAATCAGTTTCATACCATTCAAATCGACCCTCAAAGTGTTTCTCATACAAAATGTTTTTTACACAACGGATGAAGTAACGGCAGCTATCTCAAGCATCATTTTAAAATAGAATTTAGAAAGACTTTAAAAAGAATTGTGAAAGAATTGTAAGTGAATTGAAGACACGAGTGGATGTAGGTGTTAACAACCAAATTTTCGATTTTCTGATTATTGCATTAGAGTCATTATCAAAAACATTGACAATTTCCTGTCCAGTGTATATTAGACTATCTAGTGGCGCTTTGTAGTTGGTTGCGGGAATGAGATTGGTCAGACTTTGTTACCATACTCTTAATCTAAAAAAAAATAATATACATTTGTGTAAAATAACCATTTTTTAATTATTTGGGGCATTTTTAAAGTTGGAAAGTGGGCTCAAAATGTGTGTCCACACTAAAAATAATATAATGCATGATTTTTTCTCGCCTAAACTAAAAGACTAATCACTTTGGCGGTAGTGTAATATAATGCAACAACTATCCATCTTACATTTTGTGATGTCTTAAGAGTCCTGCATCCAGTCTTGAGCTGTTTACACAAAGTTTTTGGACTGTCTGTGACATTAGACCTAATTGCTACGTCATGAGTGCAACGTTAAGAAATAACTTAGAAAGGCGCGTGAAAACGTATTACTAGAGCAAAGTCGTCGCCATATATGTTCGTATTGTTATTGTCTACCTATAGACGCTTCTGCAAGTGTTTTAAAAATTTTATAGCAGTTACTAAAAAAATGCGTTTGCGTATTTTTATTTGATCTCATGAGAGCAACATAAGGTTCACCTATAAAAATTAAGAATTGTTTGTTGGAACATAATTATTTTTAACAATGAAGCCATTAAGCTTAACTTCACAACTAACCTAGCCCTATCAGGCTATTAATACCGGAGATATTTTTAGTTTTCTCGGTTTTTTCATGAGGGCAACGAGTCATGAGTGCTACAAAGCCACTCGTGACACTCATGATCGAGCGTTGCACTCATTATGGACAATGGTAATAAGATTTTTGAAAGTTCATTTTCTTTTATAAATATGACAATGAGTAGTGCAGAAAGCAAGAAAATGCCGAATGAATAGAAAATTGGACCCAGAGCGAGAATTACTACACAAGACAAAGCAGAAAATGAGGAATGATAGAAGGAAGAAGGTAGAAGATTTGACAAAACTTAAACAGAAAAAACCAAGAATTTGTCAGCTTTCACCATCCCATCAAGGTGTCAGAAAACTAGCAGACGATCGAGCAGTTACTGTCGACAAGCTACAAACCGGAACTCACCTACATGAAAAACGTTCCGTTATGCTGCGGTTGCAAGAGAAACTGTCGATGACGATGAAGGAGAGGTGGTTGTGTTCATGAGGGTGTGCAAGAATAACCTATTCCGCTTGGGCGATAATGATATGGCATAGGGCCTGCATCAAATTCGATGATATTATTGAAATCTCTTAATATTCAGAACAAGGGGAAAATAATTTTTTTTAAGTTTCAATGCGACGTAAATTTCTTCGAAAAATAGAAATTTCGAAAAGATACCTTTGTTTCTATTTCTTCTAGTCAGTCAAACCTCCACCAGTCATGAGTGCAACTAGATAATCATGAGTGCAACGGGCCTGTTTTAAATATTTTTCCAAACTTTCTTATGACTTTTCTTAGACGGGGTTTCAATAAATTGCTATAATTTGTAAGGTCTCATACGTTTTTGATGTGTCTTTAACTTTTCCCTTACTTTTAAAAATATTTTTCAGAATTGAAGACCTTCTCATTACAAGCAATTGTGACATTCATGACTTCGATTTAGTAGAAAATTGAGCAACTTACAGATATTTAGACATTTAGCAGAAGGGCAGGGGGATAGGACACATGGCAAAACTAATTGGGTGGAAAAATGCTTAAGGAAAGTTTTACGTAAGACGCAAAATATTTGAAGTTGTCTCGTTGCACTCATGACAAATTTCGGTAACTCCTAATCTTCAAACACGTTTAAAACTGCTATTGTTGAAAATGAAGACAAACCACGTCAGTTATTGGTAGAAAGGATATAATAGGACCCAAAAAAAATATTAACGAGCAATTTTGAGTTGATAAAATAATTAAAAGTAAGCAATTCAGATTTGTCAATGTTTTTGATAATGACTCATAAATGAAGGTGTTAAGAGACGCTCTGTATCATGGCACTATTATGAATCTGCAGAAAAATCGGGAACAGTGGTATTTAGAGTCAATGAATGTGCTATGTGCATTGAAAAATCCCGAGTGATAAAACTTTAGATGCGTTTATCTCGAAACTATGAAAATGTTAGTTAACACCTGAGTGTTAATGTAACTGTAATTAGTGTATTTTGTAACGCGATTTCTTATATTCTGTTAATGGGATGACCTAGGTCTCTCATTTAATTTATATAATGAAAATAAAGGTGATTATTATTATTAAAATTATAAATTAAAGTTGAAAGTATAAATTAAAGTAGAAAGTAATTATAGTAAAGTAAAATAATAAATGTCTTATAGGCCCTATTTACGGGGCGAGACTATGTGCCTAACCCACGTCCAAAAAACAATACAAGCCTATTTCTATGCGAATTCAATGGGTTTAGGCCGTCATAGAGATGCCAAGGAGCTGCACTATTAACTAATTATAAAAAAAATATTATTGTCATTTATTTATAATAATATACTCACTGCGCTTGCTGTTGATTTCTAGACAGCACTTTCTCATGACGTAGCCTTTCTTATACTCTACGGCAGGTGCATTCGGGTCCGGGTAACTTAGGAATGGATTACTTCCAGCCATGTTCATATGCATCAATTCTTCCTTTTCTCGCATACCCAACTCGCCGGTGCTTCCATGTACATCGTCATCGTCACTGGAAACATTAACACAATCAGGACATTTAACTAAAGCAACACACCCACAGAGACAATGGTGTATATAAGGGTGACTTATACTTCTGCCAAAATTGTTTGAATTGGTTCATTACAGCGCTGCACGAGGATTTGTACAGGTTTCATCATTCTTTTGCTGATGATGTAGTAGACTTAGTAGTATGTAATAGGAGCAGCGAAATAAACTGATGTGAGTTGTTGTAAAGCATACGCCGTTCGGACTATGGTAGCCATAGAGTTCTATATAGCCAGGAAAGATGGGACATCCGCTCCCGCCACTTGCCACGTCTTCTTCGACTAGAACCACGCCTTGGGCTCTTCCAAACAACAACACCACCCGTCCTGGCAGCAAGGCGTGGTTCAAGACTTTTACTCTATGCATGTAATTTCAAAAGTACCCTTTGAACCTGTTTTCGCCGAAACACGGATGGCTTATACACTCACCTGACCCTGAACGAAGAGACGGATAGTAAAACTAAATACATGTCTGGAAAGAGTAAGAAAGGTGGAAAAGAACTAAAGAAGTTGGAATTTTTCAAATTGATATTAACACCCAAAAAAAACCGGCCGACAAAGCCCTATTTTCGATGAAAATCGGCAAATTCGGGCCTGATTTGGGCGCACCTCCTCCCGTTTCACACCCCCAAAGTCGAACCCCTTGCCCTATCACAACAAATATAGCATGGCCTGAAAGAGGAAGAATAGACGAAGACATGGGTATAATTTAAATTGAGATAGACCTTCTACATCTGCCCAAAAAGTTGCTTCAAACGAGCGTTACTGACCCGCGTTACATTTTTTCGCACCTAGTATTCCAGCCGGCGCTCATCGATTTATTAGACGTTGTCACGTCAAAAAATAAGGAGAGGAAGGCCAAGGAAGAGACCCAGAATCTATATTGAGAACGATCCCACGAGGAACATAGCGAATGTTCAGAAGTAGAGAGAGACAGGAAGGAGTTGAGAGGCTCATTTATCACACCCTAGCAACTGGAGCTAAAGCGTCATCATGAATCAAAGTCAGCTCCAGCATGTAGTATAAATTAATAAAAATATGTGATATTCATATTGGCATGAAGTGTACGCCTCTGGATGGCTTGACCTACTTCGGGCCTGGTGTGTGGAACCTCCTGCTGACAGTGGCAGCCTAGTTGGTAGGTATTGTACAGCGGGAGTCAGGCGAAAGGACGAAACCAGGCCCGGAGGGGATCTTGGCCTGTGTCTATCGTTTCCCGAATACATCTACTCTGAATACACCAGCCTTGGCTTGTTCTTTATAGGGTAAGTTCCACAATCTTCTGTATAGTGTGTTTAGGTGTTTAATGGTACCTCAGATTCACCCTGACCTCTGAATCTGAGGAATCATACGACAAGCTGCCCGGGTGTGATTTTTTGAACCTCTTCCACTCAACCCTGTCTCTCCTCTTCCTCCTGCTTCAGGCCCATTCTTCTGAGATAGTTCTGAATCTGGTGTCTATATTTCTTCCCCTTCGGGTTCCTTCTATTTCTTCCTCCAGCCATTTCCTCACGCGCCAGCTGATATCAATTCGCTTTACATGCCCGAACCTTCCTGCTATCCCCTCCACCAATGGTTCTTCCACCCCGAACTCTTTTCTTAACTGAATGATGTATGAAAATTACAATGATTCTAGGTACTCACAGAGCCCATTCAACAGGCTGGAAGACAATAGACTTGTACAAAGCCTTCAAACTCTCGCGCGGGAAGTCCTGCCCATCGTTGAGTTCTCGCAGATTGTCTATAAACTCCTCGCACGTCATCTTTCTGCTAAGATTCTGCCCGTGGAGATCCGTGTTGAGTAGCATGAGGGCGCAGGTTAGCGTGTGCACCGCATCTATCAACAACAACAATTAGACAACATGTTTTGGCACTTTTTTTTTAAATTTGATATTGTTTCCACATGAATTTGAGGCCATTAGCAAACTGGTATACGTCCTCGATGTCAATCAACCAACACCTACTACAGGCGATAATAGACAAGCCCTCCATTAACACTATTTAACAGGCGTAGGCATTACTAGATTTACTTCACTAAGTTCGGATACGAGTCAAAAAAGTATAACTTACCCGTAGAATTAAATGAATGTGGATTGCAGTCTAAATAGCGCTTCGAAAAATGCACGAGCACCCGTTCTTTCTCCTGTGTCTCTCCCGACAGCGCAAATTGCTTTAGGAACTTTCGCAGAGCTACATCAAGCGTGTCTCCATCAAATGTGAAGTATTTCAGGTATTCCTCCGCCACCGCTTTACTGAATTCATTGCTAACAACACAAACAATCAAATCAATACATAACAAACGACAGTTGAGAGTTGAGTTGAGTTGAGATAGCAAGGTTGGCAGCACGCTCCTACATATGAGCTGTCAAACCTTAACGGGGAAAATATAATACATGAGGGAAACAGGTTGTTAAAGATGGCAACATTAAAGGCACATTCAAGCAAAACTCAGACCTATTAAAAGTAGGTATTAGTAGCTCCATGGTTCTTCTAAAGTAGTTTCACTTTTGTAATTACAAAGGCTTTCATAGCTACATGGAAGAACGCTTTCAGAACGACCACGACCTATCATCTCGGATTCTACGCCATCATCAGTTTCCCTCATGGATTTATAATTTTCCTAGCATCTTCCCTTCTACTGAAGTAAGTAAGTAAATACATTACAATTCCAGTTTAACAAGCTAAGTACTACTTAGAAAGGGTTTACGCGAACAACAGTCTTACAAAAAACATCTTAGAATGATATGAATATATATATATATATGTCATTTCTAAGATGACTGTTCTTCACGTAGCACTTGCACTTGCGTCAGTCAACTGACCGCGAGTTTTCTGCCGTGACATATGACTCAACTCAGCTTAGTTTTACATTAGCTTATAGCCTGTCAATGTGCCGCCTCTTCAAAATGGCGATAACGTTGAGACTCGGCGGGTAACTAGTGTATGTATGTACACTAACATAGTTGCTTTCATGCGTCATGATTGTAAAACTAGCATTCAATCAATTCTGTAGGGACAGTTTTGGTCACTAGGTTCGCTGACGACAAACCGATATCTATTATTATTCAAAATGGCCGCCGTTTGCATGTGAAAGCTAAGCTCTTAGCATCTAATTAATTCTTTTAATATATTTTATGATATTTTTACTACGCGTGGACCTTATTTCGCTGCATATAATTTAATATATATATTCTCCATGATTTATTGAAAAATATCACTTTAAAATAATACATAAATGAAATAATTTTAAAATAGTATTGAGGCTTATGGAAAAATCAACGCTTTGATATCAGTGCTGCCATCTACAAAATGACGTCACAAATGAACCTCATTCTATTATGCAATTTTCGGGGTCGACAAGTAGTGTATACGAGGTAAAACTTACTTTTTACTAAGATGACGCGATACATCCGACTTTTTGAAGCCGTCAAGCGTAAACAAGCGTTTTGCCAGCCGTATTGCACTGGGCATATCCACAGCCTTGGGCGAATACTCGAAATGGAACGATTCGAGACTCTCGATATCGCTGTCGTCTTCGGTGCTGCCCTGCGAGTGTGGCGGCGACGACCCCACATCGTCCAAATCAAGCTAAAAAGAAACCGTCAATGCACTATCTCCGTCACTAAACATAACAGTCGAAATGGTGCCAAACGCCACCGTAGACGGCGCCAAGCCCGTTTGAGAAAGGAGGGGGCGGTAGTGGAGGGGATGGCGGGGAACCCAAGTAGCGAGGGGTCCCTTATTAAATATCATAAGCCGCCGACAAAGCTACCGGAACAAGGCGATTAGCACCGCCTTTAAATAAGTGCAAGCCCAATGCCAATGGCTGAAGATAGTGCCTAGAAACACCACAACGCGGGAGAGGCAGATGAGCAAGGGATCACCATCTCTCTGCCTTGAGGGAATGGTATTAACCCAAAGGGAGGGCCCTAACAGAAACCCCCAGCGTAGAGGCAGAGCGCTTAGAAGGAAACTATGTCCCAACTGTCCCTAGGTCAATCTCCTGCACAGTGGTACTACTAATTCATAGCACAAATGGAAGCCTCGGAAACACAAAGGGCCCGGGGAGACCCCTCACGCTGCACACGCGGCGCACTAAGAGGGAAGAAGAAGCGGAAATGGAACCAAAAGGTAAGAGTGTAAGAGTGGGGTTTATAGCCGTAACTCTGTTGGGTTGGCTTAGTAACAGAACAAAAAAAGTCAATATTAATTTATTTATAAAAGATAGGAACTGGAAAAGCTTGTTATCATAATCTAGAGAAAGCCGCTTCTATTATCAATTCAATTATCAATAAACGAGCTTATCTCAATAACACTGCATGTAAACAGGGTCAAATTCCAATAATAAAATAAATCATCACTATCTTAATTCGGCTTCAGTGGAGAAAAGGCGGTAATTCAATGATGAACGTGAAGCTCGCAATGCGTTTTTTCCATCTCTAGTCAAGACTAGAGTTGTATGAAGGAGAGGGGCGACATCCGCTTCCCGCCAAAAATATCTTTTTGAATTCCTAAAGGCCACCTGCCACGCCTCCAATGACCAGTCATTGAAAAATACGTGTCGTGGTCGGAGGTGGCCCAAAGGTTCAAAAAATAATTTGTGAATGTCCTGTGGTATAGTATGGGTGTGGCTTGTAGAGTGGATGAACTGAAAGTAGGTTAGTGCTGAATGGTTATAAGGAAGTACCCTGCATGGTACAGAGGAGAGTGTTGACGACTGTGATGGGAGGAGTAGGAGTGAGTGTACAATACATGAGATGGAAACTTAATACCGAGTGCTTAATTACGACGAACCTTACTTCAATCCCATTGTTCCTATATAGAACTCTAGTCATGATCACTGATGGCGGTTTTTACGGACCATTTAGCTCAACAACTGGCTGATCGGTGGGATGAATATTTGGGGTACTGTCACGGGGTAGCTGAGAGCTCTAGTAACAGAGATTTACCATACTGTGGACAAGCTGTATGTGCATAAGTGGACGCCCTCATTAGGAATGTCCATTCGTCTTTGTACAGAAAATAATGACTTAAGTATTATCCACGGAAAGATGACCGAAAGATTGCTGGCACAGGGTCTCATCCGACCATCCGACTCATCCGAGGTATAGAAGGAGTCTAGGAGATCTTAACGACCTCACAAGTGTCAGTAAAAGTTTTTATAGTTTTGAATAGATACTCACCGATCCATTGGCCCGAGGAGCGTCAGGAGGCTCAACATAACACACAATCCTCCCATCGTCTCTCTTGGTTCCTCTCTCACTGACCAGTATCGTTGAGTCACTGTCACTGGGGTCTGTCATCTCCATAGCACTGAGCAGATCGAGCGTCATTTCCTCGTGGTAGTCTGGGGAGCTGATGTTCGAGGCCGAGGGGTCGGACACGAGTCCGGCGCGGTTGCCGCGAGGCGAGGATGACAACAGGGACGAGGAGACAGAAGTGGGGGAACCACCTGAAGGAGGAGAGAGATCGGAGCTGCCGCTAGGAGGATCGCTGCTGCCTGCAAGTACAGTAAAAAACAATATAATTCCAAAGACTTTCACGGCCGGAGCTAGAAGTAGAATCCGGGATAATAGGCCTTGGTTAATCTGAAAGCGTACTTCCAAATGTTTCAACATCTGCGACCAAAATTTTCAGTGGCACTGCGTAGACTGTATCTTAGAAGTCTTGGAAGTACGCTTTCAGATCGACCATGGCCTACCATCCAGATTCTACCGTGTCATCATACTGTAACAACACTTAGTGCCCCCTCTGGTTGCTGGAGGAAGGCACTGCCCTACCCTTTAAGGAACCAACACTGACAATGAATCCTTTCACGTGAAACCATGAACATTGATACATTTCTGTTAAATTATACTATCAAGTAATCAACAAGAAAGTATGAAGTAAAATCGTCAAAATATCTTCAAAATCAGGTAGTTCTGTCATTGTTATTTTGCTAGTGCCTTAGTGACAGTGTTGAAAGCTTTCTCTAAGAGAAGGTCTCGTAAGTAGTCTAGGAAAAATAGTAGCATTTCTCGGGAATCTCAGTTCATTCGGGAGTTTTCTAAGGATAAACAATCACCCTAATTAAAAGTTAACATACCCAGCCCACACCAACATCCTATCCTGCCTGTGACATAGAAATAGTTCCTATGTTACCTATGGGTTGCCGGCCGCCTTACCAAGTTGAATCCAGCGGACCAGAGCAGGTTCAAAGATGCAGATAACTTGGTAGTGTGCACAGTGCCGGTAGGGAAACATGGTAGGACTTGTCCTGGTCACCTCCGAACTAATCGTGTGACTTCACTGTGTTTCCCAAGTGGTTCGGAATCCACTTTGATCAGGAGGTCCCCCTACTACCTATGCGTTGGAAAAAGTGACCCCCGAGTGGTCAACGTTATGAAATTCAAGTATGATGTAAAAAGTCGAAACCGAAAGTAAATGATTAGCATTGATTTGAATTCTAATTTAAATGTAGGCTTAAAAATAATTATACTTTACCATAAGAAATGTGAGTACCCCTAAAAAACTCGAGCGTAAAGTTATACTCGAATTTTTTATCCAATCCACTACACAAAATTTGGGCCTAAATTAAATACCTATAACACTCACGAGCGAACCCGCGAAATAAACCATTTACACGGCATTTTACATTCAAAAAAAAGTACTTTTACGAAATGATTGTTACGGCAAATAAGAAAGTTGCTACTGAGACAACCGACACAGAACTAACTGAAAAGTACGGGCCACGCTATCACTCAGAAACGGAAAACATGACGTAAGGTCAGCTAATTTCCGATAACACTATTATTTTAGTCATGCATTTGCATACAATGAATCAAAGCCGGCTTGACTAGGACTAAGTAGGCCATCGATAGCGATAAGAAAGTGAATCTTAACAATTTACGTGGTGATTTTTTTTTCTGCCTTTGCTTAGCTTACGACATGAAAACCATGTTTCGTATCCAGAGCAAATCGGAGTACCCCCACTACGCGTGTTTTTCAAAGTCGATCTTCACAAGAAATATTGATCGTAGTTATCCAAAATATCAGTTAAATTAGCGAAAATGTTCCTCAACATTTCGATATACGACATGTGGCCTTCATAAACACCAATCGACCACAGTTCTTGAACTCCTTCCTCGGGACAACCATACCAATAGTTTTTGTCTAAATAAAATTCAATAATTGTGGCCAATCAGCGTTAGAAAGAGGTACATGTATCAAAATGATCAGAAAAAGTATCTTCGCTTTTCCCCGATATTTTTATTTGTATTGTTTCCGTATTAATTTATGGCCATTGGCAAACTGGTATATGTTCTCGAAGTCAACCTACACCGGCTACAAACGATAAAATACAAGCTGAGACAAGCTCACCATTGACACAATGAAACAGGCGAAAGCATGACTCAACCAAGTACAGATACGAGTCCCGAGCGTCTCTTAATCTTTTATAGACACTTCTGCAGCGTACTTTGCTGATTTTTCCTGTAATCCACAAACTCACCAGAGTGTTTCATCCCATGCTGCGAATACCTCCCGTCACCATTGCCCTTCCCATCAAAATGTCCACTATGCCTATGACTCTCTTCCCGCTCAAAATGCCCGCTCCGCCTATGCTCAGTCTCTCGATGTTTGTCAAAATGCCCACTAAGTCGATTCTGTCGCCCATCTGCCTTCTCAAAATGGCCACTTCGCCGATTCTCAGCTTTTTCAAAGTGCCCGCTATTTCTATGCTCCTTGTCGTGGTGGCTACTTCGTCGTTTCTCCCGTAGAGGGCTGCACGAGCATGATCCGGGTTCTAATTGGTCCACTAGAGGGGCTTTTTCAGGGAGCTGCTTAACCTGTAATCCGAGATAACAAATAATAATTCTTAACCTTGCGGTTTCGTGTGAGTTTTTGAGTTTTGAGGCATTGTGCACATTTTCGTCTGCGACACTACGGTCCTTGTTGACTTGTAGGGCTTTTTATGGGTGGGGTGAGAGTGACGAAAATAAACATTCGAGATAATTGAGGCACAAGTATACAACTCAATTGAAAATGTACAGGTATGCCCATTTTCCATAAATTCTAGCATTGTCCACATGATAGGTCCCGATGGTTTCTAGGATAAAGAGCAGCTAAAGTAACTTCATGGTGCACTTAACTCCAAAACGCAAGGAATGTCACTTGCACCCCTTGGCTTTTTACGCGCTTTACATATGACGCCCATTGAATCATGCCCTGGAAGAGGCATTAAAAGTATAAGACCCATTATTTTATTATTATTTTTTAAATAATTTATTATACGATGGAGAAAAATACAATTATAAAAGTTCAAAACCGAAAGGTTTGTCCGTTCACATGTTTATCGCTCATGAAAAATTAATATTACTATTTAACTTAAATATTTTTAAATCTAACTAAAATATAAGAAATAATATAATTACTGAAGGAAACTCAAACGACATGTTTTTTTAGAATCTTAGCTCTATAAGCTGGAGAAATAAAGCCGCAGCTGTTTCTCCTAAACCCCCATTGAACATACAACTTGTAGCTCATCGGGCAATCTATTAAAGTGGCGCGGAATGGTACATCTAAGCTCATTATATCCGTATGCATTAAAAGCTAATGGTTCAATGAAGTGTTTATGAACTTAGCAGCAGTAATTTATAACTTACCCCAGTTGTTTGTCGTGTCGTTTCCTTCTCCCACTCGCCCGCCTCCGTGATGTGCAGGACAGTAACGTTCGACGACGGGTCGGAATGCGTTCTTGTACCCGGTATGCTCAGACTGCCGCAGCTGGAGTCTTGCCGCGTGTCCAAGAGCGTATTAAGACTACTGGTAACATCCTCGTCTATGTCTATGTCCACAGCCGATAGGGAAGAGTCCTTCTGAAACATAATTGTTGGTGCAGTCCTTAGTTTTTGCGTGCCATAGAAGCGAGGCCCTTTTGTGACGTCAAGCATACGTCTTATGCTGTTACATCTGGTGCGGCCACAAAATATGCCACTTTAAGTACCTGAACCTGAATTACTCTTGCAACTTTTCCAATCGAAAATGTCTGTCCTCGCTTTTGTTGGTACGGACCCCCGCCTGGAAGGAGTAGCCGGAGCTACTGGAAGCTTCGTCTAGGGTGTAAGGAGGACAGCATACATAATTCTATTACTACTGGTTTTCATTATTATTATTATTCTATATATATTACCTATGTTTCCTATTACCTGTATAGACGGCCCATACTTGAAATCAGAGATGGCACTCAATGTTGCTGGTGCGGACTTCTGTCAGGAAGAAAGTAGCTACTGGAAAAACCTGAGGCAGTGGTTTGGCAAGAGCACGACTTCCCTATTATATCTATATATATCTATTACCACAGTTCCCTATCACCTGCATAGATGGTCCATACCTGAAATTGGAGGTGGTCCTCACTCTTACTGGTGCGGACCCCCGTCTGGAAGGAGTAGCCGGAATTATTGGAAGTTTCGTCCAGGGTGCCGGGAGGAGGACTCGTCCCGCGACGTCCTCCGACCTCAGACTCGTTTGGACTTGTCGGCACCGAATTTACATTACTACTTCGGTACCTGTGACTCCTGAAAGAAAATAAACATTATTAAAGTCTTATCCACACCCGAGCCCTTTGATAAGGAAAAAGGTCTATAGCAACAAGCCCTTTTTCCTTTGATAAAGAAAAGGGTCTATAGAAAAAAGTAGTAGTAATACTAAGCTGTGACGCAATAGGCCACAAGAATTACCTGAGGCTGTCAATCTTCTTTTGATTTTTGGGCAAAATGCCAGCGGTTTGCTGATTGCGCGACAGATTCAAAATGAGGTCCCCGGTCATCATGAACGCCTCAAACCTGGGTTTCTTCGGCTTGTTATTGTTGTTATACCTCTGAAGATCATCATCAGTTGCAAATGTGTCTTCATCTTCGACGGGTTCTGTCGTTATTAATTCCTGAAAGTTAAATAAATATTTTGTTTGATTTGTTTTAAGAATATTATTCGCATACAAACCATTCAATGAATGTATCCGAATAACCTCTTCAGTCACCTCGGTAGGTAATACATGTGTTGAGTTACGACACGTCACCGATCGCATGATGTGTAGAGACTCACACAAGTACACAAGTTGTTTTTGTTGTTGTTTCCAATGCCTGCTTTCAGCATTTCTGCTTTAAGCAACCCCGTCAGCCTGGCTGGGGGAGTGAGTCCGTTTGTTAACTTGAGGCACCCTAAGGGCAAACTCTTTCACCTCGGGGGGAAAGGGAGTTGACTGACAAGAGTGCGCCTCCTGATTATTGTGGATTCCGAACAAATAATTAATAATAATAATTATTATTATAATTAATTATTGGGGAACATGGTAAAGTCACACTATTAAATCGGAGGTGACCAGGACTCGACACGCACGTATACTAACAGGTATAGTCTCAGCGTGTTATCATGTCCCAACAAGTTCCCCTGCCAACGCTGTGCACACTACCAAGTTTGCCGCAGTGTGAAACATACTCTGCTCTCATGGATTCGACATGGTAAGGTTGGCTATACGAACAAGCTACCACTATGCCATCGATTTGCGATATACATCGTATAAAAACCACCTTTATTGAATTCTCGAACGCTTCCAGGAGCGCTTATTCTACGTTATTATAAAATTACGTTTCATTTTGCTTCAGGAATAGTTTTGTCGATGCGTTCTCCATCTTCCCAGCCTTCAACATTTTTCATCACATCATTCCCCGAATCGCGGTTCTTTCTGTTTGCACAAGCATACTATCAGCTATGTGTGGTATAAAATGGAGTATTGTGGTATTGTGAGTGACAACTGTTACGAGTCTATGAACTCGTATGTAGGTTAGAGAGGAAGGGATATGCCTGATACGGTACGCGGGGGATTAGGCGTTAACAATACACAAGTACGGGATTTACAGATATTCTGATTATTAATTACTAATAAATAAATAATAAATAAGGACTTTTTTGTTCTATTACTAAGCCACCCTAGTGGAGTCTCTTAAACTTAACTAGGAAGACCCGGGACCGCCTGCTTTACATACCCTCCGAAGCATGGCCAGAAAATGTAGGTAGTGTGGGACTCGAACCAACAACCTTTCGGGTAAAAGTCAGAGTCCGTACCACTACTCTACATCTCATTACTCGAACCTTACTTCATGGCGTACCGTACACATCCCTTCCTCTCTAACCTACATACAGTTCATACACGCTCTAAACTTTAAATTTTTATTTATTAAATAAAAAAAATAAAATAAAAAATAATATAATAAATAATATAATAATAAATAATAATATAATAATAATAATAAATAAAAAAATAAAATTTATTAAATGCTTTAAACTAGTTTTTATTAGAGATCTGTATGGGAGAGATGGGGCGTTCTAGCGCGCAAAAAAAATAATTTTTTTTTATAATTTCTGGGGCCACGTCTATAACAAAATTTTTGGCGCGCTCGAAAGTCTCATATCTCCCACATAGAACTGGTTTTTCTGTTCAATTTTTTGAATTTCAGCTTACCTGGGAAGAGGAGGATTCAGTTTGGCAGTGTTGGGAAGATAAAATTTGTATGACTTGTTCTTTGATTGCCGGATCTCGCTTCAATACTAGCTGCACTGTGTCCCCAGACATGCGAAGACATCGTAGAACTGAAACAAAAAAGGACATGTTACAATCAAGTAAAGCGGGGTTTCCATTGACCTCGCATTGCAGAATGCACATACGTTGACGTGGTAGCAGACATCATTAATAAGTCTTTAATGTCTGCTACCACGTCGACGTCATGTACATTCTGCAATGCGAGGTCACTGAAAACCCCGCCTGTGCTCAGGTTTTGATTTCGGGGGGGGGGGGGGGTCCAAAAAATGTTTTTACGTTATTAATTAATGGATAAATTCTTCAAACCATGCAGGTTTTCATACAAAAAATTTGTTTCGGGGGGAGGGGGGTCCGGACCCCATGGACCACGCCCCTGGGCATGGCACGGTAACCGTACATATCATAAATACAATACATATTGTATATGCAGATCATATGTAGAACAATTTCTTCCGTTTGTCCCGGCATTTATGACATGATTGGCATTTCATGAGATGTTCGCTTTTTTACACTTATATGGCTTTTCCCCATTCAATTGCCTCCAATGGGGGATCCAATGGACCTCTTTCCTATAGGAAAATGCATGCGCCTATTGCGCCAATGGGCCCAACTGTGTTCGACCAAACAAAACATTGGGATTCGAGGTCATTTCTCTACGGATGTCTATACAAAACAGGTTCATCGACGAATCGTCGGCCACGTTTTACCCTATCCCAAATCTCAGGCAGCCAATCTAACGCGAATGATATTGGTTTCCGTCAACCTAAGGTGCCCATTCCACCGACCGGCTAGGGCTATTTACAAAAACAGTGACGTGGTAGCAGACATTCAAGACTTAGGCGGGGTTTCCACCGACCTCGCATTGAAGAATTGACGGAAATGTTTATATTCCTCTATGCCATAGTTAAAATTGATCAATGATCATACAGTAAAATCATAAACAAACTAAAATTAAAATATGGCGTCTTAGGATATGTTAAGTACAAACATTTTAATAGAATTCTATACAAAGAAAAATTCTAATTTCCGTCAATGTCATTTGCATTCTGCAATGCGAGGTCGGTGGAAACCCCGCCTAAGTCTTGAATGTCTGCTACCACGTCACCGTCTTTGTAAATAACCCTAGCCGGTCGGTGGAATGGGCGCCTTAAGGGTCGACAAACCCGAGAAAGTACAGATAAAAACAAGCAATAATATTTCAAATTCATATTGAGAGCCATTAGCGAAATAACAATTAAAATGCACACCGTCCATCAAAACTTCAAAACAGACTGCATTATTTATGGAAAACCCCTCGCTATAAATACAGCAGAAACGTTATTAACAGCTTGGGAAGTTTATATCTGTCATCATGACGAGTGAAATGGACTGCTCACTGGGGTGTCATCAATATGTTTAGCGCCCTTTTTCCATCACAATGAAAATAGGTCTTTCCTTTTTCCCCACTTATTTTTGAGGGTACATTTTTGCATATGCGTATTGAGTTACAGAAGGAAGCTTCGGATAAGTTGGATGGACGACGTGACGAATGAAAGAGTGCTAGAGGCTATTGAAGAAGAGAGACAGCTGCTACCGCATATAAAACGTAGAGCGAAATGGGTAGGGCATTTATTAAGACAAGAAAATCTAGTACACACCATCATTGAGGGCACAGTGGAAGGAACCAATAGAAGAGGACGGCCGATGAAGGAATACATGGATGAACTGAAGGAGGACACAGGGGCTCCAACGTACCCAGAGCTGGAAAGAAAACTTTGGACCAAAAGAGCTGAAGTATATTATGTAGGAAGTTGTTGTCAACCAATCGTTGAGATTATGAGTTCAGAAGAAGACTCCTACTCCCAATCTACAGCTAACTATCCTGACGACAACAACAATTCCACCTCGCGAGGCCGAAGACCAGTGTATCATATCGAAATCCCACAAATAGTCGCTGATACAGCAAAATGTCGCATGTGAAAAAAGCTTACTTTTCAGGAGCAAAAAAACAACTTTTGTCTAATTTATTTATAACTGAAATTAGAGGATAAATAAAAACTAGAGTTGGCCGGATTCGAACCCACGATCTACGCCTAACCGGGGCGTCGTCTTAACCGCTCGACTACAAGCCCGCACAAGAACAGTAAATGAATATCCTCTACTTATATGCTCGTATTTTGGCATGATTCGTAATGTTAGACAGGTTAGCACAGCTACACAACTATCTAACCGATCCTATAATTTCAGTTATAACTTGGAGGATGCCTCTTCAACCAATAGTTAATTTAAAATGCAGTGTTATATACTCCATATACTACTGCAATAATGTGTAATTTATTTATTACTTTTATTTATTTATTGCTTCCTTCCTATTGGCTGTTGACAAGAGACCGTTTGCTACAAGGTGTATTCATTTATTTTGGTCGCCATTGTGTGTTAACCAGATAAATCGCAGTTTTGGACATACGACATTTTGCAGTATAATACTACTTTCAACTATAAAAGTTACATCCTCATTGTCTTGATTTTTTGAAACTGGATACCGTTGCTCATCAATGCCCCAACTTTTCCTATACAAAAACTGACTCCTTTGATACAGACAAAGTTTTTTTTTTCTCAAAGAGCAAAGAACATTCTACGGAGCAAAAGTTGAATTACTTTGCAGCCAAGTTTACATCATTAATCTGACATCGATTTCCCCCATTGCTTCCGCCGGGGTTGAGTAGCCTTGTTACTCACAGGCTATCTGACACCTCTTGTATTTCATATTTTTATCTTCATCACGACAATAGCAGGTACGTACGCAGGGGGTTTCGTTTTTAAGGCGCATATTCCACCAACCACGATAGTGATACTGATATTGACGTGGTAGCAGACATTAAAGACAGTCTTTAATATCACTATCGGTGGTCGGTCGGTGGAATTTGCGCCTTACATATCATTATCATAACTTTATTCTTTCCATCAAAAGTTGTTACAATTTCAATTATAACATGCACGTGAAGTAGATCGCTTTTTATACACGTGGGCAAAAAGCCGATCGGGCGTCGGGCGTACCCCGGGCAACGCCAAGTTCTTTCTTTCCAGAAAAGGTTAATCGCGCAGAAACAATTTAATGAATGTATCCGATTAACCTCTTCAATTGCCTCACTAAAATGCCCCGGGCAACGCCAAGTTCTTTCTTTCCAGAAAAGGTTAATCGCGCAGAAACAATTTAATGAATGTATCCGATTAACCTCTTCAATTGCCTCACTAAGTAACATGATAGGTGCTTGTGTCGAGTTACGACACGTCTCCGATCGCAAGGTGTGTAGACTCGCACAAGTACACTACCACCTTGCCACCGAAGTCGCTTACGTGGAAAAATCTAGCGGCTAATCCTTTTACCACCGAGAAGAGACCAAAGACTACCTCTACCTTTAGGTTTGCATCGACTATGGCGCCAGGTTGGCAGAATTCTGGGCCCAAAAACTAGGAATCTCTACCTCGGGCACGAAAAGAAATAAAGAATAAGTTAATACTAAACGGCATATTAGGCCCTGGGATTTAAATAGTAAATTAGGTAAGGCGGTTATTCCACCGACGTCAATAGTGATAATGTTGGTGACATTGACGTCGGTGGAATAACCGCCTAATTTAAAAATATAAAGTGCGATTCAAAATTGGTGTTTTTACATTTTTAACCCCAGGGATAAGTAAATACTAAATGGCATAGTAGGCATCCTGGGACCCTAAAACATAAAATTGCGTTAAAAACTCAAAACAAGGAAGACATAACGTCCGGTCAACTACCGTACCCTACCTGGCGGAGCCTCAATAGGCTAAGAAAGGGGGTTACAAGATGCCGCCCGAACCTACATGTATGTGGGAATTGGCGGAGGTCCCGAGGTTGTGAATGCGGACAAGACGATGACCATCTTCTGGTTTGCCCAAGACAAGCAGAAGCTGTGTCCCAGACAGATCTCTCAGATCCCAATGACAAGGCCATCCAGGCCACAGTGTTTTGGATCAATGTGTCCTAGGCCCGGACACGTTAAGTGAGTAACTCAAAACCAATAATTTCCACCAGATAGAACTCTCAGATGCCAATGACAAGGTCATCCAGGCCACAGTGTTTTGGATCAATGTGTCCTAGGCCCGGACACGTTAAGTGAGTAACTCAAAACCAACAATTTCCACCAGCGAGAACTCTCAGATCCCAATGACAAGGTCATCCAGGCCACAGTGTTTTGGATCAATGTGTCCTAGGCCCGGACACGTTAAGTGAGTAACTCAAAACCAACAATTTCCACCAGAGAGAACTATCAGATGCCAATGACAAGGCCATCCAGGCCACAGTGTTTTATAAATAAATAAATAAATAAATATTATAATAAACGGAAAAACTCCAATTTTGACAAAGTTGTTACAAGTGGAATAATAACAGTGCATATGGTATTATAACGCATGTTGTAAGGCTTTCCTCCTAATGCTATTTACTGATTCATGGAATATACCAATGTCACACTTCTGGTTAAGAATATTACAATTGGTTAGCATTCTATTAAGTCCGAGTTCTTGTAGGTAGTCAGTTCTGTACAAATTCATATAAAATAGACTTTTGCGCCGGGTGTTTGAAGGGACATGGATATTAATATTCACTAGTAGGGAAGAACATTGAAACTTATTTGATAGGATGTTATAATCAGCAATAACATCATACATGTTTCTCCTGTCAGTTATTGCGCTGATTTTAAAAACATTTAGCAAATATTCATAAGTGAAATTGTTCCTAACGACATGTTTCTTACAGCAATAGTAATATAAATCTTTTAAATTTTCTTTGCACATTCACAATTTTCATAATTTGGCAATTCAGGTATGGATTCCAGGCTGGAGAGTTGTATTCCAGGATTGGTCTTACTAGTGTGATATACAGGAGTTTCACTGTTTCCGCTGTAAAATGATGACTGTTTCTTTTTATGAATTCTAAAGTTCTATTTGCTTTGGGGCATATATAGTCTACGTGACTTTGAAATGTTAACTGCGAGTCAAAGAAGACACCGAAATCTTTTATAGTGAGAACGCGATTTAAGGAATCATTGTTATAGCAGTAATTGAAGGAAATAGCACGTTTCTTCCTAGTAAGAGTCATCACATTGCATTTTGTTGCATTTAATTTAATATCGTACATATTGCACCAGTCCATGAATTTATTCATAACAGTTTTGGATCAATGTGACCTAGGCCCGTAAGTAAGTAACTCAAAACCAACAATTTCGACCAGACAGAACTCTTAGATGCCAATGACAAGGCCATCCAGCCACAGTGTTTTGGATCAATGTGTCCTAGGCCCGGACACGTTAAGTAAGTAACTCAAAACCAACAATTTCAACCAGAGAGAACTCTCAGATGCCAATGACAAGGCCATCTTAGGCCCGCACACGTTAAGTAAGTAACTCAAAACCAACAATTTCGACCAGACAGAACTCTTAGATGCCAATGACAAGGCCATCCAGCCACAGTGTTTTGGATCAATGTGTCCTAGGCCCGGACACGCTAAGTAAGTAACTCAAAACCAACAATTTCGACCATCACAAAGCTTTACTTGACGTATAAATAGGAAAGCAATAGTTACATTATATTATTAGGAGAAAATACCAAACAGATATGCAATACACAGCTGGCAGACAAGATCCGTTTTACCCGGTGAAGCATGGCAGTTCATGAATTATTCATGCATCAGTTCAACAACTGCTGTACTACAACCACAATTAATGCTGCTATTAGGAGGTTTAAACGGTCGTATATACGCACGAACAATCTTTCTTAGCACCGAAGGTAAGTTTATAAGAAGACCATGTCATGGGCAACCACTATGCACTGTAGCGAATTCAGTTTACAATGAAACTGCGGGGTATTCTAGAACCGTAAGCTGTCGGTACCGTCGTGCATTTTGGCTATCCGAAACATTTCCATGTTAAAATTCAACTTCGGTGCAAAGAATGTACTTGTCGACGGGCTTGCTTTGCACCGAAGGTGAATTATAAGGAGATCATATCTTGGTCAACCACTAAGCACTAGCCAATTCAATTTACGGTTCGAGTGCGGGGGACCGTAAGTTGCGGTTACTGCCTTGCTTGCACAATTCACAAAGAGAACTGAACACCTGCTCACGTATAAAAGTGGACCGCACCAGTCACAGATAGACTATGTTCTCCTACGCCAAAGAGACAGGAACGCATGTGTCGACTGCAAGGTCATCCCTGGCATCTGCACCTTCTCTCAACACAGACTGCTTGTCTGCGATCTCCAAGTCAAAGGGGCCAGGCGAGGAGACAACAGAATTTCTGAACCCAGAATTAAATGGCACCAGCTATCTGAAGAGCAGAAAAGGATCGCTTTTAGGGATAAGTTGTCCAACAGTCTGACAGTAGTACAGGAAAATTGGGATAACCTATCCATTAATGACATATGGAACTACATTGAGAAAGAAATAATAGCGAAGGGGACAGAAATACTGGGAATGACTAAAGGGGGAAAGAACATTAAGAAGGAGACATGGTGGTGGAACGAAGACGTGCAAAATGCCCTCAAGGCAAAGAAAAAGGCATACAAGGACTGGCAGAAATCACGAACCAGTGTGGGCAAAGATATATATAAGACCGAAAAGCGCAGAGCCAAGCGAGCCGTTGCGGCCGCAAGAGATGTTGCAACCGACGGGTGGTACAGAAATCTCAACACCAGAGAGGGAGAACAACAAATCTTTAAAATTGCTAAAAGGCGACAAAAAGCGTCTCAAGACCTAGGTGCTGTACTATGCATAAAGAATGAACAGGGCCAAGTGCTCACCGATAACGCTGACATCAAGGCCAGATGGAGAGAATACTTCAGTGAAATAATGAACGTCGGCCATCCAAGAATCGCAGAGATACAAGCTAACCCTAACTGGGACGACGTGGAGGCATTCTCGGAAGATGAAGTCAACGGTGCCCTTAGGAACATGGCTGCGGGGAAAGCCACTGGACCTGATGGAGTGCCAATCGAAGCATTTAAGGCGCTGGACGACAGTGGTGTGACTACCATGACTAAACTGATAAATCGAATCTTGGAGGAAGCAACTATCCCAGACAGATGGAGGGAAAGTATCGTCACGCCCATTTACAAACGCAAAGGCGACGTCCAAAGCTGCGGTAACTACCGACCGATAAAACTCATGAGCCATGCAATGAAATGGACCGAGAGGGTAGTGGAACGTAGGCTGAGGGACAAACTTGAACGTGTAATTTCCGAAAACCAGCTTGGGTTTATGAAGGGGCGAGGAACCACTGATGGTATACACATTGTGAGAACATTACAAGAAAAGTTTAGGGAAAAGAACCAGCCATTGCACCTGGGATTTGTTGACCTTGAAAAAGCATACGACCGAGTGCCAAGGAATCTTATCAGGGACTGTCTTAGGCAGATGAACGTGGAAGAAAAGTACATCCAACTAGTAATGAATATGTACGAAAATTCGACAACCAGTGTGCGAACCGTGGTAGGACTCAGCGAACCGTTCAATGTTACATATGGACTCCACCAAGGCTCAGCCTTAAGCCCGTTCCTCTTTATCGTCATCATGGACACTATTACCCGCCACACCCAGGGAATAGCCCCTGAGAGTATTCTATTTGCCGACGACATCCTCATCACCGCCAAAACACGAAATGACTTGCAACTGAAGCTGACAAACTGGGTCCAGGCAATAGAAAACCACGGTCTCAAAGTCAACCGTGACAAAACCAAGTACATGGAATGTTTCCAACAATCACCGGAAACCATTGTAGTTGACGGAGTTTACATTGAGAAAGTGGAGAAATTCAAATACCTTGGAGCAACCCTAACACAAAGAGGGGGTTGTGAGGAGGATGTGAGGGGTAGGATAGCCTCCGGTTGGGCAAAGTGGCGTGATATGACGGGAGTACTCAAGGATAAGAAAATGCCTAAAAAATTAAAAGGTCGCATCTACAAACAAGTCGTACGGCCGTGCATAATTTATGGATCGGAATGCTGGGCCCCACGCGTTAAAGAAGAGCAAATGCTACACACGGCAGAGATGAGAATGCTTAGATGGTCTCTTGGTCTAACCCTAGCGGACAGACGGAGGAATGACGATATCCGGGCAGATATGCAAACGGCGAGTATCGTTGACAAAATACGTGAGCGTCGGCTGGCTTGGTGGGGCCATGTTGAGAGACGAAACCCCGAAGAACTTATACAGAGAGTCCGGCGGGTTCAAGTGGAGGGCAGAAGAAATGTTGGTCGCCCAAAGATCACAGTAGAGTGGAAGATTCGAGCTGACATGGGAGCGTGTGGGATCTCAGCCGCAACAGCTCAAGATAGAAAAGCCTGGAAAATCGCCTGTCGTGTCGCTGACCCCAAACCGGGATAAAGCGAAGAAAAAGAAAAAGAAAGAATGGGGGTGCCATCCAGTATGCTGAGACATTTCCAAAATTGATAGGATAGTGGATATTCGATAGGGTGTTGTATCTTCTAATCTGATTCGCGTTGTTCTGATAAGTGATAACGTATTAACGTATCGCATTATCTGCTACTTAAAACAATCCCCAATTGACAATGTTCCGTCTAACGGTTCAATGGTTTTGGGGATACATCAAAATTCGTGTTATGATGGTTTATTACAATAATTGGTACGAATGAGAGCGTACATGCTATCCCATTTTCAATTAGGATAGGTACTGTAATAGTTCCTTGGTAAATAATTGTCCTGTGTTCAAATTTCAAGTTTCCTTATCACAAAGCACTGAATTGATCGTTGGGATCAATGGAATATTGCATAGTCGAGAATGAGCAGACTAAAACATACCTGAAGTAAGAAAGCATCGTTTGAAACATACCGGACCAATCGACGAGCAGACAGACAGACATTTCGTAAAAAAAAAAACTTTTTTGGGTTCCTGGGACATGTTTATGTGGAAATTGTGCAAATTTGTTTGATTTTAATACTTAACACATTATGTTTCGTTTCCCACGAAGTCACGAGAGAAACCCTGGGACCTGAAAACGTGTAAATCCACTGAAATCCCGATCACAAAGCTCTCCTTATACTACGTATAAGTATAAATAAGAAAGCAATATTGGGTATAGACGAGTGATGTGAATCACCCTGTAAATAGCAACTACAAAGTTATTAAATTACCCGGAACCATTTCCCCATGAGTTTTTGCAATATCTCCTACGCCAAGAAGCCAACAGCGCTTTAAACATTTTCTGAATGAAATTATTTTGAATTGCCCGCGCTTTGTCCACTTCCTGTGCTTTGCCACCGGAAGCTACCTATATATACACAGTGTAACAAATTTTCTTGCTCCTCAAAAAGATAGCTGCATTACTCAAATTTAATAACGGGGGGGGGGGGGGGGGTGCTGTAGTATAAACCATTCTCAAATCATATTTTTTTCCAACCAGACAATTTACTTTTACTATATTTCACCCTTGGGCCCATTTTACTCTTACCAGGATCTCATGAAAAAAAAAAAAATTTCACAGTGAGTGACAGCAAGTTTTACAAAGTTACAAAGTTACTAAGGAGACATTATGAATATTTATGCCAGGATGGTATTACCCAGTGGCCTGTCCAAAAAATTAATATAATATATATATATATATATATAATGTGAGTATAGTCAAACAGGCCTAAAAAGCATGTATTGTAGGCCTACGAAGGCGATTAATTAACCTGAGATTAAAAATGTAAACAAGATTATTTTACATTCTTAACCCCATGCAGAAGTATGTTAATACTAATCGCCATAGTAGACCCACAAGATAGAAGTCCCATCGGCAGACCGAGGACAACCCTCGAGAAAAGAATTATATAACTCGCTGGAGCAAGAGGGAAAACAATGGCCGACCTCAAGGCGTTAGCGGCGTCCGACCGGGGCGAGTTCAAGACATGGGTACGGAGCGACCCCCTCACGCTACGCACAAGGCACTAAGAGGGAAGAGGAAGAAGAAGAAGAAGCCATAGTAGACCCGCTGGTCCTCACCAAGATTTAATCACATAATAAACGCCATCCTTGGGATGTACCTGCCTTAGTCAGGACATGTAGAGTAGTGGTACAGACTCCAATTTTCACCCGAAAGGATGTTGGTTCGAGTCCCACACGGCTACATTTTCTTGGCGATGCTTCGGAGGGCATGTAAAGCAGGCGGTCCCGGGTCTTCCTAGTTGAGTGTAAGAGAGGCCTTAATAGCCCTAACTCCGGTAGGATTGGCTTAGTAATAGAGCAAAAAGTCAATATTTATTTATTTTATTTACTTACATTAGGTAATGTAATGCGTATAACTAATTACCTTCTTTCGTAGTGTATCTATAAACGTCAGTCTCATTGATTTTCAAAATCACATCCCCTGCTTCCACCTGCAAACCCAAAAAATAATAATTCGTTAACAAACATTAAAACAAAAAGGTTCTAACAAATACTGCTACAAGCACTCCTGGCACTACAGGTATAGTAAAACTACGCTGAGTTAAGTCAATCGTCACAGCAGAAAATCACGGAATATTAACTGTGAAAGTGTTACGCGATCTACAGTCATCTTACAAATGATACAGGCGCAATAAGTTCTGCGCACTTGACTTTGGGTCACTGTCTAGTGGCCATCTTGTAGTAGTTTTATTTTCACTGTATTGGGCGTATGGCGAGAACCGCTCGCATAAACTGGGACACAACTTTTTGCTATTTCATAGCATGCGCGCTGTAGTATTTGGTATGAGGTACGATATATATACGCAGTAAGTTCTGCGCACTTGACTTTGGGTCACTGGCCATATTAGTAGTTTTATTATAGTATATTGGGCTTATGACGAGAACCACCCGCATAAACTGGAACACAACGTTTTGCTGCTTCATACCATGCGGCGCTGTTGATAGTCAGCAGTTGATAGCAGAAACAGGGTGGTCGGACTGCAGGTTGCTTCAAGTAATTTCCAATAAGTACTGCGTTTCCACAAACTATGTTGATGATTCGGGGCTAAGGTTGCTGTAGCGTACGATATTCTACTAGTATTCGGTACATAAGGTATACCATTGAAACACAGATTTCTAAATTTGGATTTATCCATAGAGGGGTCCGTTTAATAATAAAAGCCTATAACGGTACCAAAGAATACTTAAGCTATGATGATGACTCCGGACTAGGATTGCACTGCGTACGATATTCAACTAGTATTTGGTATGAGGTATACCATTGAAACAGATTTCTAAATTTGGATTTACCCATAGAGGGGTCCTCTTGTTTACATCTCAATTTACATAATTCATTGATAAAAAGCAAGAAAAATAAGGGTGCTAGTCCAGAACCTTGTAAAATTCCATAATCAAAGGGCAGTTCGGTACTTATGAACGTATTATGAATTTTCGTTACGGTCCGTTTAATAATAACAGCCTATAACGGTACAAAAGAATACTTAAGCTATGATGATGACTCCGGACTAGGATTGCTGCTGCGTACGATATTCTACTAGTATTTGGTATGAGGTATACCATTGACACAGAGATTTCTAAATTTGGATTTAATAATAACAGCCTATAAAGGTACAAAAGAATACTTAAGCTATGATGATGACTCCGGACGAGGATTGCTGCTGCGTACGATATTATACTAGTATTTGGTATGAGGTATACCATTGACACAGAGATTTCTAAATTTGGATTTAATAATAACAGCCTATAACGGTACAAAAGAATAGTTTTCGTAAATCCACAAAGCACAAAAAACCAGCAATACATAAACGAATTGATAAAGATACATGTATCACCGATACATGCGAATTGTTTGAATTTCCCCCTCAGGTAAAAAAAAAAAAAAAAAAATACAAAGAGCACAGGAAAAAAAACGAAAAAGTATCTCTTTACTAATACCACACAGAGTCCACAAATCCAAGTGTTGACGGCAAAGAGATTATGGGGGAAAAATTCTATATATGAAAATAAATAGAGTTTAGAGTTGGGTTTTCACATCTCATGTATACAAAGAAGAAAGCACCACACACCACCCCCCGATGCCAAACTGAGAAATTTCCCAGGTCTTCATTTCATTTCAGTGGAAACACTACTTTGTTACATTTAATTTATTTATTTAATAATTTCTAAGGAGAGGGGGGGGGGGAGTTACAAGCTTGGGCATGTTTATACACCCCCGAGTTGTGATGTGTTTGTATATCCTGTGCTGTGTGAGTTAGCGTATTTATTTTTGATTTAGATAGTTATAGGTTTTGAGATTCTTTGAGCAGAGCAGCATAGTCATTGGGATCATACCCCAATCATAGTTGTTGGTTCGAGTCCTACACTAGCTACATTTTCTGGCCATGCTTCGGAGGGCCATGCAAAGCAGGCGGTCCCAGGCCTTCCTAGTTGGGTGTAAGAGAGGGCTTTATAACTCCGCTAGGTTGGCTTAGTAATAGAACAAAAAGTCAATATTTATTTATCAATCATACATAACCATTGGTAATTAATCAAATGTTGAAAAAAACAGCAGCTCAACCTTGTTAGCGAAGACAACCATGTCCTTCAATGGCAAATCAATTAGATCGACTTGGTCAATGTAGGAAGCCCCAAAACAGTCCAACCGCACCCGCCACAGTGCTGGACAGTGGCCAACCACGTGTTCCTCGGTTTCCTCGGACTCGTTGAGGTGCCGGCAGACAGCAGGACCTCCATCACCCGGTTTGGCCATGTGGGCTCTGAACAGACCATGCCCAGTAACCAGGGCTGGGGTCGTTCGAGCCGGCATACCGACATAAGTCTATGTAACCCCCATCCTTTCTGAGGGAAGATGAACAATTTCGATACACGCCATTCGGGAGTTAACTGCCACAGCGTAGAGTTGTTGTTGTTTCTAACGCCTGCTTTCAGGATTTCAGCTTTAAGCAACCCTGTCACGCTGTCGGGAGGAGTCAGTCTGTTTGTTAACTTGAGACACCATAAGGGCAGACTCTTTCACCTCGGGGGAAAGGGGAGTTCACTGACAGGGTGGACCTCCTGATTATAATGGATTTCGAACCACTTGGGGAACAAGGTAAAGTCACACGATTAAATCGGAGGTGACCAGGACTCGACACGCACGTAGACGGACCGGTATAGTCTCATCATGTCCCACCATGTTGCCCTGCCAACGCTGTGCACACTACCAAGTTTGCCGCAGTTGGAAACATGCTCTGCTCTAATGGATTCAACATGGTAAGGCCGTTGGCGAACCACAGCGTATAGTGGCCAACATCAGGAGCGTACTCGCGTACTGGACAACAGAGCTTCGTGTTGGAGCCATTGACTTGCAGCCCATTGTCAGCAATCTCAACACTGAACATCCTGCTACAGCAATGCTCAATGGCATCATGTGTACTGTACATTACAGACTTTTTGCTTTCCTATTTATAAGTTAGCATAAGCCATAAGGAAAGCTATTAGAAAGATATTACTAAGTGTTTTAGAAATAACCCTGACGAGAAAAAAAAAATGGAAAGTCAACCCTTAACTCGAACGCACCCATATCAGCTTAACATTGACGAAGTAGGAGTTTTTGGAAAATATGACAGATGTTCATTAAAATCGGCACGGTAGAGTTCACTGTGTCAGGGCCTTGTTAAGGGGCAAACCGGGATGAAGGGTGGGGGAAGAGGTGACGTCACAAACACCCACTGTGCGAAACATGGAAAACGAATATCAGATACAGGAGACGGGAGCCGAGAAAGTTAAAACTAGTCCGCATCTCCAACAAAACAAATACGAACAGTAAATCCTATAGTTTCGCGGTCACTTTCTTATCAAAAGTTAACCTTCTTCTTCTTCTTCTTCTTCTTAAGCCAACGCCCGTCTTTAGCTGGTTGGCCATTTGACGCTCTCCTGTGTCGTTCGGTTTTCTACCCCTATGCCATTGCAGCTGAATAGGTGATCCGCGTTTGACGTTTCCTTCCCCTTGGAAGCAGAGAGGAACCGGTATACGAGTGAACCCGTACAAGCTTTCCTAACTTAGATAGATAGGCTATCTATCAATTAGCAATAGCATAGGTGCAGTAGTAGATAATATGAGCAGTCCCATGGTAAAGAAACGGTTCGGGTTTACTCGAACATGCTTTCCAATTTATCAAATTAGCAGATAGAGAAAATGAGTAATTTCATGGCAAATAATTTTCCTATGGTTAAATTTCGGACATCTCGGGATGGAGGGGGGTCGTCCACCTGACGTCACTGGAGGTGAGGTAAATTCTAGATAGGTCAGACCAACACATTACCACACAGCAATAATGACAGGCACGCAATGCATTTGAGCGGGAATTTTATATCGTTAAAAAATTTTTTTATTAAAATCCAAATAGCATTTCGGGAAAGCAACCTGCCCGGTTTCGACACTCAATTTCACACCTAAAACATGCCTGAAGGTAGAAATCATCGATGGAAAGGTTTCGCAGAAAAATTATTTTTTAGTCATTTCATTAAAATTTAGTTATTTTTATTTTTTTACCCCAAGGAGCAAACTATCAAGGGGCAAGCGCCCCCTCGTATTTTGTCAACATTAATGGCGACTACAATATATGTGAATTTAAAAGGAATCGTTGGAACCGTTTTTGAGAAAAAAAAATTTTTAAGCGTTTTTTGGGAATAAAACCCCCCAAATCGAGGCAGCCCAAAATAAAAATAAAACTGTCCCGAGGTATGATTTTTGCAAACCTACATGCAAAATTTCATTAAAATCGACCGAGTAGTTTGCCCGGAAATCGATGAACAGACAGACAGACATTTCGTAAAAACCACTTATTTGGGTTCCTGGTACCTTAAAACGTGTAAATCCGTTGAAATCTCGGAATCGAAAATTTCGACCATCACATAGCTTTCCTTATACTACGTATAAATTGGAAAGCAATAATAGTCCTAAGGCTAAATTTCCGTTGTTTCAATTTTCCTATTTTCAAGTACAGAATTTATCGATGGTATGATAGCCGGACTCGGGCAGACCCATGTCATTTACTAAACAGTGATAACAATGGAGGGGTATGTACTACTTGTATGCATTATTCAGAATTTTCAAATAATATTTTCCCTTCAAAAACCAAAACTAGCTTGAAATGGACCTATTCGGTGTTGTTATGCTGCTTAGCACCCACAACATACGGTACAGTTAGAATGTATCGATGGAAAGGTTCTTAAGAATAATGCGATTGGAGACGTGTCGTAACTCAACACGGGTACTGACCTACAGAGGCAACTGAAGAGAACAATCAGATACATTCATAAAATTAAAAAAAAAAGTCTTTATAGCCTAAATAACTTATGTTCATTGTACTAGCCGAGTTTTATGCTCGGTCCCCTGGCAATACTAAAAACCCATTGCTAGCACTCAATTTGAAGTATGACAGCCACAAATAACCCATCACTCAATAGTAAAACATTCAACAGGGACGCAAGAGGGGGGGGGGGGAGGCGAAAAGGAGAAAAGACAAAAGTGGCCTATACCTTACAATTTAGAGCCGCATGTGTACCCCAGGGGGGAAGGTTCCCCTCCCACGTGACTTCCGCCGTGCCGATCTTATTTCAACACACCACTACCCTATTACTAATGTACGTCTTCTGCTCCACTTCAAACCCCCACCCGCCCCTATATCTTCTCCGTCAGTCCCCCCCCCCCTCCCTCACCCTACCGCAACAAGCTGACTCGTATTCACGCAACAGCAAACAATTGTTTTGGCTCCAGTTACTTGTCCAGCTAATTGAAAATCTATAGCCTACCTGCTGCTGACGCCGCAAAGCAATGCCATATTATTTGCCATGGTTAACTAAGTTTACTGTTGACTCGTATAATTAGGCGGGGATTCCACCAACGTCAATAGTGATAGTAAATGTAGTTTTGACGTGGTAGCAGACATTTTTTAGTATGTCTTTAATGTCTGCTACCACGTCAAAACGACATTTACTATCACTATTGACGTTGGTGGAATCCAGGCGTGAGTCGCGGAGTGTACAGCCCGTAGGAAATTGGCAGCCCGAAATGAAATACTTTTTAGATTTTATTTAATTAACTAAGCATGTTATTAAAGCGTTGGCTCATCAAAGTTGTATTCGAAAAATTTCGAAAATTAAAAATATCTTATAATATGATGCATGAAGTAGTCTTCTACGACTTTGATGAGCCAAATCATTAATAACATGCTTAGTTAATTAAATTAAATATAAAAAGTATTAAATTTCGGGCTGCCAATTCCCTACGGGCTGTACACTCCGCGACTCACGCCTGGTACAATGGGCCAACAGTATAAGCATGGGTCAGCTTGTCCATTATCGCTTGCAGCCAGTGTAGGTTGACACCGAGAACAAGCAGCAGTTTGCCAATGGCAAAACTCTTGCGGGAAAAGTCACAAAGGTCCAATGTTAAAAAGTCGGAAGGTCGCCAGCATTGTAGGTTCAACAGTTTACAACACACAAATTAATAATAATAATGTAAACTAATGCTTTTTTATGCTGTCACAATCTCTGGCAGCAACTCCCTGCATCTCATCCTCCAGCTCTGTCGGTCCCACGTACTCTCCCACCCACAGAACGAATGGGGTTTTGGTGAGAACTAAAACCTTCTTATTAATATTATTGTATATTCTTTTTTAAACGTAGGCCTAATATAGCACTCAGATCACTTGTAATGCTATTATAGTTGTCATTTTAAGTTTAAATAGTAAGTGTTTAAGGCTGTACCAACCACTTATATTGGGCGGCTATTACACTGAGGATTTCCAGTGTAATAGCCGCCTAAGATAATGCGTGACCCTCACACGCCTAACGGCACGAGGGAGCGCAGAAATTACAAAAATTGTAAACAATGAAGTATGAAAATATACGTATTATAATTTTTCTTCTTCTTCTCCGGCCGGTACTCCCCTGCGCCGAAGGAATATATTTATAAATTAACAATTATACCCTTATAATACAAACAACCTGTGGGCCCCCAAGTTAATCAACTTGTCGGGGGCTCGCACAGTAAACGCTGTAGATGATGCAACATGTTTTCTATTTCACGTCTGTGTTAGCAAAAAAAACTTAGTTTTAATTTCAAATCAGTTTAATTCATACCATTTAAAATTGTAAGTTAACGTAAAGAGTAATTATAGTAAAGTAAAATAATTAAAGTAAAAAGTAAAGTATGTTTTAAAGCGAAGTATTAATAATAATAATAATAATAATAAACGTCTTATATTTACGGGGCGAGACTTAAGACTAGAAAGTCTTTTTTTGCCTAACCCACATCCAAAAACAATACAATTTACAAAATACATACGCTTAACGTAAACAATCTTATTCTAACAAAGCATAAAAAGAACTTATTCTAAAGTGACGTGACGTAACACATACAGTAAATATCTAGACAGTATTCTTATTCTAAACCTATTCTGTTCCTAGTAATTTTTTCAGCAACTGGCTTTTGAACCCACGAATCTTTGGCTGCGATCTAATTTCCTTATCTAGGGAGTTCCACTGGCGGCAGACATTTACAAAAAAAGAACTACCATATAAAGCTGTGTTATGTCGGGGTATTCGCAATACAAGTCCATTTCTATGGGAATTCAATGGCTTTAGGCGGTCATATAGATATGGAGGAGCTGCACTGTTCAAAACCTTATATACTAATAATAGTGAGTGGAAAGTTCTTCTTTCACCTAATTTCAGCCACTGAGCCCTGCGGTAGAATGGGGTTATGTGATCCCGCCGTTTCACATTGTAAATGAACCGCATGCATGAGTTCTGGGCATATTGGAGGCGCCTAGCATCGACTTCATTACAACTACTGTAAATCAAATCAACATAGTCAAATATAGGAAATATTAATGATTGGATCAGATTTCGCTTTATAGCAACAGGAAGTAAAAATTTCAGGCGCTGCAGGGCGTGTAAGGAGTAAAAAACCTTTTTACACACTCTTTTGGTATGATCATGCCAAGTAAGACCCGGGTCAACGTAGAGGCCAAGATTTTTAATGGCTTGCTCTTCGTAGGGGATATTTCTACAACCTATTATAATCGGAGGTGGGGCACTTTTCATAATTCTGGACACAAGCTTTCTGGAGCCAAGGATTATTGACTGGCACTTATTTGGGTTTATCATTAGAAAATTACTGCCACACCAACCCTCCATATTCTTTAGATCGTTATTGACTTTATCCACTGTAGCAACAAAGTTGAACTGATTCGTATGCGCGTAGAGCTGCAGATCATCTGCATAAAAATGGTATCTACAGTATTTCAGACTCGATGCTAAATCTGACACATAAATTGAAAAGAGGAGAGGACCAAGGACAGAGCCTTGAGACACTCCCGAGCGAATAGGGGAGGCTGCCGATAGTTTTTCGCCAATTTTTACAATCTGTACTCTACCACTGAGATATGATTTTGCCCATGCAATAGCGTCCGACGAAAAATTCAAGGCTGATAGACGAGCCAGTAGAACATCATGGTTAACGCTGTCAAAGGCTTTACTTTTATCCAGTAATGTCATAATGGTGACCATCCCGCCATCGGCTGCAATAGTTATATCATCCATCACATTTAATAACGCTGTTGTGGTACTGCAACCTGCACGAAAACCAGATTGGAAGTTGTCAGTCAAGCTGTTGAATTTTAGGTACTCACTCATTTGCGAATGAACTATTTTTTCTAGAGCTTTTGACAAGATAGGAAGAAGACTGATCGGTCGTAAGTCGTTGAAAGATTCTGGTTTCTCACACTTCGGCAATGGTTGAACAATAGAGGTTTTCCAAGTTATGGGAAAGATGCTTGATGCCAGAGATTGGTTAAAAATGGTTACAACAGACGGTAAAATGTGATCTATTAGGCGGCTAATCATGTTTGCGTTTATGGTGTCAAATCCAGCGGCATTAGATTTAATTGAAGAAATAGCCTTCCGAACCTCATGAGGGGATACTGCCTTAAAACAGAAAGGCGGGCAAGTCGGCTTGGGCTGAGACATAATATTTTCAACCGTACTGTGTACTTCATTCATTTATAAGAGGTATAGGCACTACGGATGCATAGTGATTATTTAATTTGTCTGGATCAAAATGTGAAATGGAATTCGTTGTTTTCTTACCAACTCCAAACTTTTTAAGACCTGACCAAAGTTTCTTCCCAGACAGTTCGCAAAGAGAGTGAGCTTGTTTTAATTTGGCATTCCTGATGGCCTGTGACACCCTGTTTCTGAGTTTTTTGTACTTGGCGCGCGCTTCCAATGTAGGGTGGCGTTTGCAAAGAGAGAATGCTCGATCCCTATCCTTCATTAGAGTTTTGATGACTGGCGTAAGCCAAGGCGCGGGGGTGTGTGTCACCCTACGTGTGACTACTGGTGCAAATCTGTCATACAATGAGATTATCATTGAATTCAGCCTGTCTATTTTGTCGTTAACACTGGATAGCACCTGAATTTCGTGCCATGGTAGGAGTGCCGCGCATCTCATAAAATCCTCTTCACTGAAATCTTTAAAACTTCTGTAGGTGATAAACTTTGGTGGTGGTTTAGGGGGCTTAATAGAGTAACTTAGATAAATCAAGTCATGGCGAGAAAAACCTGGAGCGACTAACTGCCCATGATTCAGTGCGCGCCTACTATCACTAACAACAGCGGCCGCAAGAACCATCTCAGGCTGCCTCAAGCCCACCCAAATTCAAAAGCTATACCCTATAATTGGCATCGCCCCTCCAGCCATCGGACGCTCCGTCCTAGAAGACATCGAAAGAACGAAAGCAGAAGATGACCCTAGGCATCCTCTGCACGGCCAGACAGCAGGGCGAAACCACCTGAGGTCCAGAAACAGCTTTCTCAGACGGACGTCACGGATCGACGGTATTGCTAGCGCGAATCGTCTCGACAGGTGGAAGAACTTACATGTAACTCCAAATAATATCAAGGAAGAAATCTCACCCGGAGGCCAACTACCTTACCCCATCTGGCGGAGCCTGAACAGATTAAGAACGGGGGTCACGCGATGCCGCGTTAACATGTGCAGATGGGGACTGGCAGAGGACCCGACTTGTGAATGTGGACAACTCCAGGACGACGACCACCTCCTTGTCTGCCCGAGACTTGACGAAGCTGTGTCCCACGCAGATCTATCCGAAGCAAATGACAAGGCCATCCAGGCTGCAACGTTTTGGATCAACGTGTCGTAGGCCCGGACACGTTAAGTAAGTAAGTAAGTATCACTAACAACCATTATGTCCAATAGAGCATTGTTGTGGGTGGGAGATAGCGAAAGAGGTTGTATGCCACATGACTCGAATGTGCTCAACAAGCTCCTCGTATCAGGTTTCTCCTTTTTTAGCAAGTCTGCGTTGTAGTCACCAGTTACAATAATATGATCATACGCAGTTGAAAGCTCCAGAAGAGCTGATTCATACCCTGAGAATGCACTATCAACGCAAGGAGGCCTGTAGCAAACACCAAATAAAAGCTTTTGTTTTCTCAAAATTATTTCCATGAATATAAATTCACACTTTTCGTTATACTGACCGTTTGACAATTCGAGGACTTTGGCTTTAATGCTATCGTGTACGAATATCCCAACGCCACCACCACCCTTCCCAATGCGATCATTCCGAAAGAAGGAGTATTCGGGGAGAGTAACCAGGCTAGAGTCCAAAGAGGGCTTCAACCAATCATCATTATTATTCTTGGTCAACCCTAACTGCTAAGACACTATAAGCAAGACAATATTACACGTTTAGAGTAATTTCTGTTGCAAATAAACAGAAATGAAACAAACCCAGTAATAAGCCTCTCTTTGCAGTTTATTATTATTATTATAGCAATAAATAAGTAAATAAAACAAACAGTATAAATAGATAACAAAACAAAAATGTGATGAAGCCTTGTTTAGCAGCACTGTATGAACCTTTTGTCCCAAATAAGCGTTTGCTTGGGGATGCGGGATGTTATTATTATGTAAGTTATTGTATTTTGTAAATATATGCTCCTTGTCCAGGGGATACTGGACAAGAAAAACAAAGAAAAAAATTCTCTAGCGTTTGGCGCTTTTTTCGCCGTCAATAAACAATAGGCCACCCCGCAGTTCGTTTTTTGAGTAAAATAAATTTTAACAGAAAAAAATAGATCGTAGAACCACAAATGAGGTGTCATAAAGTAGAAAAAATGTCCCTCTACATTTTGACGTACCGGTATTAAAATCGCCATGATCGGACCGCTGGTGGTATTGAACATTTTCTTACGCTAATTGGAATCTTGAGTTCTGTATAGAAGAGATTCGCTCCTCCCACGGACACTGAGCATGTAAAGTCGAACTAGTTCCAAAACTGTGGCCACTTGGTGATTGTCTCAGCCACACAATGCACGTCAAAATGTAGAGGAATATTTCTTCTACTTTAAAACACCTCATTTGTGGTTGTACTAGCTATTTATTTACGTCAAAATTTATTTTACTCAAAAACCGCACTGGGGGTGTCCTATTGTCTCTCAACGGCGAAAAAAGCGCCAAACGCTAAAAAAAACTTCAAAGACAAGAGTTACTTACAGGGTTTGTTTCATTTCTGTTTATTGCTTTCCAATTTTTACGTAGTATAAGGAAAGCTTTGTGATGGTCGAAATTTTCGATTCCTAGATTTCAACGGATTTACACGTTTTGAGGTTCCAGGAACCCAAAAAAGTGGTTTTTACGAAATGTCTGTCTGTCTGTCTGTCGTTCTGTCTGTCTGCGCGTCGATTTCCGGGCAAACTACTCGGTCGATTTTGATGACATTCGGCATGTAGGTTCACAAAAATCATACCTCGGGACAATTTTTTTTATTTCGGGCTAACTCAATTTGGGGGGGTTTTATTTTCAAAAAACTAAAAAAAAACGTATAAAAAAATTTATTTCTCCAAAGCGGCTACAACGATTTCTTTTAAATTCACATATATGGTAGTCATTATTAATGTTGAGAAAATGCGGGGGGTCACTTGCCACTTGATAGTTTGCTTCTGGTTTGCAACCGAAATGACTAAACGTGTAATATTTTGTATTTATAACCTTGTAACACTAATTAACCAGCCCTCTAGTTTAGTGTAAGAAAGGGCCCGAAAGCCCTAACTCGGCTAGGGGAGCCTAGTACTATAAAGAAACTATTATTATTACTAAAACTATAATTAATATTGTCTTGCTTAGTAGTCTTAGCAGTTAGGGTTGACCAAGTTCTCACCAAAACCCCATTTGTTCTGTGGGTGGGTGACATGGTATTATTAATAACTTTATATATAAAAAACAAAAATTGCACTTAATTCCACAACATAAATTTTTAATGAAAGCTGTTTCGGTGCCAGTCTGAAGATGGTGTTACACCGAAACAGCTGTAATTAAAAATTTATGTTGTGGAATTAAGTGCAATTTTTTTTTTTTTTAATATATGAAGTTATTAATAATGTTTCACTTCCACGAAGTCACTGAAGAAACTCTCTCATGGAGACATAGTATTATATTACCCCCAGTATTAAAATCCCCATGATCGAGCTGCAGAAGTAGGTACACCTTAAGAAAACACTTTTTTTGCTAAACGATCAAAAAAGAACCGGTCCGAGTTTACTCGAACATGCTTTCCAATTTATCAACATTAGTAGATAGAGAAAATGAGTAATTTCATGGTAAATAATTTTCCTATGGTTAGATTTCCGATATCTCGGGGGGGGGGGGGGGGGGGGGTTGTCCACCTGACGTCACTCGTCACTGGTGGTGAGGTAAATTCTAGATAGGTCAGACCAACGACCAACACATTACCACACAGCAATACTGGCAGGGCACGCAATGCATTTGAGAGTGAATTTTCTATCATTTTCTCAAAAAAACATTTTTTTTCACAAAAACCAAATACTTTTCTGGGAAGCAACCTGTCCGGTTTCGTTACTCAATTTAACACCTAAAACATGCCTGAAGGTAGAAATCATCGATAGAAAGGTTTCGCAGAAAAATTATTTTTTAGTCATTTTTCATTAAAATTTAGTTATTTTTATTTTTTTACCCCCAGAAGCAACCTAACAAGGGGCAAGCGACCCCACGCATTTCGTTAATATTAATAACGACTACAATATATGTGAATTTAAAAGAAATAGTTGGAGCCGTTTTTGAGAAATAATTTTTTTAGACGTTTTTTTTTTTTTTTAGTTTTTTGAGAATAAAACCCCCCCAAATTAAGTTAGCCCCAAATAAAAAATTGTTCCGAGGTATGATTTTTGTGAACCTACATGCCGAATTTCATCAAGATCGACCGAGTAGTTTGCCTGGAAATCGACTCACAGACAGACAGAATGACAAACAGACAGACATTTCGTAAAAACCACTTTTTTGGGTTCCTGGGACCTCAAAACGTGTAAATCCGTTGAAATCTCGGAATCGAAAATTTCGACCGTCACAAAGCTTTCCTTATACTACGTATAAATTGGAAAGCAATAACCCTCAGCAGATTTTTCTGCAATAAAATACGGAGCAAAAGCATCGCAATGTTGAGAACAATCATCTCGTACTTTAATTGACTTATAAAAGCCATATAATAAACGACCTCCCTAGGGGAGGGGGGTTGACCTAGATGAAATTTCCTTCCTCCCCCCCCATCATTATAATGGCATGACTAACGGCGCGGCATCTACTCAAATATCTACATAATAATTACTAAATTAAAATAATTGGCGGCATTATACCACGTAACTTTAATTAAATGAAAGTCACCTAATTTCAATCGGGCCACTTAGGTATGTGACATGGAAAATGTGGATGGGAGTGGAACATAACTATTGATGTTAATTAACAAAGGGTTAGTTGGACTAACATTGCCTGTCATAGTTAATCGTCATTAGAGGTAAGGTCATCGAACAATTAGGCCGGTGCCCATTCTCAGGTGAAGGGGGCGACGTTTCGGGAGTGGGTGCTACTCCCATCATCAGGATTAGCCCTGATAATGACTGATGGTTTTTTGTCGATTGACTCATCGCTCTTGTATTCCACGGCCCTCGCCGGTCGAGTGGTTAGAGAGCTTGCATTTCAATCGGGAGAACGGTAGCTCGAATCCCCAAGGGGATCTTAATAATTTATAGTAGAATACAAGAGCGATGAGTCAATCGACCAAAAACCATGAGTCCTTCTCAGGACTAAGACTGATGATGGAAGTAGCACCCACTCCCGAAACGTCGCCCACTTCCCCTGGCAATGGGCACCGCCCTAATTTTTCGATGACTATGAGGCCCATCCTTCTAATGAATATTAACACAACAGGCAATGTAAGTCCAACTAACCCTTTGCTAAATAGTATTACACCATTGCCATTAACGTTTACAAATAGATAACTCTTGATGGAACAGGAGAATGAAATAAATGAAATAAGTTTTTATATTTGGCATAATTTAGCCCCGAAGGGCTACTTTACCAGCTAACCTATTTTAATTTACAAATTATACATATATACTACATAACATTATTTCCTGCACAAAAAACCATGTTCGGGTATGAGCCTGCGTGGGTGGTACGCTGCCCACTACACCAAATTCGCCTCCAGGGCAAACTTCAAGAACAACAGTATTTATATAAAAGCGTGAAAGCCTATTGTCCCCTTTTCACACTTTACAGACATAAATACAGATCTCAGCACTTTTTCGCACCCAATACCCCGATATTGAAAATTTACTGCTATAACGATAATAGAGACATTTCTCGCCAGCTCTTTCAAAGTCTTACTGCATGCTGTATATGAATTATTTATTTATTTAAATTATATTATTCCACGTCTTCCCTCTCCTATGTCATTAAGATGGAAGATGTTCCGTATAACTTTTACCCATAAATAAATAAATTACATACCACATACTGTAGTTAAAAATGTAGATGAACCTTTCTTCCATTTACCATATCCTAAAGGAAAGCTCAATGATCACAGGTATATACAATGTTGTAAACCTTTAAGAATTCTTAAGAAAATTGGAGGGGGCAAAGCCTTATATGGTAAAAATCAAATATCTCATCAAATATTAATCATAGAATTGTCAAATTTCAGGACAAGCAGAAGAAATTTATCTGAACATTTTGGTACATGAAATGTACATCTTTCTAGCACAGGTATGGCCACAATTATTGAATTCGATTTGTATAAAAAATGAATGGTGTGGTAGACCCAATGATGGAGTTCTAGAACTGTGACAAATTGGTGTTAATCATGTATCGAAATGTAGAGGAGCATTTCTGCTAATTTAATATATATTTTATGCGGCTCGGCAATCTATAATTCCTGTGAAAATCCACTTTGCACAAAAAACAAGCAGTATAGGTACTCCGTTTTCGTCTTAAAACACAGAACTAACACACCAAAAGTCAACCTGAAACTGTACACAGTGGAGTAGGTACGTTACGGACAGGTAGGCCCGGCCGTAGGTACATCTTCACACTTCATACCTCCGTGCACCTCTTCTACATAAAACCAGGCCGGAAAACCTCTTCAGTGGCAATTAAAACAGCACAAAACAATGTGGGTATATCGGGGAAAACAGCCAAAACAATTAAACTGGTTTCGTAAACGACCGCATTTATTTCATATTTTTTTTATTTTTTTTTTTACCAGGAATAGCCCTGTTGGTAGAGAACTAGACTATGACTGAACTGGACTAAGAGACTAGAATAAGACAAATCTATTTGTAAAGGTTAATGGCAATGGTGTAATACTATTAAACTCCCCTGACTCCGCCCTAATCTTTCGATGACTATGAGGCCCATGCCTCTAGTGACTATTAATACAGCAGGCAGTGTAAGGTGCCCATTCCATTGACCGGCTAGGGCTATTTCCAAAAACGGTGACGTGGCAGCAGACATTCAAGACTTAGGTGGCGTTTCCACCGACCTCGCATTGCAGAATTGACGGAAATGTTTATTTTCCTCTATGCCATAGTTAAAATTGATCAATGATCATACAGTAAAATCACAAACAAACTAAAATTAAAATAATGGCGTCATGGGATATGTTAAGTACAAACATTTTAATAGATTTCTATAAAAAGAAAAATTCTAATTTCCGTCAGTGTCATTTGCATTCTGCAATGCGAGGTCGGTGGAAACGACACCTAAGTCTTGAATGTCTGCTACCACGTCACCGTTTTTGTAAATAGCCCTAGCCGGTCGATGGAATGGGCGCCTAAGGCCAACTAACTCTTTCTAATAGACTAAGAAGATTGGCGACCGTTACGGCAATTTGGGGTTTGGAGACCGCTGCTCTGAAAAGGGGGCCGAGATTTGACATATAGTTATCCTTCTCTTCTTAAAATGCCTCTTCTATCGAATATTGGCGATCATCATGGCAATTTGGAACTTGGAGACTTCTGCTCTGAAAAGGGGAGTTGTGCTCTTGGCCAAACCACTGCCACAGGTTTTTCAACGAGGATGTTCTTCTGCCGGGAGCGGCGGGAGCCCTCTGTCCTTCTATCTTCCCTTTGTATTATTGCATGCAGAAGGCGATACTTTTCGTTCCACCTTCCACATCACATGGCCGCCTGACCTGGGTCTACCCTACTGAGTACCTTAACTTCCTCCCTTTCTTTCTCTTCCCTAGCTCTAAGTCCCGCGTGCGCAAAGTGAGGGGTCACCCCGTACCCATTTCTTGAACCCGCCGTCCTCGGGTCAGTCAGATAGTTTTTTATACACATCAAATTCAATTGTTGTCGCCAATTTGTGTTAGGCGGCTATTCCACTGGTCAATTTTACTTCAAATTTGATTTGAGATTTTTTTTTACTCTATGACATTCTCCATTTTAATTTCCGCATGTTAAAATTGATCAATGACCATAGAGTAAAATCACGCACACACAAACTAAAATTAAACAATGGCGTAGTCTGGATATGGTAAATAATTTTAATTAATTTCTTGAGAACAAGCGAATTATTGGGTAGCTTAAATCATAAAATTTCTTGTAGATTATAAAATGACGGCGGGCAAACTTACAAATTTGGAAAAAAATTGAAAACAAAAATGATCAATTGTTGAAAACAAGTGGAATGGGGTGTAAAAATAAATAATGCAACATTGATGAGTTCCCGTCAATGACAAAGTCAAATTTGAAGTAAAATTGACCAGTGGAATACCCGCCTTATAGAATGAGGCATGTTGTGCATATCAAAATGCCCGGAAACATTTGTTCTGTTTGTCCTGATATTTATTCAATGAGATCTTTTATGTTTACACTTAAGAGTCTTCTTCCGCTACGATTGTCTCTTAGGGAGCAAGCAAATACCTACAGGAAGAACCGGTCCGAGTTTACTCGAACATGCTTTCCAATTGATAAATTAGTAGATAAGACATCATGTGTAATTTCATGGTAAATATCCCTATGGTTAAATTATAATACCCTTGGGAGGGGGGGGGGGAGTCCACATCAATATATTAAAAACCGCTTAAAACTCAATTGCATATTCTGTAACGAACAGACCAATACATTGTCACAGTAGTAACAATAACAGGACACGCAATGTATTGGAGCGCGTGAATTTTCCATAATTTCTTCACAAAATAATTTTTTGCACAGAACCAAATATTTTTTTGGGAGATCAACCTATTCGGTTTTGTTACTCTATTGAACATCTAAAATATACCTGAAGGTAGAAATCATCGATTGAAAGATTCCACAGAAAAATTACTTTTTAGTCAATTTTCATGAAAATTTAGTTATTTATATTTTTTACCCCCAGAAGCAAACTATCAAGAGGCAAGCGACCCATCGTATTTCGCTCACATTAGTAACGACTACAATATACAGTATGTGAATTTAAAAGAAATCGTTGGAGCCGTTTTTGAGAAATATTTTTTTAGACGTTTTTTTTGGAGGTTTCTGAGAATAAAACCCCCCTAAACTGAGTTACCCCAAAATAAAAAACAATGGTCTCGAGGTATGACGTTTGTGAACCAACATGCCAAATTTCATCAAAATCGAACGAGTAGTTTGCCCGCAAATCTACTCACAGACAGACATTTCGTAAAAAACACTTTTTGGGTTCCTGGGACCTCAAAACGTGTAAATCCGTTAAAATCTCGGAATCGAACATTTTGACCATCATATAGCTTTCCTTATACTTCGTATAAATGGGAAAGCAAGAAATAGTTTCCACGTAATTCGTGAGCTTACAGTGGAAAACGACGGTCTTAAACTGCTCTACGAATAAAAGTCAGTTTACTGTAATAATCGTCCAGAGCAGAAGCAAGGAAAACGTAATGCCGAAGGGACAGAATTGCCAATATAACCTATCCCATTTCCCCGTAAATTGACCGTGAGGACCCCCCTGATGATACCAGCAATAAAACCGAGTAAGGGTGCTAAAAACAGGGTAGCCAACATTCGGAAATTTGGGGAGGGCAGTTAAACCGGAAATAGCGCGAGTTCCAGGTCAGTGGGTAATCCTCTACACCCTTGCAAGCTATATCCTGAATCTGTCACACAAAAATACAAATCACTCCCCCAACAAAATGCTCTCTCTGACCCCCCCCCCCTCCCCCAGCCATGGTGTTTAGGACGAAAAAAAAATCTATCATTCCGTCTTCCCATGGAACTATGGAAGTTTACTTAGGGGGGTATTCCACATACGTACAACGTCAATGAAAATTATGAAATTGAAGGACATTTCAATTTCTCATTCATGGGGGCCATTCCATATGTTTTTTCAAAAATTGACAATTTTCAATTGAAGCGTATGCGCCAAATTTTTGAAATTTGTTTGCATTTGTTTCTTGAAATTGTTTTTGTTTTCTTCATCGCCTTATTATTTAAACCTTATTATAATTTTTATAAAGAAATGCGTTCTTTTTAAAGAAATCAATTAAAATAGTTGTACTTGTCATATCCCATGACGCCATTTTTTAATTTTAGTTTGTTTCTTTCATTGTTTGTGATTTTACTCTATGATCAATTGATCATGGATCAATTTTAACAATGGCATAGAGTAAAATTGAAATGTCCTGCAATTTCATAATTTTCATTGACGATGTACGTATGTGGAATACCCGCCTTATACAATTCGACGCCCACTGGTAAGGCTATAATTCCACTTGCATTTTTCTTCAATTTCGATAATTTCATTAATATTTTTACACCTCATTCCATTTGTCTTCAATAATTGACCTTTTTTTTCAATTTTTTTTTAAAACCAATTTTTTAAGTTTCCCTGCGTCTTGCTCTTAATTTTATAATCTACAAGATCCAAGGGGAGGGGAATGCCGATCACCTATTCAGCTGCACTGGCATAGATAGAAAACCGAACTGAGACATAGGAGGGATTGGCCCAGCTCTAATACGCGGCACGGCGTCAAATGGCCTACCAGCCAAGGACGGGCGTTGGCTGAAGAAGAAGAAGAAGATAATCTACAAGAAATTTTATGATTTAAATTATGAAATAATTCGTTTGTTCTCAAGAAATTAATTAAAATTATTTATCATATCCAGACGACGCCATTGTTTAATTATAGTTTGTTATTGTTTGCAAAGCGTGATTTTATTCTATGATCATTGATCAATTTTAACATACGGAAGTTAAAATGGACAATGACATAGAGTAAAACAAAAATCTCACCAATTATTGACGGAATATTGACAAATGGAATAGCCGGCTAACAAATGCTAAATAGCAAACCATAAAATTGAAAAACTGCTGCTCGATCTGACGAATTTCGTAAAATTTCCAATTATTTAAGAGTTTTTGCTATGATATTTTCGGTTTTTACTCATTGTCGAGTTGTACAATCATTCCGATTAAAAATGGTCTAACGATATTATATTATTATCATTATATTTGTAGTCTAACAACTACAAATATAATTTATAATAGATCGTTCTATCTACCTCGCTCAATATAATTTATGATGATACTAATTTGCATGAGTTTGGAAAAATCCAGAATTTTGAAAAAGTGCAGCCTCCATGGTTTTGCCCAAACTGAGCCTTTCATATACTCGTTTTGAAGGTATTCACTTGCAATCTTTCTGTATGTTATATTTATTGTCATAAAATGAACAATTACCGTGCTAAAAAGTAATAACTTAATTCACCCCCGTTTTGGGGGGCATTTACCCCCATAAAAAGGTTATCATACAGGGGATTTTAGGGCAGTTTTCACTAGTCATTCAGTACATACCGAGGAGCCAAAATATAAAAGTTCAGCTTGCACCTAATTTCTCGTAACACAAAACCTAAGCCTACTGGTCTCCTAAGTCCTAAAAAGGAATTTAGAATCATAATATATTTTTCAAGCCTAAGCCAGCTCCATTCACAATCAAAATGGCAGAGTAAGAATACAACCCGGACCAAAATAAAATACAACAAATAATACATTTGAAAAATTTCAAAAGCAGGGCTGCCATTTTGAATTTCCACCATAAAAATACAAGACGAATGATTTTTAGTGAAAAAAAGGAGGAACGAGAGGCGCCCAAATTAATTCTCAATGAACAAGAAAAGCTGGAAAAAGAAACTAGGGCCCCTTCGCTCTCTCACCACATGCTACGCTGTGGCTCTGTTTTCATTCCTTTTGTTTTGTTAGACGTGAGCAACCAAGTAAGCAGCTTTTCTGTATATACGATACCTTAAGTGAACTTCTGCGTTTTATACATCGATACAAACTAAATAAATTTGTTATTTTAAAGAAGCTGGCCGTTGATATCGGCCATCCCTGGATCCCTCGAAATTGATTGGTTCATATTTTTTATTTAATTTATTAATACTTGAGTTACCTATAAGGATTTGGTTTGCCACCCGCTTTTAACCATCAAACTGATGGTAAATTTTGTTTGTAAATTGTAAATAAATGAAGTTTAAAAGATATTAATAAGGGATAAAAATGAATCTACGGCAGACAGAGTCTAGCGTATGGGTATTATAAATTCGAAAACAAGAACAAAACGTTGACCCAGCATTGTTTCAAAATAAAGACGCTGGAATAAATTTTTTTAATAAGTTGCTGCCAATGGACCTGCAAAGCGCTGCGAAGATTAACAATTTTAACATTAATAAATAATAAAAATTGACTTTTTTGCGCTATTACTATGCCAACCTAGCGGAGTTAGGGCTAAAAAGCCCTCTCTTACACTAAACTAGGAAGGCCCGGGACCGCCAGCTTTACATGCCCTCCGAAGCATGGCCAGAAAATGTAGCAAGTGTGGGACTCGAACCAACAACCTTTCGGGTGAAAGTCTGTACCACTACTCTACATGTTCTGACTTAAAGAGTATCTGATTGAAGAGGAAATAATTATATGATATTGGGGTCTGAGATAAGTGCAACCATACTGTTGTATATTTTTTTTTTCTCTAGTAATTTATTTTATATTTTTTCTACATTTAAGTTATTACTTATCGTAATGTATACATACAATGTGACGGGTGTCTATGTGTCTTGCCACACATCTACAGAAATATATATAATATAATATAATAATATATATATATAATATATAATATAATAATATAATATATATATAATATAATAATATATATATAATAATATATAAATATTCTATCTATCTATCTATTCAACATGTCAAACGTGATAGAATTATGTAAGATACATACATTTGATATGCGTATCTCGGTGGGGGTACAGGACGCGGGCAAAGACGCTGAGACGAAGGTGGGGTACAACTGTGAGAGCGAACCTCAGGGAATGGTAATTGTATTTGGAGAATGGCGTCGCAAGTCTGAATATACCCCCTTCCCCCTCCCCCGATATACCCCTCCAAGCTCCTCAACCACCTTCTTGACTAGGTCCTCAACTTGGTGTCCCACTTAGTCTCATAGCCGATCTCAGTTTACATAGCAATTACAACATTCAGCTGCAATCTATCATCCGTCAATTCTTAGTTGCTGTGCTGAGTCATAAGGGCGGCCCCTACTATCCTTCTATTTATAATATATTAATTTACAGGATTATACCAGGTAAACAGCAACCTGCCTCCCCCTCCCCCCGATATGATATACCCCTCCAAGCTCCTCAACCAATTTCTTGACTAGGTCCTCAACTTGGTGTCCCACTTAGTTTCATAGCCGATTTTAGTTTACATAGCAATTACAACATTCAGCTGCAATCTATCATCCGTCAATTCTTAGTTGCTGTGCTGAGTCATAAGGGCGGCCCCTACTATCCTTCTATTTATAATATATTAATTTACAGGATTATACCAGGTAAACAGCAACCTGCCTCCCCCTCCCCCCGATATGATATACCCCTCCAAGCTCCTCAACCAACTTCTTGACTAGGTCCTCAACTTGGTGTCCCACTTAGTCTCATAGCCGATCTCAGTTTACATAGCAATTACAACATTCAGCTGCAATCTATCATCCGTCAATTCTTAGTTGCTGTGCTGAGTCATAAGGGCGGCCCCTACTATCCTTCTATTTATAATATATTAATTTACAGGATTATACCAGGTAAACAGCAACCTGCCTCCCCCTCCCCCCGATATGATATACCCCTCCAAGCTCCTCAACCAATTTCTTGACTAGGTCCTCAACTTGGTGTCCCACTTAGTCTCATAGCCGATTTTAGTTTACATAGCAATTACAACATTCAGCTGCAATCTATCATCCGTCAATTCTTAGTTGCTGTGCTGAGTCATAAGGGCGGCCCCTACTATCCTTCTATTTATAATATATTAATTTACAGGATTATACCAGGTAAGCAGCAACCTGCCTCCCCCTCCCCCCGATATGATATACCCCTCCAAGCTCCTCAACCACCTTCTTGACTAGGCCCTCAACTTGGTGTCCCACTTAGTCTCATAGCCGATCTCAGTTTACATAGCAATTACAACATTCAGCTGCAATCTATCATCCGTCAATTCTTAGTTGCTGTGCTGAGTCATAAGGGCGGCCCTTACTATCCTTCTATTTATAATATATTAATTTACAGGATTATACCAGGTAAACAGCAAGCTGCCTCCCCCTCCCCCCGATATGATATACCCCTCCAAGCTCCTCAACCACCTTCTTGACTAGGTCCTCAACTTGGTGTCCCACATAGTCTCATAGCCGATCTCAGTTTACATAGCAATTACAACATTCAGCTGCAATCTATCATCGGTCAATCCTAAGTTGCTGTGCTGAGTCATAAGGGCGGCCCTGACTATCCTTCTATTTATAATATAATAATTTACAGCATTATACCAGGTAAACAGCAAGCTGCCTCCCCCTCCCCCCGATATGATATACCCCTCCAAGCTCCTCAACCACCTTCTTGACTAGGTCCTCAACTTGGTGTCCCACTTAGTCTCATAGCCGATCTCAGTTTACATAGCAATTACAACATTCAGCTGCAATCTATCATCCGTCAATTCTTAGTTGCTGCGCTGGGTCATACGGGGTGGCCCTGACTATCCTTTTGTTTATACTCAACGATTGATAATTCATTTTTACACTTGTAAGGCTTTTCCCCCTGGCCTCTAATTGTCCCTTGAGGCTTGTGTTATTTTTCAGAGCATTACAATCAGTCAGTCAGGACATGTGGAGTAGTGGTACGGACTCTGAGTATCACCCGAAAGGTTGTTGGTTCAGGTCCCGCATTGGCTACATTTTTTGGCCATGCTGCAGAGAGCATCTAAAGCAGGAGGGCCTGGGCCTTTCTAGTTGAGTGTAAGACATGACTATATAACCCTAACTCCATTAGGTTGGCTTAGAAATATAACAAAACATCATTATTTATGTATTTACTTATAATCAACACATGATTTTTAACAGTTGTAAGGCATCCCCCTCCCCCCGATTGTATCTTAATTGAACACACATATCAATACCCTAATTAACAAACCGCGTAACTCCAAAATGGTGAATTTTCAGGAGTGAAAAGCAACTTACAAACTAACGCAAGAAAGAAAATAATCCCAGCATTTGTCCATTCATGCTAATGTTTTTAACTAAGTGTGTCATTAAAATTGTGATAACATTTTCTTGGTATATTGCTTTTCTATTTCAAAGGCTTTCAAATTTATTTTTTTTCTCACGATTTAGGGGTTGGCCATTCTGTAGAGTATTTTTTCCCGAACACGAGGATACCAACAACTCATGCATTTTTGATGTTTTTGCTTTCCAATTTATACGTAGTATCAGGAAAGCTTTGTGATGGTCGAAATTTCCGATTCCGAGATTTCAACGGATTTACACGTTTTCAGGTCCCAGGAACCAAAAAAAGTGGTTTTTACGAAATGTCTGTCTGTCTGTCGCTCTGTCTGTCTGTTCACCGATTTCCGGGCAAACTACTCGGTCGATTTTGATGAAATTTGGCTTATACAGGTTCACAAAAATTATACCTCGGGACATTTTTTTTATTTTGGGCGAACTCAATTTGGGGGGGGGGGGGTTTATTCTCAAAAAACTCCAAAAAAAACGTCTAAAAAAATTATTTCTCAAAAACGGCTCCAACGATTTCTTTTAAATTCACATATATTATAGTCGTTATTAATGTGTTATTAATGCGTGGGGTCGCTTGCCCCTTGATAGTTTGCTTCTGGGGGTAAAAAAAATAAAAATAACTCAATTTTCATGAAAAATGGCTAAAAAATAATTTTTCTGCGGAACCTTTCTATCGATGATTTCTACCTTCAGGTATGTTTTAGGTGTTCAATAGGGTAACAAAAACGGACAGGTTACATTCCCAAAAACATTTTTGCTGCTGTGTTGTAGCCTACTACTGTTACAATGTATTGGTCTATTCGTTCCAGAATATGCAATTAAGTTTTAAGGGGGTTTTTAATATATTGAGGTGGACCCCCCCCCCCCTCGAGGGATCTGAAATTTAACCATAGGGAAATTATTTCCTATGAAATTACACATGTCTATATTTACTAATTTATAAATTGGAAAGCATGTTCGAGTAAACTTGGACCGGTTCTTTTTAGTTAAGCGGTTTGCTAATTAGGGTATCGATGTACAGTAACGAGAAAAATCTCGTTTTTCTCAAAATAATGCGCTTACTTGAAAAACTCCGAATTATCCGAATATTATCCTGTCCGATTTGATTCTACTGTACATGGAACGCACTAACAGCCCACTTCATTATTAGCTCAATAGTCACAGCACGCGGAAAGACGCGTTAAGTAGAGCACTGTACGGGAAATTGTCATTAGCAACAGAGCTAGAATGTTACACAGTTACAGAGAGATCCTCGACACAGCGGCGCTACGTAAACAACGGTTTGGCCAAATTTTTTGTTTACGAGAACACCAATACGTGCAAGCCAGAGAGAAAAAGGTTGTACAACTTAACTCTGTGACGTCATTATACTCTTCCCATCATTAAGCTATCACATATTAAAGGTACAACATAGGGTGTCAAAAAGAAGAGAATAAAAAGGTTCTAACATACAGCATTGGTCATAAATCCTGGAACAAACACTTTTATGGCTTTTCATACAAAAGTAGTTCATATATCAAACTGTACATGATATTGTAGTATCGTGGGTAGGTACCACACACTGCCACCAAAAAACTTTGAAATTGGATCAGTGGTTTCAAGAGGATGAGCTGAAGAAGAAGTGTGTGGTACCTACCCACGATACTACAATATCATGTGCAGTTTGATATGTGTGAACTACTCTTGAAAAGCCATAAACGTGTTTGTTCCAGGATTTATAACCAATACTGTAAATACCTAATACATAAAAGGTATCATTGAGGGTGCCAGTACCAGGGGCCGACTATGGAAGACATACACAGAAGTTCTCAAGCGAAATATGAAATACAATACATAGGACTTATGAGAACAGCTCAAGACAGATATGAGTCGTGAATAGAACAGGGGCGTATAGGCTAATAAACTAAAGGGACTTCTAATTACGCTCCTGAAGGGCAAGGCATAAAGAGTGGAATGTACAGTGTGAGTATATTCCTCGAAAACGCTGAAAGGATGAGTTGGAAACTGACCTCCGCGAGTTGGGAGTACGTAGATGGTGGTACGTTGTACAAAACCGAGATGACTGGAGGAGCGTTGTCGAGCTGGCCAGAGCTCATCAAAGGCTGTAGACCCAGAAGGAGAATGCGTGGGTATATATGAATATATGAATAACCCTACAGCACTCTGATTATGATGTGTAGACTTTTTTTTTTAGTAAATAATTTTTAGGCACGGGACTATTTCGAGTATTTGCGCCGATCGGTGCGTGTGTGCGAAGGTGTTGCCTTATTGCTTTCCAATTTATACGTAGTATAAGGAAAGCTTTGTGATGGTCGAAATTTTCGATTCCGAGATTTCAACGGATTTACACGTTTTGAGGTCCCAGGAACCCAAAAAAGTGATTTTTACGAAATGTCAGTTTGTCGCTCTGTCTGTATGTCTGTCCGTCGATTTCCGGGCAAACTACTCATTCGATTTTGATGAAATTCGGCATGTAGGTTCACAAAAATCATACCTCGGGACAGTTTTTTTTTATTTTGGGCTAACTCAATTTGGGGGGGAGGGGTTTATTCTCAAAAAACTCCAAAAAAACGTCTAAAAAAAATTATTTATCAAAAACGGCTCCAACGATTTCTTTTAAATTCACATACTGTATATTGTAGTTGTTATTAATGTTGACAAAATGCGGGGGGTCGCTTGCCACTTGATAGTTTGCTTCTGGGGGTAAAAAAATAAAAAGGACTAAATTTTAAAGAAAAATGACTAAAAAATAATTTTTCTGCGAAACCTTTCTATCCATGATTTCTACCATCAGGCATGTTTTAGGTGTTAAATTGAGTAACGAAACCGGACAGGTTGCTTTCCCAAAACACTATTTGGTTTTGTGCAATTTTTTTTTTTTTTAATGATAGAAAATTCACGTTGAAATGCATTGCGTGCCCTGCCAGTATTGCTGTGTGGTAATGTGTTGCTGGTCTGACCTATCTAGAATTTAACTCACCTCCAGTGACGTCAGGTGGATAACATCCCCCCCCCCCCCCGAGATATCGGAAATTTAACTAGAGGAAAATTATTTACCACGTAATTACTTATTTTCTCTATCTACTAATTTTGATAAATTGGAAAGCATGTTCGAGTAAACTCGGACCGGTTCTTTGGATACTGTTTGTGTTTTTGGTTTAGAATGTGTCTGTCTACAGGTGTGGCATGACTCCGGTCTTAAGGAAGCTTAACGTTGCCGTGACCGGTTCATGCTTGTCCCCAATTAGCATGTACATGTAGACATATGTACATGTAGAGTAAAATCACAAACTAAAATTAAAAAATGGCGTCACGGGATATGTTAAGTACAAACATTTTAATTGATTTCTATAAAAAGAAAAACTAACATTTCCGTCAATGTTATTTGCATTCTGCAATGAGAGATCGGTGGAAACCCCGCCTAAGTATAAACATCAAATATCTCTAGAAATATCAATCGTAGAGCTGTCAAATATGTCAGGACAAACAGAATACAATTTTCCCGATCATTTTGAGACAAGATTCCAACGAATATTTTTGACAGTTCTATGGTCGCCATTTTCTGTTAACACCGATTCGCTCTTAAGAGGAAAGAAGAAAATTAACACATCAAAATTTGTTGTTTTTATTGACTTTTTTTTAAATTAACAAAGCAACTTATTAAAGATTTGGCTCATGCAAGTTGTAGGAGACTACTTCATGAATAATATAACAAGAAATATTAAATTTTTGGTACCTTCTTTATTAAAAGCCAGTGGGAACTAAAATTTCGCGTAATCTAGGATTTTTGGGAAAACTACAATACCGAAAAGTTAAAATACCTGATAACACGATGAACACAGTAGTCTTTTACAACTTAAATAAGCCAAATGTTTAATAACTTGCTGAGTTAATGAAATAAAAAAAATAATTTTGGGGTGCCAATTGTCTACGAAACAAATCCTCTTAATAATGTCTTTATTGAAAAATAAATAAAAATAGATACAGCGAGATTAGGGCCTATGGCCTTCTGTTACACCTAACTGTACATATCAACGATAGCTTAATTGAAATATTTGAAAAAATAAACTACATTCATACCAAATATCAGTCATACCTTCTATTCAAGACAACAGTCTCACTAATTCAAATTCGTCAGGCGTTAGTAAAAGTGGTATTGACGGACATTTAAATTTTTCATGGATACGGCGGGGATTCCACCAACGTCAATAGTGATATTAAATGTAGTTTTGACGTGGTAGCAGACATTAAAGACATACTAAAAATGTCTGCTACCACGTCAAAACTACATTTACTATCAATATTGACGTTGGTGGAATCCCCGCCTACACTACATTCCTCTTGTTTTTTCAACTATTCATCACTTTTCTTCTAATGACACGTATACGCCAAATTTTTGATATTTGGCGCATTTGTTTTTGAAATTTTGTTTGTATTTGTTTTTGTCGTACACTTATTATTTTTACTAAAACCTAATAATAGTAGGAGATCCGAAGTAAGATCGACCTTCACCGACCTGTCTAATGGATGAAAACTGTTTTATAAACAATCAATTAAAATGTTTGTACTTAACATATTCCATGACGCCATTTTAGTTTGTAATTGTTTGCATCGCGTGATTTTACTCTATGATCATTGATCAATTTTAACTATGGCATAGAGTAAAATTGAAATGTCCGTCAATAACACATTTACTATTGACTATTGACGTAGGTGGTAGGTAGCAAATGAGAAACGGTGCGACAAATTAATGTTTGCACAACGGACCCAACATGACAAAAGTCAGCGCGAATTTGATAAAAAAAAACCTTTCGCAGGAACAGAAAGAGCGTTGTTGTTGTTGTTTCTAACGCCTGCTTTCAGCATTTCTGCTTTAAGCAACTCTGTCAGCCTGGCGGGGGGAGTGAGTCTAAACATAATAGTCTCCTGAGTAACTTTGTAAAACTTGCTGTCACTCATTGTTAAAATTTACTTCGTATAGTCTTACAATAAAATTAAATTAAAAACACAACCGGTTTCGGCTCACGCCATCGTCAAGTGTGATTGAAAAAAGGTAAACAAAAGGTATGCAAGCTAAAACAAAATAAAATAAAACTCATTGTCAGGATAATACACAGCATCGCATAAAGTAAATAATTTAAATTGAACAATTAAACATTAACCAATGGAAGCGCCAACAAGGGGGAACTACTTAAAAAGGCTATGTCATTAAGTAACGTTTTGTTTTTAACCATAGCTTCCCTAATCTCAATGGTTTCTAAATTATCACGAAGTTTCCCCTTGTTGGCTACATGTAAGATCTTAAAATTATCGAAATCACAGGCATGGTTGTGGGTGTTTATATGTTGGGCTAAGGCGGACTGAGTGTCGGGTTTTCCTACCCCCCGTCTATGCTCCGCTATTCTTTCTTTAAACCCTCTCCCAGTTTGTCCAATATATAAACTACCACAGTCATTACAGTCTAGTTGATAAACCCCTGACTTCCTCCCTTTCTCCAATTTAGGTTTACAATTAATCAATTGCTTACCCACCGAGTCCACAGAATAAAATGACACATTCTTAACGACCCTATCTCCAATCCAAGAGGCCAACTCCAAACTAATCCTACCAAGATATGGTAACTTAACGTACCCTTTATCTGGTCCAGAAGTCTGGCTTGCTCCATATAGACTAAAGAGAGGGTTAACTTATTCCTGTGTTTCCTTAAAATATTTTTTACTAGACTCACAGGATATCCATTATTATTAGCAATTTCCATAATTGTTGAAAGTTCTTTGTTAGGTGCCCATTCCACATACGTACAACGTCAACGAAAAATTGAAAAATGACGTCAAAATGACGTAAATTGACGTGGTAGCAGAATTTTTAGTATGTCTTTAATGTCTGCTAAAACGTCATTTTTCAATTTTTCGTTGACGTTGTACGTATATGGAATACCCCCCTTAGGAAAACCCGACACTCAGTCCGCCTTAGCCCAACATATAAACACCCACAACCATGCCTGTGATTTCGATAATTTTAAGATCTTACATTTAGCCAACAAGGGGTAACTTCTTGATAATTTAGAAACCATTGAGATTAGGGAAGCTATGGTTAAAAACAAAACGTTACTTAATGACATAACCTTTTTAAGTAGTTCCCCCTTGTTGGCGCTTCCATTGGTTAATGTTTAATAGTTCAATTTAAATTATTTACTTTATGCGATGCTGTGTATTATCCTGACAATGAGTTTTATTTTATTTTGTTTTAGCTTGCATACCTTTTGTTTACCTTTTTTCAATCGCACTTGACGATGGCGTGAGCCGAAACCGGTTGTGTTTTTAATTTAATTTAATTGTAAGACTATACGAAGTAAATTTTAACAATGAGGGAGTGAGTCTGTTTGTTAACTTGAGGCACCCAAAGGGTAGACTCTATCACCTCGGGAAAGGGAAGTTGACTAACAGGGTGGACCTCCTGATTATAGTGGATTCCGAACCACTTGGGGAACATGGTAGTCACACGATTAGATCGGAGGTGACCAGGACTCGACTTATACTGCCTAAGCGCCCAACGCTGTGCACACTACCAAGTTACTGCAGTTTGAAACATGCTCTGCTCTAATGGAATCAACATGGTAAGGCCGTTGGCTGGAACAGAAAGAGCGGACAGATAGGTCACTGTGTTTGAACATGCACCTTATTCCCCTGATCTAGCCCCCCTCTTCCCTAAAATCGAATCTGCCTTGAAAGGAACACGTTCGCAGTCAATAGATGAGGTGAAGGCGGAAACGGGGAAGCTGCTCCAGCCTCACAATCAATGACCTGCAGCATTGTTTTAAACAGGGGAAGATCAGTATGCAGCGAAGTGTAAATAGGGAAGGGATGCATGTTCAAGGTGAAAATTAGTAAAAGTAAGTAATAAGTAATCTAAATAGCTTTTATGACCCCAGTCCTGGTATTTAATTGGCACACCTTGTATAATAAATAACAATAAATAATTACAACCCAAAGGCAGAATAGTTCGCGCACTGAAAAATTTACCACTCCTATTTAAAAAAATAATAATAATAATCTTATTATATGATAATATAAAGAATACTTGGTATCAGTCGATAGAGGACATGATAAAGTATATCTAGCTACATTTACTTCAAATATAAGAAATATGGTCAGTTCCGAAAAAAAATGGGTTTCATCCGTTTTGTTTATCAGTCTGTTTCGTGAAAAAGACAGTAACCGTTCTAAACAAAAAACGCCCTTTTGTCTGAGAGAACGCAGGCACCTGAAGTCCTTAATTCTTCTGAATAGGAAAACGTTGAAGGAAATCACTGAAAAGTGGAGGGAGACTATTAGTGAATCTGCCTCTATAAGAACTTCCCGAACGGTCATAAAGGAAATGGGTTACAAATTGTTTTCAGCGAAGAAAACGACCGCGCTTCCAAGGCACCAAGCATGAAGAAGGTTACAATGAGCTAGTAAACGTCTCAAAATGGCCCAAAGACCGCCGGGAAACAGTCATTTGGTCCAATGAGTCACGGTTAGTTCTCCAATTGGGCAATCAAGGACCCAAAGTCATCAGGATGAAGCCTGAAGCTTATCAGCCACAATGCAAAAGACAGACGGTCAGGTTCCCGACCAGTGTAATTATATATGCATGAGTTCGAAAGGAGTTGGTCGCTGTACTTCGTAGAAGGCACTGTCAAGTAAGGGCCCTAAGTATCAAGAACTTCGAAACAACCATCTTTTACCGTCGATAAGTGCCCTACATCCCGATGGCAATTTTGTATTTCAGCATGACAGGGCCACTTGTCACACTACAAATGCTGCTAAATAGTGGTTTGGTGAAAAAACGTTTCGGTTCTGACATGGGTAGCTAATAGCCCAGATTTGTCACCAATTGAAAACCTTTGGCTCATCTTGAAGAAGGCAGTAGCCAAAAAGAGGCCGAAGGCAAAGGAAGAACTGAAGAAGGCCCTCTATGATGTGTGGAGGGGTATTACACCAGCGAAGTGCAGTAATCTTGTTTCTTCTGGCCCAAAATAATTGCCGATGTAATAAAAAACAAAGGAGAGGTACTTATAGACAATTCACTTTGACTGCGCGAACTATTACGCCTCGCAAGTTGATGGAACAAATATTATTTCTGAATTGTTCATGTGTATTTTGTATGAAGTTTATGTTGCTAGACGTGCCAACGGCCTTACCATGTTGATTCCATTAGAGCAGAGCATGTTTCAGCGTTGGCAGGGGAACCTGGTGGGACATGATAACTCGCTTAGACAGTATAAGTCGAGTCCTGGTCACCTCCGATTTAATCGTGTGACTTTACCATGTTCCCCAAGTGTTTCGGAATCCACTATAATCAGGAGGTCCACCCTGTTAGTCAACTCCCCTTTCCCCGAGGTGAAAGAGTCTGCCCTTGGGGTGCCTCAAGTTAACAAACAGACTCACTCCCCCCACCAGGCTGACAGGGTTGCTTACAGCAGAAATGCTGAAAGCAGGCGTTAGAAACAACAATATGCGTATTTCGTATGAAGTTTATGTTGCTAGACGTACTTTCTCATGTCCTCTATCGATTGATAGCAAGTATTCATTATAGTCTTATCTATTAAGATGGTTATTAATTTTTTTTTTAAAACAGGAGTTGTAAATTTTTGAGGTGTGGGAATTATTCTGCCTTTGCGTTGTATTTTCAATGACTCATGTGAAACTTGATTATACGTTAAAAAAAGAAAAAAAAATGCATTAAACCGGCGTTCGAATTTGCGGTCCGGCAGTTGAGGGGAGCCCTTTACAAAAACAACAGCGATGACATCACAGACATGACTTCATCGGCCTTCCGTTCAAAACCCAATTTAAAAGTCAGCAGCGTTTAAATTGCAAATGGCGGGAGGCAATAACTTTGGCAACATGTCAACAATGTTTTCCATGCATCATCGCCGCTCTCTGGCAGACGTAAACAAACAATAATCATGTAAATTTGATGAGTTCAAATATCCTGCGAGTCCCGTAAAACAAGACGGACACAGACGAAAACATACAGCCCACGCGACTTCAATCGTCTAAAATTGCTTTCCAGTACCAGTTCCAGTATAGTGTCATAAAAATTCTAGATTTCATGTCTCTGTCCACGACCATGTTTTTTTATTTAGGCGCCTGTAAAAAATTGGCTGGCTGAGTTCTTTGCCTTAACAGTGTACGTTCTGTCGGAAATAGGAACCCCAAAATCCGATGTTTTTACAGACTTCTTATTTTTTCTTTAAGGCCAAGCCGGAGAGTTGTGACCTTGAGCGTTGAGTGTTGAATACATAGAAATATAGTAGAACCGGAGCGGCGGATGTCATAATATACCTTACGAGGCACCCGTTAACCATAAGCCAACTATCAGAAAGTACCAACGCAAAAAATATCGAAGTCTTACACATTGCAGCATAGCAAAGCGGATACCTGGACCCGGTCAAAAACTATGTACTTAGCTTGGGCAGGCTACACTAGCAGCCATATTGATAGCGGTCTCCAGCCACGAGATGGTTGAATATCCATTTCATAAACAAAGCCCCGCGTCATGTACCTGTTCCGTATTTGACTTTTATTATTTCAAATAATTGCAGTTTTACCTATTTCTGGCGCTTTACTGTCTAATTTAGTGTTGAGCTTCTGACTGAAGTGCATTTCATTACAAAATTTGGAGGTTTTCCTTCCCCGTGGGGCACGTAAAAATGTTCTAAAAGGCATGTTTTTAATTGCTTTATGCACAAATTTTAGACCTAATGAAATTGTAATTTTTGGTTCAGTCAATAGTGTAAGCATGTCTACGCGTATACTATACCCTTCTATCGATTTTTACTATACCCCTGCGGTTTAAAACATATATTACGAACCCCCTGCAAAGACATTTCCAGGCCAGTCACGTGACCCCCTCCGGTTTGGCCTTAAGCCATACCGAAATGTAGGGGAGCATTTCTGTCAATTTAAGGGATATTTCAGACGGTTCTACGATTGAAAATCAAAATGTACAGAGACATTTCTTTTACTTTAAAGGCATCTCAATTATAGCCCTATATACGATCGATATCTTATGGGCAATTTCGCTCTGCACAAAAACTCCCGAGTTAGATTGTCTCTATAATAATCACTTTGAGGAAAAAATGTGAGTTCTCTCAGACATACATATGTATACTGTAGAAATCACTAAACAATGGCGGATCCAGCGGAAAGTTTAGGAGGGCAAAAGTTGCATGGGTAGGTGTAGTCTATACTCCCCCCCCCCCACCCCCTCTCCCGAGAAATCGTTTTTAAAAATTAAGGTGAAAACGAAACGGCTTTGAATCTCTCCCCCCTGAGCCCCTGCAGGCTTTGGAATTCCTTGCCAGAAGAAACAAGGACCCAGCATTATTTAGGAAAATTTAGGACAGCCTGTAAACAATTTCTGGGGAGTAATGTACATTATATTATATACAGTATATATGTATATATTATCCCATGAATTTGTTTATTTAGGGGCCATGACTCCCGTGTGGGTCCGCCATGGTCACTAAGTAAGTCCCTTCGAGTTCATTTAATTCCACGGCGCCTATTACTTCTATACAATTACTGAGCGTGGCTTACTATATGTAGCCTCCTGCTTTGGCTTAATCAGCTTGATAAGGTCGTGCTGTTGCTAGGAAAGTCTAGCAAAATACCTTATTAGCTCAAACATGCAGATTACATCCATGGGTGGTCCGCATCAAACGACATCCCACAAGATTGGACAATGTGAGCCTACATGTACTTGTGGACGGACAATCTTACTTTACTTTGCGTTGAAAGTCAGTCGTGTAAACCACGTTGAATCCATGAGTACAGAGCCTCTTCCAAACTGCAGAAAACTTAGTAGTGTACACAGGGGAACATGGTGGGATATGATAACCCGCTGAGGCAACCAGACAACTTTCTATGAGGGAATTAACAAGTGCCAGCCAATTTAAGATAGCACTAAAAATATATTTGAAGGAGAGTGCATTTTATTCAGTACAGGAATTTATGGAGCACTCTTCGTATTCTTAGGCAATAGTATGTGTGTATGTAATCTATGTGTGTTTATTTTTATGACGACATCCTATATCCTACATATAATGTAATTGTTTTATGGATAATATAATTTGGCGCTTATTCCACCTACGTCAATAGTTAATAGTAAATGTGGTATTGACTGTTGACGTAGGTGGAATAAGCGCCTTAGAGTCAGTCCAATTGCGTGTCGAGTCAGGGTCACCTCTTAATTAATCGTGTAGTGGGTAGCCGTTATTTAAAAACATGGAAATCCTAACCTTACCAGCCCTTTATATACTGGAGTGCCAAGTCAAGTCCGAACTTCAGACAGAGAGACATACACCCCATTACACAAGAAACAGGGATCAAATAATAAGGGAGCCATGCCGTCTTACGTTAAATTTAAACTCTCCCGAAGTAATGACCGGGGGCCAAGCTTTATAACTGCTTACCGCCCAGTATGAGACCCTTGGAAAACAACGCTTTCAGAAATCCGCTCAGAAGTCAACTATGAGGTTCATTTGTGACGTCATTTTGTAGATGGCAGCACCAGTTGCACTGATATCAAAGCGTTGATTTTTCCATAAGCCTCACTACTATTTTAAAATTATTTTATTTATGTATTATTTTAAAGTGATATTTTTCTATACATCATGGAGAATATATATATTGAATTATATGCAGCGAAATAAGGTCCAGGCATAGTAAAAATATTTATAAATTTTTTTTAAAGAATTAATTAGATGCTAAGAGCTTAGCTTTCACATGCAAACGGCGGCCATTTTGAATAATATGGATATCGGTTTGTCGTCAGAGAACCTAGTGACCAAAACTGCCCCTCATTGGATACTTGTCCGTACACGGTAGGAGAATTTTTTGAGGAAAAAGCCTGGCTAAACTACTAATACACTAACTAATTGTGTTTTTTGTTTGTTTTCTTCTTCTTCAAGTTACAGCCGGATGGCTGGTTGGCAGCAACATGTGGCTTCGATGCCTCCACTCCTCTCGATCCTGGCACGCCCTCTTCAGCTCCACTTATGTCTTGTCCACTGCATCCTCCATAAATTGCTGCAGATACTCTTTTCTCGGGGCGCCCAGGTCCGGAGACGCCTTCTATTGTTCCCTCTACGATGCAGCTGACGAAGTTCTCGTGTCGAAGCATATGTCCAATTCAGTGAGCTCTTCTTTTACTTATCGATGCAACCAAAGTTTTTCTTGCGCTTACTCTGGTTTGAACGTTCTCGTCAGGGGCGTAAAGTTGGGGGGGCACGGTCCAATTTGCCCCCCCCCTCCCAGCCTCGAGCATTGTAAGACGTAGTTCATACTTCATGGTCCCCTTTGCAGCAATATGAATATAGGCATTCATTTTTTAGCTTTGTAAAATCTACAGTTATACTTCTTTACTAATATTAAAATGCGTGATCCAGTCACACCATCATCAGCTCCACGTTTGTATTAGCTACCACATCCTCCATAAGGCGGCTATTCCACCGACTAATTTGCTTCACTAATCGTGGTGGCGCCGTGGTAGCAGACATCATTAATAAGTCTCTACCATTTAATAACTTAATTTATAATAGATAAGTTAAGTATCTACATAATAGTCTCCTTAAAATATGGCAGAGACTTATTAATGATGTCTGCTACCACGTCGGCAACACGATCAGTGAAGCAAATTAGTCGGTGGGATAGCAATAGCCGCCTAACTAGCTGCAGACGCTCCTTTCTCGGGCGCCCAGGTCGGTTGATGCCTTCTAGTTCTATTCTTCCCTCTATGACGAAGCTTGCATTGTTTGTTTTATGTTAGGTGTATACATGTTTTAAACGAAGCCTAAAACTGCGACTATTCGCCACGGTGAATATCTTAGTTAATAATGGCTAACCTGAACTGTACTGAAACGTGAAATCATGGAAAAATAGGACCACTTCGTAAAAGCCTAATAAAAATCGGTGGCAGGTAGAGCGAATGGCTCGCTCCCAATTTCATATGCAGTGAGAATCTTCTCTACCTGGGGGGGGGGGGGGGGGGGGAGAGAAGGTGGCAAGGCGGCAGGTGTCACTTGTCACTTGCGGAAGGTATCAACAGTAGAGGAATATCAAGGGCCAGGATGTCTGGAGAGACGTGGTGCAAGAGGCCAAAGGTCACCCCGAACTGTAGCGCCGAATAAAAAGAGCCAGATCACCGGATGAGATTAGTTGGAGGTTTATAAACGAATTTATTACCCCGCCAATGCATTTAGCCCTTCCCACCCTGGCCCCACTGCAACTTGAGGCAGGCCACTCTCTTGTAAATCTTAAGAAAGATAACCTTCACAGATGTATAAAGATCATGATGGAATTTCATTACACCATGTCTAATAGCGGGATAATTACTCCGAAATTAACATAAGAAACGATGACATAAAATCTTAAGCAACAATCATGTTATACACCATTAGAAATACTATTGATATAGACCTACAGTATGCCAATGTTTCAAAGCCGTAACTGAAAAACAGGTAGACTACGGACAACGCAGTCCGTCAGAACAAATGTAGGGCAACAGAAGGTGTCGCCAGAAAAAATTCACATTAACCTTCAACTCTACTTGTTAACTATTTAGTACCTTCCAGCACAGCCGTTTTTTTAACCCAACAAGATTATATAATCTCACTGACATCTGTACCTTTACAGATGCAGACGTAATTTATGCATGCAAGGTATGAGCAGTGCAACGTCGGCTTCTCTCTCATGTTGACAAATTTAACGTTTTAAGGGAAACTTACCTCTCCCGAAGCAGCTGCAGGTGAGTTTTCGAGAATGTCATAGATTATGGGTGGTAAATGGGGTGTTCCGAGCAGGGAAAAGCCAAGACCACAAGAGTCTAAGCCTCGATGAAGCAGCACAGTATGCTCCCGCGCCATCATTCGATCACTCAACAGAAAGCAGTTGTTCACTGCCAATCTTGTATTACGTCCGGTATTTTTACTACTTTAATTTGTTTGCACATTGCTTAGCTAAACGTTTATCATACAATCAGACGAATATTACTAATATAATGTTAGAAAATTGGAAATTTGGAAAGTGTCAAAAATCAAAATAGAAGAAATGGGGAAGCATGAACTAAAATTTGTAGGAATTTTTATAATGAGAGTTTATTTTTTCTTCTTACTGTATTTACTTAAATAGTAGGAAACAAGTATTTATAGTGTTAATTATATTAATTATTATAATGGCATAAGAAAGAAACACGTAATATACATTTTAAATACTTTCATTCTCACTCAAACGCTACCTTTTGGACGTCTACGGAACTAATTTGCGCGGAACATTTGAATTCGAAAAGATTGCAATAATTAATCAACAAACTACTGTTGAACTTCGTGACTCGCGCGCCACTATAATTTACTTTTTCTATCAAATTTAGGGTGGGCTTGGAGTTTATTAAAAATGTCCTTATGATTCACATGAAGTGACGGCGGTAAATTCTTTGCTATTATGATAATAAATAATTATCTAGTAGCAAATGTATTGGCGATAGAGACTTATAAGTTTTTGATCTGCATTGAGCTCCCATGAACAATGCGACTACAAAGCCAGTACTTTAGCGAAGCTTGCTATAGCTGTAGGACTAATGTTCACTATGGGGTTCTCTTACCGCCAATTATTCCAAGATATCACCAGCGAAGACGCCATTATAGCTAGTAAATTATTTGTGACGTTGCCTCTCCTGCTAAGCCCAACTTCGCCAGATGTGTAATTACTAATCCTCTTCAAGCGGAGCACACCTTGGGTGAACTTCGTCTTTTGCGTGACTCAATCTACCTTTCCACAGCCACCATTCCGAAACCTTGCATCGTAACCTATCGAGATAGTGGATTTTATAGTCGCCCACAGCACAGGAAGAACGGGGACGGCTGCACATGGCATCCTGCAGGCTGCAGCCTGATCATGGCGATTATAATACCGGTATTTATTTAATCCCTGGTATTAAAAATGTAAACCAACAAATTTTGTACAGTACCGTAAACGGGGGTAAAGTCGATCACAGTTCACTGTCCGGGTTTTTAATTTCCCGCGCAACTGGGTTAGGCATTAATAGTTTGCCGTGGCAGCAGATAATTTGTTAATGCGTTTTCAGCATCCCGTGGTTGGAGACCGTTATAAATATGGCTGCTAGTGTAGCCTGCACAAGAGAAGTACGCAATTTGGCGGGGAAACCAGTGATAAGTGTAGCCTGCGCAAGCTAAGTACAGAGTTTTTGACCAGGTCCAGGTATCCGTTCTGCTATGCTGCAATGTGTAAGACTTCGATAATTTTTGCGTTGGTGCTTATCTCTGATAGTTGGCTTATGGTTAGGCGCCGATTCCACCGACCGGCTAGGGCTAAATACAAAAACGGTGACGTGGTAGCAGACATTAAAGACTTAGGCGTGGTTTCCACCAACCTCGCATTGCAGAATGCAAATGACAGTGACGGATATCTTAGTTTTCCTCTATTCCATAGTTAAAATTGATCAGTGATCATATGGTAAAATCACAAACAAACAAACTAAAATTAAAAAATGGCGTCATGGGATATGTTAAGTACAAACATTTTCATAGATTTCTATAAAAAGAAAAATTCTAAATTCTGTCAATGTCATTTGCATTCTGCAATGCGAGGTCAGTGGAAACCCCGCCTAAGTCTTGAATGTCTGCTACCACGTCACAGTTTTTGTATTTAGCCCTAGCCGGTCGGTGGAATCGGCGCCTACCTAACTAATACCCATCTCATCCTAACAAAATTCTAATTAAATTATGTACCAATAATTAAGATTATACAGATAAAACAAAAAAGCTTTATTTCTCAGCTGAAATTTCTGATTGGGACTATTTCATGAAACCGTACATCACACAATAGTCTGATCAGCTTCGACACATTTATGGTAATTCAATCGGCTACCTAATGAACAGTTTTTATTATACTTAGGTCCCCATTCCACCGACTGGCTAGGGCTATTTACTAAAACAGTGACGTGGTAGCAGACATTCAAGACTTAGGCGGGGTTTCCACCGACCTCGCATTGCCGAATTGACGGAAATGTTTATTTTCCTCCATGCCATAGTTAAAATTAATCAATGATCACACAGTAAAATCACAAACAAACAAACTAAAATTTAAAAATGGCGTCATGGGATATGTTAATTACAAACATTTTAATAGATTTCTATAAAAAGAAAAACAAACATTTCCGTCAATGTCACTTGCAATCTGCAATGCGAGGTCGGTGGAGACGCTACCTAAGTCTTGAATGACTGCTACCACATCACCGTTTTTTTAAATAGCCCTAGCCGGTCGGTGGAATGGGCGCATTAATCCATGTTTTCCGTTGTTTAGGCGCGGTTTCCACCAACCTCTGTGTGCAACAGTGCAACAGACACATACGGTGACGTAGTCGCATTCAAGACTTAGGCGGGGTTTCCGACGACCTCTCATTGCAGAATGCACATGACATTGACGGAAATGTGAATTTTTCTTTTTATAGAAATCTATTATTAAAATGTTTGTACTTAACATATCCCATGACGCCATTTTTTAATTTTAGTTTGTGATTTTACTGTATGATCATTGATCAATTTTAACTATGGCAAAGAGTAAAACAAAAATTTCCGTCAATGTCATTACCATTCTGCAATGAGAGGTCGGTGGAAACCCCGCCTTTATTAATGATATCTGCTACCACGTCACTGTATGTGTATTTTGCACTTAGAGGACGGTGGAAACCGCGCCATAATAAGTGGACAACTTTCGCAGGCTATAGGAAAAATGGTTGTGCCCAACCAATCTGATCACGGACTGCAGAGGCCCACCATTTCGGACTTCTTCAGGAAAGTGGTCCATTGTTCCTTAGTGTCAAACATTTTTAAATGAAGACCAATGGACAAATTACCTATAGAATTACATGCTGTGTTTGGTCAATACTCAATGCACTTGAATAACTTATGTAGAATCCTCGCTCTCCGAAGTAGATCTACTTGGGTTAAGGCTACAGTACCTGTTAAACATTGCGTAAGCGGGGAACGGACATAATAGTGTAATCGAAATCCAACATGGCGTCGACGTTATAACCTGCGCTTGATAGTCAGGGCCAAACCCCTTCACGAAGCTTAAAGGAAATGTAAACATTCCCATCACTTTTAAGAACTTATCGGTGCTATCGCATATTCTTGGATTTAGCACCGCTCGGAGCTGCTCTTTGCAGAAAATCCTGAGATTGTGTTTCGGGGGGATTTTGCATACAGATCGAGGATGCCAGCCATAGCTCTGCGCAAAGAGAGAAAGAACTTGAATAAATACATTAACTTTTATACATTAGATACACGCATTTTAATGCCAAGCTATTGCAATTCCGGTTCTCAACTATGAACTATGCATTGCTACTACACGATGCACTAGAAGAAACAAATTCATACTGCAACAAGGGAACAAGGAGATTGGTTGAAACATCCTAATGCAAAAGTGACTTTTGGAATGTAAAGAAGACTGTGCCAATAAACAATTGGATTCGATTGGCGCCTTTCGTGTGGCCGTGCCGTTATCTCTATATGACTATACTACTTAGGCGGGTATTCCATCTGTTAATAATCCGTAATTTGTGCTTCAATAATTGAAGATTTTTTTTCACTCTATGACATCGACCATTTTAATCTTCCCCATGGTAAAATTGATCAATTGTCATAGAATAAAATCACCCTTTGCAAACAATTAAGGCACTATATACCCGGGTATTGTCATCCGCCATTTTTTATCCTATATTTTCTGTATGGTAAGTATTGTAATTATTTTTAAGAAATGCAAAAGAAAAAAACGAAAACCACGTTTTATTATTTTTTTTATTAAACACTACCCTAATTGGTAGGACGTTTTAAAAAAAAATATATATATATATAAACAACGATAAATTTCTAATAGTAAATGGGTAAACTGCCAATGCTTGGCTTATACACCAGACTTATAATAGATAAAACATGGCGAATGACAATACCTGTCTAATATAGAACCCTACAAACAATAACAAACTAAAATTAAACAATGGCGTCGTCTGGAGATGATAAATAATTTAAATTAATTTCTTGAGAAAGAGGTCCACTTGTCAATATTCAGTCATTTATGCATCAATAATAAGTCTCTACCATATTATAACTTAATTTATAATAGATAAGTTAAGTATCTACATAATAGTCTCATTAAAACAAAAATCTCATCAATTATTGATGCACAAATGACGGAATATTGACAAGTGGAATAGCCGCCAAACGAACGAATTATTTCGAAATTTAAAACATAAAATCTCTTGTAGATTTAAAATTAAAAGAAAGACGGCGGGCAACTTATAAAGTTGGAAAAAAATGAAAACAAAAATCGTCAATTATTGAAAGCAACAATGAATGGGGAGTAAAAATAAACAAAGCAACATTGATGATTTTCTATCAATGACAAAATCAAAATTGAAGAAAAATTGACAGATGGAGTAGCCGCCTAATTAGATTGTAACATGACTTTTAGCCTTAGTATAGGGAGGCAAACACCTTTTTTGCGGTATTTACAATCTACAACGTCTTCACACTATTAAATTGTTTGAAGGAGACCCTAACCTGTGTCACACGCATGTAAACAACCAGAAGAACCATCAGACGAGCAAGATCATCCGCAGCTGAGTCAATCAACGATTCCGCAGTTGTGACCGAGCCTAAGCGGGTGGTTTTCGGCAATGAGCCACTTACAGTCAAAATAAAACTGTTAGGACTACCTACTACTCAACTCAGGCAGTTGTGACCCAGGATCAAGTGCGCAATACGCGGTTCTGTCGTCAGCCCTGTCTGTTGTATTGTTAATTTGTTTTGCATTGCCTGATATTTTCTTTTTTATGTTTATGTGTGCAATACCGCAACCCGGTCTCATTATGCTACATTATTACAGTACATAATATGTATCATCATATACAGTATATACTTTTTTAAATTGTTCTTTCTTTTTATAGGCTTTTTATTAGCTTCACCTGTATATTTGTAACCGACTCCTTTGGGCTCGATTTTGCCCTACTGTGAACGATCAGATTTAATTCAAACTTTGCACACCCGTCAAAGACCGATGACAATGCAATAATTCAATTACGATATCCCATTATCCTGATTAAATTAGCTAATAAAAAATATTATATTTCTTTCAGTATCCTTTGCATGAGAGTGTGGCGTCTCCTGCCATGGCAACCAAGGTTCACGTCGGGCGGCTGTTGCCAGGGGATCTTGTTATAATAATTATTACTTAGGCGGTGTTTCCACATACGTCAATCGTCAATGAGAAATGTGAAATTGAAGGTTTAGCAGACATTAAAGACATACTAAAAATTTTGCTACCATGTCAAAACCATATTTCTCATTGACGATTGACGTACTGTATGTGGAAACACCGCCTTACGAAATGGAGTAGTGCGGGGAGTTTCAATGAAAAGCATTGTATTAAAGTTCTGTTTGTGAGATGCCATTGTTAAGGTGCCCATTCCACATACGTACAACGTCAATGAAAATTATGAAATTGAAGGTGGTAGCAGACATTAAAGACATACTAAAAATTCTGCTACCACCTTCAATTTCATAATTTTCATTGACGTTGTACGTATATGGAATACCCGCCTAAGGCGCTTATTCCACCGACGTCAATTTTCAATGAGCATGTGGATGACGTGGTAGCAGACATTAGACTCTGCCATATTTTAAGGAGACTATAATGTAGATACTTAACTTATCTATTATAAATTAAGTTATAATATGGCAGAGACTAATTAATGATGTCTGCTACAACGTCATCCACATGCACATTGAAAATTGACGTCGGTGGAATAAGCGCCTAACACATTTGTACATATTAAAAATGATTGACAGTTAGCAAATCTAACTAAAAGCAAAAAATAAATAATAGTTTAAAGAAACTAAAAACACGCTTTTATAGAAAATCCAACTAAAAAGTAGCCTAGAAAAAAAATTTAATAAATTTGGATTAAGAATAATGTAAATAAGAAATAAATGCAAATCATTGTAAAAAAGCGTGGGGTGCATATAGTGTCAATAGTTATAAACATTTTTTTGATAGATATGAGTAGAAGAATAATCACTTTGATAATATCTTAAATAAATTTTAGCACTGTAAATGAAATCTATTCGTTTGAAGTGAGTCAAAATCAAGTCCAAAGGAATCGGTTACAAAAAACAAATCCAACGCTTTTTTACAATAATTTACATTTATTTCTTATTTACATTATTCTTAATCCAATTTTATTAAATTTTACTTTTTAGTTGGATTTTCTATAAAAGCGTGTTTTTAGTTTTTTAAACTATTATTTATTTTAAAGGTTAGGTTTCATTTAGGTTACGTTTTTTTTTTAATTTCAAGGGGGGCCCAGCACGGGAACCAGTCCTTTGGGTTCCCCTTTACAAATGTAAAACTGCCTCATTTTGTAATTGTACACTTCTTGAATAATTATGTGATTTATTTATTTATTTGATTTATATAATGACAAATGTCAAAATCACAAAAGTTCTTTTATAGCCGAGGTGGTGTTCTTTACTAATTGAGATATATTTCAATTACACTTTATGAAGTATAGGTGAGAACAAAAACAAACTTTAGTATCTGCGTGTTCACAACCTGCGAGTTCTACTGCATTGCATCAGCATAAGAAAAGGAAACTCATGATCAAAAATACGGTGAAGACCGTATATTTAATTAATTTATATCCCATACATATTAGGTAATCCATTTCCATTTAAACAAGTGAATTTTACAAACAATTATTTGGGATTAGAAATCAAACCGACTTCTTAGACTTATAGGTACATTCAATGGCTACATTTTCAAACAAACACCAAGATTATAAGCCTACTAGCTAACAATGAAAATGGTTTTACCAAAATACATCAAGTCTAATACAAAAAAATTATTGCTTATTTGAAGCAAATAATGTAGTGTAGAAAATGATTACAGCAGTGTCAGAAACTAAATCTAGCCCTCCGAACTTTTTATTTAATAATCAAACCTTCTTAATCATGGAATAAGTCGCTACGACTATTAAGTATTAAGCGGAATCTTTGCGAAGTTTTGGAAAACGAGATGTGTGAGCTAAATTTAATTCATTAAATTGTCGTTTCCCAAACTGGCTGAAAATCGTTTTATGAACTGCTGAAATATACTGAATAAAACTATGATTAGACGGCTATTCCACCGACGTCTCGTCCATATTTTAAGGAGACTATTATGTAGATACTTAACTCATATATTATAAATTAAGTTATAATATGGTAGAGACTAATTAATGATGTCTACTACCATGTCATGCACATTCACATTGAAAAACGACGTCGGTGGAATTGCCGCCTAACGATAGTTCACAAGACAAAATCTACTGGGGTTTTTTTTGGCAGTATGATACATTTTATGCGAGGTTTAAATTAAATATAGCAATTTGGTCAATATAAGGGTGTGCCGTATGCACACAATATAGGCCTACACACCAAACAAGGCCAGTGGCCACACAACCTTCATTCATAAGGGGAACCCTTGGGCCTTGGGGGGAACGCAGAAACTTGGACTGGACTGCGCGCGAACCCTTTGTAACTGTTACCTGTGCTTAACGTATAGACACATGGAAGTCTCCATCCGACTCTAGTAAAGAGAAGATGCTTCCCGCCATTTCCAGTTGCTTCTAGATATGTCTACGGGTTTTTATAAACAGAGGCAGTCAGTGTAATGCGGTCAAGCTTTACCCTCATTTCTCGAAGTCAGTGCCTTTTAATAATCGATTCTCTTTTGTAATCAGTATTGTTGTGTTTTGCGTGCATAATTCATTCTAGTCTGTTATATTCCACGTTTTATTCACGGGTCCCAGACTAAAGACATTTTTACAGCAGTGCATCCGCTACAAGGGCTCTGGACAGAAATTTTATTAACTAATTAATTAATTAGCTCTCACCGGTCGCGTGTTGTTAATTTTTTTGGGGAAGATACCCCTGAACTCGGGGTTTAAAAAATGCTACAAAATTCTCAAAGCAACAATTTTCTTCAAAACATCAAATAAAAGAAGCGCTGCTTGTGGTGTTCTAATTGCGAATACCCTGGGATTAAAAATGTAAACAAGATAATTTTATAATGGAAAGTGCTATTCAAAATTTATTTGTTTACATTTTTAATACCGGGGCTAAATAAATATCCTAGGATTATAACTGTAAACAAACAAATTTTGAATTCCACTTTCCATTATAAAATTACCTTGTTTACCAGCAGCCTGAACGAGGCGATTTAATACCGGTATTTATTTAATCCCCTGATAATAAAAATGTAAACAAGATAATTTTATAATGGAAAGTGCTATTCAAAATTTGTTTGTTTACAGTTATAATCCTAGGGTATTTATTTAACCCCGGTATTATAATCGCCTCAATCAGGCTGCAGATGCCATGAAATGTTGTGGCTCGCATATGATGATCAAGACATGTAGTGGTGCAGACTCCAACTTTAACCCGGAAGGTTGTTGGTTCGAGTCCCACACTTGCTACATTTTCTGACCATGCTTCGGAGGGCATGTAAAGCAGGCGGTCCCGGGTCTTTCTAGTTGAGTGTAAGAGAGAGCTTTATAGCCCTAACTCCGCAAGTTTGGCTTAGTAATAGAATAAAAAAAGTCAATATTTATTTATTTAATGATGCAAATTATATAACTGGGTGCATTAGGGACATTTTTCATTGGCACGGCAGATTTGCTTACATGACCACTGCTCTATATCAAATATTTTCATATTTCATTCGGAATATGTCCACGGAACAGCTGAGGCTATTTATCCCATTAACGCATGAACTATATCAGTAGTTTCTAAAGCAGAAAAAATTCAAACACAAGGCTATGCGGAAACCCCTTTAAGGGAGAGATTTCAAAATATTTGGTTCACAAGGATTGTCTGCGTATTTCTGACGACATTAATAAATTTCTGGTTGCACGGCCGCAAAGTGTTGTAATTAAAAATGACAAAACAATTAAGCTTTCTCAAGAAGCGGTCTGTTTCTTAAATCGGTGTTCACACTTATGCCGCGTTGGATGTTGGCACTGCCAACGTAGCAAATCTGATTGCTGACCTGCCGTCCATACCGTAAGTTGGCATTCAACCGCAAAATGTCCGTCGAGATGGATTTACTAGGAGGATATATGTACCTGCGTGCCCCGTGGAGCTAACGGTTGGCACTACCCGCTCTCGCTGGCTTCCTTTGATGGAGACCGACACTAGCGATTTTCTGCGGCAAACCATTGACTCAGGGGCACATGCCAACGGCCACGCCCACATTGTATTGGCTTTGCCGCGTTGGCAGTGCCAACGTCAACGTCCGGATGTGAACAGCGGGCATAGGTCAGGTTCGGTAATACCGGTTCGGCAATCAAATGATTGGTAGCACGATGGGAGTGGCAGGAGACGACGCCATATTGTTTTTGACTGGTTTTAGAAAATTTAAACAGATCTAAAAATATAGTGTTGTAATTTTCAATTACAAATGACTTATTACCGATTTAACAGTTGGCAACATAGACTGCGCTGGGCAGATCTCAGTGGATCAGTTGACATAGCAGATCCTGCCGGGCCTTACCTACGGGTAGCCGTTCGTTTAAACTTGAGACTCCATTTTGGGGTATTTTCCATTATGACCTTTGAACATGAAAGCATGACTGATTTAAAATTCGGGTTAATGCACTTTATCGGGGTTTACAGAAGTAATAATATTTCAGATGTTAAAATATAAATTTCACTCGAAAGATTATTTAGGGAGATACCTGTTGAGACGGTGACCAATTAACTTTTAACTTCCGGAAAATGTTTTCAAAACTTTTCATTTCATGACCCCTTGAGCCTAAAACCACCCTCCGTTCAAAATGTTATACATTATGTACATATTTACGAATGTATACATCGATTTTAGGAAACACTAACTCCCGTAAATATTATCCGATTTTGATAAAACTTGGCAAAAAAAATTGATCATACTTAAATGTCTTGATCGAGTTCGTTAACCAGCTAGATCCACTATTTTTTACCTTACATAATTCATGTCTCAGTTAATATTGGTCGCAGAGGAATGAAATAAAATCTGACTGAAAGCCCGAATAATTATCTACTATAATGGTAATTAACACTTTTTACGACAAATCATCCATTTCAAGATGGCGTCCAGTCAAAGTGAACATAATTTGATAAGTAAAGTTCATAGTCGTCCTTGTGGTTCCAAATTTGGAAAACAGGAGTGTTTTGTTTGTTGATGTTGTTTGTCAACAATCCACGGCCATTTCTTGTTTGCAAATTATTTTGATTTCCCTCCCTTACGGATTATCAGTTAAATTGACATTTACCTTTATACATACACGTAAGAAGGGGTCTAACTCTAAGAAAATATTTTCTTCACATGTCTACCTTCAAAAATTAGCCGGGAGCCACAAATATTAAAATAAATGGCAACCCGTTTAACTTATAGAACTACAGGGCATTGCCGAATTACCCATCACTTTTAAAATCTTATCCAAACAGGCAAGCGGCCCGTTCAGGTGAACTTCAATCCAACATGGCGTCGCTGTGACAGTCTGCCGGCGATACTCAACGCCCCACCCTTTCACGAAGCTTATTCTAAATGTGCACATGTGCGTCAGCTGGAAAACCGTTTCGTACCCGTCGCTCAAACTTTCATTCAGCAGCGCTTGGAACTGATCTTTGCTGAAAATCTTGAGATTGCACTTCGGGGGGACTTTGCAGACTGTTCCAGGATGCCAGCCGTGCCTCTGCACAAATAGAGAAAATAATTTTTTTTTGAGTCGACTCAGGAAACGGCCTATAAAAGCATAGAATAGCTCCCCCCCCCCCCCCCCTCAAAGTTTCTTATTATGTCCACACGCCACCGCGTCCAGTAAATATCAATCCAATACAATTCGATTCTGGAACACTGCTCAGACTATGAAGACTATGAAGATGTTCATGCATCATCTATTATAAAATTGTAATCCTTCATCAAAAATGTTTTGTGATTTTATACCTCAATCGTCATGGATTTCCCAATATTGGAATTTATCATAATAGGGGTTATTCACTGCGTTTCGATTTCCCTAAGGGAATAGAACTCCAGTTTTTCTACGGTAGAAAAATAGTGCCATAAGGAAATGTATTTCAAAACATTCCCCACTTTCCCCAACTACTTGGTTGGGTAGGCTGAGCTTGGGAAATCGAAAACGCCAAACGGCCATATTTGTTGTTGTTTTGCATTTGAATTTGGGTTTTTATTTTTATTTAGTTAAAAAAAAAATGAGCTCTGCGACAGAAATTAATAATAAAAAAAAAAACAAGAGGTGGACTACAGCAGATGTTCATAAGTTAAGCGAAGACAAAGAAACTTAGGAACTTAGGAAGTAGGTTAGGTTAGGTCGGGTATGGCAATTATTTTTCTACCGTAGAAAAAATCGAGTTGTATTCCTACTTTCCCTTAGGGAAATCGAAATGCAGTGAATACCCTAATATACAACAACCAAATGAACTTTCTATAAAGTCTCTACAGGCAGGGGAAGTAGAGAAAGGAAGAATTTGGTGCAGTGCTCAGCATACCACCCCGGCAAGGTGGAGAGTCGGGTTGGAATCCCGTTCCCGCCCATTTTTCTAGACCTTTCTTTTCTTTAAGTAATGGATTTCCATTTTCATTTCAAACAGTACATTTTACGAAAACATTCTGGCCTAGACATCAAATAGATACAATGGATGCAGCGATATATGTACATTCAGTGGCTACATTTTTAAACATTGGAACAAACACCAACGAGTATTAACAGTGAAAATTGTGTTACGAAAATACCCTAAATCTAATAGAAAATTATTGCCGATTTTTATTAAAAATTTGTGTCAGAATAGATGCAGAAAATGAATGGTAATGTTATCAGACAAGGGCGGATCTAGGGGAGTGGAATTTTTCACAGGGCATTCGGTAGAATGAACTTTTTCGAATAAATATATCAAAAAATACTTAACAAGTCCCCCCCCCCCAAATAAAGGAAACCCTAAATCCACCCATGATAACAGTTATAGACAGTATAGACTTCGTGGAAGTGAAACACTATAAAGTTTACTTTAAAACAGTCTATTTTGCAATAATTCCACAAATAAAGTAAAACTCAAAAAGTGACAGCTAGCTGTTTCGACGGTAACACCAACTGCATTTTCTTTATTTGTGGAATTATTGCAAAATAAATACCCTTTAAGGTTAATTTTATTATATTACAGAGCCAAACAGTAGCTCCAGCCCTAAATTTTTAAGCATGCAAAACGTCGCTACAAATGTTAAAGGTTAGCTAGGGTTTTACATATTAGGGGTCTTCACAGTGTTCGTGTTATCGAGTTATACCTAGTTAAGTGTGTTATATCAAGTTAAGTTAACACAATAACCAAGCTAACCAGCGTGCTCTCGTAAACGCACTTTCAAGTTGGTTAACGTGTTATTTAACTTGCGCTGCGATCGATAGCTCAGGTTTGACCGCCGCCATCTTTGTTTTTGACGATTGATTTGAAAGACCCGTTTAAAATTTTGTAGTATTTAAATTTATTTGTATTATCTATTATGGCACAAGCAATTACCGTAAATACTAAAAATTATAATAACCAAAATGAACAAAAAATATAAACAAATGTGGCACAAGAATTGAGTTCTGCCACTTTCTTTAAAACCGTGCCACGAACGTCTGACTACTAGCACGTTGTTTATTTACCCTGTTAAGTGTTTTCAATATAGCATGATAACTCACTCCCGAGGTCCACTCACGATTGTGTGTTAACTTGGATAGCACATCTAACTCGATAACTCGATAACACCAACACTGTGAAGACCCCTATTGTCACAAAAATCGGTTTATTCAGAAAAATATGAGATATAAGTAGCGCAATATTGGTGTCCTAGTGCTGACTTCCCTTTATACTGTATATTCACAGAAAAAAATAGTATATATAATAAGAAAAACATTTGCAAAATAATTACCCACCAAGGCATGTCTACTGTATTATTTTTATCAGCTGACAGACATGGTGCTGACCATACTATTACCAAATAGAGCAGAGTCAAGAAGTTAGGTTGGCGCGTATTTTCATATTTTATTCGGAATGTGACCACAAAACAGCTGAGGCTACCGACTGTACTGTGGCATGAACTAGCTCAGTAGTTTTCCACCGAAACAATAGAGTACCCATTAAATTACATGTATCGTAGTGGTACGGACTCTGACTTTCACCCGAAAGGTTGTTGGTTCGAGTCCCACACTGGCTACATTTTCTGGCCATGCTTCGGAGGACATGTAAAGCAGGCGGTCCCGGGCCTTCCTAGTTGAGTGTAAGAGGGGGGCTTTATAGCCCTAACTCCACTAGGTTGGCTTCGTAATAGAAACAACAAAAAGTCCTTATTTTTAAATTTAAGCAACGGATTGGTGGAAAACCATTAACGAATGCCAATTAATTTCCAGATTCAACGTCATAGGTGTACGTAAAAGGCAGTGGCGAGCGGTAGCTTAGCATACTCTATTTTTTTTACAAACCCTCAACTAGTTTATTGTTTGCCCCTTATTTAACAACTAAAATATGCCGGGTGCAAATAAGAATCCTCAGAGAAATTATTTACTAGTAGGCTAATTTTTAATGATAGTTGCTTTTTCAATTTTTTTGTCCACTGAAATCAACGATCAAGGGGGATGCGGCCTAGTGGGATTTTTTAAAAACTAATGACTACAATATTGGAGAATTTAATAGAAATTGCTTTTTTTAGAAAGAAAAAGTTAACAGTTCTTTTAGTGATATTTACGGGATAAAACGCAAAAAAATAAATACCCTAACAGTGAAAAATGACACCTCTACACCGTAATTATTTTGTTAACATAAATGCATAATTTCATCAAATTTAATCGAGTAGTTTGGCCGGAAAGGCGGCAATTCCACCGGCGAATTTACTTAATTTGTGATTTTTTGTTTGTTTTGCCTTAAGGAGACAATTATGTAGATACTTAACTTATCTGTTATAAATTAAGTTATAATATGGTAGCAGACATCATTAATAAATCTCAACCATATTATAACTTAATTTATAATTGATAAGTTAAGCATCTACATACTAGTCTTCTTAAAACAAAACAAACAAAAAATCTCAAATCACAAATGATGTAAATGAGCCGGTGGAATTGCCACCAAATTGAAACGCACTCATCGCAGTGCTGTCAGTGGAACTCACTGAGCGTAAGCCCAGAATGCCTCTTCGCCTTACGACTACCGTCAAAATGGTGTACCGTCAATACAATTTTGCCGGAACTGCGACAGCTACAATTTCGCTGCTTATGTTTTAAGAAATTGTAAGTCGTCCATTGCTTTTTAAAAATAATTTTGCATTACTCTCTTGTGTTCAGAGTATCTCTTAAAAGTATTTTACATTTTTACTGGGCCACTAGCCACGCTGAGATTTTGTTGCTTTTTATGGACCACTCACCACTGGAAAAAAATTGGTTGTCTGTAAAGTCGGTTTACGGATAATAGTTTAACGTGACAACGTCATAACAAAATAATAATAATAATAAATAAATTGTTGTTGTAATAAGCAATGAAAACCACACTAAGTTGCGGCGTAACGGATAAGCGTCACACTTTTTCGTGCATGCACTCAGTGTTCCAGCCAGCGCTCATCGATTTATTAGACGTTGTCACGTCAAAAGAGGTCTATTTCGAAGAAATATTTCTTTTTGTCTTGTCTACCTCCACAGATTAGCTGAGAGCCCCAAAATATAAAATACAAGCCAGTTTAACTCATAGAACTACAGGGCATCTCGGGGTTGCCACCCATAACGGTCAATATTGTGTCCAACCACTTGAGCGGCCCATTCAGGTGAACCTCAATCCAACACGGCATCGCCATGACAGTTTGCCTGCGATAGAGGGCGCCCCACCCCTTTACGAAGCTGATTCTAAATGAGCATATGCGAGTCAGCTGGAAGACCGTTTCGTAACCATCACTTAGGCTTCGATTTAGCAGCGCTCGGAACTGATCTTTGCAGAAAATCTTGAGATTGCATTTCGGGGGGATTTTGCAGACTGTCCCAGGATGCCAGCCGTGCCTCTGCGCAAATAGAGAAAAAGAGAATTTTTTTATGAGTGGGCTCGAGTTCGATGCCAAGGAGGCAGCGCTCATGTGATCTGAGACGTGTCGTAACTCAACACGGGTACTAACCTACAGAGGCGACTGAAGAGGTAAATCGGATACATTCACTAAATTGTTTGTATGCGATTCACCTACGAAAAAAATAGCTTAGTGAGAGGGAAAACGGCCCCTAGCATAGAATAGTTTCCCCCCAATGTTTGGGCGCACGTCACCGTTTAGCCCAACAGCACCAACAATGTAAAGAGATTCAGGAATACTGTTATTGAAGCTTTTATGAAAAATTGTCGCGTCAGATACGAATACGCTTGACACAGGTTCATTCTTTAACAATTTAATAGTGCAAAACGCGTCTAAAGAAGTTAACTCCTAAGATTGGGCGGCATTGGGCATAAATACTATATACATATCACTTTCAGAATATCAATTAAGTTATGTTCCACCTATGCCAAGCCGCACTGAGACTATACCAGTCAGTCTACGTGCGTGGCGAGTCCTGCTCACCTCCGAACTAATCATGAGACTACTATGTTCCCCAAGTGATTCGGAATCCACTATATTTAAGAGGTCTACCCTGCCAGTCAACTCCCATTCCCCCGAAGGAGAAAGAGTCTGCCCTTAGGGTGCCTCAAGTTAACAAACAGACTCACTCCCCCCCGCCAGGCTGACAGGGTTGCTTAAAGCAGAAACGCTGAAAGCAGGCGTTAGAAACAAACAAACAAACAAGCAAACCTAAGGTCTTTATTTAGTCTTATCAATTGTACGCATACTGTGATCACATTGTTAGAATTTGATGATTTACTAACGGAACTCCACTGTGAATTTATTTTGACAGTCAAACAGGCGGAATGGGTTAATGTGGTGAGTTTAGAAAACGGCCCCTAACATGAGGTAAGACTTGATTTTATTTTTGAAAAAAAAAAAAAAAAAAAAAAAGGTTACCTTTATATTAATGCCTTACTGTAAAGTCGATCATCATCGCATCGGCCGAGTGCTCAATAATTTATAGGCAAATCTTTCCACAGAATTAACTTACTATCAATTTATTTTACGGATCAATTTCCACAACTGTTGCCTATCAGTGTTAGTAACGACACGATAACTATTATATAGTGATATATCAAAATGTCGAGGAGTATTTTGTCTAAAGGACCAAATCGCTAGCTCTACGATCAATACCATCTGTGATGTTTGATTTTTTACACCTTTAAGGTTTCCTCCCCTGGTTTTCTAAAAAAAGTTATTGGAGTAAAAAATTTAATTTCACAGGAAATCTGAAGATAGGTAATATATAAAAAAAACTGGACAATGCGCGGACTTGAGTCAATGCCTTTCAGGAACATGGTTTTATCATCTGCACCAATTATCCGCATTTTACAGGTTTAACTTGATTCTCTGTATGGTGGTCAATGAGAAGATTCATATTTTTAGACAGGTTGGCACGGCTACACAACTAACCAACTGAATATAGGTCTTCGAGCTACCTAATTGCAAAAGGCGTTATCAGTTTTAAACATTAAATTGCCATAGGCTGATGAGGCCATCTCCTCCGGACATAACTGAAAATAGGGAATAAAAAAAAACAGGAGAAAGCGGGATTTGAACCCACAATACCCCTTTCCAGGATATAATTTTCTATTTTTTTTTTTTTTTTACAGTTCAAACGATAATCTCGCGAAGACTAGTCCATGTGTCATAAATATAAGGTGGGTGCCAGGCATTAACCCCTACCCTACTTAAAAAATATTCTAAAATCTCCACCCTATCCAAGTTGTTCATGCTTCCACGTAGATTTTTTTTTAAATCCACGTGTGTACAAGATTTCAAACTAAAATAATTCAAATTCATGAGGCTATCGGCGTTTGTGTAAACATTCTCATGAACTTACCAAATTACAAATGGCGCTCTGAACGAAGACCGGATTTTCGGACAGACATTCCGCGTATACATCGCCTCCAATATAGTAAAGTCGAACCCCGTTCCCAATACAACTCCTCGTCTTTTCAATGATTTGATTGCGTTTCACATTAGAGAGGACTCCAACGCAAAATCTGTAAAAAAATCTCGGGGTCAATCAGAGTATAAATAGTATCATTATTATTATAAGGATTATCAAGGTGACCGCAGACCGCATTAAGTCCATAGAACACCATTTAACACTTATTTAAAAGTTTTAGAAAAGTCCCATCAGACGGGCTTCTTTTGCGAACCCATGAACCTCGCGGACGTGGGATAGGTTGAATTTCATGTAAAGGTGACAAAGAGCTGCGGAGAGCTTGAGCTTGTTTCTTTCTCCAAGCTGCAACGGCGACAAAGTCTGCTCTCCAATGGTTGCAGGACTCCTATTTTTGATAGGTGCTCTAGGAACTGTCCGTGGCCTGTCATAAGCGCGACTTTTGTTTTTATGCTAGACCTACTCATAGAAAGTAGCAGTTTAGATGAGTGTTCCGAAGGTCTAGCAATGTAGTCTTTGGAGGGGGTCTGCCAATATATAAAATAAATAGTAAATAGCAATCTTCTTTCTTTCTTTTCCTTGTCCAGTATTCCCTGGACAAGGAGCATATATTACAAAAATACAATACATAATAATACCATCCCGCATCCCCAAGCTGGCGCTTATTTGGGACAAAAGACTCATACAGTGCTGCTAATAATAATAATAATAGTCTTTATTGAAAAAAAAAGTGTGATACAGCGAGATTAGTGCCTCTCTTACACCTAACTGTACATATATCAACTATAGTTCAATAAAAAATTTAATTTTGCAAACTACAGTCATACCGAATATCAGTCATACCTTCCATTCAAGATAACAGTCACACTAATTCACATTCGGTACCATCTACGTTCACGCACACAATGAGTTTATTACATTCGATGAAGGACATTGGCTTACTCAACGTCATCGCTTCGGTCCTGCCTGCATTTTCCTACGCCAAGTCTGCCTGGAGGTAGCCCTGCCGGCTGCCATCGCATCTGTGGTCTTCTCAACCAGTTAACAGTGTGTCAAAGCAAAGTCCGACATGCGGGAAGTTGCTCATCGTCTTGATAACCCCCACAGTGGCAGTTATAGTCGAACGTGCCGATAAGTGTCACTAGTGTCAGCGTGGTTGAACTTGTGCTAGCCTCAGCAGTCGGAGACGTGTCGTCACAAATCATGGGTACTAACCTACATAGGCGACTGAAGAGGTTAATCAATACATTCATTAAATTGTTTTTATTAGTAAAATAAATATAAAATACTATATACGATAAGTTGAATGAGGTAACTAAGTCATCATTTAACTGCTAATAAATAGTGATTATGTATAATACATTAACGTATTGTACATATTCTTTCCTTTACTAGGCCATGTACTTGCGCCATTGACCAGCCGAACAGTATGTAAGAAAATGAAGACGGTAGAAGGGGAGATTAGGACACTGGATGAGGTAAAGGTTTTTTCCGGGGCAGTCTGTCGGCTACAGGTGGAACAAGTTCCCTACTCGATTAGGGAATTTTTGACGAACCCGATAATACGGTGATTGTGTTCTTCATTTATTTATTATTTTTTTGTTTTAGACGACAGAAATTGATGACGACGCCCAGAAGCTAGCTTGAAAATGGCATGAATATAACTGATTTAACTGAAGTGTAGTATAAATTAATATAAATAAAAAATATGTGATACTCATATTGTCAGTGGCAGTGGTACACCCCTGGATGACTTGACCTACTTCGGGTCTGGTGTGCTGAACCTGTTGACGACCGCTGACAATGAGAGCCTAGTTGGTTTGTATTGCACCGGCCGCCATACCAAGTTGAATCCAGCGGACCAGAGCAGGTTCAAAGATGCAGATAACTCGGTCATGTGCACAGTGCCGGTAGGGAAACATGGTAGGACTTGTCCTGGTCACCTCCGAACTAATCGTGTGACTTCACTGTGTTTCCCAAGTGGTTCGGAATCCACTATAATCAGGAGGTCCACTGTCCTATGGGCCCACACCGTGGCCTGGGACTGTGTCCAACCATTCTACTACTGGTTAGTATTGTACAGCGGGGAGTCAAGGCAGGAAGGACGACATCAGGCACGGAGGGCCACGTCAATCTGGACGGCGGAGATCCTGACCTGTACCTGTCGTTCCAAATATATCTCCTGAGATACGATCAACTCATGTCTTCTCATTTGTAGGGTAAGTTCCTTTTACAATATTTAGCAAATGTTATATAGTACCTCAGATTCATCCTGACCTCTGAATCTGAGGAATCATACGACAGAAGCCAGAAATAAATCCTTACGACAATTTTACACACCATGGCTGGTCTGAGTCAATTCTAATTAACATGATTAGTTTCAACTAGGATGCCTAATAAATAAATGCGATAGGGTACCAAGCAGGTAAAAGTTACTTTTGCTACCCTACAGTCCCTACTACACATGGATATATGAAGTGGAAGAAAACTATCAATTTGCAAGTCAATTTCCATTTTAAGCAAGGATTGTTTTATTTGCATACCTCAGACATGTTCTTTCGGCTAAAAATGCGCATAAGCAATGTGTCCACATCTATAAATGGAAAATTGTGAAATGGTATGGACTGTAACTTTGAAAGTATCCAACTACTGTTCTTCGCCGTCCTTTAATTCTTTCACGCAAATTTAGAGATTACATTATGGGTAGCTTAAGTGAACCTACTACTACGACCACAACAAACTATAATGGTAAGATGGATTAAACTATTCCTCCCTATAAGCCTCAAGGTTATTACCCTTACCTCTCGGAACTTGTCGGATCAGTGAAGCCATCAATAGTAACGGATGGCTGGGAAGCATGAAATGTTTCTCCTACACGACTTTCATATTCATAATAGCTAACAGTACACCAGAATGGAGGATCTGGGCAGTCAACTGAACGCATAGTAACATCCTCGTCTTCATACTCATCCAAGAAACTGAACATTTGGTATTCGGAGATCATTGCTCTAGAAAATAGCACCGTGGGTCGGCTATGCCATACCACTACCACTTGCGGGAGAACTAAATGTTACAACAACAATATTGGGGTTAAAATAACGCAAGACCTTCAAAAAAATTAATTAAAGAACAGCACATACATACAATGGCGGTCTCGGGTCTAGATTCTTGATTCTTGAACTTGGTCTTGATGTTTCTATTTACACGGAACATTTGTAAAATGTAATTTTAGCAAGTACTACATTTTAAAGTTATTTATGTTAAATTTAATTAAAAATTTATAATGTCCAATGTATTTTTTAATTAATTTTGAATTAATGTTAATTATAGACACTAAAACTAGTTGAATTAAATTAAAAATCTGGTTTCCCGGTCAAAACTTAAAATACTTTCCTCTACTCTGCTGACACGACACAACAAACATAATTTTTTTCATGTCTTTAGGACTGCAATCACTGCATTAAATTTGAATTTATTAATTTCTCTTCTTAAGTCAGGTAAATTAATCATATTTTACAATGCGACATTTAATAAAATAAGCACTGGTTTAGATTCAGTTTTTAAAAAAGACATGGCGTACAGATTATTACTTGAAAATTGCTTTTCGCTTGAGGATGCACCCTTGGTTATATTTATTTATTTTCAGAAATGCACTAATTTTCTTACTTTAAACTTTTTAGGATGGAAAGAGAAGGCAATTGCTACTGTGGAAAAGAGCGAAATCTAAACATCTGTGAGCTGCTCTGCTCAATGTGCCAGAGATGGTACCATGAGAGTTGTATAAGCTACCAACTAGGAAAACTAGTTCCATTTATGTCCAACTACACCTTCACCTGTAAAAACTGCTCTAGTACCGCTCTTGAAAGCTTCAAAAAGACTCAAGCTACATTTCCTCAAGTAGGTAGTGACCGTGTACCGTAATTATTTGCACACAAAAAAATAACTCTGAAGAGGGTTTATACCTGACGACTGACAGATGATCGTTATTCCAAAACTCTATTTGAGAAGGTGTCGGGAAGCTACTTTTTTATCTATCGGTGAAAGATTTAGTATAAATGACATTGAACAATACAATTGGTAACACTTAAAATACCAAAAATTGGCTTACAAGAGCCTCTCAAATTAATGTTACAATACAGGTATTGGATTGTTAAACGTACATACAGTAAAGTACCAACTTGGGGTATATTGTATTTAATGTAACTTGTAATTTCCTTGCTCTTTCGACAAGGCCGCTTTATTCGTGACTTAGACCTATAATAAGACGCAGTGACCCGTGATCCATGCAATAGGTCAAAGAACCCCAGGTTACTTAACAGCCAAATTAGAAACTAAAAATGTACGAAAGACAGTAGTAGTAGTTGTGATTTGAAGTAGTGCAGGCACTCATATCAAAGGAATAGATGTGGCCCTGCAATCTTTTTCTGATCTTGATCCTCGACCATCCTGTACATATTCCGAAACATGTTTAGTTGATAGTATCATGAACTGCCTATACTAATTATTTCGTTTTAACTATAAATGTGGTGTTTGTTCCAGATTTGTCAGACAACAATTGCCAATTTGGTGCAAGCGAGTATAAAAGATGGCGAGGAGCGCAAAATGTTTAGCAAAGACAAAGAAATAATACCTTACATTGAAAATCACTGGGAAAGTATGACAACCATGCCCCGAAGGGTCACACAGTCCTGGCATGCTACGGTAGGGGCCTGTTCATAGCACGCAGTTACGGGAGCGAGTCAGGCGTAAAATAACAGAATAAGCTTGTCATTCCGTAGTTACATGGGCAAAGTCCCTTCTTATAATCCTTGACACATTTAACTTAAAAAGAGTACATGTTCTATGTAAATAAGCATACTGCAAGCTTTTCTTATGTTTATTTTGTGCCTGACTCTCCCCCGCACCCTCTTGCGATAAAAGTGCGATAAGTAGTTGCTTTTAATTTTCTCTGCCAGATTTTTATTAGTCTGGGCGAAACTGGTTGGCTTTGGTAGGTCTTACTGTAGCCGTTGGCTTATTGTAACCCGGTTCGCATCCAATTACCGAAGGTCTCTGCCACCTTCAGCCTTGGTGACTTCGATGGCCAGGTGGTAGCGTGCTTGTACATGTGCGAGTCTCTACACGCCATGCAATCGGAGACGTGTCGTTTTTCGACACAAGTACCTATTAGGTAACTTAGTGAGGCGACTGAAGAGGTCAATCGGATACATTCATTGCATTGTTTGCATGGGATTAACCTTTTTTCTTAAAAAAAAAAAAAAAAGTCTAGCTTCCTGCATAACTGGAGCAGTCCATGGGCTATGATTTTATTTCTAGTCTAGATTGTTGACTCCATAGCGAGTTCGGTGTCTAGCGTCGATACGAGATAGGGGCTAGATAGGGGTAAGGTAAACTAGTCTGATCCAATCTGAAAATACCTAATATACAGCCATGTTCGATCACCGTGTACGTGATAGATACTTCCAGGCAGCAATAACAGCGCTAATCACCAATGATTACATTGATGCAATCAAATGTCGGGAGAAACTAGCGGAACTCATTTCGACTGTGTGGGTCGTCTTCCTGCAATGGGTACGTAGGTGTCTGAGGTGGTGAAAAAGCTACAAACCTACCGTGCCACTGATGTGAGCCAGATTGACAGCACAATCTGCAGCTAACAATAAATAACATGATGCTCTCAAGCTCTGGAAATAAATGGAAGAATCTTCCTACGGTAGGGCCAATTCCAAGGAACCTTGAGAGAGCTGAATTTGTTGCCTCATATTATCGTAATACTGGCCACGACTACTTGCAAGTCCACTTGCACCGCATTGGTCTTGCTGACGACATTTGCCCACTATACAACCTCGGAACCTACTTGGAACTCAAGAGAGCGGCCCAAGACAGGGAGGAGTGGAGGAGGAGGAGGTGGTGGAAAGACTCTAAAGTATCTACACAATACACAATAGTCTCCTTAAATTAAGTTATAATATGGTAGCAGACTCTTTTTATTCACATTTGACGGGAAATGTGACAAGTGGAATCTTCTTCTTCCGGCTCTACAGCCCTTGGTGGGCTTTGGCCTGCTCGACAACATTCCTCCATTCTTCTCGGTTTTGCACAACGCTCCACCATCTGGAGACTCCCAACTCGCGAAGGTCATTCTCTAACTCGTCCTTCCAGCGGTTTCTTGGCGTGACAAGTGGAATATCATAATTCTCCTATAGGTAGCTATTCCACTGACGTGGATTTTGAATGTGAATGTGTCATGACGTGGTAGCAGACATCATTAATAAGTCTCTGTGATGTCTGCTACCACGTCATGACACATTAGCATTCCAAATCCACGTCGGTGGAATAGCCGCCGTATTGATATATAACACTCAAGTTCAGTTCTCAATCTACAACTTACTTCTTAGGGGGCTGTTCCACCGCCGTCGTTTTTCATTGTGCATGTGCATGACGTGGTAGCAGACATCATTAATAAGTCTCTGCCATATTTTAAGGAGACCATAATGTAGATACTTAACTTATCTATTATAAATTAAGTTATAATGTGGTAGAGACTTATTAATGATGTCATGCACATGCACAATGAAAAACGACGCCGGTGGAATAGCCCCCCTACTTCAACCAAAAAAAAAAATGGTCCCGTGTGCAATTTTTGGGAATCTACTGTATTTTCATCAAATTCTACCGTGTAGTTTTCCCATAAATCGACAGACAGACATTTCGTAAAACCCACTTTTTGGGGTTCCTGGGATCTCTAAACGTGTAAATCCACTGAAATCCCGGAATCGAAAATTTTGACCGTTACAAAGCTTTCCTTGTACTTGTAATTGTTGAAAGCAACAAAACAAGTTTCATGTGAAAGCCCACGTTAAACGGAAAGGGGGGGGGAGGGTTTGTGACTGGGTTGTGTATCTCAATTTAGTTCCCTGGACTCGTCCAAGCAAGAGAGTGGACATTCCTTCATCCTCCTTGTGACAACGGCCTTGAATCCATAAAATTTTTTTATTGGTAAGGCTGCTGGCCACGGCATTGTAATGCCTAATTCCCGAGGCGGGAAACCGTCAGAAGACTGAGACGTCTACTTGACGTCGATGAACTACGACAGATATATTGTACAGTATATTACGGTATTTTAAATTCAGTTGCCCAATGCCCAGTACTGCGTATCATGTCCTGAGGTGGAGTACATTGTAGTATTATATGGTATATATAACACTGACATCAAATTAACTTTGGTTGAAGAGGTAACCTCCTCGTTATAAACGAAATTAGAGGATATGGAAAAAACTAGGCTTGGCAGGATTCGAACCGACGATCTACGCCTAACCGGGGCGTCGTCTTAACCGCTGGACCACAAGCCCCGACAAGCCCAGTAATCGCCAATCCTCTCCTGGGGTGGAGCTTGCTTTCTTAAAACCTTCAAAAATAATGATTTGAAATATCCCTACCTAGTACCTTCTTAGTTTCTTCTAATATTGATGATAATAATAATTCCCATTATTACTAAGTTATTCAATGTCAATATAACGTTAGCAATGACTTGTATCTGTACTTGGGTAAGTCATGCTTTCACCTGTTTCATTGCGTCAATGGTAAGCTTGTCTCAGCTTGTCCATTATCGCTTGTAGCCGGTGTAGGTTGATATCAAGAACGTATTCCAGTTTGCCAATGGCAAAAAATTCATACGGAAACAATACAAATAATGTCCGAAATCCATGGGGTAGTTGCAAAGCCCCCCCCCCCTAAAGGAGCTGGGGGGGGGGGCAAGTTGGACCGCGCCCCCCCCCCCCAACCTTACGCCCCTGGTTATAGGGGCCCATCACAGAATTTTTTGTTCTACAGGGTTTCCCCTTCACTGTTAGTGCATAATTTCACGATATATTTTATAGTGGTTGTGTAAGGAAATAAACACATTATTTATTTATTATTTAATTATTCATGATTCGCTCAAACGCGAAAAATTATTTTAAAAAACCGAAATCCCCGGCTTTACTACATACAAATACATTTTCGCGGTTTTGAAAGATTGTCACCCCTGGCTGCCATTTTGGATATCCCTGCTGGCCATTGCCTAGAGAACGTGACCTTGGTACTGCAAAACAACAGCACTGGGAGCTTATCGCTTCTATTAGATTCCAGGCGTAACTTACAGTATACCTTTGTTCTTTATCGTTTTCAAGCAGGTACTGTAGGTAAGTATTGTGGCGTCGCAATATTTTCAAATTGACGGAGAGATATTTTGTAGACAAAGGATATTTTTGAATAAATAAATAAATTCCTTATGAAAAATTATTAAAAACCACAAGCCTTCATAGGAAATTTGCATTTACGACTTACGTACTTTCAGTATTACTGCTGTAAAAAAAACACAAGAACCGGTACGAGTGAACTCATACATACTTTCCTATTTATTCATTAGGATTGTACTGTAATAGTTCCTAGGTAAATAATGTCCTATGGCTAAAATTTTCCCATCCCAAATACGGTTGCCAGATTTGCAAAACATAAAAACCGGACAGGGAGTCAATGGGCCATTCTATCTAGTGTAGATTTTTTTTAATAAAGGTAATTTTTTTCTAGTCTTAAATTTAGTGAATTTTGAGGAGCTTTATATCATAGTAGCTAGCAAGTTAGCCGTAGGTCCGTAGCCTACCGTAACTTAAATAAAAATGTAAAATGAGACTTGAGAGTTGACATTTTCAATTTCTGTTACTGTAATTTTGAAAATGGTTTCGTTCTATCCTCCAAAAAAACAAATTTTTGTACACGAGCGAAAAAACCGGACAAGGCATTTATTTTTTTCAACGGACAGAGGTACAAAAGACCGGACACCTGGTATCCCTACCCAATGCACTGAATTGATCGATGGGACGATTGCATAGCCAAGAATGCTTAGACCAATATAATACGATACAACACAGTAATAGTGGTAGGGTATGCTTCTTGGTCTTCATTACTTTCGCAATTTCATTGAGACTGTTTTTGCTTTCCAATTTATTGCTTTCCAATTTATACGTAGTATAAGGAAAGCTTTGTGATAGTCAAAATTTTCGATTCCATGATTTCAACGGATCTACACGTTTTGAGGTCCCAGGAACCCAAAAAAGTGGTTGTAACGAAATGTCTGTCGGTCTGTCTGTTCGTCGATTTGTGGGCAAACTACACAGTGAATTTTTATGGAATTCAGCATGTTGGTTCATAAAAATCATACCTCGGGATCATTTTTTTTATTTAGGGCTAACTCAAGTTAGGGGGGTTTTATTCTCAAAAAACTCCAAAAAACGTCTAAAAAAATTATTTCTCAAAAACGGCTCCAACGATTTCTTTTTAATTCACGTATATTGTAGCCCTTATTAATGTTAATAAAATGAGGGGGGTCTCTTGCCCCTTGATAGTTTGCTTCGGGGGGTAAAAAAAATAAAAATAACTAAATTTGAATGAAAAATGACTAAAAAATAATTTTTCTGCGAAACGTTTCTATCGATGATTTCTACCTTCAGGCATGTTTAAGGTGTTTAAAAGAGTAACGAAACCGGACAGGTTGCTTTCCCAAAAAAGTATTTGGTTTTGGGCAAAAAAATGTTTTTTGAAAAAATGATAGGAAATTCAAGCTCAATTATGCATTTCGTGCCCTGCCATTACTACTGTGTGGTAATGTGTTAGTCTGACCGGTCTAGAATATACAATGCCATCGACTAATTCAGTGCTTTGGGATAGGTGATATCCTAGGCGATTGCCAGAGAGAGTCGTTGGGTTCCGGATATAAATAAATATATATTTCTGTTAAATTATACAATACTAGTAGTAATCAACAAGTAGCCTAATTGACAAGAAAGTAAAAATCGTCAAAATCAGGTAGTTCTGTCATTGTGCTCAGTGACAGTGTGGAAAGCTTCTCTAAGAGATGGTCTCTAAGCAATTTAGGGAAGTTAGTTTCTCTTAAATAGTCAATACAATAGGTTATTTATTTTTTCATTTTAATTGCAAGTTACAATACAATGTAGGTTCTAGACGTCGTCAATAATAAATAGCCTAAACAAAATTAGTTGTCTAAAATAGTCCAAATTATAAATTCGTGCACGGAGGGGGTCTATTATACTAGTATTTTGTTATGATTTTCTCCCAATCTCAGTTGTGAATCTATTTTTTTTGTACATAAAAATATTTTAAATGTTACATTCTGGTGTTAAAACTGTTTATAATTTTTAGATACTACGGGCTCTGACTAAAGAAACTGGAACACTATTTAGAGCGGAAGAAACATTGGACGGAACTAACTACGGGCTCCTCAACATGGAAACCGATATGATTAGGCCATCATATGAAGGCGTTAGTAAATTTGTCGGGAAACAGCCTGAAGGTAAGTACTATGGAGTAAAATTTGGCAATAGGAAAAAAAAAACAATCCTGAATACCATACGATACCTGACCAACAATTATGATTTCAAATCCTGGAATTCGGAGCTCCTCAGATATTCTAGCAACTGGGACAAAAAAAAAACTGTCAAATAGGCTGGAATATTAACTGAATCATTGAGCTAGGCTGGAATATTTTTGAGCTAGGCTTGGAATGCTTTTCATGGAACTTTATGACCCGATGGTTCTTGCCCTATGCCGCCAACCACCCATGGTATTCCTGACACAATTATTGAGATTGAAATAAATACATAAATAAATAATTCAATTAATAAATAATTAAATTAATTAATAAATGGTTTGAATAAATACAGTGAAATTATTGAGAGCATTTTTATTGTACAGTCATTATCATGATTGCATCAGAACAGTAGTTAGGTGGAGTGCCGCTGAGGGCTCTGGTGATTTTGGATTGCACTGAGAATTCAAATAATTCTAACAACGGTTTCCTCATGAATTTTTGGCCATTGGTACACTGGTACGCGTCCTAGATGTCAACCTACACCGGCTACTTCTTCATCGATCTTGCTAGTACCTCCTTCAGGGTGTCAAAGGACTCTCAATTCATACATAACATAGTCTCTGTCGTTTGCACGTTTAGGCATTGCTTCAACTATGGAACCTTCGTGTTGGAATTAGCTATGATATGAATGAGGGGACCTCGTTTACAATGTATGAACATAACAGGAAATAACCACACTTTCAATCTCATGTTTGCTATTTCATTTTTTTTTTTGTACAGGTGTAACTGGTTTTAAAGTGAACTGTATCTGTGTTAGGCGCCGATTCCACCGACCGGCTAGGGTTAAATAAAAAAAACGGTGACGTGGTAGCAGACATTCAAGACTTAGGCGGGGTTTCCACCGACCTCGCATTGCAAAATGCAAATGACATTGACGGAAATGTTTGTTTTCCTCTATGCCACAGTAAAATCACAAACAAACAAACTATAATTAAAAAAGTACAAACATTTTAATAGATTTCTATAAAAAGAAAAATTCCAATTTCCGTCAATGTCATTGGCATTCTGCAATGCGAGGTTGTGGAAACCCCGCCTAAGTCTTGAATATCTGCTACCACGTCCCCGTTTTTGTATTAGCCCTAGCCGGTCGGTGGAATCGCCGCCTAAATATAAAATATATTAAATAATGATAATAAAAAAACTATACTGGGGTTCTGGGGTAAAAAATGTCGCAGGTCTGGGAATCAAATCAACAATTTCTTGATTGTAATTCAGTGTCTTTACCCCATCACTACACGTGTTTCAGTTCCTCTGGCAAAAGGTCGCGCTAAACGGAAGCTAGTGACTGATCCAAACGTAATAAAGAAGCGTGGCGTTCCTAGCGATCTAATCCCGAAGCTTCCCTCTCATGGCTATCCTCTCGAGCATCCGCACAACAAAGATGGCTACCGTTACATCCTGGCAGAGTCAGATCCACATGCACCGCATAGGCAGGTGAGTACAATCATCGGGTGGAAATCCCGTTCGGTTCCTTTTGGAGTGGCCGTTCCCCGCATGCAAATTGCCTCCATGTCGCGTTTTGTTTACTCTTTACAATCTATAAAACACTGACGTTAACACGCCCAACTAGCAGATTCCATTCTTAGATTATGTACAGTTTAGGTTTTGCATCCGCACAACAAAGATGGTTGCCACTACTACATCCTGGCCGAGTCAGATCCACATACACCGCATAGGCAAGTGAGTACAATCCCGTTCGGTTCCTTTTGGAGTGGCCGTTCCCCTCATACAAATTGCCTGTATGTAGCGCTTTTTTTTCTATTTACAATCTATAAAACACTGACGTTTGCACGCCCAACTAGCAGATTCTATTCTTAGATTATGTACAGTTTAGGTTTTGCATCTGCACAACAGAAATGGCTCCCACTACTACATCCTGGCCGAGTCAAATCCATAGGCATCGCATAGGAGGTGAATGGAATCATCGGGTGGAAATCCCGTTCAGTTCCGCATGGAGCGGCCGTAACCTTGATGATAAATGTCAGTATGTTTTGATTACATTTTACAATCTGGAAAATGCTGACTGATTCAGTTCTCCCTAGATTGTTTTAAGGCGGCTATTCCACCGACGGGAATTTTCAATGTGAATGTGTCATGACGTTGTAGCAGACATCATTAATAAGTCTCTGTCGTATTTTAAGGAGACTCTTATGTAGATACTTAACTTATCTATTATAAATTAAGTTATAATATGGCAGAGACTTATTAATGATGTCTGCTACCACGTCATGACATATTCACATTGAAAATTCCCGTCGGTGGACTAGCCGCCTAACGTTCATCCCTCCCTACCATATAGAACGATTAGGAACTCATAACATTTCACCATTCTCAATGGAAGGTCCAACCGCAGATTCATATTTCCTATTCTACCTTACATTCCTGTGTTTCTATTCTATTTATACGCGATGTCCACACTATGCCGCCGTTGGATGTTGGAACTGCCAATTCGGCAAAGACAACGCGGCAAATCTGACTGTTGGCCTTCCGTCTACACCGAAAGATGACATTCAGTCGCAAAATGTCCGCCCATGAGAATGTACTAGGAGGATATACCTGCGCGCCGCGTGGAGCCAACAGTTGGCACCTCCCCTCTACCCGCTCTCTCTGGCTTCCTTTGATGGAGACCGACACTTGCGATTTTCATCGGCGAACCGTTGACTCAGAAGCTCATGCCAACGGCCACCTCCACGTTTTATTGGCTTTGCCAACAGCCAACGGCGGCCTAGTGTGGACACCGCTTAATAAACACTCTATTTTATTTCCAGGAGTTCGATGAAAGTCCAGACTGGGCCGGAAAGCCTATTCCGCCCTGGCTCTACCGTGCTGTGGCATCCGGCACTGCTCTTCTGGCTCTTCACGACCGCGCACCGCAACTCAAGGTATCTGACGACCGTCTTACAGTCATCGGTGACAAAGGGTACTCGACCATTAGATGTACCCATTCTGTCAGCCGGGGGGCCTGGTACTGGGAGGCGCAAATTGTGGACCTCCCCGATGGTGGTGCTGTGCGAATAGGATGGGCACAGGATTATGCCAATTTACAGGTAGGCTGTTTTTCTTTTACCCGGCAACCGTGGAATAAGTGTTCGTAAAATCGTGAATGGAATGGTGAAATGTTATGTGTTCTCAATAGTTCTATATTGTACGGAGGGATGAACGTTGACACAAGCGATGTGCATTTGAGATGTGGTTATAGAGACGAATGGTGTGGATATCCTGGAGAAATCGAGTCCCTAATGATGATGTCATGCGGCGATTGGATACAGAAACCGCGTGGCTCCCAGCAGAAGAACATCCTGGTTGAAAAACCTGAGGCAGTGGTTTTAACAAAAGCACTACTTCCCTTTTCAAAGCAGGACTTCTTCTGCCGGGAGCGCTCTGTCCTTCTGTCTACCCTTGGATTATTACATTATAGAAGGCGATACTTTTCGTTCCTCACATGGCCAAAGGATGTTAGTTTGGTTGCCAAACCATTGCCTCATAGTTTTCAACCAGGACGTTTTTCTTCTGCCGGGAGCCCTCTGTCCTTCTATCTTCCCTTGGATTATTACATTGTCATTACAAAAGGCGATACTTTTCGTTCTTCACTTGGCCAAAGGATGTTAGTTTTGGTTGCCAAACCACTGCCTCAGGTTTTCCAACCAGGATGTTCTGCTTCTGCCTGGAGCCTTATTATTGTATAAAATATATTATTTATTTAATTTTGTTTACAGGCACCTTGTGGTTATGACAAGTTCGGATATTCGTGGAGATCGAGGAAAGGGACTAAATTTCACGAAAGCCACGGCAAGCACTATTCCGAGGGATTCACGTTGGGGGATATTCTAGGATTTCTTATAGTTTTACCTGAGGTTTCCGACTATAACTATCTGCCAGAGACCTATAAAAAGGATAGAGTGAGTAGCGTGTATTCAATTAAAATACGGTATTCTCTCTATAAGCGGTGCATTTTTTATACGAATATGGAATTTGTATTATTCAATCTGGTTCATAGGCGCCCATTCCACCGACCGGCTAGGGCTATTTACAAAAACGGTGACGTGGTAGGAGACATTCAAGACTTAGGTGGCGTCTCCACCGACCTCGCATTGCAGAATGCAAATGACATTGACGGAAATTAGAATTTTTCTTTTTATAGAAATCTATTAAAATGTTTGTACTTAACATATCCCATGACGCCATTTTTTAATTTTAGTTTGTTTGTGATTTTACTGTATGATCATTGATCAATTTTAACTATGGCATAGAGGAAAATAAACATTTCCGTCAATTCTGCAATGCGAGGTCGGTGGAAACCACGCCTAAGTCTTCAATGTCAGCTACCACGTCACTGTTTTTGCAAATAGCCCTAGCCGGTCGGTGGAATGGGCGCCATATTGTGGAGTGAATGTGAAGGAGTAAAGGTTTCAATGTATTAACATAATACGCTAATTTTGGTACAATTTTTACATCGTTTCCTCCTGTTTCCTGATTGGTCCAATTTCTATTCTGGTTTTATATTCGAAATCAAAATATTCGAATAAAAAAATACGCGTAAAGGTGAGTTGGGACATTCGTTCCCACAAAGGATATTTTTTTATGTTATAGGTGGCCCCTTCTTGGACCAATTAGGGCACTCCATGCAGTTTTTTTTATTGTTTGGAAGTACCCAAGGCGTGCTCTGATTCGCTGAAGAAGGCATGGCAGGTGCCACCAGATATTTAGAAATTATCCTTCGCTGGAGCGAATGTCCCTATAGAAGTTTAGTATGACGTGACACCTGATATACTCCTAAGGCGGGGTTTCCACATACGTCAATGGTAAATATGGTTTTAACGTGGTAGCAGACATTTTTAGTATGTCTTTAATGTCTGCTAAAACGTCAATACCACATTTACCATTGACCATTTTTTTTTTTTTTTTTTTATATAAGTTGGGGTACAGGTGTTACCTGTGTGCACTTAAGCCTATTGGCCTATTGTGCCCCCTACAACAAAGTATCTACATCACTTCTACATCACTTTCTCGAGGCCTATCTCCCTCACGAGAGCCAGGATCTTGAGGGGATTCAGAAGTGGTAGGTCTTTTACATGTAACTGCAAGCTTTCCGAGCATGCTGCTCTTCTTCGTGCGATTGCATCGCATCGCATCGCAGGTCCTCCGCACCTTCATTGCAGAATCTGCAAGACTATAGTTGTCTCCCTAAGAGACTCCAGATATTTAACCCCAGGACCAAAGACGCCAAGGCCTGTTCTTGGTTTGGTACTTCCTAGCCTAGAGCCATCAGTATACCACTTGATTGTGTGACTATTGAGAATTCCTGCTGATTCGCAGCATTCGTTCATTGTCCCTAATATAGTTTCGAATTCCCTCCTAAAACAGTATTTTGGATGGATTCTATCGCTTGGCATATCCAGGCAGTGGTCAGACGTAGTCAGAGAGGCTGAGTCTCTCTTAATTGCCCTTCCACTCTTAGTAATGCCATTTCTGCTGAAGTTTCCACTGGAGGGGTGGGAAGTCCAGTACTATCTCCATTGCTGCAGTGGGACAGGATTACATAGCCCCTGTAAAGCATCATGTTAGAGAATACGGGCTTCTGAATGTAGCCATAATTTGGATTATTCAGAGAAAAATTCTCATGTGGTTTGATTTTGCCATGTCCATGAAGCCATGACCAATGATATGGTTACAGCAGGAAAAGACAGGCAGATACCATTGACCATTGACGTATGTGGAAACCCCGCCTTAAGTTCACATCTGGCTTTCGGATCGCGCGTCAAGATGGGTTTTGACCTGGACGCGTGATCAACTTCCATACACGCTGCAACCGGACGTGCAATGTTTTATCATCAGCCTCCGGCTCGATTTCCTTCAAAACTCGAAGAAGTTTTCGTACTTAAACATTCGTTGCATTTCGGGTGTGATAAAGCTAATTTTTTGTGTCCCATATTAGACCTGGCGTCTTCACAAATGGCAAGACATTCATGGATTACTTCGCGTTCCATTTCCGTCAACATAAACAACAATAATAGCAGACGATAAATTGTCTATTGGCACGTCATAATCGCGCGATATCAGTATTCACTACGCATTCAAATCTATGCGACATGCGACCGGTTTGCTCAACTCAGGAATTCCATCCGAATGAAATCCCCGGCGATCTAAGATGGCATGCAATCAGCATACACACTATGCGCCACGTCCTGATTGCATAGTATATTATGGGCTTTAATGTAGAGTTTTGTTACAGCCGTTGGTGAGATTCAAAAGTCATCTGTACTACGAAGATAAGGATCAAATTAATGATGGACTGAAAGCTTTGAAGCCCTTGAAAGGTTCAAAGGTACGCTTGTGTTAAGTACTATTCCTTATATCTAGAAAGATCTAAAGTAATTATTTTTATTACGATTCAAATTGGCATGATCGACTTTTTATGAAAAACACTTTTGCGAGTTATTGTTTTCCCATAGAGTATGCATTTGCTTTGTATTTTTTAATATTTTTGTAAAATAATTATGCTCATTACATTGCCATAATCTAGTAATTAAAAAACATATTGACTAATTAAAATAGTATTTGAATGATTGCAACTAAATTTAATGGAGTGCCATAGAATCTCTTTGTCGGGCACATTTTCATAAATCTATTTGAATTTTCAGATATATTTCTACAAGAATGGAGAATGCCAGGGTCTTGCATTCGATAATATTTACCGAGGGTCGTACTATCCCACAATATCCTTGTACAAAAGCACAGCTGTACAGGTAAATTTTGGGCCAACGTTTTGTCACAAACCGGACAGTAAATCAAGAGGGGTAAGTAAAGGTCAAACTAGTGGAATTGTATGATAACGAAGGCTTTCACGGCAGAAGTCTAATTGGGGGACAGAAGAATCCGGGCTAATAGGCCGTGGTCGATGGTATCCAGCCCTCAACAAAACAACAACAAAGAGAATGACGCCAACGAGCCAATCAAATACGAGAACGCCTGCGCACCGAACCACACCTGCACCAACTCAGCCAGTTGCTACGGTACCTCCGCGATACAGCCTTATAAGTGTACGTGTACGTAGTGCCACTGAAGATGTCGACCGCAGTTGTTGAAACGTTTGGAAGCTTACTTTACTATTAGTGGAATTGTAGTTCATTCAAATGATCATCATCAGTAGTCAGTTTCTCAGTAGTGGAACGTGAGCCTCCTCGACTCTCATGTGTCTCTCCACTTCCAAATTATTAGAACTATTACCAAAAACCATTAGTGGAGAATATAGCGAGAAGGAGACTGGTTGGCCTGGTACACACGGACAATTCTCCCAGTCACCATTTGCCAACGTTTTTTCCATTGTAGCCATAGGGCTAGCAGAAGATTTCTTGTCGGAAAGCCGGCTTGAAGCTGAGCGCACAAAAGTGCACGGGGTTCCCCTAGACGCGCCAGATCATAGAAATTGTCTGAAATTGCACCGACCATTCGTCAAGCCCGACCCCTGCAGTGGAAAATCGCGACCGGGAGAATCGTTCGTGTGTACCTGGCTGTGAAGCGAATGAAAAAGAGCAGGTGCGCGGGGAAATGCCGGGAGGAAGAAATAGAGGGAACACGAAGAAGAGGAAGACCAAGGAAGAGATACATGAACCAGTTTGAGGACCATCTCAGAAGAGCGGGACTGGTAGCACAGAAAGTGTTGATTAATCAGAAGTAAATAGGCCGAAGAGAGTTGAGGAGGCTCACTTATCACACCCGGGAAGTCATAGTAGCTAGTAATTGAAGGACTTGTCCAATGTCATTTGGATATTATTTGTATTGTTTCCGAATGAATTTTTGGCCATTGGAAAACTAGTATACGTTCTCGATGTCAACCTACACCGGCTACAAGCGATTATGGACAAGCTGAGTCAAGCTTACCATTGACGCAATGAAACAGATGAAAGCATGACTTTACCAAGTACAGATACGAGTCCACACCCGAGCAACTGAACTAGACTCTTGATTATTGAACGTCAGAGTCTTCCTTTTCGAGTATATGGGCATAATAAGGAGACTATTATGTAGATACTTAACTTATCTATTATAAATTAAGTTATAATATGGTAGAGACTTATTAATGATGTCTGCTACCACGTCATGACCCATTCACATTCAAAATCCACGTCGGTGGAATAGCCGCCTAACAATATTATGTTTTGTTTTAGATATGGGAGAAATCAGAACAAGCAATAGTGGAGCAAACAGTATCGGACATGTTGTTCTTCAGTGAAAACCATGGCAAGCTGAAACTTGATATATAGCAGATGAGTGCCCTCCTCTAGCTGCTAGAGGATGATCCAGCGTAAGCTAAACGTTGGTGCTGAACCCCGCTGTAAATACTACTGTGAGTGTGTTTTTTATGTACTGTAGAGAAGTATGTATCTTTGATAAGTTAAGTACAGGTTGCATAAGGTAATAAGAGCAAGGAGTAGATAAAAAATTGGACGGGAACGGGGTTTGAACCCGACTCTACACTGTGGTGGTGGCTGACCTCTGTAACTCTTCATATCTTCCGGTAGTTGGAAAAGGGCTTTCAATAATTCTTTTCATTCTTTCTTGAGCCCTAGCGTGACCAAAGACATTGAATATAATTATTTGGAATATGCTGAAAATGTATGGCCTGTGTTTGGCTTGTTGATTGCAAGGTTTACTTACGTAAACTCCATGACCTCCTTAGTGTTCATTATTTTTTTACTTTAATAACTTGGTGTTGATGGCGACTACACTCTATAAATTAAAATGTATAGGCATATTTCTTCTAAGGGGTATTGTCTAATGGATTTATTATATTGATCCATTTCCCGTGAAATTGGATTTTTTTCACACTCGTAGGGTTTTTACTTTTTCCCCTTCATTAATCTCTTAAGGACGATTTTTGCTTACAAGGACAGTTATTTAACAACATAAAATATGTTCAATTGAGAATCATTCCTATCGTAGTACTGGGGTACTGTCCAGATCTACCCATTTCTTCGTAAGTTAAACACTACAATGCAAGAAATGCTCAATGTATTCGAAGCCGAGTCATGGGTCTTCTTAGCATTCTCATAGCTCAATATCGACAAGAAGTCCCGGGCGCTTTGCTGGGGCATGCTCTGGCATTTTTGGTGTTTATGAAATGACAGGTTGCATAATTCAATTTTATCAGCTGTAGTTTCACTTAGTAACATTATAGGGCTATTTATTTATATATATTTATCTCTTTATGGTTAACATAAAAAAAGACTTTACAGTCTTTTTGCTCGCCATTTATATTGCAATAAAGTCGTTTATTCATTCATTCATTTACTTCAAAATTGTGGAAGGGCTCCAGTTCCTTTACTATGGACGAGCCGCCACTGGATATGACTGACGCTAATTTGACAAAGTAGGGTTATTGAATATATTGTATAACACTGTTAGATATAGTGTTATATATTCAATAATAGGGTTAACCTTTGTTTAAGAAGGATAGGTACAGTAAAGGTGATATGTTAATAAACTGTTAATACACCTAATAAATGTATTTATTTCAACTGATATGTTTGCATATTTTTCACCTAAAATACTTGCCTAGCACTCCACAGTAAGCTACGCCAATTAGCGTTATTATTATACTGACTAGACTTTAGTAGATTAGACTAAGATGTTTATTGACGATACAACTTGGTTGCTACCTTCCCCGCGATTAAAGTCGACAAATTGGATGGAATCCTGCATGGCTGTCTGCTAATGCATGGGCAATTTGCATATAGAAATAAATAAATAAACACAATGTAGCAAAATTTCCACTTATTGAGTAGTCAATTCCATAAAATGTTGTACCTGGGCGTGTGTGGCCTAGACGGCATTGCGCCCCCCCCCCAAAAAAAAAAAAATCCATAAAATAACAAAGATGAGCCTAGGTGCGTTTATTTTTATTTTTTAAAAACCACTAAACATAGGCAAGGCTTGCTAGCGGTTCTCCTTCTAGGCGTTGCTACGAACTTCTGAATACATACTGTATATTTGCGTGCTTCTCGCAAATATTGGAGTAGTGTAGCATTAAACCAGGTTATATTGTCTATGTACATCTTATGAGATGGGCTTATTAACTGAATTAAAGTGAAAGTTATCGTTGTGTTTCTTGTTATTGTGCGGATTATATGGCCTATAGATTAATTTCCTCTGCCATAAATGGCTTTGCAACAGTTAGGGTTTCACAAAGCTGGAGGATGTATGTGATATGGTTTCAAGGGCGGCCCAGGAACATCAGAGAGATGAAAGGCACAGCAGAGTTCAGACGCTCGACGCCGACGTCAGACGCTAAGAAATGTGTCATTCAATCGAGCAAATAGGCTTGGTGAATGGCTGGTGCAAAACCACAGAGTCTACTTTAGAAGATTTCTCTGAAGCTGGCACGTCGAGGAGAAACTGTACACCTGCGTGAGGTCAGTCAGCGTCGAGCCAGCGACCGAAATCTGCTGAAAATAACTCATTTACTACCATGACAAATGTCTCTGCGTCTGACGCCGTCGTCAAACGCCCGTGTGTACCACAACGTCTTCTAGAAAATGTTTGAATATTTTACATCAGCCAACCGTCCCAGATTTGATTTTATGAAGTCAGCGTCCATTTTTGTCACACGCTGGTTACTGCAAGTTGAACGAGAAAGTGGTTGGCATTCTTCAGTCCACATTGTTCAACTTCCACTTCATATCATGGTAACCAATGAGTATCAATAATAGATAAAGACATCAGCGTATATTTTTGTCGCTCATTGGTTACCGCCATTTGAACGTGAAAGTTGGATTAGTGTGAATATAGCAATTTATTGATGACAGCTTCAAGATATTATGCAACTGGCACTGAATGCATCAATAATATAGTACATAAATATCGTACCTGGAGCACCTCACATTTTTTGTTTGATTTTTTTTATTTAATTGAGTTAATTAGCCCATATTTACATACTATACTTACTGACTAGACTGGAAGCCTTATTTGCGTAATTTTGTTGTTTAGTGACAACGTTTACATTTACGATTGCTAAAGTAACTTATTTTACTATATAGGGTAAGTTTTAATTGAACATAATAGTTTATAGGCGAACAGTAGTACAATAAAGAAAGAGCATCTTTTTTAATCATGACGACTGGTTGCTTTTTAGGCTGAAAGATGAAAAGAATAACTTTAACCGGGAAGGAGATTAAATTATTCCAAACAAACCTATTGAATGTGAATGTACTGAAAAGAATTAAAGCTGGGTTAGAATTAATTTAGAAATTTTTTCTCAACTTAAATTAATTTGCAGTTCTTCGTGCATATATGCTAGTCGAAACTCAAGCTCTGGTGGTAGCAACATGACAAAACAAAAATTTCTGCTATGGAGCGGGTTTATTTCCTTAGTATTTAGTATTATTGGTAGAATTAGTATGATTGAAATAATTCGTCGGGTAAGTTATTCTTTTCATCCCGTGCTAGGCCTGCTGGTCGTGAAGGAAATATTGACTTATCTAAAATGCCCAGAGCAGCGCTAGGGAGAGATAACGAAGAATGACAGGATCAATCTTTTTAATGGATTTCACCTTAAAAACTTGTAATTTTAGTCTTTACAAGGACAGGTTGTTGTCGATCTATCTGATATTTGATCAGTTCCCAGAGGATTGATGAGTGGGCCGAAAGGAAATTAAGGCAATTTTTAGGCTAGTTACGAAGTAATGAAAGCCAATTCACACAATACCTACAACTTTGACGTGCTTAAAGCTATATAATCTAAAGCAGAGGCTCCCAACGTTTTTGTCCGTGGATCACTGGATTATTTTATGATTTCCAGTGGGCCACCATGGCCGTGAGAGGAAAATCGTTAAATTCTAGCACCAAAATCAAGTATTTTATGCCTACAATGACGTGCTAATATTTCATTAAATGTTAGGACTGGTCGGATTTAAAAGTTCAGTGCCAAGACTTACTGTGTTTTATTTAAAATTTCCAATAACTCTGCTGTTTTATTTTCTTATTTCTTACTTTGACCCGTGGACCACCTGATAATTATGTCTATGGACCACAGTTTGGGAACCCCTGATCTAAAGTAAACTAATACCCAAGTGTTACAAATGCAATGAAAAAATCTTTCAATCGTGAATTTTGTCAGATCTCATCCATTTGGAGACCCCTAAGATTCTTAGAATCTGATCCGTGCGTGTAATACTAGTTAAAATTAAAATACGATTAAAAGTAGGACACATTACAATATCTAAACTACAGAGCTTAAAACTAATGATATGTTCTTGTATTCAAGTTGATATGTTACTTGATATGTTTCAATTAACTTATGTCTAAAATTGCACATATTTAAATATGAATAAGTTATCTCAAACTACTTATATATTTTCCCATGAAGCACACACGCAATTTTCCTCTAATGGTTTTCAATAAAAATACATATAAAGTCGCTAATAGCAAGTAAAATTCATATTTTACTGAAATAAAAATTCATTGTGTTAATATTATGTTAATAAACTAAATTAATTAGCGACAAGTCAACAAACAAATAAATAAATAAATGGCAAACTCATAACTACAACATAGAGCTATGGTAACTTAATTTTATAATAAATATCACAATAGGCTAATAAAATCAGCATAAAAACGTCAGCAAAAAGAGATTTTGAGAACTTATTTGAAACTAAACTTTATACTTTATATACTTACTAAAAACTAAAAACTACTACCTACTTACTATAGTGAGAATATCTTATTTTAATCTTAATTCTTACACATTTTTTTTTGTTGTGTCACACTCTACACACATTTCGAAAGAATAGAAGAAAACCAATTGCCAACATTAATCACTATTATGGGATAATTGTAAGGCCAAAAGGCCCAAAATCAGCCCATGTCGAAAATAAAGACAATTTTCTTTCTTTCTTTCTTATTATGGACAGTTTTGTGACAGAGCTCTTGGCCTAACAAGTGATCTATAATACAGCAATTAACAACAGCAAAATTCTATACAATATTAATAACATATTATTAAATATCATTGACTATTTTTAAGCTTGTTTTGTTGAATATTAAAGGTACAAGAATGAGATACATTTTAATCATGAGATCAAATTTAAGCTTGGTTTGTTGAATATTAAAGGAACATTAATGAGATCAAAAAAATTCTATAAAATATTATTAAATACCATTGACTAAATTTAAACTTATTTTGTTGAGTATAGGAACATGAATGAGATCAAAAATTTACTATTCAAACGTCGTGGGCGCTATGCCCACAGCCCAAATTTTGATATGTATTGTTTTAAGAGCATATCTTACGCCCCCATTACCCGTTTTCTTTTCTTAATTTCATATGAAACATTAATCGTAGAACCATTAATGAGAAGACATAAAGTAGAAGAAAAATTAATGTTCCTCTTCAATTTTATAAATACATAACAAATTAAGAGGGAAATTTCTTTTGTTTTATGGCATTTCATTGATGACTACGATGGAAAATTACTGTATTATTGTTCCTTTTTGTAAAGAACGAATTGTGGGGGTAATTGTAGTTGTGTCTTTATGATTTTGTTAAAGAATATTAATTTAGAAAACCTACATGCTAAGAATAAAAGAAGGCATTTATAAACATTTTGGCGGGGTTTCCACATACGTCAATCGTCAATGAAAATTATGAAATTGAAGGACATTTCAATTTTTTATTGATGGCGGCGTTTCCGCATGTTTTTTCAAAAATTGACAATTTTCTATTGAAACGTATGCGCCAAATTTTTGAAATTTGTTTGCATTTGTTTTTTGAAATTTTGTTTGTATTTGTTTTCTTCGTACACTTATTATTTTTAATAAAACCTAATAATAGTAGGAGATCCGAAGTAAGATCGACCTTCACCAATCTGTTTAATGGATGAAAACTGTTTTTTTAAAAAAAAATTAAAATAGTTGTACTTGACACACTTGAAATATCCCATGACGCCATTTTTTAATTTTAGTTTGTTTGTTTGTGATTTTACTCCATGATCAATTGATCATTGATCAATTTTAACAATGGCATAGAGTAAAATTGAAATGTCCTTCAATTTCATAATTTTCATTGACAATTGACGTATGTGGAAACCCCGCCTTAACAAAGATCAAAATAATACCATTCTTGATAAAGCAGTATAGAATCTGGGTTGATGGGTCCTGGTCGATCAGAAAGCGTACTTCCAAACGTTTGGAAACATTCGCTGATAGTCTGATACTCCCTTTGAAGTCAATAGCAATTGAGCCTCCAAGATAGATGCAATGTAATGAAGTCTACGTAGTGCCCCTGATGAGGTCGACTGCAGATATTGACGAAACATTTGCAAGTACACTTTCAAGCTTAACAGCCCGAATCCACAGATTTTACGTATGCCTTTGTAATTATTATACCGTTTCAATAAAATTAATTATTAATTTAAAATAATCTTACACAATTATGATTAATTGTTAATTTTGATATGCATTTGTTTCTTTATACACGTATAGATTCTAATAAAGCTATAACATTAAGATTAGGTAACAACAAATATTTACCACAAGCTTCGTTTATATAGCAAACTCAACGCGAAATCTCCTTCATAATACGGTTACTAAATACTATCGAAGGAATTACATTTTTTTTATTTTCAAGAACTTTTACAACCCCCTTATTGTAATGTAAGACTGCAATATCCTTTGTTATTAATCTTTTTTTACTTCAATAATTCAAGAACACTATTAGTTGCGTCAAGTTTGCATCTAAACTATTAAAGAAAAAGTAACAATTAATATTTCATCATTTTCAATAGGAATACCATGTAAAGGTAACATTCGATCGATACTATCGCAGTTTCTATCACATTTGGTGTTTCCAACCCTTATTTCTTTCTTTGATAAACTTTGACTGTTTTGAGGTGATAATCTAATGTGTAGTTTGTACCTAACAATTACTACATTGCATATCGTTTACAGTCAAAGCAGTCAAAATATTAAAAAATTCATCCTTCTCAGCTGCACCTTTCTTTTCCATAGGTTTCCTAAACATAACACATTTCATCTACACTCAATAATGTATCACTAAGCACGATATGTTTGTTAATCATTGATATGTGTAAGTTACAACCGTTAAAAGCGGATAAATTGACTATTAACTACTCTCTGAAATCGTTAAAGACATTTAAACTATCAAATACTATAGCCGAATATTGAAGCCAGAAACCACCTCTTTTAGATGACAAACTTTCTTATGTATTACATTATTCGCTTTTCCAATCTGGACTGGTTCTCAATGTTCACTGGGGGGCATGGAGAAAAACTGCTAAAAACTGTAGGCAAAAGAAGAATATTGTAGGCTAAATGGCTAAATTGAAACATGTACAGGAAGTACGTATTATTAATGAAAGGTTCTCATGGTGTATACTGTCGAAGGCATTTGAAAGATCAACGGAAACTGTGCTTTTGACAGAAACTGGAGTAACGGTTTACCTTCCACACCAATGAAAATTGAAACACACGAGAAGGCGGAGCCTTATTTTCAACAATCACTAAAAGCGGTGATTCTACAAAGCGATATTTCAGCTATTGACGCCTAACGTCATGATATGTAAGCATCCATTAAAACCGGCCATTTTCTAGCTCCTAAAATAATGGTCAACTTCCCTAAGGAGCAAGCTACACATGCGCATAGACCCAGGAAGCTGCGTCAACTACGCGTATATGGAAGGATTAAGTTTGAAGTCAGGAACCTATTTCTATACTAAATAACTAAATGTGCTGTCGCTAAAGGGTGTGGCGGGTGGGAATTAACGTGTGTATATGGAAGGATGAGGTCTTTTGCGCATGCGCAACTGTCATTTTAGGTGCTAATTTGACCGGTTTTTGCGAAGCTATTCTCTTCATTTGACTTGCGTCTCCCGTCCGCTCAGCAGTTGCTGCATGTCGTTGAGGGCTTCTTCCAGACTTCTGGAGAATCTCCAGGCGCTTGTGCGGGCACAGGAGTGCCACGCTGATATGCAGAAGATGATGACATCGCTGCGGGGATTGTATGAGGCTCCGTAGCCGTCTGGGACTACAGGCCCGTATCCCATGAATTGTTCCGTCTTTGTTGCTACCTGCATAGCCAATGTTTTAATCTATTATCCTTTGCTCTTTTTCAATTTCAGAATTATTTGTATTTTTCTTGAACTCACGATAGCAGTCGCTATAACAACGAGTTAACAGCTGACTGAGAATATTAGTGTATGTATATGTGTGCACCAACCTAATAATAGCATTATAGTTAGTATAATTTCCCATTCGTATAAAAAAAAAATCTTTTCTTCTGTTGCCACGGGGATTTGTCGTGTGTGACTTAATTACAGGGAGCGTCATTCTAGTCAATTATCCTAAATTGTTAGTTTATGAAATAGGTACCTACTTAATGTTAGTTAGGTTAGGTTACGTAAGTAGTTACGTTAGTTATGTATGTATGTGTTATGGGTTAGGGAGTACCTACGTGTTTTAATTTTGGTATCAAGGACCTCAAGGTGTCTTTTAACACTGCGGACGGGTGGTGTCCAATGGACAGTATTTATAACTTTTTAATTATTGGCCCAAAATTCGCCCATATGGAAAATAAAGACAACAACCTTTCTTTCTTCTTTCTGAGGCCTGGGTCTTTACGACTTTTCCTAACTTTTGTAATCTCGATTTAATGAATTACCCCATTTTCGCACCATAGGCTTTTTTTTTTTTTTTTTTTTAAAGATTAATCGCATACAAACAATTTAATGAATGTATCCGATTGACCTCTTCAGTCGCCTCTGTAGGTTAGTACCTGTGTTGAGCTATTCCATTGGACACCTATTATAAAATGAACGCGCAAGTTGTATTTCAGAGCAAGCATTTGTTTTTTTCATGAATTAACTTTAATCTTAAGGTCTGTGGGACAATAAGAACAAAAAATAATTACAACCTTTGGAAATCTAATCCATTGATATGAGTGTCCAGTGGACACCGCCTAGTCCGCAGAGTGTTAAAGCTAATTCATAAATATTTTAAGAGTAGGCTGTTTTTATATCTATTGGTAGGTTTTATAATAAAAGAATGGGCGTGGTAGATTTTACCTGAGTTTCCCACTCCAATAATAAAGTTATGCAACCGTGCATGCTTACTCAGCGTACCTGACTTGTGCTTAAGGAGAAATGTATAGATGTAGCATAAGATTCATCCTGAAATATGGCGGGAAGACCCCCTGTCAGTTCTCTGGCTGCCTCACGTAGTCCAAGCATGTGAATGTCTATCCCTTGGCCGAGAATGTTGTCAATCATAACTTGCGTTTGTTTCTTCATGGCGACGTCAAATAACTGGCGTTTCCTCTTTTCCTATGGAACATATTAATTGTCAGGAAATGTAGAGTAGTGGTACGGACTCTGACTTTCACCCGAAAGTTAGTTGGTTCGAGTCCTACACTTCATAAATTTTCTAGACATGCTTCGGAGGGCATGTAAAGCAGGCGGTCCCGGGCCTTCCTAGTTGAGTGTACTCCGCTAAGTTGGCTTAGTAATAGAGCAAAAAGTAATTATTATTGTCTTTTAAGTTTCCTCTCTGTCGGCTCTGCAGAGAAGAAGAGGAGACTAGCAGGCACATTTAAACAAGCCGCCCAGCGCTATGACGCATTCGCTGGCGATATCTTGGGATAATTGGTGTAGGCCTACAGGAGAAAACCCCGTGGTGAGCATTAGTCCTACAACTGTAGCAAACTTCGCTATAAAGAACTGACATTGCCATTGGCAGTTCCATGGGCCCTCGTGGCCTAGGTCACATGGATGGCCAATACACTTACTACTGCTTCAACCTCCCTCAAGCTATTGGCATGGCTTGCGTAAACAAAATGCTTCTCATTGGAAATATTGCAGTGGCGGTATTGCAAAATTCTAGCCCATCATTAAGAAAAAGGGCCTTGAGGAACAGGTAGCAGTAATACTCAGTAGGAGACACAAATGCACAATAGGCCACATTTGCATACGTCTTGGCGCCGATGGCTGGCGAAGGTGGGTGCAGGACCGCGCAGGCTGGCGCGATGTGACAGCAGCCCAAGGCCCGTAGCGCCAAGGAGTAGTACGTATTTGCATACACAGAAACGTACCCCAAAAATTAGAAAATTGTACTCACATCTAGTTCCGAGAAGGAAACCCTCTTCTCGTCGTTATTCGTACCCTCAACCATTGCCTGTACCCAAGCAAGTGCTTCCACAGTGGCGGAACGAATGCAGTCAACTCGGCCTAACTGAAACCTGTAAGCATTCACAACTGACAATTAGATAAGAAATTTTTTCCACAACCTGCAAAGCGCATTTAATTAATATTGAAGTGTCTGTACTCTGTATAGCGGCGGCCACACCAAATATAATATATAATAGGCCTAATATATTTATTCTATGGTCCACACTATGCGTTGGCTATTGGCAATGCCAACGTGGCAAATCCACACCGAGAGTTGGCATTCAGCCGCAAAATGTCATCAGACGAGGATGATTTACTAGGGTGATATACCTGCGTGCCACGTGGAGCCAACGGTTGGCACGTCCCCACTACCCGCTCTCGCTGGCTTCCTTTGATGGAGACCGACACTTAAGCGATTTTCTGCAGCAGTTGGCTCAGGGGCACATGCCAACGGCCACGTCCACATTGTATGGGCTTCGCCGCGTTGGCAATGCCAACGGCCAACAGCGGCATAGTGTGGACGCCGCTTAAGCTAGCACTTCAGTTTGCTTGAAGTATAGGCAGGAGGGGGAAATACAGTAGGTCTACGACCTAATAAGATCATGCAGGGATGCTTATACTAGATCAGGGAAGTTTATGGTTTAAGTACGGGCAGCTCCTTGGGAACTTAAAAGTTAAATCTGACGGAGATATTTGATTGCAGCCTCGTTTTACTCCACTCCAAAGCAAAATATGAGAAAAATTTCGGTAGTAAGGGAAAGCGGAAGCGTGCTGGGCCATAACCTAATAAATTAAATGTGCTTACTTATTGAAATACTTATAAATATTAGGCTTAGAAATTTTGTTACATATGTTTAGGTACTAACCTTCTTGTACTTGCACTTTCGTATGTTGCAACTAAAGAGCCATTTAACTTAAAGTAGGCTAACTGTAGCGCCATTTGAATGTAGGCATCAGGGCTGCATTTGAACGCTTTAATTTGCTCTTTGCCATACCTAGTGTACCTGTACACGTACAGGTCTAGGTCCTCAGCCAAACTGAAATGAAAACAAATGATCAAATAAGGTGGTGGCAATTCGGCACTTCGTGAAACAAATTCAGTGAAACGGGAAACACGCTATGATGATGACATTGACATAAAGGCATTTTAAGTAACCCATTTAACCATATCGTTATTCGTTAACGTTACAAGGAACTCATTAGAATATACCCCGAGAACTGAGAACGACAATATACAATAGATTATGCAACTGGAGTGAAGTGAACTACTGTCCAGTGTCTGTCCCAGGGGGCAGGGGCGCCCGCGTCCCCGCTGCACACGCGGCATTAAGGGGAAAGAAGAAGAAGATGAGCGGGCAGAGCTTACTTACTTATCAATAGCTCTCGCAGCATCGTGGATCCCCCTCTGCACCTCAGCATTGATTGCCCATTCCATCTTTCTGGCAGCCATACCTTCAGGGATCTCTACCTCTCCCCATTCCGTATCTGGTGGCAAATTTCTATTCTTATCTAGCAGGTACTCTGTTAGATCAATAGCGGCAACGCCCTCTGCTGGAGAATGTTCGTAGCAAAGCCCCGAGACGCCATCTTTTGATATGATCAGCTATAACAATTTATAGGTACCTAATTTAGTGAAAAGAAGTGGAAATTGAAGCCGGAGTGAATAACTGAATGTTTTAATAAAATATTTTAAATAACAGCCTTACTAAAACACTGATCTATTTTAGAGACCTATTAGTTTAACAGTAGTATGCTGAGTTCCTGCATATTTAGCATTTGGCAATCGGTACACCATTCTGTTTAAGATGTTAAATCCAACCCTATAATATTTTTCTCCAAGTAATGAAAATTACCAAAAAATAGCTCAAATCCAAATCGAAGTATAATAAAAAATCCATAAACCTTCAACTTGATTGATAAAAACTATTTAATTGGCCACATTGCGTTAGTACCGTAAAAGTTATTGCCTAGTCAAAAAACTGCAGGCTGATTTGCAGAAAACACGTATAGCCCGCAGACCCGTATTATAAAGAAACCTTATAAGAAAATCGGACACTCCACTACGTTTTTTTTACAAAGTCAATTTTCTTTTAAATATCGACCACAGAGACATCAATGAGATGTAGCAGAAATGCTCCTCCACATTTTAATACATATAATATTGTTGTAGAATAACATAGCCGGCGCGGTGGTAACACAGCTTCGCCACAGTTTTTGAAGGGATGGATGAACCTGATTTATTTATTTATTTATTGGTACTCGAACCTGTATAGTCTTGTCGAACCACCGATTTCCAGCATTGTATAGACTACCCCCGCCATGCAACATTTGATGTAGCATGCTAGTTTCGTCTCGCTGGCCGCATTTGAATCCGGAAGTAGTTTGCGGTTTTTCGGACCTAGGACATGTCATATTGAAACTTTCAGGTAGCGGCTCGTCAAAACACAAAATGGCCAAGCTCTTTTCAATGGTCTCCAAATTGTCTGCGTTTTGGCATTCTAGAAAGAAAAATATACAACATGGGCATACACAACATGTAACCACTATAACCTGTGTTTTTTTTTTTTTTAATTGAAACTTCTTTAGCGACTTTGAGCACTTTTAGATGAGGGATAAAAAGGAAGATTCAGATGAAAGGAATTACAATGTAAGAAGACTACGCATCTAGGGTGTAAACGAGAAAAACCACCTGATTAACGTAAGAAGATCTATCTTGATATTTTACATTTTTAGGCGCGCGACTTTTTCGAGCATTTGCGCCGGTCGGTGTGGGTACGGAGGCGTTAATGTATTTGGTTATTGCTTTCCAATTTATACGTAGTATAAGGAAAGCTCTGTGATGGTCGAAATTTTCGATTCCGAGATTTCAACGGATTTACACGTTTTGAGGTCCCAGGAACCCAAAAAAGTGGTTTTTACAAAAGGTCCGTCTGTCGGTCGGTCTGTCGGTCTGTCGGTCTGTGGGTCTGTCGGTCTGTCTGTTCGTCGATTTCCGGGCAAACTACTCAGTGGATTTGAGTGAAATTTGGCATGTAGGTTCACAAAAATCATACCTCGGGACCATTTTTTTTTTTTTGGCTAACTCAATTTGGGGGGGTTTTATTTTCAAAAAACTCCAAAAAAACGTCTAAAAAAATTATTTCACAAAAACGGCTCCAACGATTTCTTTTAAATTCTCGTAGATTGTAGTCGTTATTAATGTTGACAAAATGCGGGGGGTCGCTTGCCCCTTGATAGTTTGCTTCTGGGGGTAAAAAAAATAAAAATAACTAAATTTTAATGAAAAAATGACTAAAAAATGCGAAACCTTTCTATCGATGATTTCTACCTTCAAGCATGTTTTAGGTGTTAAATTGAGTAACGAAACCGGATAGGTTGCTTTCCCAAAAAAATATTTGGTTTTGCCCAAAAAATTATTTTTTGAAAAAAATGATAGAAAATTCGCGCTCAAATGCATTGCATACCCTGCCATTATTGCTGTGTGGTAATTAATGTGTTTGTTTGACCTATCGAGAATTTACCTCACTTCCAGTGACGTCAGGTGGACAACCCCCCCCCCCCCTCCTTTCTTTGCTTTCCAATTTATACGTAGTATAAGGAAAGCTTTGTGATGGTCCAAATTTTAGATTCCGAGATTTCAACGAATTTACACGTTTTGAGGTCCCAGGAACCTAAAAAAAAGTGGTTTTTACGAAATGTCTGTCTGTCGCTCTGTCTTTCTGTCACTCTGTCTGTTCATCGGTTTCATCAACTTTGTCGCTCTGTCTGTCTTGCGTCGATTTCCGGGCAAACTACTCGGTCGATTTTGATGAAATTCGGCATGTAGGTTCACAAAAATCATACCTCAGGAACATTTTTTTATTTTGGGCTATCTCAATTTGGGGGTTTTATTTTCAAAAAACTCCCAAAAAAAAGTCTAAAAAAATTATTTCTCCAAAACGGCTCCAACGATTTCTTTTAAATTCACATATATTGTAGTTGTTATTAATGTTGACAAAATGCGGGTGATCGCTTGCCCCTTGATAGTTTGCTTCTGGGGGTAAAAAAAATAAAAATAACTAAATTTTAATGAAAAATGACTAAAAAATAATTTTTATGCGAAACCGTTCCATCGATGATTTTTACCTTCAGGCATGTTTTAGGTGTTAAATTGAGTAACGAAACCGGCCAGATTGCTTTCCCAAAAAATTATTTGGTTTTGTGCAAAAATTTTTTTTGAAAAAATGATAGATAATTCACGGTCAAATGCATTGCGTGCCCTGCCATTATTGCCGTGTGGTAATTTGTTATTGGTCTGACCTATCTAGAATTTACCTCACCTCCAGTGACGTCAGGTGAGCACCCCCCCCCCCTCGAGATGCCCGAAATTTAACTATAGGAAAATAAATTATTTACCATGAAATTACTCATTTTCTCTAGCTACTACTTGATAAATTGGAAAGCATGTTCGAGTAAACTCGGACCGGTTCTTTTTTATGGACGTCGAACCGCCCTCACAACGACCGCACGCTTTCCTAATGAATTTCTAGCCACTGGCAAACTCTCTGATGTCAGCCCACACTGACTACAAGTGCCAATGGGCAAGCTCAGACATGCTTAGCATTGACATTGTTACATGCATTACGTCTAATTAACATTATCATTATTCAGCAGGAGTCGTTCAATAGAAACTAGCCTGGCGGATTATCCTACTGACTTGTCTCTTCCTGTATTGCTAACCTTGGCGTAGTATGTCCCGTACTCCCGCCCAAACGTCCCGCTTTTGCCCCGTGAGAAGTGCCAGAGGTGTCGGCCGAACAGTTCGAGGAGCTTCCAGGATTTTCACCAGTTCTTGCGTTATTTGAGGCATAGTTAGACGAACGGTTGAACCGTTTGTTGCCAGGCTTTTAACCACTAGGCTGTATAGCTGAAACAACAGATTTGTAATGAAACGGATTTTGTATAAATATTTACTTGGTTTCATAGGAGACAGTCCGTTTTTTTTAACAAAATCCATCTTCACGAGAAATATTTCCGTATATATCCGTTAAACTGTAGAAAAATGAAAGAAACAAAGAAAGTTGGCTTTATTTTCCACATGAGCGAATTTTGGGCCTTTAAGCCCACTCTCGCAACTAACCCAATGTTATTGTTAGCCAAATGTTACATCCATTACAAAAAATATTTCCCTACGTTTGATGTACAGTATGAGGGTGTCACTAACACCATTATTTCTGTCAGAAACACCCAGCGATAATAAAATAGAATAGATGGTGCAAAGTCATAAGTTAAGTAAGGCTGATAGCGGTGAAACGTAATTGGAAAGGAGATTTCTTAATGGTCAGCAGCAACTCTGCTTGTGACCTCATTCGCCTCAGGACCTCAGCATTAGGAACACGATCTCCCCAAGTTAAGCGCAGTATTCGTCTGAATACCCACATTCCAAATGCAGTGATTCTGTTCTCTATATAAGGACTCTTCATTGTTTCAATTACTAAGCCAACCTAGTGGAGTTAGGGCTATAAAGCCCTCTCTTACACTCAACTAGGAAGGCCCGGGACCGCCTGCTTTACATGGCCTTCGAAGCATGGCCGGAAATTTTAGAAGTGTAGGACTCGAACCAACAACCTTTCGGGTGAAAGTCAGAGTCCGTACCACTACGGTGCAAAACGGTGCTTGTGAACTTCACAAAAAATGATATTTCGTCGTCATTGTCAGTAAATGGTCAGGTTCTCACGCTTAGTGCAAAAACTAAATTTCTGGGCTTAATTATTAACAGTGGTCTAAGCTGGACTGATCATATTGACGCACTTAGTGCTAAGTTGTTATCAGGGCTGTATCTTCTCCGTACGCTTGCCAGTCAGGTCAGCAGAGAGGCTCTTAAGCTAGTATACCATGCCTGTTTTGAGTCCCATCTCAACTATGGAATAATTTTTTGGTATGGCTCGCCTCAAAATGTTTTAAATCGACTCTTAGTGTTACAGAAACGAGCCATTCGTACCATGTGCCGCCTCCATCCTCGCACCCATTGCAAGCCATACTTTAGGGATCTGGGGATTTTGACACTGCCAGCACTCTATGCGTTAAACCTACTTATGTTCGTGAGAAAGGACCTATCAATTTTTGATACTAGAGATGGAAGGAACGGTAGAGTGTTGCGGGGGTTGAGAGTGCATTTCGAGAGCTTTCGCTTTTCCCCGCAGTACCGGGGAATAGCGCTCTTTAACAGTCTTCCTCGGCATTTGAGGGACGAGCCTAGTGTCAAGATCTTCAGAGTTTCAGTTAGGGAATTATTATTAAAATCGAGCCCATATGATGTGCGTTTCTCCTTTGAACAGTGAATCTCTTATATTTTTAAAATGAAATTATTTAATATACGATATCGTATACACTGTGCAATATCGTTGGTTTTTAGGTTTTAGCTTTTGACTACATATATATACTGTATATACATATATTCATATTCCATAAGATTGTTTGACTTAGACAGTAAGGGGTTGGAGAAATTTTGTTACATTGAGTATCTCTCCTCTGTTGCTTGTCCAAATATATACATTACATTACATTACATTACTACGCTAGATGTCCATATATAGCTTGCGTCAAAACCCCAATTTCTCCATACTACCTATAGGTGTGGTATTATATTATAATATAGTAGAACGGTTGGGAGCACATGCAATACAATGCGTAAATTTTGTCCTATTTTATTTCAGTCTTCAGTTCAGTATTAAGTCAGGACATGTAGAGTAGTGGTACAGACTCCAACTTTCACCTGAAAGGTTGCTGGTTCGAGTCCCACACTTCCTACACTTGTCGATTTTGATGAAGACATAAGAGTATCTATTCCATCTGCAGTCCATTTTGATGAAGACATACGAGTATCTATTCCATCTGCAGTCCATTTTGATGAAGTCATACGAGTATCTATTCCATCTGCAGCCCATTCACATTGATGGAGCACGCCTAATGCATAATGCGTTATTGATGGGTTATTGGACTGGTGGTCGGGGTACTGCGGCCCCCACCCCTTGTTCTAACCGTCCAAACTTCATTAATTTATAATTAGTAGCGGATTAGACAGCAGGGGGAGTTCACCCTCACCCTGCAGGCCCGATTCACCCTACTTCACCCTATTCCCATATCATGATGAAATCATGTCATTGTAATAACTCGTGCATGTCGCCGGAATACAAAGCAGAAGTTTTTCTTTTCCGGTCCTAAATATTTTAAATCGAAATACCGTATCTTATGTTTATTTTTATTATTATTATTATTATTATTATTATTATTATTATTATTATTATTATTATTATGCTGGGGGTACCGGCTGGAAAAAAAAAATTAAAAACTTTTTTTATAAAGTTTTTAAAACTTTTAAAAATTTTCTTTAATGTTGTATTGTATTGTTTCTATTAAATGCTCCCAGTGCTGGGGGTACCGCGGCTGGAAAAAAAATACCGGCTGGGAAAAAAAATATTTAAAGGTTAATCGCATACAGATGGAATAGATACTCGTCTGTCTTCATCGAAATGCATAAATAAATAAATAGTGATTTTTGTTTTATTACTAAGCCAACCTAGTGGAGTGAGGGCTATAAAGCCCTCTCTTTTTTCATAAAAAGATTAAATCGCATACAAACAATTTAATGAATGTATCCGATTAACCTCTTCAATCGCCTCACTAAGTAACCTATAGGTTCTTGTGTCGAGTTACGACACGTCTCCGAGCACAAGGTGTGTAGACACTCGCACAAGTACAAGCAAGCTACCACCTTGCTACCGAAGTCGCTAAAATTGATTATATAGTTTATATATAATTTTTACTGACTGGCAGTCTCAACACGTTATCATGTCCCACCATGTTCCCCTGCCAACGCTGTGCACACCCCCAAGTTTTCTTCAGCTTTGAGTCGGCTTTGTTCGGGTGGATTCAACTTGGTATGGCATGGTATACAGTAGTTATTGTTTTATGATACAGATCGATCAAGCAATCTTTTAACCGAAATTAGACAATCTAGACTTTGCGGGATTAGAACCAACGATCTATGCCTTGCCGAGCATAGAGCATGGGTTCGAATCTCGTTTAGTCCATATTTTCATTGATTCTTTAATTTTGGTTGAAATAAAGAAGTTAATTGTCTCTTCAACTTAAGTCGGTTTAAACAGCGGTTAAGGCGACGCCCCGGTTAGGCGTAGATCGTGGGTTCGAATCTCGCCAAGTCTAGTTTTCTCTATATCCTCTAATTTCGGTTATAACGAGGAGGAGGAGGAGGAGGAGGAGGTTACCTCTTCAACTAAAGTTTATTAGGGGCTGTTCATGTATCAAATAAACAAAAAAATTACACAACAAAACGCTTCTCTCGGCGAACTCCACCCAACGCATACCTATCTATCACCTTGTCCCTATCAATTTACTAATATCTTCGGACTTCGTTCGTTGCCTGGCAACGGCGAGTCACGGTCACACTACACACCCCTTTTCGGATTCACGCGTTTGACGAAAAAATAAATACCTTGATATCTTACTATACCCCCCTCCCCCTTGTGATATTTTGTGGTTTTCCCCCCCCCCCCCCGTGATTAAAGGGCAGCCCCTTACGTCAGTGATATATATATATATATATATATATATCATATAATACTGCTATATAATTAAGTCGGTTTAATGACTATTATAATTACAAAGGCTTCTCCGGCCGGTGTTCCGTGATGATGCAGTTTAATGACTGTATTTGTATATGCGGTGCCGTATAATACTATACATATAAAAAAACCAAGCAAGCTCTTAGGCGGGGTTTCCACATACGTCAATCGTCAATGAGAAATATGAAATTAACGTTTTAGCAGACATTAAAGACATACTAAAAATTCTACTACCACGTCAAAACCATATTTCTCATTGACCATTGACGTATGTGGAAACCCCGCCTTTTTAGAAGTCGCAAAACCCGTAACCGTAACACAGTAAAACGATACAGGTAGAAAGATGGATGTATAGGAGCTGTTCACACTCTAAACATCATTCCCACCGGAAAATGAGAAATGGTGGGGGGGGGGGGAAATTACTTCCTCCCCTTGGTTGGTATATTTTCCGAGGACCCCAATGTGTCCCCAACGTGCAAACATTTTCCTTTCCCGTCTTATTAACTTAGCGCGTAGAAAATGTTCACATACAGTACGGTATAATGGGTATGCCCTACTTTCTTTATCACTCCATAGTCCAATGTATTAGTCCCGGGGTTCCCAATGGTGGTCCGCAGACATATTATGTATGTACATATCAGGTAGTCCACGGGCCAAATTAAGAAATAAGAACATAAAACAACTTATAGTTATTGGAAATTTGAAATAAAATACAGCGCTAACCCCCCCCCCCCTCCCACACACCCCCCTTACTTTGCAGTATAGTCCGCGTCACGCCCAGTCGAGATTGGAACCCCGTTCAACCACTTTAACTAGCACTGGACCATATACACTACATATATACATAAACTTCGTTATTATTGAGTCATACATCACAGCAGAAAAAACACGGTATGTTGACTGAGGTATACTGTACAAGCGTTAAGCTAGCAACAGTCCTCTTAAAATTGAGGGCTCCTAACTGAAGAAGAACATCCTGATGGTCGATAAATCTATACGGCAGTTGGTAAGAGCACGACTTCCCTTCTCAGAGCAGCAGTCTCCAAGGTTTAAATTGCCATGATGATCGCCAATCTTCGCTACACCTAATAGGTATGTAATGAAGAAGAAGAAGACTCTTATTAGTTGTTACATGATTCTTACTTACTTACTTACATAGTGCCGGCCGCCATGCCAAGTTGAATCCAGCGGACCAGAGCAGGTTCAAAGCTGCAGATAACTTGGTCGTGTGCACAGTGCTGGTAGGGAAACATGGTAGGACTTGTCCTGGTCTCCTCCGAACTAATCGTGTGACTTCATAGTGTTTCCCAAGTGGTTCGGAATCCACTGTAATCAGGAGGTCCACTGTCCTATGGGCTGGCATAGGACAGTCAAGTCGGAGTCGCTCTATGGGCCCAAATATGAGGCCTAAGTCGTTATTAACCCGACGAACACTACTACTACTACTACTACTATTACTTACTAAGTCCTTGGTGATGCCAGCCATCGACGCCAAGGGTAGCCTGATCCACCTCAACATCGTCCAGCCATTGCATCCGTGGTCGTCCTACTCGTCTTCTCCCTTGGAGTCCCTTGTGCAAGACTGCTCTTATTGCACTACTCTCTGACATTCGTTTCACGTGCCCTAGCCACCTGATGCGGACTCTCTTGATTTCGGCTACTACCGTAGGTTCTTGGAATATCGCCACTCTCTCTCTGCCCCCCCCCCTCTCTCCCTGATTTAGTTACCTGATTCTTGTGTATGACAATAACAAGTTCGGTGGTGCCATCCCCCTGGTACAGGGTCGAAAACATCTGATCCCTGGGTGCTGCGGGGACGCGGTATGACGTCAGAATCCTGTAGTATTGAGCCATGCACAGCGGCTGCCCTTTCTCCCGTGACGTAGCTCTTTCCACCGGCAAATCCCGCCTGAAATATGAAATGAAAAGAGTTGAAATCCCAAATTTCCTGTTCTGTACCCAGCTGCCCCCCCCCCCCCAAATTTGGTAAATCTATTACAAGTTAATTTATTATGCTCTGATTTATTTAATCGATACTACACATATTTTTCCTATTTTGACCCACAACTACCCCCCCCCCTTCCAAATGGGCTGGATCCGTCCCTGGTAAGTATATTAATATTGTATTATATTATTATATTAATTAATTATAAGTTCATTTATTGGGTTCAGCCTCTTACATGGTCAAATAGACCTTTACACAGCGTAGAGTGCAAAGTGCATATACACTATAGGGGCATATATATGTCAGGTAGTGTAAAGGTAACATGATATCACGATGCCCCGAAGCCCAGGGGCAGGACATCTAGGACTAGTCCTATCTCAAAAATTTTTCAAAATAATGTACTTCAACGATGCATATATTTTTTTCTTAGCCAAAAGTCATCCTTTCACTAGCACGACTGGTAAGAAAAACCTTCGTTCGCGACTTCGTCACTCTAATTTGCTGCGTTACATGAGGCACTGAGTCAACAGGGTAGCTGGTTGACGTATATATTTTATTTTTAAATCACAGTAACAAATGTAACCTACTTTTATTGTCAACTCTCTTACTTGTCCAGGACTTCTTTATGACTGACTAGGGCGTCGATCATGCACGCGCCGTAGCGAGCCATGTCCCGCAAATGGCTGAATTGTAGGGGTGGAAATACGGCTCCAGGGTTGGAATTGACTGGTAGGGGTAGTTTCACGTCCAAGTACATGTCATTCAGCCACCACTCGTAAGCCTGAAAAGAAAAGGGTTGGAAGTCATTTTAGCTTGATATCGAATTGGTCATACTCAAACAACTCAGGGTCACTGCATGACGCCAGGGTCGGGTTTGACTGGAAGGGCTTTTTTTTACCTCCAAGTATATGCCAATGGTTAATTCCACGTAATATTTTAAATTTTAATTTAGCTTATTTAAATTTAATTTTAATTTTATATTTCAATCATTAGTAGTGCAATTTATAATTTTATGTATACTTGTATTATTGCAAAATTGGAATAAATATATTTGATTTGATTGGTTTGAATCAGCCTATGAGCCACCACTCTTAAGCCTTTCGACAAAATATTGATAATTCATTGTTTCTGATTTAACATAGAAATACTTCCACCATATTGGCCACAGATAATACTGTGTAACTGCAAAGGCTTTCACGGGCGGAGTCAAATGAACCTTCGAAGTCTACGCAGCGCCACTGAAGATGGCGACCGCAGATGTTGACGAAACGTTTGGAAGTTCACTTTCAATTCGACCACGGCCCATCAGCCCGGATTCTACTGGTCCTTCAACAGATAATACTATATGGTATCCAACGATTACCTGTATTCAACAGCTAAAAATTATTACTTCTCCATGTTCAATGCATAATTAGTTTAAAAATCCGAATATTAATATTTGAATAGTAAGCTCAAAGGTTTTTCAGCATTTCCATCCGCGAGTGGATATGGATAAGCAGAAATGTCTGCAGTATAATTTAGTAAGCGGTTACTCTTAGAAGAAAGTCCCGCCTGTGCGTTTAATATGGCAGGGATATTTTTGTCAGACAGACTTAATTAATGAATAAACTATGCCTATACAGACATGAGATAGCTATGGTTTATTCTATATCTCATCAATATCTAACCACTCTACAGAGGCATTGCGTGTAAACACTACTACATGAAATACGGGGTTTGAATCATGAATGAGACCTGCTAGTACAGTAGTAAAGCATAGTATTTGCTAATGCTATGAGGGGTCTATGAACTCCAATATTGGGTCTCTGTCCGCTGCGCCGGGAATATCCCAATTATGCAATCTTGTATATTGGTACGAGAATATATCAATGAACATTATTTAACGAAGGGTTAGTTGGACTTACATTGCCTGTTGTGTTAATAGTCATTAGAAGCATGGCATGTTTTAGGTGTTAAATTGAGTAACGAAACCGGACAGGTTACTTTCCCAAAAAGCTATTTGGTTTTGTGCAAAAATGTTTTTTTTTTGAAGAAAAAAATGATAGAAAATTCACGCTGAAATGCATTGCGTGCCCTGCCATTATTGCTGTGTGGTAATGTGTTGGACTGACCTATCTAGAATTTATCTCACCTCCAGTGACGTCGGACCGGTTCTTTACATTTTTAATCCCAGGTTAAAATTAACAGGCTCGCAGATACATGCCTGGCCCGCATTATATTCACTATTCACTCATCAAAATGGATCCGCCATGCATACTATATAAAATCGCTTTCGCTCACAACAGGAAAGGGGTGAGAAGAAGCAGGTGATCCAACTAATCCATCAGTATCAGCTAGCAAAGCGCGAAAGGGCAGTAACATCAACATGGGAGTGGGGGGGGGGGCGTCCCATGGGATACCCAGCACGTACGGTCTAATATGGGGCGATGTAGACGGAGCGGCCGCGCAATCGACACAGAGAAGGGATTAGCAGTGTGTTAAACCCTTAATCCACTGTTGAGCTGGGCTAATATTAATATTTTACTCCTGCACTCATTGGTTTATCCATTTGTACACAAAGGGATTGTTGAATACAGGGGCCAGCGTTCTAAAAAAATTTCTAGCAGAGATGGGGCATTGACTCTCACCAATAATTTCTTTTGAACCTCAAGTAGCACCTGCCATGCACTCTTTACTCAATGGTCGAAGGAAAACCCACCAGAAATATAAAAAAAAATTATAGGAAAATCTCCCCTATTCAACTATTTTAAATGCCTCTTCTATCGAAGATTGTCGATCATCATGGCAATTTGAACCTTTGAGACTGCTGCTCTAAAAGGGAAGTCGTTCTCTTCATGCCAAACCACTGTGGATTTAAACGTTTTGAGGTCCTACCCAAAAAAAATTGTTTTTTACGAAATGTCTGTCTGTCGGGTATCCAATTAGTTCTTCGCCCGTTTAGTTTTAGTTTGTAATAGTAGAATGGCGATGAAAATCACTATTTCTCGCCTGTATTTCATAAATTTAACGACTCATTAGGTGGGGATTCCACCGACCCGCTAGGGCTAAATACAAAAACGGTGACGTGGTAGCAGACATTCAAAACTTAGGCGGGGGTTCCACCGACCTCGCATTGCAGAATGCAAATGGCATTGACGGAAATTAGAATTTTTCTTTTTATAGAAATCTATTAAAATGTTTGTACTTAACATATCCCATGACGCCATTTTTTAATTTTAGTTTGTTTGTGATTTTACTGTATGATCATTGATCAATTTTAACTATGGCATAGAGGAAAACAAACATTTTCGTCAATGTCATTTGCATTCTGCAATGCGAGGTCGGTGGAAACCCCGCCTAAGTCTTGAATGTCTGCTACCATGTCACCGTTTTTGTATTTAGCCCTAGCCGGTCGGTGCAATCCCCGCCTTATTCATTGTGCCCCCGACACACGGACGATTTTCGCAGTCGCCATTTGCAGGCATCTTTCCCATTGTAGCGATAGTGCTAGCAGAAGATTTCTTGTCGATTTCATGACTATTTCAGAAGCTGCTGAGAGGCCGACCGCACGCAAGTGCACGGCTCTCCCTTAGACACGCCAAAGCATAGAAATCTTCTGAAGTAGACTCTGAGGGTTTGCACTAACCATTCCCTACAACGGAAAGGACGCCGGCAAATCGCGACTGCGAGAGTCCATGTGCACTCATCGCATCAACCGTATATCATAGGCACTTACTACTTACTCCTTGGCGCTACGGCCCTTGAAGGGTCTTGGCCTGCTCTGCCACATGGCACCAGCCTGCGTGGTCCTGCGGCCACCTTCACCCGTCATCGACGCCAAGGGTAGCCAGATCCACCTCGACGTCGTCCAGCCATCGCACCCTTGGTCGTCCCACTCGTCTTCTCCCTTGGGGCACCTTGTGTAAGGCTCCTCTTGCAGCCCTATTGTCTGGCTTTCGTTCCACGTGTCCTAGCCACCTGATGCTGGCTCTCTTGATTTCGGCCACTATCGGAGGTTCTCGGTATATCGCGTAGAGCTCGTCATTTCTAAGGATACGCCACTCTCTCTGTCCCTCCCTCTCTGCCTGATTTTTCACTGGTCCATACACATTTCGGAGTATCTTACGCTCCCACCTTTCAAGCATCTGCTCGCTCCTCCGAGTCATAACCCATGTCCCACACCCATAACCGTATATCATAGGCTGTAGTAATACTATATGCTAATAAAAGAATAGCAGTAAAATAGAGAAACCCGTATTAATTTGATGAGGTTTCTTTTTGTGAGGTAATAATACGGCAGCTGGCAGTTCTCACAAGAGCACTTTGTGAAATGACGGTCGTATATATTTCACTATCGATTTGCCATTAGCTCACAATGCTCAATACCTTCAACTCCTGACGTCATTAGTTTTTGTTGGAAACTTCACATTTTAAGGGGTATCTCACACTATCGTAGTATATAAATACGAAAGCTTGAACGGCCTCACTCATACCGGTTCTTATTTTCTGTGAGACAGTGGCGGCTGGTGAGGTCATGTGAAGGCTGCAGTTAGCCGCCCATTCCACCGACCGGCTAGGGCTATTTACAAAACGGTGACGTGGTAGCAGACATTCAAGACTTAGGCGGGGTTTCCACCGACCTCGCATTGCAGAATGCAAATGACATTGACGGAAATTAGAATTTTTCTTTTTATAGAAATCTATTAAAATGTTTGTACTTAACATATCCCATGACGCCATTTTTTGTATTGTTTGTTGTGATTGTATGTGATTTTACTGTATGATCATTGATCAATTTTAACTATGGCATAGAGGAAAATAAACATTTCCGTCAATTCTGCAATGCGAGGTCGGTGGAAACCCCGCCTATGTCTTGAATGTCTGCTACCACGTCACCGTTTTTGTAAATAGCCCTAGCCGGTCGGTGGAATGGGCGCCTTAATATCAAACAGTCTTATCTTTGCTACTAGTGCAGGCTACTTATGGAGTCGCAGGTGGCGGTTGGCGGGAAGGCCGCCAGATAGGGTTACTAGCTGCGAATATAGCGAATAAGCAGTCCCCGACGAAGCAGCGGCGTAATCGGGAGGTGTGGTGGCAAGTCTGATGGTGCAGGCTTGTCAAGAAAAAGTCACAGTAGCCCGAGGATGGCTATGTGACGGGGCGAATAGTTACCGCTACTAAATAAGCAAACACTACTAGGGCACTCTTTTGTCTTGGGGTTGGGCCCCGAAGGAGGAGGAACTCACTGAAGAGTCAACGGTATAAGGATGCAGAAGGCAACGGGGACCCACTGCATTACAACTCCCTAGTACGCAGTCATCATAACTAAGTACATTCGAAATTAGGTTACTAACTATATAATTTTGGCGAGTTAATCGGGAACAAAGTTCAGTTGGAACACGGGGGAGGGGGGGGGGGGTATTGTTGGCATTGTTGCCATATGACTAATGACCCCAGCAATTTTGACATTTCGAATAACTTTTTTGACTGTACATGCGGGATGAATAGGGACAGGTAGAATTTTACTTGTAAACTCAAGGTCTCTACAAAAAATTCAGTATTTTCGTCATCAGACATTCTTGCGACGTGTCCCAGCCATTTTATGCGTTGTGCTTTTATAAACCGGACTGTGTCTTCAGCGTTGAGTATTGCGTCTATTTTGACGTTTCTTATACGCCACTCTCCGCCTTCACATAGGGGTCCATATATCCTCGCTAAGATCTTTCATTCCAATACTCGCACCATTGACAGTTAGACCTGGTTACGTTAAACTGCCGGGGTGCTGCATGCCAGCAAGTGCAGTATAATATTGTTCGGTTAAGAGGACATGCTACGTAGAAAATGAGCACCCCAAAATTTGTTGTTTTTATGGACTTATTTTTTTTTTTATTAACAAGGCAAGTCATTAAAGATTTGGCTCATGGAAGTTGTGGAAGACTACTTCGTGCATCATAAAATCGGGTATTTTTACTTTTCGGTTTTGTAGTTCTTCCAAAAATCCCAGAATACGCTTAATTTTAGTCCGTTCTGGTATTTATGAAAGAATGGCGAAATGAAATACCATGGTGAATAAACTCTTGGCTGATACTCACAAGTCTTTTGACCTGAAAAACTTGGTGTAGTCGCCTACTCGAATTACAAATGAGTCCGCCACATGCATCGATCATTGTTTTTTTTTTTTTTTTTTTTTAAAATCACGGGGCCTTTCAGCCTGAATGGCGTCGACCTTTAATAGGTCTTTTGCCACCGTGGTTATCTCAGTCTTCCCATTTTGATACACCCACCAGTCCAATAAATTTTCTGATGGTGCCTATGGGGTCGTTTCTGATGGTTAACGCTTCTTCTCCTGGGAAGCCCAGGGTCTGAAGGCGTTTTCGTGCCAGCGCCTCACATTCAAGAAGGACGTGCTCTGCTGTTTCATCCTCCATCACGCACCATCGGCACAGTCGGTTTTCTTGTATAAGGGCTTTTTTTTACCTCCAAGTATATGCCAATGGTTACACTAATAATAAGTTACCTGCAGAGGTATATGTTTTAGATACAGCGTTATCCAATCATAAAATAATATGTTCAAAATACAGTTACTTTTCGTAGCTATACTGATGAGAATTTTCAGCTTTTTGAAGATAAACTGCTTTCGGAAACTTGGTCTGCTGTCTATGAAAGTGGTGAGGTAAATGCAAAGTTTTCGAACTTTTGTAACAGCCTAAAACATTACTTTGAAATGTGTTTCCCTCTTAAAACGGCTTCTTGTAAAGCCAAGTTCGAATGTAAATGGATTACAAAGGGCATACTCATCTCGAGGGAGAATAAGGCCCGACTATTTTCACTATGGAAAACTTCCAACTGTAATAATTCCAAGTATCAGTATAAGACTTATCTGAAGGCTTATAAAAAAGTGGTTAGGGCCGCAAAAATCATGAACAATGACGAGATCCTAATCAATTCAGTAAACAAATCCAAGAAAGCTTGGCAAATCATCAACGGCGAGCTCGGCAGAGGAGGCACTAACAGAAGTAACGATATCGAAATTGAATCCTCTGAAGGTGTCTTATTGAAGGACAAGAAAAAAATTGCTGATGAGTTCAATAATTACTTTGTCAACATTGCTACGGCTTTAACAAGCACTATGACAGGATCGGGAAACCTTACAGACCCCCCCCCCCCCAATGATAATGTTCTCATTTTTTTTCGAACTAGTGTTTCTGAACTTTGAAAATTAGTGAATGAGAGGCCTGGCAAAGCCTCATCTGGAGCCGATGGCATTCCAGATTTCATCTTTACACGATTTTTTTGCTGTCTGGCACCAGTTGTGTGTTATTTATACAATGAATCACTGTCATCTGGCATTTTCCCCGATGTTTTCAAAATCTCGAAGGTAATCCTAGTTCATAAAAAAGGCTCTAAAACTTCAGTAGGTAATTACCGTCCCATAAGTCTTTTACCCGCAATTTCCAAACTATTGGAAACTGTAGCCCGTAAAAGGCTACTTTTTTCCTTAAATTACAATGAAATTTTATCAAATTTTCAACATGGCTTTGTTCCCGGTAGGTCAACAAAATCGGCTATAAGTTATCCGCTTTCTTGGATACAGTATATCAGGCAATAAATTGCAATGACTTAATTACAGCTATCTTCCTTGATTTATCCAAGGCTTTTGATAGTATGAATTTTGATATTTTGCTCACCAAACTGTGGCACATTGGTGTCAGGGACAAAGAATGGAGCTGGTTCCTCACCTACCTCACAAATAGGAAGCAGTTCACAGAGGTGAACGGATCAAAATCAGACACACAAACTGTTACAATGGGAATTCCCCAGGGATCTGTCCTCGGTCAAATTTTAATCATTATTTTTATAAATGACTTAGCCAAACTACTTGAAGATTGTGATTTATGCTGATGACACAAATGCACTTATCCGTGCATGCAATGAAGCAAATTTTAAGGAAAAAGCGGATTATATTGTGAAAGTACTGGAGAAATGATTCGCAGACAATCGCCTTATCATAAATCCTGATAAAACAGTTGCGGTGAATTTTCATACAAATAGGACTAAAGACCACACGGAACCTCTAACTTTATGCAACCAACAGCTGTCACGTATAAAAATTCCACCAAAATTCTTGGAGTTGTAGTAGATAGCGAGTTATCTTTTGGAGGAACCACATTGATTCTTTACACAAGAAGCTTTCCTCTATATCGTGTATATGTTCCGTTCTATAAGGCATAGAGTCAGTAAAGAAATACTTCTTATGCTCTATTACAGTAATTTCGACTCATTTCTTAGATATGGGGTAACTTTCTGGGGGTGTAACAATTATAGCAAAAAATATTCCTACTGCAAAAGAAGGTAGGCCTACTGCGAATTATAAGCAATAATACCCAATTTATAAATAATCGCCCAATATCATGTCGGGATATATTTAGAAACTTTCAAATTTTGCCGCTACCATCACTGTATATGCTTGAATGTATTTGTTTTACGGATGAAAATCCTCAGAGGCTCATTACATTTGCGCAGGTTCATGAGCACAATACTAGGTTTAGGACCAATGTGGTTCTTCCAAATCACTCCCTGAAGCTGACTGAAAATCAGGACATTTATGTAGGCAGTAAACTCTTTAACATTTTTCCTCATGATTTGAAAAATACTCCATCTTCCAAACTCTTTCGCAAACATCTAAAAACACTCTAACCGGGAAAACGCTTTTTATTCGGTCAATGAATTTGTTAACTTTATGACACAGGCTTTATAGCCTACGATGTTACGGTATCTCATTATTTTTTATAGTGATTATTTGGATTATTTATATTGTACGCAACGATTTCTATGTATTCTTCGAATAACTTTGAAATAAGCAGTATCTTATCTTATCTTATCCTAAAGAACTAAGGTACCAAAAATGTAATATTTCCTATTACATGATGCATGAAGCAGTCTTCTACAACTTCCATGAGCCAAATTTTCAATGACTTGCTTTGTTAATTAAATAAAAAATAAAAAGTCAATAAAAACAACAATTTTGGGGTGCTCATTTTCTACGTAGCATGTTCTCATAAGCGAAATCATATTGTCATAACCTGTTTGACATAGTGGAGTAATCGCATGACCTCCCCCTTGAGTTTTTTTAGTCGAATAGTAAAACTAGAGGGCTGGTCACGTGACCATTATGATATATGGAGACCAGTAATTGAGGCTGATCCGATAGCATCTGCCCCGCACGTGGCTCCAGGCAGCCATTCACTGCGGGCACGATTGTGGAAATAATGTTTTTGCCACGGATGTATACTAAATACTGGATAGATAACTTTTTAAATATCGTAAGCTAACAATAGGTGAATAGGCGGACGAGTTTTGCGATAAAAACGCTTCTATGGGCCTGCTATGGCGATTAGTATGAGGTTCTGTAGGGACAGTTTTGGTCACTAGGTTCGCTGACGACAAACCGATATCCATTTCCATCCAATTTACCTCACCTCCTGTGACGTCAGGTGGACAACCCCCCCCCCCCCCCCGAGAAATTTAACCATAGGACAATTATTTACCATGAAATTACTCATTTTCTCTATCTACTAATTGATAAATTGGAAAGCATGTTCAAGTAAACTCGGACCGGTTCTTTCTCATTGTAACGCAGGTCTTTCACCTTAAGGATATTAGTTATACGGTGGGCTACAATGACACTCTAGTAGGTTCAGATCTGGATAATTAGCCCTAACTAGAAGTGGGACAAACGTTTTGCAGACAAGACCCTTAGCCCATAACGAGTGCTGATAATAATTTAGGTGACCTTTCTGATAAGCATTATCATTGTTTTTGTAGCCAAAACATTTTCTGGCAGATACCGCTTATCGGGTGGTCGCTGCTGACTATTTCGCCAGCCCGCTGAAGTTTGCTATAGGTATTTGGGGTCTTTTGTGCCTCTTTTTAAATTAATAGCTATCTTTAGTCATCATTGTAAGGTAGGTTTGTGCTCTTTTTATATAGGTACTACTCTTCTCCACAGCGGGTATCTTGCTGGCCCAAATGGATTAGTGGTCAAGAGAGAGGGTCCTCTACCCGTCCTCAGAACCAGACCTCATTCAGTGCCACTATGTATTTTGTGCCTACTCTTCCTGATGGTAACGGCTAATTAAGGGTCAATTATAGTCTTGCAGTCAAGCGGCACACATTTTTTTTAAATTAAATTTCTTCATTTCATGAAATTAAATTTCATGCTACACTTACTTTTGTACTTGACCATACCTCTTCCCCATCCAACATCCTTTTAATTTACACCTTTCCGTCTGCTTCAGCCAATACGAAACTTTTAATTAGTTCCGTTTCTAAGAAGGGGAAGGGAGGAAGGAAATTAACACAAGTTGAACCCGCTTTCACAATGCCTCCTCCCCCCCCCCCCCCCGACAGCGACCAAACTGAGGTTTGTATAGGTTTGCCACTATACGCGCCACTAGTTAGGGGGGAGAGTATTTAGTAAAAGCCCTAACTAAAAATAGTTCACTTCACTGAGCAGAAAATGGATCACGTTTCAATACCTTGCCGTCCCTCATATATGTTTGCCTACCCTTCTTCTCACCAATTAATTAAATTAATTTTGAAAATATTTTTGTAATTAAGGTGAAGTAAGCTATGCAGGGTGTTCCAAACCTCCCTAACAGCCTTTTATATTTCGGGTATTATGACGGATTTTGAAATCCAGTAGAGGAATTGAGTACAGTTTCAATGTCTTGCCCTCGTCGCCCTTCATATACAATATGTTACCTTACCCTTCTTCTCGCCAATTAAATTAATTAATTTTGAAAATGTTTGTGTGATTAAGGTGAAGGGTGTTCCAGACCACCTAAACAGCCATTTTATATTTCGGTTATTATATGAGGAATTTCGAAATCCAGTATAGAGATATTGAGTTCAAAGATGGGAACAAGCAATCTTTTGGTTGCCATAGAATTTTTTACATGTAACACTTCGTAATCTTTACAGCTTTCTTATATTTTATACATAGTACAAGTAAAGTTTTTTGGGGGGGTTTTATTCTCCAAAAACTAAAAGAAAACGTAAAAAGAAATATTTCTCAAAAACGGTTCCAATGATTTTCTTTAAATTCACATACTGTATATTGTAGTCGTTATTAATGTCAGCAAAACCCAATAATTATGTCACTTGTCCCTTGACAGTTTGGTTCTGAGAACAAAAAAATAAAAACTCTAGTATCATGAAAAATGACTAAAAAATAATTTTTCTGTGGAACTTTTCTATCGATGCTTTCACTATTACTGTTTTCTGTCGTATTATATTATTCTGCCCTTTCTTGACTATGCAACCGTCCCAACGACCAATTCAGTGCTTTGGAATAGGGAAACTCGAAATTTAAACCTAAACCTAAATTTAACCCTAGGACGATTATTTACAATGGAACTATTACAGTGCCTAGCCAAATTGATACATAGGAAAGCATGTACGGATGCATTGCTACTGGTTCCCTAATTGAACTGGGGTGATTTAGATTTAAAACTAAAATTCTTATTAGTGAAAATAGGGAAAAAAAATGGAAAATCGGCTAGCTATATAAAATTGTTTAACCAACAGCTCTCGCCTGTGGAAACTTAGGCAACCGGACAACCAAATAAATAACTTCCTCGAAGATCAAGAAAGAAGACAAGACCCATTTCGGGGGAATTGGGGTATCTCGGAATTTTGAAATGTAAGCATATGTTGCCCATCAATTAATAACACTTTTTAAGACTTTTTAATTTTCTAATTTTAAATCTGTACCTTAGGGGACACGTTAAATAAATAAATTGACTCAACTATTGCGACATCGAGTGATTGTATTTTATTTACATCCGCAGTTGACGAAGTGGTATTTACCACATCTTTAATGAAACTGATATTTACAGCACCAGGAACTTGTTTTGCCAAATTTATATGGACTCTATCCTATGTCTAGATGAGTTCAAGGAGTCTGGGCGAGTCAGATTCGAGTCCCCTTCGAGACTAAACATTACTTTTATAGATCGAAGACTTCTCCAGTCGTTTTTCTACTCCCGTTGTCTCAGCAGCAGACCATTTTAGTTTCAAGCTGATCTGATGTCTTCCTATTTTGAGCTTAGAATTTACTGTAGACCTATTTAGATATCTAGAGCTAAGTAGTCAGAATGGCGTAGAGGTAACGACTCGGACTATCATCCAGAAGGTGACTGGTTCGAGTCCCACCCGAATGCCAAAATTTTCTAGTGGTACAATTATTTATCTTCTGACTACCATGCTTCGGAGGGCATGTAAAGCCGGCGGTCCCGGCAGTCTTCCCTGACTGTCGATAGGTTAAACAGGAGGCTGTTGATGCAACCTGAAAACTCCTGTACCACGGGTAGTACCACCCCGACACGAATTTACTTTTTTATCTAGAGCTATTTATTTTTTGTTCGCTGTACATTTGCCCATTTCGGCAGTGAAGAAGGCTATACTTTTTTTAGTAGGTAGGAGAGTGCATTCTCGAACGAGACTGCTCTTTTATTAGACTTACCCAGTTGTCCTTCTGCTCCCGCCGCTCCAACAGAACATTCTGCAGTTTAGGCCCAAGCCCCGCTGCTGATCCAAAGTCTCGCACGATCGCCTTCGTGTTTTCCAGCTGAGATTCATTGATCAATGGCGCCACTGCCTGCAGATACTTTTCCAGAGTGTCTTCCAGTCGAGGAACTGGCAGTTTTGGTAATGTCTCATCCTGGAAACAAAAGAAAATATGACAACTAACTGTTCTGCTTAGTGGTTTTTAGCTCCAAAATAAACAACCTCACTGAGCAACTCAACACCCTAGAACAACACAGCCGAAACAAAAACGTTGAGATCAGAGAAGTACAACCCACCAGTAACGAAAACGTCGAGGATATTATATGCAAAATCGCAAATAAACTCGTAGTCTAATTGGAAAAGAATGATATTGAAGCTGCACATCGCTTAAAATCCACACCAGACAAAATACCACTCATTATTGTCCGGTTAGTAAAAGAGGAGTATCTGCTACTCCTATTAGGCTAGGTCCTTGGGGCCGCAGTATCTATATAATAATTGTGACTCCATCCCAACTCCCACTTTTGATAGATACACCTCCAACGGATCATGCTTACAGTCGGTTACAGTTGTCACTGTACTTACTCCTTCTTTCCCCACTTCCTTTATTCCATTCACGCATTTCATTAGACGATCTTCTGTCTCACCTCTTATTAAATAATCTTTAAAGCTTTCAACTATCTTTCTTTAGATCTCATATTGGAGAATCCCTAAAAGCTTTCTCCCCAGAAAGACAACAGCATATTTGCTCATCTTATTAGAGTTGAAATGCAAGGGTAGCTGCATGACCAAATATTTGTAGAGGGATGTCGGGTTCTCTTATCCCGTGAAGCTTTCTCGGAACTCAAACGTAAACAAAACTGAATCCTGATGACTTTCTAGGGAAACAACCCTGCTATTTGTCAGGACTTCTGTCAAGGTAAAGATTTATTCAGTGTTTATTTCATTTTGAATGGGTACCGATCAGTGGCGGGTCTAGAGGGAGGGCCATGTGGGCCATGCCCCCCCCCCCCCCCCCCGAGAAAACTTAGCATACACTATATAAAATAGGAAAATCTAAACAAAAACCTTAGTATGGTAACATAAATATGTCTTTCACGCTTAAATTATAAATTTTATTGCTGTAAAAATCGTATAACCCCACTATTTTCAAACTTATATTTTCAAAACCCCCGGGCTCCCCTGTTTTCAACGATATGAATAAGCATTTAAGCATTCAAGTGGAAGCTTTCAAAAATCTAAACTTTACTGCCGTAAAAATCGTAAAACCCCACTATTTTCAACTTACACTTTAAAATTTTTCCCCCGGGGAGAACCCCGGGCCCCCCTGTTTCCAAGAATAGCCTAGATATGTAAGAATTTTAGAATTCCTTTGCAGGCTTTAAAAAAATCTATTGGCATACTTTACTGCTGTTAAAATGCGTAAACCCCCACTATTTTCCACTTATATATTTTCAAATTTTTCCCCGGGTGAGACCCCCGGACCCCCGATTGGTAGATACCTGCATCAGGTGCACGGGCTTTTCATGCAATGCATTGTAAATTAATGTGCAATTGTACAGTCGCTAAAAATTAATGTAACTTGGTAGCCAACCAGATACCAGATATTTGCCAGATAACTCGATAAGGAACCAGAAGAGCGAGGAATGGAACACAGAAAAACACCTTGGCCATCCATGAGTACCCATTTAACTTTGTATACAGTTTCTACAAGTAATCAGAGAAAAATATACATAATATAGGAGTGGTATCGATTTGAGATGTGACAGTGTTGGAATTTTTGCGAATGACGAAACTACCTGTACGTATGGGTGACCAATCTATCGGTAATATGCCCCAATTTCAAACTTTGTCAAACCAAATTTTATAGTTTCGCCACTGATTGCGGGGGATTAAACCCTGTGCATAGTTACTTACAGTAGGTATGTTCTGAGCATAGGCCTATTATCCCTTACAGGGCCTAATATCCCTTACAGAGCACCATAAGCCAACTATCAGAGAGAAGTACCAATTCATAATTAATACATAATGGATATATTAATGACTTCTCGTGCTATTGTGTAGTATACATCCGTGGGCCCGAGGGATTCGAGCCAGTAACCTTTTAACCGAACAAGTTGAAGAGGTAATTTCCTCGTTATATTTCTTTTCCCCGGCAGGGAAAGATGCAGCTACGTTTTAACCTTCTTCTTCTTCAGTCAACGCCCGTACTTGGCTGGTAGGCCATTGGACGCCGTGCCGCGTAGTAGAGCTGGGCCAATCCCTCCTGAGTCTCAGTTCGGTTTTCTACCTCGATGCCAGTGCAGCTGAACAGGTGATCGGCATTCCCCTCCCCTTGGAAGCAGAGGGGGCATTCGGATGACTCGGCGATACCTATTCTGTGCAGGTGGCTCTGGAGGTAGCCATGTCCTGAGGCCATTCGGAACGCTGCCACAGCGATGTCCCGGCGCAAGTTGTTGGGGATGGTTTTTGCTAGGAGCGGTTCCCATCGTTTGCCAGCTACTCTTACTTTCCAGGCATCTCACGTTTCAACCTATTCCAGATTAATAAATAATAAATAAGTTAATGACTGTACGTGCTATTGTGTAGTGTATATCTACGGGCAGAATGTAGTTACTGTGGGATTCGAGCCAGTAACCTTTCGGTTGAAAGTCAGAGGCCTAGCATATACGGGGAAAAGCTACTGAAAGAGTGCAATGACACGGGATAAGTCACTAGTGAGAAATGGGGGGGGGGGGGTGGAAGGAGGTTGCATGGCCGGACCATCGATCCGCCAGGTGAAGTCCCGGGGAACACCCTCACCCCCCCCCCCCCCGCCGCACAATCCCTCAGTTTCCCACAGTCATAGGCGGACTTAGGAGGGCACCACGCCATCATTGCTACAGATTAATAACAACTATTGAACACCAGCATAGTAGGTTATATTGTATGTACTCAGTGGCGGTTTTAGAATTTTCGAAAGGGGGGGGGCATTGACAAGACTGTGCTCCTATCTAGTGTAAATTTATTTCTTGAGAATCCAATTGTATCTAGTGTATTCTTTAGATGTTATGGTGTTACTCGTATGTATGATAGCATAGGCACATCAAACGTCAATTTATTTGAGGATTTAGCTTTGGCGCGAACACAGGCTTATAATATTTTGCCGATGCGCGGACTAAATCGCAATGCTATCACTACGACGGTTTAGATAATATCGAAATAATATTGCATAAAACCCGAAGCGGGGGGCCCGGGGGTCTCCCCGGGGGAAACATTTGTAAATACGAGTATAAGAGCAAAATAGTGGGGTTTTAAGCATTTTAACAGCAGTCAGTAGTAAAGTATGGATTTTACAAAGCTTACAAGGTAATGCGTATTCATAAAATAAATATTGCATTTAACCCATTGGCCTAAATTCACAAAATTTGTGGGGGGGGGGACTTTAGTACCCCAAAACTTTGATCCCCCGGAGAAAAAAATGGACAAATGGGCCCTGGAAAATGGGGCGCCCGGGGGTTTCCCCCGGAGAAAGAAAATTGATATTTAAGCCCAATGTAGTAAGGTTTTGCGAATGTTATAACCCCGGGGGCCCGGGGTCTCCCTCCGGAAGAAAAAAAAGGACAAGTGGGCCCTAATTAGTGAGGTTTCGCGCATTTTATACCATGGAGAAAGGGGCGCCCGGGGGTCTCCCCGGAGAAAAAATTGATAAATAGGCCCAATTTAGTGAGGCTTTACAAAATATATTATACCTTGGAGAAAGGGAGACCCGGGGGTATCCCCCGAAGAAAAAAATTGATTAATGGTTCACATTTGTGAAGATTTGCGCATTTTTCAAGCAGTACAGTTGAGATTTTACCGACGAATAAACCTACCACTGAGGGCAGTCCAATAAGCCACCCTTGGCTACGGCCTGGAAGGGGGGGGGGGCATGGCCCCCATGCCCCCCCTAGAAACCGCCAGTATATTATGTACTCGTATATGTATGTCGTGGCCATATCGTAAATATTCTCATTTCATGAAAATGCTCGAGAATTTTGTCGCATTTCATGGTGTGGGCAACTTAACTTGTTCAGATCATTAAATCGTCGAGAATTCGCACGATTTTGTCATCTATATTTGGCCGGATCGTACATAAATAGGTTGTTCCTATTTGCTTGCAGCGCGTCTACCACTAATGAATGTGACTATTTTACGATATGATCAAATAATCTTGAATTGAATTGAATTGAATTGAAAACGACTTTAGAAAAAAAACGAAAGGCGAATCTTAACCATCTCATGGAGTAATCGCGTTTATATGCCCACATCGAGGAACGATTTGTTACCATTGTTCTGCTATCTGCTCAACACCACCTATGTACGTGCATACCAACATAAATCATAATATGATAAATCTTGATGCTTTGTATTCTGGGGGCAAAAAAAGAATAAATTTTCATGAATACAATTTTTTTGCTTTCCAATTTATACGTAGTAAAAGGAAAGCTTTGTGATGATTGAAATTTTCGATTCCGAGATTTCAACGGATTTACACGTTTTGAGGTACCAGAAACCAAAGAAGTGATTTTTACGAAATGTCTGTCTGTCTGTCGCTCTGTCTGTCCATCGATTTCCGGGCAAACTACTCGGTCGATTTTAACGAAATTTGGCATGTAGGTTTGAAAAACTCATACATCGGAACCATTTTTTTTTACTCTGGGCTAACTCAATTAGGGGGGAAGGGTGTCATTCTAAAAAAAACTCCAAAAAACGTCTAAAAAAATTATTTCTCAAAAACGGCTCCAATGATTTCTTTTAAATTCACATATAGTATATTGTAGTGGTTATTAATGTTCTTAAAATGCGGGGGGTCACTTGCCCCTTGATAGTTTGTTTTTGGAGCTAAAAAAAATAAAAATATCTAAATTTTAATGAAAAATGACTAAAAAAATAATTTTTCTGCGTAACCTTTCTATCGATGATTTCTACCTTCAGGCATGTTTAGGTGTTAAATTGAGTAGCGAAACCGGACAGGTTGATTTCCCAAAAAACTATTTGGTTTTGTGGAAAATGTTTCTTTTGAAAAAATAATAGAAAATTCACGCTCAAATGCATTGCGTGCCCTGCCAGTATTACTGTGTGGTAATGTGTTGGTCTGACCTATCTAGAATTTACCTCACCTCCAGTGACGTCAGGTGGACAACCCCCCCCCCCCCCCGAGATATCAGAAATTTAACCATAGGAAAATTATTTACCATGAAATTACTCATTTTCTCTATCTACTAATTTTGATAAATTGGAAAGCATGTTCGAGACTCGGACCGGTTCTTTCAGATTAATATCAAATTTTTTGTTTTACTCAATGGAACTATACTATAGGCCTACTATATTTTTCACTGAGTAAATACATCTTGCAGATAAATATATATTTCAAACAGACAATATTATTAAAAATTGCGTCCTAGAGCGACTACTCATTTAATAAATTTTTAGAAAAGCACCCTTAATTTATTATATAATGAAAACGGTAAAGTTACCTGCAGCTTGTCTTCTCGTATAATTGGCTTCCTAAATTGGGTTGTATTTTTAGTTGTCACCAGGAGTGAAACTTTCTGTAACACATGCTGAAATGTAGCCTCGTCCATTTGTAAGTAGGTACTTTCCGTAAGTCTTCTTGTCACTATATTGTAATTCTTTCAACAAGGTGACATTTAGTCCCAGTTTCTTTCATTTGGCTACCCAGTCGCGAACCCTAACTTCAGGAGATTTAAGTTTTATTTTATTTTTGCTTTATTGAGGAGACAATATCCAAAACCAAGCATTAACATTATTGATCCGCAAATAACAAAATCATCATAGCTTCCTTCCATGTCGACACTGTATACGGCACATTCAAATTTTAATATCGCAAACAACGACATGGAATAATAATGTTAGTGGAATAATATGCCTCAACTTGTTACCATCATTAAGGCGGCTATTCCACCGACGTGTATTTTCAATATGAATGTGTCATGACGTGGTAGCAGACATCACAGAGATGAGAGACTTAATAATGTCTGCTACCACGTCATGACACATTCACATTGAAAATGCCCGTCGGTGGAATAGCCGCCTAAAATAATTAAATTTTTAATCTGGTTAAATGACGTAGTGGGATACCCACCGTAATTATGCCAGGCCATGTAGCGTAGTGGTATGGACTCTGAACTTCAGCCGAAAGGTTGTTGTTCCGAGTCCCACACTGGTTACATTTTCTGGCCATGCTTCGGAGGGCATGAACAGCAGGTGGTCCCGGGCCTTCCTAGTTGAGTGTAAGAGAGGGCTTTATACTCCCTAACTCCGCTAGGTTGGCTTAGTAATAGAAAAAATAAAAAGTCCTTATTTATTTATTTATTTATTATTGATAAATAGGAAAGCATGTACCGTACGGGTTAACTCATGCCGGTTCTTTTTTAGTAATTTTTCATAAATATTGCGACTTCCTAACTTCAGTCTCTCTCTCTCCACTCTTTATCGTTTTATAACTGATACGCTTACCATCTGCTGACGGCCAATATATATTACGAATCTGGTAACCCTTCCTGGTATACCTACTATCAGTATTGTTCATTGCTTTCCAATTTATACGTAGTATAAGGAAAGCTTTGTGATGGTCGAAATTTTCGATTCCGAGATTTCAACGGATTTACATGTTTTGAGGTCCCAGGAACCCAAAAAAGTGGTTATTACGAAATGTCTGTCTGTCGCTCTGTCTGTCCGTATGTCTGTATGTCTGTTCATCGATTTCCGGGCAAACTACTCGCCCGATTTTGAAGAAATTTTGCATGTAAGTTCACAAAAATCATACCTCGAGATCATTTTTAAATTTTGGGCTAACTCAATTTGGGGGGTTTTATTCTCAAAAAACTCCAAAAAAACGTCTAAAAAAATTATTTCTCAAAAACGGCTCCAACGATTTCTTTTAAATTCACATATATTGTAGTCGTTATTAATGTTAACAAAATGCACGGGGTCGCTTGCCCCTTGATAGTTTGCTTCTGGGGGTAAAAAAATAAAAATAACTAAATTTTCATGAAAAATGATTAAATATAATTTTTCTGGGAAACCTTTCTATCGATTATTTCTACCTTCAGGCATGTTTTAGGTGTTAAATTTAGTAACGAAACCGGGCAGGTTGCTTTGCCACAAAACCATTTGGTTTTGTGCAAAATTTTTGAAAAAAATGATAGAAAATTCACGCTTAAATGCATTGCGTGCCCTGCCATCATTGCTGTGTGATGTGTTGGTCTGACCTATCTAGAAATTACCTCACTTCCAGTGACGTCAGATGGGAACCCCCCCCCCCCCCGCAATATCGGAAACTTAACCACAGGAAAATTATTTACCATGAAATTATTCATTTTCTCTATCTGCTAATTTTGATAAATTGGAAAGCATGTTCGAGTAAACTCGGACCGGTTCTTTTATTTTCAGATGATATTTTCATTGCCACTGTTAACGATAGCTCTGATATGCCTCGCTGTGCTATTGTTGGTTAAATATTTTATTGACAATAGAAACTACTACAAGAATGCTTTCACAATTCCAAGTTTTCTCCCTATGATCCCATCATTTTTAGTGGGTTGGATTATAATGCCGCTTGGTAAATTTGGTAAGTAGATGCCTATATTAAGTTGAACTCATTATGTATTATAAGGGCGGGCCGGCTGCCTTACCAAGTTGAATCCAGCGGTCCAGAGCAGGTTCAAAGATGCAGATAACTTGGTCGTGTGCACAGTGCCGGTAGGGAAACATGGTAGGACTTGTCCTGGTCACCTCCGAACTAATCGTGTGACTTCACTGTGTTTCCCAAGTGGTTCGGAATCCACTATAATCAGGAGGTCCACTGTCCTATGGGCCCACACCGTGGCCTGGGACTATGTCCATGTCCAACCATACCATACTGTATTATAAGGACGGACTGTAATATGCTCCCTATCATGTTATAGTTTACTTTATGTACGCAATAGCTGATATTCGATAATATGCCATATGTCTAATTCGACAAACTCTAAGTGGCCCCGAAATTTATTTCGAACTATTTCAGTGTTATATGGTGCCCTATAAAGCCATAGTTATTTAATTTTTCACTATTTTGACTAAATTCGTGGCATGTCCTATACTCAAGACTATTCTTTTTTAATTTTTAACGATAAGTTTCATATCATGTATTTCTGATTATTTCTTTTAATTATTATATAAATACATGTACATACGATATAATATAGACTCCGTTCTAAGTTATATCATTTCAGGTTAGTGTTATAGGGAAGATGAAAGGTTGCTGGATTCATCAAGTTAAAGAAGACTTTTTATTTTTCAGCCCCAATAATTGGTCAATTTTTATTTATTTATGTACTATCCACACTTAGGGTAGATCGAGTAACACGGCCGTGCAAAGTAAACAATTTTGTTAACGATGTTTAAAGGTTATTGAGTACAAGCGGGGCTTGGGACCGCTCCGCGACCCCACCCCCTTGCGCCTGCGCCTTTGGGCATTACGCACTCGACCCTTCGGGGCTCGCATGACACAACTTCAATTTCCAGAATTTTCTAATTTTCAGTGCAATTTTTTAAATTTTTTCTGTCATAAGAACCTTCTCCTGGCAATAACAAAAAAAAAAAAAAAAGTGAAATCGGGCCAGTCGTTCACGCGTGATGGCGTGACCAAGGGAAATAGGGATTCATTTCTATATATAGAGATTCTCAAGTTTATTTTCGCATAAACAGTAAATAATGAACACATTTTTATTAATAATAATATATACAACCTAAAATTAACGTGGGAATTAGATGATAAAATTTGTATTTTAGGTGAGTTGGTCACATGCACTCCTCATTCACACAGTTAATATTCGTAATATTAGGAAAACATGTACTAGTATGTTAGTTTTTAGTGGTATAAGCAGTAATTAATTGTAAGGGAGATAGATTTTCAAGAAAAGTCTCAAAACTTTATCTCCCGCTCCCTCCGAAAAAAAAGTCCGAGCCTGAGATCTCCAGACCTGTAGAGTCCCCACTGTAGTCCTCCCTGGCAAGCTACAATAGTAGTAGTAGTAGTTTTCGTCGGGTTAATAACGACTTAGGCCTCATATTTGGGCCCATAGAGCGACTCCGACTTGACTGTCCTATGCCAGCCCATAGGACAGTGGACCTCCTGATTATAGTGAATTCCGAACCACTTGGGAAACACACTGAAGTCACACGGTTAGTTCGGAGGTGACCAGGACAAGTCCTACCATGTTTCCCTACCGGCACTGTGCACACGACCAAGTTATCTGCAGCTTTGAACCTGCTCTGGTCCGCTGGATTCAACTTGGTATGGTGGCCGGCTACCCCTGGCAAGCTAAGTAATGGCTCTTCTTTGTAGTTTACAAATCCCTTCGGCTCTGTCCAGTGTCAGGTGTAAGGAGATTTCATAAAAGCACCGACCCTTATAAATGATATTATATTGTACTATTAAGGTAGACTAGAACACATTTCGTACAAGCACCGACCCCGCTTTCCCCCTTTTAAAACGCTATGCAGAAGAATATGAGCTTTTGTGCAAGTATCACATTATTTTCACTATGAATTGCCGCCATCTTGAAATCGTGAATTTATTGTAAAACGTGTAAATTGCATAATCGTGGATAAAATTAACGGCTTTCTGTCACATTTTATTCCATCCCTCTGCAACCTATATTAATTTAGCTGTGCTATGAATATGAATCTATGGAATGGATCCTTTACGAGCAGTAGGCTACTCAGGCCAAGACCCTCAATGAGTTTTTTTTTTTTGCATACAGCACCGTTATATAATGTTAATTTATTACTTTTCAGATTTTTACCAAGTGTTATGCTCACGCTATCTAAGCGTAGCGGAAGATTTGACCAGTATGTGGATGCCTAGTTTTATTGTGATACCAAGAAAAGCGGAACAATTAAAAATTATATATGAAAGTACCGACTTACTTAATAAAAGCATTCATTACGATACATTGAAAATAGCTGTTGGTGAATCTGCACTAATTTCCTCAGGAGGTGAGCATAATTGTGTATGATTTTAAATTTTAATAGGACTATACCGGTATTATCGGTATAAGAAGACATACTGTAGAGTAGCAAATCGGTACATCTCATAATTTTAATATTTTATTTTAAATTGGCTCCTTATATTTTGCCCTATCAACATGGCTTTGTGAAGAGTCGGTCAACCATGACAAACCTTTTATCAAGTGAAGTAATAAGTTCGCGTAATAACAATTCATATAACTTCAATTACTGTACTGTATTGTTAACTCTTCGACAGTTTTATTGCTAATCCTCACTCTTCCGCTACTCTCACGACAGTCCTCTCGTACCACGCAGGGTACCAACTTATAACCATTCTGCACTAACCTGCTTTCGTTCATATACACTGCATGCCACACCCATATTATACCACACTGGACTCCTTTGAAAAACAACAGCCTGTCATATATGCCGATTTCTCTAAAGCATTTAATACGGTGGATCTTCTAATACTAATCGTCAAGCTCCGGGGTTATGGAATCAATACATCACTCCTACAATGAATTTAGTCATTTTTGTTTGAGTTGAGCAAGTCTCAAATCGCAGATAAGGTGTAACTGGGCTAGTGGGTTTCCCTCTGTAGATGGCAGTTCTTGCCGAAAGCGCTCAGGGTTTTATACTAACACAATTGGGTTTCTTAGACAAAGTTAATTTCTTAACGATTATTTGGGTTTTACTAATTCGGGTTGTTATAACAAGTTTTTCTAAAACTCTAAGTTTTTGTTATTTTTTGCTTATTATTAAAATGAAATACCACGAAGTCACGAGTAATCTAATTATTTATGTTCCACATGGTTCTCATTGAGGACCTCTATTATTTATCTTTTCATTAATGATTTACGTATACTAGTTGTGGTATTCTTGTAGTCGGGACCCAGGCCTCAATTTGGGCCCATAGGTCCCGCAGTCCCACTAATCGAGTCCCATTGCTTCAGCGAATCTCGCCGTGTTGATTTACGTATACATGTGCCAGAAATTATATTCCACCTCATATTTATGCAGATGATGCTAAATAATACTACAAGATTCCGAATTACGACGATGTTGTGAGATTACAAGCGGCTTTAAATGATGTATTGATCGTACAATAATAATATGACCCTAAAGATTGCTAAGTGTTATGACTTATCACCGAAATAAGAATCCAATCATAATACATAAATATGTGTGATCAACGCGCGCGGCAGCGCGCGACCAAGTTCCATATACACCCCCGATGAGCTGCCTAGCAAGTATATCTCCACGGCGAGTTTACGGCATTTTAGCCACTTTCCAACCATCACTGTAGCTCACCCAGTTGTCCGATTGACCTCTAATTTTGCATTCAGGCTTTGAATACAGCACAGAATCCCAATTTAAAAATTCAGCACTCTAGCATGATTGGTTGCTGAAATCCATATACCCCAGAACCACGCTTTTCGCGTGGACTCACTGACTGACACAAATTATAGACCACTTCCAGATGTGCTGGAGATGTGAAACTCAGGAATTAGTCTCTTCGTACCATCAAACCCCCAGAATAAATCAAAAACCCCGAAAAAGTTTTATGATAACTTAGCAATCACGTAATGAATTTTACGTACTTAGCTTACGGCCGAGCATACCTATGGCACGCTCATCCCATCCACGTGTTCAGGACAACTGAAATTTGGGATTGGGTTCATTCTTGCCATTTCCCATTTTTTCCACTTTATTCAGAAAATAGATTTCGTAACTTAACGTAGTCACTTAACGAAAGCTAGCTTCTAGATGTGCTTAATTCCTACGTAGGTAGGTATATAGTGGTTCGCAATTCGCATGTTGTATATTGTTCTTTCTTTCATATGGGCTATCAATAACTTGTCAGTCTTCTAGTTTCTCTGGTGCTAGCTAGACTCTTCCCGAAAATTCTCGAATCTTCACTTTTCAAATTTATTCTCGATCTTCCATCATGGCTGTTCCGGTTCCAGCATTTTTCACCATACATAGTACAGCCATGTATGGTGAAAAGATGGCAAATTCTTCCTCTGTCTTTCAATTATTTTAACAGTCCATGCATACTTGTCAAGTTATTTGTTATTTGTACAAAAAGATATGATATATCCAACCCAAAACACTCCGTGTAAAAAATACCAAGTTCCTTTGGCCCATCAAAGTTGTGATATCCAGATGGGCCAAGTTCCTTTTTTCTGCCTATGTATGTTGTGATATCAGGATGGGCCAAGTTCTTGTAATTTTTCTCTTTGAATATTTTCTCTAAAAGATTAATTTAAATTTTTTTCAGAACTTGGTGCTTCTTCATGCTTATGTAACTTGACACTGACACTTGCTGTAATTGGCCAATGATGACGCATAAGATATGGCTAAATGACAAATTTGCAACTGTGACCACAGTGTCGTTACGTAGGTATACCTCTAATAAACGATAGGAAACTACGAAGAGTTTTGCAAGGGAAGCATCCAAGTTCTGAAAAAAAAATTTAAATTAATCTTTTAGTGAAAATATTCAAAGAGAATATCCCATCCTGATATCACAACATACATAGGCAGAAAAAAGGAACTTGGCCCATCTGGATATCACAACTTTGATGGGCCAAAGGAACTTGGTATTTTTTACACGGAGTGTTTTGTGTTGGATTAATAATTAGCTTATTCAGAGTAGGCCTAAACAGTTACACAAAAACCTCGGAGTAATTATGTTTTGAACCTCCACTAAATTTTCAACATCACATTATGAAATGTTTATAAAAATTCACAAAAAATGTTAGGTTTCTTATTTTGAAGCACGAAAGACTTTACATTGATCCAAGCTCTACGACTATTGTTTTGTAGTTTTACATATTCTTTTCGTCATTCCACTGAGCTTTACTTCTTAGATACAATTGCTACCTACTGATGATGTTTTCCTTCTTGCAGCTGAAACGTTCAGAGCACCAAAAAAAGTATTAATGACATGTTTCAATGGAAGTTCCCAACAAATAGTTATTGACACATTCTACCGATCAAGCGAGTTTTTGATAAATACTCTTAATAAAGCGAAAATGCAACACGAGGGTGGATGGTTCAAGTTACACGATATTTCAAGGGAAATTGCTATAAGGAGCGTATTGTGTAAGTTCTGAAATTGGCGGATTAATGAGGAAGAAATACAAAATATGCCTAAAAAATCGATGGGCTCGCTGGCAGGACAACGTTCAAAGGGCCACTCACCCATAAAATGCCCTAAAGATTCCATACTTTTGGGAGCACTTTTTTTCACGATGAAAAGAATAGACGGGGAAACTCCTGTTGTTTGTTTCCCAACGCCTGCATTCAGCATTTGTTCTTTTACGCAATCCTGTGAGCCTAACGGGTAGAGTGAGCCTATCTATGAACTTGAGGCACCCTAAGGGCAGACTCCTTCACTTCGGGGAGAAGGGGAGTTGACTGACAGGGTGGGCCTCCTGATTATAGTGGGTTCCGAATCACTTGGGGAATATAGTAAAGCCACACGATTAATTAGGAGGTGGCCAGGACTTAAAATAAATAAATAAGGACCTTTTGTTGTTTCTATTACTAAGCCAACCTAGCGGAGTTAGGGCTATAAAGGCCTCTCTTACACTCAACTGGGAAGGCCCAGGACCGCCTGCTTTACATGCCCTCCGAAGCATGGCCAGAGAATGTAGCCAGTATGGGACTCGAACCAACAACCTTTCGGGTGAGAGTCTGAGTCCGTACCACTACGCTACATGACTTGACACGCATGGGGAAACTCCTAGATTATGTATCAACTTTTGATCATAATACGTTTACAGCTTTCATCATACTGGGCGTACGGTAAGTTACGTTGAACTATATATAATCCTATTTGTGTTTTGCAGGGTCAAGTTTTGACATGGACGTGACACAAACCATATTGAATTCACTACACGATTTTGAACATTTCGTAACTGTATTGATACTAAGTGGTACTCTGAGGCATAACGACTGGCCCTTCAAGTTGTCACCTTTTAGTAGAATAATCAACAAGGCGAAAAATGTAGCAAAGACAGTAGCTCATGAAGTAAGGGCCATCAAAGGAAACCATTTGAGAGGTACTTAGGTATTTACAACAGTAGTTGCAGCCATTTTGTGGTGAGATTCTGGCAAACATACCACAATGACTAGGCTTACGTCTTTAGTTCTTTATCCTTCTTTATCATGGGCGCAGCGAAAAATGGATCCAAGAGACAGGTGAAAAAATTCGATTAAATCGCGGGCTTATTTGAAATTGTTTGGAATATAAACATTGAGATCTTCCCTCATTGTTAAAATTAACTTTGTATAGTTTTACGTAATAAAATTAAATTAAAAATACACAACCGGTTTCGTTTATTACGTAAAACTATACAAAGTTAATTTTAAGAACGAGTGACAGCAAGTTTTACAAAGTTACTGAGGAGACTATTATGTTTATTGAAATCTTATTTATTACATCTAGGTAGTTTACATTCCCCTCACTTTTTTATATTAGGGGTACCTATTCAATGTATTTGGTTTACCCCAAGGGAAATTAGGAAACTGATAGAAATTGAAAAATAGAACTCTAGTTTTTCTAATTGGAAAAATAATGCCATGAAAACGTGTATCACTACGTTTCCCACTTTACCCGACCGGTAAGTTGGGGAACTGCACAAGGGAAATCGAAAACGGCCATATTTGTTGTTGTTTTGAATTTGGATTTTGCTTTTCAGTTTTGTTTAATTCAAAAAAATGAGCTCTACGACAGAAATTAATAAAAAAAACAAGAAAAGGAAACATGAGGCATGAGGTGGACTACAGCAGCCAGATGATCATAAATTAATAGCCAAAGGCAAAGAAACTTTGGAGCAGAGGTGTAAAGTTTTTAGAATGATGGCGGGGGCAAAACTAAGTAGACATTATGACGTCATCAGGCAGGATAAGAAAAATTGAAAATATAATGAGCAAAATAGTTGGGTTTTACGCATTTTAATAGTAGTAAAGTATAGCTGTAGATTTTACAAATAAGCTAACAAAGGAATGCCTATATTCATATTGCTGCAAAGGGGACAATGAAGTATGAACCACGTTTTACAATGCTCGAGGCGGGGGGGGGGGGGGGAAGTTGGACCATGCCCCCAACTTTACGCCCCTACTTTGGAGATAAGTTAGGCTAGGTTTTTCTATTTCTAAGTTTGACGGAGGTATCCTCACGCCGAGCTATTTCTCTATTTTCCTTTTCCCTTTTCTATCAACACAATGAATATCCCTATTGTGAAATTCATCAAAGAAAATCCAATTTCATCTAGGGTTAACTAGTCAAATATTTAGGGCCCCCCCCCCTGAACCTCTCTGGCTACGCGTGGACTATTTCATTCATAGTACTATGAGCATTTTTTTTTATGGTGGAAAAGTTCTGAAAAAAGTATGCCCGAAATAGTTGAGATTTTACGATTTTAACAATAGTAAAATTTATAATTTAAAGATGGATAACACATTATTTTATGTTGTCATGTAACGGTTTTTGTTTAAAATATCCTATTTTATATAGTGTGCGCTAATTTTTCTCGGGGGGGGGGGGGGGGGTGAAATTTTTATTGTATGTGATTATTTTTCATTTTATTTTATTTTTATTTTGCCTTCCCACATGACATACGATCAATATTTCTTGAAAAAATCGCCTTTATTTTTCAGCCTCAACAAGCCACTCAGGCTTCAGTAGGCCTAGTTGTTCGATGTACGAAAATAAATAAATTAATGGTTAGACTATGGAGTTTAAGACAGTATGAAACCTATTCTTATGAGCCAACCTGTAAAAATCAAATTTAAAGGGGAATATCAATCTGAAAACTATCAATTCAGTCACGCCTGTTCTGATGTTTTTTTTCTAACGCCTCCTTTCAGCATTTCTGCTTTTAGCAACCCTGTCAGCCTGCCGGGAAGAGTGAGTCTGTTTGAACAGGGTACATGCGTTAAAAGAAATATAGCTTGATTAATTTTTGATATATATAGCATGCGGCTTTCACAAGCACTATTTCGGCAACAGTCGCATGGAACTTGATAGGAAGAAAACCCGAGGATAAGGAGAGGATAGCGAGAGGATGGCCAGAGTGGAGCGAGTTCAATAGCTGCGTATGATTTAACAGAGATGTATATTTGTTGCTTTCCAATTTATACGTAGTATAAGGAAAGCTTTGTGATGGTCGAAATTTTCGATTCAACGGATTTACACGTTTTGAGGTCCAGAAAAAGTGGTTTTTACGAAATGTCTGTCTGTCGCCCTGTCTGTCACTCTGTCTGTTCATCGGTTTCATCAACTACTCGGTCGATTTAGATGAAATTTTGCATGTAGGTTCACAAAAATCATACCTCTAGACAATTTTTTTTTAATTTTGGGCAAACTCAATTTTGGATGGGTTTATTCTCAAAAAACTCCAATGAAACATCTAAAAAAATTGTTTCTCAAAAACGGCTCCAACGATTTCTTTTAAATTCACATAATATATTGTAGTTGTTATTAATGTCAATAAAATGCGGTGGGTCGCTTGCCCATTGATAGTTTGCTTCTGGGGGTAAAAAAAATAAAAATAACTCAATTTTAATGAAAAATGACTAAAAAAGATTTTTTCTGCGGAACCTTTCTATCGATGATTTCTCCCTTCAGATATGTTTTAGGTGTTTAATTGAGTAACAAAACCAAACAGGTTGTTTTCCCAAAAAAAATATTTGGTTCTGTGCAAAAAATTATTTTTTTGAAGAAATTATGGAAAATACATTGCGTGCCCTGTCATTGTCATTGTCACTGCTACAATGTATTGGTCTGTTCGTTCCAGAATATGCACTTGGGTTTTAAGTTTTTTTAAAAATATATATTGAAGTGGACCCCCCCTTCGCCCCCCCCCCAGGGGTCCGAAATTTAACCATAGGGAAATTATTTACAATGAAATGAACCATTATGTCTATCTACTACTTTATAAATTGGAGAGCATGTTCGAGTAAACTTGGACCGGTTCTTTTCTAGGCGATGGATACAACCGGAGCAGCGATCTGTTTTATACTCACAATGCTTGCGATGCATCCAGACATACTAGAAAAGGTTTACGAAGAAGACCAAAAGATACAAGAAGAATTGAATGGCCGCAAAATGGCCGAAAGGGACTTTAACAGATACGAGTATTTGAGCCGCGTTGTCAAGGAAACATTCAGATTATTTCCTCCAATACCAATTATTGCAAAAAAGACAGCTGTTGATATTCAGTTAGGTATGGTGCCAGAAAATAAGATACTCCAGTTTGTAAAGGGCTGGACTATAAAATGGAAGGTCGAGCTTTGAGACTTCTTCAGACACCTCTTGAACACATTCTATCCACCGTTAGGACCTGTACTATCCTTCTAATTCTTCCTTTGGCTATATCGCAATACTAACCAGAAATACCCACAAAAGTCTTGCAGGCACATGAGAAGGTTTTTTGCCCTCTGGGTCTTGTGCCTATTGGGCCTTTTCCTTCTCCTTGTTTGGTACACAATTAAACCGTTAAGCTCCCCTACTCAGACAAGGGTCTAAATGCCCTCGGGCAGACCCTTCTCACTTCCCTTCAGATAATTTTCGGGAGGTGGCACCGGTACCTGAAACCGGGCTGGTTTCGATACCAGGTCGGCCATCACCATTTCCAGAGCGAGGCTGGGGCTCAATTTACAAAAGAAAAAAAATGGAGACTTTACTTTACTGGCCAAAACATCTGAAATAGCGCAGTGGTCAAGAAAGCCGAACTTGTTCCAGCCTTCGGGCCTTCAATTGGTTTTTTATGTGTCAGTCAAAAGTTCCTATACCAACTTATCCAAAGGGATTGTCCTAGGGGAGAGAGCATAGTAACATACCCTACTACTTGTAGTTACCATACTATTATCTACTGCCGGATTAAATAATCTATTGAAACTACAGAATAAAGAAATATAATACACGGTATATTGGTTATTTAAATTATAATGGATAATCCGCCCCATTGCATTGCATACCGTGCTATTCATTATTTTATTTTTATTTTTTATTTTTTTATTAATTTAAAGGCGCGAGGCCACGCTTGTGACATATGCGCCAAGACTCTAAGTTGTCTTAGTAGTTATATCGCTTTTAGAAGCTCTGTGTGGTGGAGAAAGGCTAAAAGTGAGACGACATTACTAACGTCGTCTCCCAGGATTAGAGACAGATTTGATTGTATGTTGTACATTGCACGGGCTGTTTGATAGTTGGGGCAATCTGCAAGTATGTGTTCAACAGTAAGTGGGCAAGCACACTGGTTACATTGGGGTGGTAGGTCTTTGCCCATTAGGTACGAATGAGCAAAGACCTACCACCCCAATGTAACCAGTGTTATTGCGTAATTTTACTATATTGCATATTATTGGCATTTAATATCTATCAAAAAATTGAATGGTTTACAGGTGTGGATTTTTATCGTACGAAATGGATGAAAAATTGTCAAATTAAGGTGAAATAATTTTTACAGTGTCTTTTCAGATATACAGTATGTATTAGGCCTGTCTCATAAGGAAATATATTTACAGTATATCATAAAATGACACAACCTAAAAGCTTTAAGTGCTTACCGTTTCCAGTAGGGCATGCCTTCTTATTCATTTTTTTTTACTAACTATCCTACTTACTATTACTTACACAGGTACAATTTTAAAATGTTCTTTGCAGGCAAGTACACCATTCCTGCGGATTCTTCTATCGCGATTGTAATGCCATATATCCACAGAAATCCAGAGTATTATCCGGATCCACTGAAATTTGATCCGGATCGCTTTTTACCGGAAAATGTGGCCAAAAGGAGTAAATACGCCCACATTCCATTCAGCATGGGCCAACGACAATGTACAGGTACCGTATATTTTTAGAGAGATTTCATTTATTGCTGAGACCGCGACCAATGGTCAACTTGCGGAAAATTTCTACATAGCTTTTCATTTTATGAGCCTGAAACCACCCTCCGATCTATACATAATATACTGTACATGTATGTAGGCCTATACGTATGCATGCATGTATAAGAAAATAGAAAATAAAGAAAATTGTCATTGTTTTCCTTATGGGCGAATTTTCGGCCTTTCGGCCCACTCTTACAATTAACCCATTACAATTAACCCATAACCCATTAAATTAATTAAATTTATCAATTTTAAGAAACACTGCAACTTCAGTAGATGCCTATTATCCAATTTTAATTAATCTTGGCCCAAAACCAAAATCGTTAAAAATCATGACAGCCCCAAGTTGGTACATATTTAGATGCATTTTATATATCTTAAAGCCTGAGGTGTGTTGGAAATTTAAACAAAACGGGGATACTCACACCTATGCAACACGAGGTAACGGGGAGACCTTGTAAGGCCAGCGCCACACGCAGCCAAGTGTGAGCGACTGGATCCTATACTACAAGGTTTCGCCTGCCTTAGAAAACTCCCGATCGAACTGAGAGCGGCGAGAAATGCTTCCTTAAATTGCTTAGAAACCATCTCTTAGAGAAAGCTTTCTACACTGTCACTGAGGCACTAGTACTGTGACAATGACAGAACTACCTGATTTTGACGATATTTTGACGATTTTACTTTATACTTACTTGTCAATTACTTGTTGATTACTTGTATTGTATAATTTAACAGAAATATAGATTTATTTATTTAAACGTTACCATGTAAATGCGTTGATTAAGTTCGTTCACCAGCATGATCCGCCATATCGTTTCAAGATCGCCGTCGATTAAAAACATAAAAAATCATATCTCCAGTTGTGGCTTGATTGTAGAGGGATGACATGTGATGAAAAGCTCATGTTTATATCGAAATTAACAGTAATTAACACTTCTTATAAAAAAATCAACGATTTGATGATTGTAGCCAATCTAAGGCGCTTATTCCACCTACGTCAATAGTCAATAGTAAATGTGGTATTGACGTGGTATCAGACATTTTTAGTATGTCTTTAATGTCTGCTACCACGTCAATACCACATTTACTATTGACTATTGACGTAGGTGGAAGAAGCGCCTAATGATGCCAATGACTTGATCAAGTTCGTTAACTAGCCTGATTTGCCATTTAATCTCCAGATGGCGGCGGAGCAAACCCTTTAAAAATTTTCATATCATATTAATATATTGGGATGTAATGAAATTTGCTTGTATACAATATGCCTGATACAATACGATTGTAATATCAACACTTTTTACGACTATTCAACGATTTCCAGATGTTAACCAGTTAAAGTGAAAATAATGTCATGCTGATACTGAAAATTTCATAGTCGTCTACATAGCATTTTAAAGGCGAAAAGCGGGGTCGGCACTTGTGGGGAAATTTTATTATGGACCAGGAAAGGAGAACTCGCGTGGCCCCGAGCGGTGCTCATATGAAATATCCCTTCTTCAGCCAATGCCCGCCCTTGGCTGGTAGGCCCTCCTATGTCTCAGTTCGGTTTTCTACCTCCAATGCCAGTGCAGCTGAATAGGTGATCGGTCAGAACAGAAAGAGATTTTCTTAAATAATTATCTTAACGAGCGCATAACGAGGTTGAGGGATCGAGGGATCGTCTAAAACAGTTTGTTGCTGCCCGTGTCGTATAGGGTGTGTGTGGGTGGGTGATGTTTTGCAAACTGCTATTAGGAGCGCACTGCCCATATCCATCCGCCATTGTACTGTATACTGTTAACGTAAGGTGTATTATTTGTACAAAATTATGTATATGTATATTTATTATTATTATTGTTACAGGGATGCTTTATGGATTTCGCAACGTTTTGTTTTTCGTTAGTTCTGTCATCCGTAAATTCAAAATTTTTACAAAGTACAGAAGTATCGAAGAATTGGATGCCAATATCACTGGGTCAATTGTCATTTATGATACAGAAGAGTTTCCTATCCGTCTAGAACTGCGATCACCACACACTTATTAATTATTTTCCTGTTCATATTTCAAATAAATCAAATTACTAGAGAATTTACGTTGGACCAAATGCAGGACCGAAAATAAATTGAAAATAATGAAATCAATATGGGACCGAGCTGGACCGAATCGAAAAAATCGCGCCTCGGTTCAAATGGTCTAACCACCTACTTAAATTAAATTCCATTCTTTATTATGACTTATGATTGAGTACAACCTTGGATTATAAATTGCATGGACTCATATTATGCAATATATTAATTACATGCCCAGCGCAAAATGCAGCCATGTGACGCAGTCGAGTGCATTTTTTGTTCAATTAAACATTAAGCTAACCATAGGTAGGTACTTTCCGGTTTTTGTAAATTGAGTTTTTACCTACAAATGCAGTTGGTAATTTAAGCCGATTACCCTTGAGGTAAAAGGAAATATACTATAGCTCTGCCGTCAGCTAATATAATAAGATTAAAATAATCCGCAAAGAGTTGGTGGCCGGTAAGACTACACCGATACATGCTTTCCTAGTGATTTACCAATTGGTAAAGTTAGGTTAACCGAAGTTAGAGGATAAGGGAAAAACTGGACTTGGCGGGGTTCGAACCCACGTACATTAATTTTTTTTTTAATTTAAATGTTTTAAATGGTTATGGCCTTGATATCCCCTATCCCAAAGCACTGAATTGATCGATGGTATTCCAAATCTTAGAACTGGCACACCAATACATTTTAACATATGAATAGTAATAATGGCAGGGATCGCTATATAATTCCATGGTTTCATTAAAAACTATTTTTTTTTTCACATCAGTTAATATTTTTTTGCGAATGGAACTTGATCAGTTTTGTTACTTTATTTAACACCTAAAACATACAAAAAGGTTGAAATCATCGACAAAAGGGTTCCACAGAAATATTATATTTTAGTAATTTTTCATGAAAATTTCGATATTTTTATTTTTTACCCCCAGAAGCAAACTATGAAGGGGCAAGCGACCCCCCGCATTGTAACATTAATAACAAGTACAATATGAGTGAATTCAAAAGAAATTGTTGGAGCAATTTTTGAGAAATAATTTGGAGTTTTTTGAGAATAAAACCCCCCAAAATTGAGTTAGCCCCAAATAAAGAGAACCAGTCCGAGTTTACTCGATGCTTTCCAATTTATCAACATTAGTAAATAGGGAAAATGAGTAATTTCATGGTAAATAATTTTCCTATGGTTAGATTTCCGATATCTCGGGGGGGGGGGGGGGAGGGATTGTCCACCTGACGTCACTGGAGGAGAGATAAATTCTAGATAGGTCAGACCAACACATTATCACACAGCAATAATGGCAGGACACGCAATGCATTTGAGCGTGAATTTTCTATCATTTTTTCAAAAAATAATTTTTTGCACAAAACCAAATAGTTTTTTTGGGAAAGTAACCTGTCCGGTTCCGTTACTCAATTTAACACCTAAAACATGCCTGAAGGTAGAAATCATCGATAGGAAGCTTTCGCAGAAAAATTATTTTTTAGTCATTTTTCATTAAAAATTTAGTTATTTTTATTTTTTTACCCTGTCAATATTAAGAACTAATACAACATATGTGAATTTAAAAGACATCGTTGGGGCCGTTTTGGAGAAATAATTTTTTTAGACGTTTTTTTAGACGTTTTTTTGGAGTTTTATGAGAATAACCCCCCCCCCCCCGAATTGAGTTGGCCCAAAATAAAAAACATGGTCCCGAGGTAAGATTTTTGTAAACCTACATGCCGAATTTCATTAAAATCGACTGAGTTGTTTGCCCGGAAATCGATGAACAGACAGACAGACATACAGATAGACAGAGAGACAGACAGACAGACAGACAGAGCGACAGACAGACATTTCGTAAAAACCACTTTTTTGGGTTCCTGGGACCTCGAAGCGTGTAAATCCATTGAAATCTCGGAATCGAAAATTTCGACCATCCTTATACTACGTATAAATTGGAAAGCAGTAAGTAAAATCATAGGCTATAACCCTTCTATTCTTTGTTCCAGAAGTAATTGCTAGAACAAACAAATAGCACCTTTGCCCTGCAGCCATGTGTATAGCCTATTCATTAGTTCTTTTTCCTGCTTAGTAATACACAGCGCTTATTGTAGGTACTAAGTCATTCCGCATGCGGGTACTATATACGTTAAACATAGGTACTTCGCAGAGAAGGAACCTTGAAATATCAAATTGCGAGTGGTTGGAAATTAAGCTCTGGCCAGTCTCCACAACTAGTTTGGAAAGGTAAGATCAGATAGATGTGTTTAAGGCCCAACCGGATGGTTGTGGCCTTGACCGTTGAGTGTTGAATACATAGAAATATAATAGAACTGGAGCGGCGGGAGTCATAATGTGCCTTACGAGGCAACCGTTAACCATAAGCCAACTATCAGAGAGAGATAAGTACCAACGCAAAAAATATCAAAGTCTTACACACTGCAGCTTAGCAAAGCATTGAATATGGGAACAATGGACTATATATTCAGGCCTAAGTTCATAAACCTAACTTGCCACTTGCCACGAAATATTGGATGAAACGGCAAAAAGTAGTAGAAACCTCATTTTGTAACATTTTTATTACTGACCTAAGGTTATGTTTTAATCATTAGTTTTTAATTGCCTTTAACTCCTGGGATAACGTTCAATTAGATTTTTTGCTTTCCAATAGATACGTAGTTTAAGACCAAACCGGAGACTTTTGACCTTGAACGTTGAGCGTTCAATACATAGAAATATAATAGAACTGGAGCGGCGGGAGCCATAATATGCCTTACGAGGCACCCGTTAACCATAAGCCAACTATCAGAGATAAGTACCAACGCAAAAAATATCAAAGTCTTACACATTGCAGCATAGCAAAGCGGATACCTGGACCCGGTCAAAAACTCTGTAGTTTAGTAGTTAGCTTGTGCAGGCTATTTCCCCGCCAAATTGCGTACTTATCTTGTGCAGGCTACACTAGCAGCCATATTGGTAACGGTCTCCAGCCACGGGATCGTTGAATATCCATTTTATAAACAAAGCCCCGCGTCTCGTACCTGTTCCGTAATTGACTTGTATTATTTCAAATGATTGCAGTTTTACCTATTTCTGGCGCTTTACTGTCAAATTAAGTGTTTAGCTTCTGACTAAAGTGCATTTCATTACAAAAGTTGGAGGTTTTTCTTCCCTGTGGGGCGCGTAAAAATGTTGTAAAAGGTATGTTTTTAATTGCTTCATGCACAAATTTTAGACCTAATGTAATTGTAATTTTTGGTTTAGTCAATAGTGTAAGCATGCCTACGCGTATACTATACCCTTCTATCGATTTTTACTATACCACTGCGGTTTCAAACATATATTACGAACCCTCTGCAAAGACATTTCACATTTCACATATCACGTGACCTTCTCCGGTTTGGCCTTAAGGAGATGTGTAGTAAAATATCGTACCTCTCCTACAACCTATGTACAGTGTTATCGTATTATCCAAGGCTGCAGGTTCAATTCATTGTTTTCCTATTTATACGTAGGTGTAAGGAAAGCTTCTTGATATTAGAAATTTTCGATTTCGCGATTTCCCAACACTCAACTAGGAAGGCCCGGGACCGCCTGTTTTACATTCCCTCCAGAGCATGGCCTGAAAATGTTAATATAATATATAGTATAATAAATTATAAATATATTATGTATATATAATATAATTATATATAAACCATATGCGTTGAACCCTACTATTTCGCACTTTTACCTTAAAAACGGTTCCTCTTAGGGAAAATATACTTAGGTAACCCCGCTGTCTCGAGCACTTTCAATATGTCTAGGTCTGTCAACTTTTTCAAACATTTTTGCTGTCAAAATAAATTGATATATATATATATTCCGAACTCACGGGCGTCAGCGCAAGGAACACTAAGATCAATTCCTTTAGCGATTTGAAAGGAACCGGTACGATAAGTGAACCCGTTCATGCTGTCCTATTCATCAATTAGTAGGCTATAGGTTCCGAGATAGATAAAATGACTAGTTCCATGTAAATATATGTGTTGGGGTTAAATTCCGGTTGCCTCGACTTTCCCTATCCCAAAGAACTGGCTTGATTGTGGGGACCATTGCACATTCTAGAACGGGCAGACCAATATACTATATAATAGAACATTGAAATAATGGCTGGGATTACTTTATACCCGACCTTATATACCATATTATCCATTATTTCTTCAAAAAAAAATTTTAATTCAAAACCAAAACAATTCTTGGAGGCAATTGTTTGGTCTTGTTTCACTATTTAACACTTAAAATATATATGAAGTTGAAAAGCATAGTTTGAGTGTTTATGCTAAAAATGATTTTTAAGTCACTTTTTTCGTGAAAATTGAGTCTTTTATTTGTTTGCCCCCAGAAACACACTATTAAGAGGGGTTTGTTTACATTAATATCGACTACAATATATATGGGAATTTAATAAATCATGGGAGCCTTTTTGACAATTTTATTTTGGCCAATTTTGGAGTCTTTGGAGGGTTAAAACCTCCAAAATTGAGTTAGCCAAAAAAAAACAAATTGCTCCGATACATATGTATATTATATGTATGCGATTTTTGTAGGACTACTATACAATACATGCCTAATTTCATCAAAAAGCACCGAGTAATTTGCCCAAAAATCGATGAACAGTCAGTTAAACTAACAAGCAGACAGACATTTCAAAAAAAAAAAATCACTTTTTGCTTCCTTGGCTTCAAAATAAGTAAATCCACTGAAATCTTGGAATCGAAAATTTCCACCACCACAAGGCTTTCCCTACAATTTGTATAAATTAGAAAGCAAAAACAACATAGCACAACAACCCAGTGGGGGTTTATTCCTGAACACGGCACCATTTGGGATTTTGTGGTCAGCAACATGGCTGGCAGCCAAGTTTTCCCCTACCGATGAAGATGTAGGGTGGACACATGTCAAGTCTCGAACCTCGATCTTCATTTTTTATAGTCTAGTGCTCTTCTAACTGGGCTATTCCTGACCAAGTTCTTAATGTTCATTTTATTCTCAGATGATATATACATTAGCACCGATAACAAACATTCTGATATGCATTGTTGTGCTATTGTTTGCCAAATATTTGATTGAAAATAGAAACTACTACAGGAATGCTTTGGGATTTCCAAGTTTTAGTCCAATAATTCCATCATTTTTATTTGGATGGTTAACAGTACCTCTTAGCAAATTTGGTAAGTACCGTACATTTTTTGGATGAAAATGACCCGCATATAAGATAGAGCAAAGGTTCCAAAACGTTTTTTCTTACTTCTTCTTGAAACGTCTCTTCTATCGAAGGTAGGTGATCATCATCATAGACCTTTGAGACTGCTGCTCTGAAAAGGGAAGTCGTGCTCTTGCCAAACCACAGCCTCAGGTTTTTCAACCAGGATGATCATCTACCGGGAGCCCTCTGTCCTTCTATCTTCCCTTTGTTACATGCAGAAGGCGATACTTTTCGTTCCTCATCACATGGCCGAAGTATGTTAGTCTCCGTTTCTTAACCGTCAGCAGCAACTCGGCTTCTGCATCCATTCGCCTCAGGATCTCAGCATTGGGAACACGATCTCTCCAGGATAAGCGCAGCATTCGTCCGTATACCCACATTTCAAATGCACCGATTCTGTTTTCCATAGCTTGTGTAAAAGTCCATCCTCTAAGTCAACCCCATCTACCACACGAAACTAAGGGCCCATAAAAAATAGACTATTTTTGCGGGCCTCTAGTCTCTTAGCATACCTGTAAATACACCTTATTGGAGAAATATCTCACGGAAAAAATCATAAAAAATTGAGTAATAGTTAATAATAGTTAATTGAGAAATATATGTTTTTTTATTGACTAGCAATTACGAAATTTGAAATTGCACCAAAAACGTGTAGTAGGGTGTAGAATTTGTTCTTATTTTTTTTATAATTTCAGATCTTTATCCATTTCTCTTGCGCTACCAGAATGTTACCGAAGAGTTCAGCAGTTTTTGGCTGCCAGGTTTTTTGGTGGTACCTAGAAAAGTCGAACAATTAGAAATTATTTTTGAAAGCCCAAACTTTCTCAACAAAAGTGTTCATTATGATACGTTAAGTATAATTTTTGGAGAAACAGGACTTATATCCACATCAGGTAGGTATGATGCTTAAGAATGGATGTGCCCCAAAGTATAGCAACAAAACATTTTACAGTAAAAGAATGGTTCATCATAAATTGTTCCCATTTCACTGCCTAATGGTTTCTTCGACCATGGTCATTTTACGTTCATCCTATTACTACAAACTACGATTGGTACAAGGAATAGGCCAATAATTGTAATTTCTTCCTATCCAACTATTTAGGATAGGGAAAATAATTATTATTTATTGCAGATGGTTGCAGGGTAAGCACCCAAGGTACCTATAAGGGTTGGATAGACCCAGACCAGACAGAAAAGTTTTATGTCTAGTCAAGTCGACCTTCCGTTGCGTACTTTCATACATTACATACTTATGTAAGCCTATTGGGGACTTCCATGTTGCAGCTGAGACGTTCAGGTCACCAAAAAAGGTCCTAATGAAATGCTTTGTTGGAAGCTCCCAAAAAATCTTTATTGACAATTTCTACCGAGCAGCCGAGTTGTTATCAAATACACTGGAAGTGAACATGAAAGATGCTGGAGCCGGGGGATGGGTCAAGATACATAAAATTATCAGAGAAGTTACGACTCGGAGCATATGTTGTAAGTATTATACTACGGTACTATATAGTTCCTACTGTACTATTGTCTATTTTATTGGCAGAATTATATTAGGAGTTATATAGAAAAGGGTATTAAGGGTGTATTTCTTTCTGTCTTCGAAACATGGTTACAAAAACCCCTTTCGGCTCTGGCCGATCAGGTGTAAAGAGATTCCACAGACCCTGCTTTTCCTCTACACCACCTACGCTATGTATGAAATAAAAAATACTTAATTATTTTTCCAACCACAACATAACTCTTGTGCTCCAAATTTACTTATCAAATTATTTTCACTTTGACTGGAGGCCATCTCAATAGGTAGATGAATCTCCCCTAAATTCCCCTATATTTGTCCTTGTTCATAAACGTATTAATGTATTACTCCGCTAGGTTGGCTTAGTAATAGAACAAAAAAGTCTATATTTATTTATTTATTTATTTATTTACTCAAGGGGCAATGTTCTTGTCCTGTATAGTAATATAAATAGTATACGTATATACCTAGTAATATAATATGTAGTAGATGTTGTTGTTGTTTCCAACGCCTGCTTTAATGGGCAGACTCTTCAATCTCGGGGAAAGGGGAGTTGACTGACAGGGTGGACCTCCTGATTATAGTGGATTCCAAAACACTTGGGGAACATGGTAAAGTCACACGATTAAATCGGAGGTGACCAGGACTCGACACGCACATTGACTAACTGGTATAGTCTCAGCGCGTTATCATGTCCCACCATGTTCCCCTGCCAGCGCTGTGCACACTACCAAGTTTGCAGCAGTTTGAAACATACTCCACTCAGATGGATTCGACATGGTAAGGCCTATTGCCATATTATAATATAATATAAAATAAGATAATAATATAATATAATAACACAGTGGCGTAACGATAGGTTTTCCAAAAGGTAGGTGGTGTTTCATGTGGAGCCCCCCTATTTTTATAAAAATGTAGAAATAAGGAAACGCCGTTCACATTGACGTAGGCCTACTCAGCTTTTAAACCAGGGAACATGATCTTAATTTCCGCTTTCACAAGCGGGAGGTCTCCCATGGGGAATAAAATAAAACTGAAATAGTGGAATTTTAAATAAATAACAACAATGCAGCATGTTATATTGGAATGCCCTGAATTCACCATAGCTAGAAACAAATTACTAGACCGCATCTTCCCCTTAATGACAGTCCTCCCTTTTAAATATGCCCACATGATCTCTAAAAGTGACTCCTATCAGGCTATATACGACTTTCTAAGGGAAGTCCACGTAGAATTTTAACCCCACCTACCCACCATGGCTGTATGTGAGCCCACAATGCCAAAAAAATAAAAAATAAAAAAATAAGAATAAATAAATAACTACTTTTTTTGTTCTATTACTAAGCTACCCTAGCGGAGTTAGGGCTATGAAGCCCTCTCATACACTCAACATGGAAGACCTGGGACCACCTGCTTTACATGCCCTCCGAAGCATGACCAGAAAAAGTATGGGAGTATGTATAATAAGTATTGTACTAGTATGTTGAGCAAAACAACTAATTGACATTAAAAATTATAATAACATTTTCATCGTTGCAACAAATTATGTCATACCTATTTCAGAAAATTGATGAAAAATGAACTTATTCTCCTCTTATGTCACTCCATTACCATATTACTGTCATTAGCGACAAAATATTGGAAGAAATGGCCATAAGTAGCAGAAAATTCATTTCGTAGCCTTTTTATTAGTGATAAAAGGTTATTTTAATGTTACTTTTTAATTGTCTTTCACTATCCCACTTTCACCCGATAGGTTGTTGGTTTGAGATTTCTGGCCATACTTCGGAGGGCATGTAAAGCAGGCGGTAGAGGGTTGAGTGTAGTTGTTGAGTGTAAGAGAGGGCTGACTATTTTTCCAATTTGGCAATTCATGCCCTCCGAAGCATTGCCAGAAAATATAGCAAGTGTGGGACTCGAGCCAACAACTTTTCGGGTGAGAGTACCTAGAGTTTGTACCACTACTATACATGTCCTGATGACAATGGAAGGTTGCGAAGGACGTGCCACTTGGCGTGGACCACCACCCCCCTCCTCTCCCACCTGCGCCCACCCCCACTCTCGTTACGCTACAAGATACAAAAATTTTCTTGTATTTCGTAGGGTCAGGTTTTGACATGGACCCGACTGAGACAATTTGGAATGGTTTACAAAATTTAGAAGAATACATGGTTACAGTGATACTCAGCGGAACTTTGAGGCATAACTCTTGGCCCTTCAAATGGTCACCTTTCAGTAGAACGATAAAGGAAGCGGAGACTAAGGCAAAAGCTGCAGTCAATGAAATTAAAACCATCAAAAGAAAGGATGTCAGAGGTACAGTATGTAGTAAGGATACTATTGCACCGTCTATCCTCGCAATTTGTGGAGCAGTGGCGTGTATATAATACTGTATAGAATGTTTTGATGGGGGGCAAGACCAGATCGTTTTATAAATAAAATACAATAAATTTGTCAAGTATTGGTCAGTAGCCTGACGGTGGCCTACTGCCAAAACCGGTCGCTTTTAATATATTTTATGAATTTGACAAAGTTATTTATTTTATTTAATATGACGAAGTATAATTGTCGCTCTCACTTCATAACATTAAAAATCATGACCGCCCCAAGTCTTTACATAATTGTATAGATGCATTTTACTTATCTTACAGCCTAAGGTATGGGGGAAATTTAACAAAATGGGACACGTACACCTACAACACGAGGCAAAGGTAAAGCCAGCACAACGCACAGCCAAGTGTGAGCGACTGGATCCTATACTACAAGGTTTCACCTGCCTTAGAAAACTACCGATTGAACTGAGAGCGGCGAGAAATGCTGTTGACTTCCCTAAATTGCTTAGAGACCTTCACTTAGAGAAAGTTTTCCACACTTTTACTGAGACACTGGTACAATGACAATGACAGAACCACCTGATTTTGACGATTTTACTTTATACTTAGTGTCGATTACAATTATTGATTGTATAATTTAACAGAAACATACGGTATTTATTATTATTATTTATTACAAAGTGAATGTGGAAAATATTAGTGAAATACACGCCTCTAGCCATCAACTTCTTGCCGCGTGAAGAGGCCGTTGAATTCAACCAAACCACTTTCTGCTGACTGCCAACCATACATCTATTCGATATGGCAAATTATGGATTACAACAACTCACACAAGTTAATTAGCTTACATATTAATTAATATATTTTCCCATTTCGGGAATTTTTCTTTCAAGCAATGCCTCAACCTCGAACTTTTGTCAGCTTTTCTACCAACTATTACGGACCTTTTTGACCATAAATTAACTTAATTTCGTTGTCATAAATTGTAAGTGTTTTTTTGTTGGTCTCAATATAATAATAATAATTGCAGAAATGTTAAGCAGAAATGAAGAACCCCCCAATCAGTTTATCTACAATTTACTGCGAGAGCGGGTAGACGACTCTGAAGACCTAATTGACGCAGATATCATAACAGTATTCGTAACGGTGAGCTATTTAATTATTTATATATGCATATACTAGTACGTTTTATATATATTTATTATTTATTTTATTATTATTTATTTATAATCCAGTAGTGGCTTGTGGTTTCTCAAACTAGAGGGGCAGCGACAAATATGCAACAAAACAATTTTACTTTTCACACGAATCACAATATCAACACGTGACTCAGAACATCACACTGTGATACTGCTAAAGTCATTGATTGACGTTTAATAATTTCCCTAATTTAAAATTTTCTGTAGGTAGTCAATGCAGTTTTGAGTGTAAATCACAATTTAACATAGCAGAGTTCGTTTAGTTCACAATAACGCATAACAATAAGCCTACGTAATTCAATAACATAAAACATATTAATTTGTGAATTACCGTATGGTGTAACTGGGGCTATAGACGATAGAGTAAAATATATGGGGCTAACTGTTCAGGGCGCCAGGCAGTTTCCAACCAAAAAATTCTATATTTTTTATTTATATTATAAATTGGACATCTTCACTTTAACCGAAATTAGAGGATGTAAAAGAACTGGGCTTGGCGGGAATCGAACCCACGATCTACGTGTAACCGGGGCGTTGTCTTAACCGCTTGACCCCGACAAGAACATTTGATATATTATATACTCTGTTTATATGCTCTTAGTGACATGTTTCCTTGTGGTCCAGTGGCTATGACAACGCCCCGGTTAGATCGTGGGTTCGAATTCCACCAAGCCCAGTTTTTCTATATTCTCTAATTTTTTATAACGAGGAGGTTGCCTCTTCAACCAAAGTTAATTTGATGTCATATGGTATTTACAGGCCCTGGAGACATCTGGAGGGGCGATTTGTCTAACTTTAACGATGCTTGCGATGCATCCTGATATACAAGAAAAGGTTTACGAAGAAGACCGAAGGATACAACAAGAATTGAAGGGCAGCAAAATGGCAGAAAGAGACTTCAACAGATACGAGTATTTGGGCCGCGTTGTCAAGGAAACGCTGAGAATATTTTCTCCAGTGCCATATATTGCCAGAAAAGCAGCTGCTGATGTGCCAATAGGTAAGAAAGAAGGAAAATATGAAAAAAGTAAAATTAATAAAATTTCTTTCGTTCACGACATAGTGCAAACTTCTTCTCGAGTCACAATCTATGGATTGGTTTGCAGCGAATGTTGTATTCTTCTCCTCCACTCTTGTCTGTTTTGTGCGATCCTTTTCAGTCCATAATAGGTGTGGCACCCTAGGTCCTTCATGACATCTTCTAGGTACTCCATCCTCTGTCGTCCTCTTGAGTTGGTGCCTTTAACCATACCCTCGATGATGTTCTTGAGGAGCCCTTCGTGTCTCAGAATATGCCCCTTCCATTTGCCTCTTCTTGTTGAAATGATGGCCACAATAGATCTTTTTCGTTTGTTCTATGGATCACTTCTTCGTTGGTTATGTGGTCTCTCCATTGGGTTTTCAAAATTTCTTTGTAGCACCACAACTCAAAGGCTTCCGTTTTTTTTGTCACATTCTTAAATGCAATAGTGTAATAAAAAGGGTTAATGAAAAAGTACAAATTAAGTAACTGTAGTAAATTGATTTTACATTTTTTTATTAATTTTTCATCCTATATTTCTGACTGTGGAATAAGGAATTAATTTATGCATGTCATTCCATTATAAATTAAAATATATTGAAGTGTATGGAGTGAATAACCAACAAATAACGAATAAATAAATAAAATCACCATTATTGGCTTTCTTTCCAGGCAAGTACACTGTTCCAAACGACTCTACCGTCGCGATAGTAATGTCGTATATTCACAGAAGCCCAGAGTATTATCCGGATCCCCTGAAATTTGATCCGGATCGGTTTTTACCGGAAAATGTGGCCAAAAGGAGTAAATACGCCCACATTCCATTCAGCATGGGACTACGACAGTGTACAGGTACCGTAATATATTATAACTGTAATATAAATTATAAATTTCCTCAAACACTTCTTGTTTTTTTTTATAGCATGCGTTACACAATAGGAGAGATGGCTTTCCCGCCAAAATATTATTTTTAAATGCTGCAATAGTATTGTAGACGCCACCTACCATGACCAGGTTTTTGTTTGGGAAGGGGACCAAATTTTTTAAACGTATTTAATTAATGAAAGTCAGTTCTATCAAGCTTAAAACCCTTTTATTTCGGGGGGGGGGGCGGACCCCTTGACCATCCCCTGGGCACCTCCTTCACCATGCCTCAGGCATTGAAAGTCATTGAAATTGGCGCCTGAAATCCAAAATATGTTATGGCGGCTGCGATTGTCCTATCTTTTCTATATAGAACTTACTCGACTCCATACAAGTCGGCGGCACCACTATGTAGCCCACTTTTATATTGAATATTTATGAGGACAGCATCTACCAAGTGTCTGAAAGATAGAAATTCAACAAAAACAGAATTCTGCTGTGACGTTTTACCATGTCCCAAAGCATTGGTAGTCAATATGAAAATATACAGGTAGGATTGGTTCATTGTCACCCCCAAGTTTGGGTTTGGGACTAGAGTTTAGAAATAAAAGAAGAAATTGCCCACCTGGGTCAACCCCAATGGTCCATTACCATAATCGGAATGGGGAAACGTGCCTGCCGGGGATTTTACTGATCACAACATCTCAAATAGTGGCAGTAGTCCAGGGAGAGTATCCTCTTCCAGCCCTCAGACTCACAATATATTTGTCGAGTCACGGCAATTTTTTATTTGTAGTTCTTTGGGAGTAGGCTAGTCTACGTACATTTACTTCAACAGCTACACATTCCTTTAACACGTTATTATTTATTTATTGTTTCAGGAATGCAGTATGCAACTCGCAGCATTTTGTTTATGGTCAGTTCTGTCATTCGTAAATTCAAAATTTCCACAAAGTACAAAAGTATTGAAGAGTTGGACGCCAACATCACAGGGCTAATGGTAATTTACGATAAAGACGAGTTCCCTATCCGTCTAGAGTTGCGATCAGCACAAATATAACTTTTTAAAAATTAACATTAAACTTTATTTTAAAATTACTATGTTCTATGTGTATATATATTCTAGGACCATTGGCGTAAATACCCAAAATTTCTGGGGGGGGGGGGGCTTTAGGACCCCATGACTTTGATGCCCCGGAGAAAAAAAAAATCGATAAATTAGTGAGGGTATACTTATATTATACCCTGGAGAAAGGGGAGCCCTGGGGTCTCACCCGGAGAAAAAAAAAGATAAATAGGCCCAAATTGGGGAGGTTTTACGCAGTTTGCAAGCAGTACAGTTGAGATTTTGATTTTACAGACGAATAAATTTACCAATGAGGGGAGCCCGGGGCCGGAGAAACAGAAGAAACATTTTGAAAAAATAGGTCTGAAATATTGGAGTTTTAAGCATTTTTAGTAATATATTTTTGTGAAAGTACTTGGTCAATATGTTGATTTTTTTCATGATGTCTTTCATGTGAAATAAGCATACCAAGAATTAATTTCCCTTTCGTTAATGTGGATTGTATTGGCCTTTCGCCTCCATAACATCTTTGTCACCAGAAATCCTGGGGGGGGGGGACTTAGCCCAGGACCCCCCTATTTCCGCCAATGTTTTGCAAGCAGTACAATTGAGATATTATAACGATGAATAAACTTACCCTTGAGGGGGCCCGGGGGTCTCCCCCGGAGAAAAATCTGGGAAAAAATAGCTCTGAAGTATTGGGGTTCTAAGCTTTTTGTGTAATATGTTTTTTGTGAAAGTACTTGGGTAATATGTTGATTTTTCCATGTGAAATAAGTAAAATAAGCATACTAAGGATTAATTTCCCTTTCATTATAGTGGATACTATGCCTTTAGCCTCCATTACGTCTTTTCACCAGAAATCCTGGGGAGGGGGGGGCTACGGCTGGACCTGGGGAGGGGCCCCAGGACCCCCTATTTACGCCAATGTCTAGGACACCCCATTTAACTTGGTTATTATGAGTAATTTCTAAATGCGGCAGCCAATTTTATGACTAAATCGCGGTCGAACCACCTTTTGGTATAATCATTTCATTTTTGGGGTGGTACCTCGGAATTTTCTAATATACCTATATATATATATGTCATGTAACACATCAAATGAAGGCTCCTTTTAAAGCTGGGTTTTCCTAGGTCCGCATTTTGTGCTGTGCGGAGCGCACTGCGCATTGCGGACCTCTCTCCGCACAATGCAGTGCGCTGCGCATTAGTGTTTTCCTAGCTCAGCAGTGCGCTGCACGGTTTAAGTTGTTTGCTGATGACAAGTGAGTAAACATGAGCACTCGTCTTCTGAGTAAGAAACAACTAACGTTGTTGATGTTATTAGAAGAGGAAGAAGAAGTAGAAGATGAATTTGACTTTATTGTTGGTCGTCTTTGTAAAGTGCGAAAATCTGCCAGTTCCTTGTACACATCTAGAGAGAAAGAAGGAGTATTTAAACTTTTAATCCACAGACATTTGCTTGACTAAGAAGTGAAATTCAAATCTATTTTAAAAGTTAAACCCAAAAAAATGTCTGTTGCGCAGCGCGGTCCGCACTTGACTGCTCTCAGTTAAGGCGTTTAACTTAGTATACTAAATGTGAAGTGTGAACCTAGTTCTCAAGCTTCAGGCATGGTTGGCACAACTGTCATAGTTATTGTTGTAAAGTGTAGTTTAGGTGAATCTGCAGGTATATTGTTGAAAAATTGGAATAAATTGAATTGATTTGATTTTAATTGAGTTAAAGTCGTGCCTTTCCACGGGGTAACGTACCTATTCTTACTGAAATTAAGGTTTGTGCTAGATCGACAGTTAGCCTAATTGGAAATTTTGTCATGATATTTTGTAAACTTCGAAGGCAAGCATGTCAGGTATTATCGACTTTTCCGACTTTGTAAACATATGAGATGTTGTGGGCTACATCTAATAAAACCCTTGTGGTTGTTTACAATTTGACATTAAAGTAATTATTAGCATGCGTATTAAAGTACGTCCGAAAAACAATGGGGACCGAATAGACTATACCCTTCTATCGATTTTTACTATACCACTGCGGTTTAAAACATATATTACGAACCATCTGCAAAGACATTTCCAGGCCAGTCACGTGACCTTCTCCGGTTTGGCCTTAAGGAGATGGGTAGTAAAATATCGTACCTCTCCTACAACCTATGTACAGTGTTATCGTATTATCCAAGGCTGCAGGTTCAATTCCTTGATTTCCTATTTATACGTAGGTGTAAGGAAAGTTTCTTGATATTCGAAATTTTCGATTTCGGGATTTCACAACACTCAACTAGGACCGCCTGCTTTACATTCCCTCCAAAGCATTGCCTGAAAATGTTAATATATTATATGTATATATAATATAATTATAATATATAAACCATATGCGTTGAACCCCACTATTTCGCACTTTTACCTTAAAAAATGTTCCTCTTGGGGAAAATATACTTAGGTAACCCCGCTGTTTCGAGCACTTTCAATATGTCTAGGTCTGTCAACTTTTTGAAACATTTTTGCTGTCAAAATAAATTTATATATATAATATATATATGATATATATATATATATTCCGAACTCACGGGCGTCAGCGCAAGGAACACTAAGATCAATTCCTTTAGCGATTTGAAAAGAACCGGTACGATAAGTGAACCCGTTCATGCTGTCCTATTCATCAATTAGTAGGCTATAGGTACCGAGATAGATAACATGACTAGTTCCATGTAAATATATGTGTTGGGGTTAAATTCCGGTTGCCTCGACTTTCCCTATCCCAAATTACTGGCTTGATTGTGGGAACCATTGCCCATTCTAGAACGGGCAGACCAATATACTTTATAATAGAACATTGAAATAATGGCTGGGATTACTTTATACCCGACCTTATATACCCAATTATCCATTTCTTCAAAAAAAAATTTTAATTCAAAACCAAAACAATTCTTGGAGGCAATTGTTTGGTCTTGTTTCACTATTTAACGCCTAAAATATATATGAAGTTAAAAAGCATAGTTTGAATGTTTTTGCAGAAAATGATTTTTAAGTCACTTTTTTCGAGAAAATTGAGTCTTTTTTTTGTTTGCCGCCAGAAGCACGCTATTAAGAAGGGTTTTGTTTACATTAATATTGACTACAATATATGGGAATTTAATAAATCGTGGGAGCCTTTTTGAGAATTTTATTTTGGCCAATTTTGGAGTCTTTGGAGGGTTAAAACCTCCAAAATTGAGTTAGCCCCCGAAAACAATTGCTCCGATACATATGTATATATATATATATGTATGCGATTTTTGTGGAACTACTATACAATACATTCCTAATTTCATGAAAAAGCACCGAGTAATTTACCCAAAAATCAATGAACAGTCCGTTAGACCAACAAGCAGACAGACATTTCGGAAAAAAAATACTTTTATGCTTCCTTGGCTTCAAAATATGTAAATCCACTGAAATCTTGGAATCGAAAATTTCCACCACCAAGTATCGCAAAAAAACATTTTACAGTAAAAGAATGGTTCCTCCCTCATTAATTGTTCCCATTTCACTGCCTAATGGTTTCTTCGACCATGGTCATTTTACGTTCATCCTATTACTACAAACTACGATTGGTACAAGGAATAGGCCAATAATTGTAATTTCTTCCTATCCAACTATTTAGGATAGGGAAAATAATTATTATTTATTGCAGATGGTTGTAGGGTAAGCACCCAAGGTACCTATAAGGGTTGGATAGACCCAGACCAGACAGAAAAGTTTTATGTTTTACTAGTTTACTAGTTTTACTAGTCAAGTCGACCTTCCGTTACGTACTTACATACATTTCATACTTATGTAAGCTTATTGGGGACTTCCATGTTGCAGCTGAGACGTTCAGGTCACCAAAAAAGGTCTTAATGAAATGCTTTGTTGGAAGTTCCCAAAAAATCTTTATTGACAATTTCTACCGAGCAGCCGAGTTGTTATCAAATACACTGGAAGTGAACATGAAAGATGCTGGAGCCGGGGGATGGGTCAAGATACATAAAATTATCAGAGAAGTTACGACTCGGAGCATATGTTGTAAGTATTATACTACGGTACTATATAGTTCCTACTGTACTATTGTCTATTTTATTGGCAGAATTGAATTAGAAGTTATATAGAAAAGGGTATTAAGGGTGTATTTCTTTTTGTCTTCGAAACATGGTTACAAAAACCCCTTTCGGCTCTGGCCGATCAGGTGTAAAGAGATTCCACAGACCCTGCTTTTCCTCTACACCACCTACGCTATGTATGAAATAAAAAATACTTAATTATTTTCCCGGCCACAACATAACATACAAAACACTCTTGTGCTCCAAATTTACTTATCAAATTATTTTCACTTTGACTGGACGCCATCTCAATAGGTAGATGAATCTCTCTAAAATTCCCCTATTTTTGTCCTTTTTCATAAACGTATTAATGTATTACTCCGCTAGGTTGGCTTAGTAATAGAACAAAAAAGTCTATATTTATTTATTTATTTATTCAAGGGGCAATGTCCTTGTCCTGTATAGTAATATAATAGTACACGTATATACCTATAGTAATATAATATGTTGATGTTGTTGTCTCCAACGCCTGCTTTAAGCAACCCTGTCAACTTGGGGGGGGGGGGGGGGGTGAGTCTGTTTGTTAACTTAAGACACACTACTGGGCAGGCTCTTCAACCTCGGGGAAAGGGGAGTTGACTGACAGGGTGGACCTCCTGATTATAGTGGATTCCAAAACACTTTTTTTTACACCCCAAGTAAAAGGACTAAAGAGATATTTTGTACCCATTTTAATGATTGTTTTTTGTTAATTGAAAGATTTGTAAGATTCAAAAGACAATTTTCTTTATTTCTTTTAGTATACAATTGTCTCTTATAATTAAAGATACTTAAAGATTTTCAATTAATTTATAAATATATATATATACAGGGTGTTCCAGACCACCAGGACACCCCTTATATATCGGTTATTATGAGAATTGTTGTAATGCGGTAAAAAAACTCGATAACAAAGTAGGGGTCGAACTACCTTATGGTGGATTAAAATTTTTTCTCGGGGGGTCCAAAAGGTGGGGTTCAGAAAGCCCTTTTTAAGAGCTTTCATTTGATGTGACAATTATGTACCTAGCTTGAAAGGTTCAGGCACAATTAATTCTAACATGTCGAAAAATATATCATTTCAATACTGTTCTTTTAGAGTAGATTCTCACTTTCTGCGCTTTACATAAAACATGTTTGAATACAGTGAACATATTCTTGCCAAACACCGTCAGGTACAGGTATGATCAGCACAAATTACAATTTTATTCAGTTTCAGACCAGCCCCTACATTTCGGTTACTATAAGGAATTTTTAAAAGGGGTAAAAAGTACGATGTCAAAGTCAAGGTGTCAAACTACCTTATAGTGGAATCATTTGATGTAACAATTACAAAATTTTTGGTGTTCCAGACCACCCCGACACCCCCTACGAACAATAACGGAATTGTAGGGGGTGTCCAGGTGGTCTGGAACACCAACAATTTTGTAATTAGTACATTAAATGAAAGCTCTTCAGAAGGGCTTTCATTTGATGTGTAACACGGCATACCTTTGCATTTGAAAATTCCGAGAAACCACTTATGACCCCCACGAAACCCATTTCGTACCCCCCGAAAAAGTATTCGATTCCGCCATAAGGTAGTTCGACCCCAACTTTGTTATCGAGTTCTTTACCGCGTTTCAAAATTCTTAAAAATAACGGATTTGTAGGGGGTGTCCGGGTGGTCTGGAACACCAACAATTTTGTAATTGTTACATCAAATAAAAGCTCTACATAAGGGCTTTCAATTGATGTGCGACACGACATACCTTTGCATTTGAAAATTCCGAGATATCCTCTGTGAACCCCCGTAAACTCCCCTTTCGGACTATAGGGGAAATGCATTGGATGCAAGGCATAACAAAATGGTGCAATCGAAATTGGTACAGTGTCGCACAGTACTAAAACATTCCAAATCCATACTTTTCTCATTTTGCGTGGACTATACCTACAGTATTTTAGTCCACGCGAAATAGTTTTCTCATTTTCCAGTATTTTCTTGCAGTTTACAGTAGAATACAGTACTTAAAAAAAATTGATAATGATTTGTTAACAATATTTTTCGGGACTTTCGGTACTTTCGGGACCGGGACCGAGACCGGGACTAGGGCATTTTTTCGGGATCGGTGCCGGTACCAAGTTGCTCGGGACCGGGACCGGTACCACCCCAGTACCGTACCGGTCCCGGTCCCGGGCGAACACTAGCCGAAAGGCCCAAAATTCGCCCATATGGAAAATAAAGACAATTGTCTTTCTTTCTTTCTATCTCTTGTGACTGTCTTGTTTTTTAACGTTATAAAGTGAGAGTGACAACTGTTACGAGGTAAGCAAGTACCGGACTCCTTTGGAGGGTGAATCTGTTTTTTTTTTTAATAAAGAAATTTTTATTTTTCTCCACAAAAAAAAACAAAAAAAAAAAACACTTTTATCACCTTCCCGGGTATGTAGAGCAGGTGCAGGTTCGTTCACTCGTACCGGTTCTTTCTGTTATTGGTTGAGACCTCCAGAACTACGATGAATCTGGCCAGAAGTCCATTGGCCATACCCATCCCTCATTGTACTGTATACTGTTATCGTATAAGGTGTATTATTAGTACTATTTATTTATGTACTATACTATATTATTATTGTTACAGGAATGCAGTATGGATATCGCAACGTTTTGTTCTTAGTTAGTCCAGTCATCCGATTCAAAATTCTTACAAAGTGCCGAAGTATCGAAGAACTGGTTGCCAACATCACTGGGTCAATGTCATTTATGATACAGAATAGTTTCCCATCAGTGTAGAACTGCGATCACCACTCACTGTTCGCCCAGAAAAGTTTGCAAATGCACCATAGAAAAAGAATATCCCGTAATGCCTTCCCAAGTCCCGCCTCTCCATGTAAATTCCCTATGCTGCATTTTCAAATCAGATAGAATTCAAATCAAATCAAATCAAATCAAATTTATTAAATCAAATCAAGACAACATTTACAATATTAAAAAAGAAATGGAGGAGGGGCCCAAAGGAAAACTCCCGTGCTGGGCCCCCCTTTAAAAGTACAAGTGAAAAATTAGCACAAGTGAAAATTAGTACAAGTAATAAATAAATAAGTAAATAAAAAAATTGAAACGTTAATAGAGAATAATTGTGCAATAAATGAATTAATGTAGGCTAAAAGAATAAAAATGAAAATATTGGTTCACAATCGACACTAAGAGAACATCCGCACGTTACAGTATGTATCCCAATTTTCATTAACTCTAGTTGCCAAGTAAGGACGTGATGTTATTAGGGTTGGGAGAAATTAGGTAGTTAATAAGAGTCCTGAAACTTGTTATGCTGACGGTGTCTTTTATGTTGTCCGGTAGGGAATTGTACAACGGAATAGACTTATACATATGCGAGTGCATAAAGTGTTCCGTATTCGGTTTCAAAGTTTTTAGGTTGCGCCCAGTACCAAGTCTGCTATTAATGTTATGATGGACGAAATCGCCTTGCCCAAGAATCACTTTGCATGTGTTTGTATACACAAAACTTATGGGGGTTCCATTCCAAATTTAATGCATTAAGGTCACAAGTGGTCATTGCTTATTTTTTTAGCTAAAATTGTCGATCTGTTGCATTTTTTACGAATTCACGACTCCAATGTCAAAATTGAAATTAAAATTTTCTGAATGTTAGTTAATTGTCTTCAACTACTGTGGCACCGTTAGTGGAACGGTCTTTGGGTCATCATAGAAGAAAATCAAAGCAATATTTATTGTTATAAATATTATTAGTGCGTTTCTTCTTACTATACTGTATTATAAAATGGATCAATTTGAAAGTAGACAGTTAATTTCGAAGTTAAGGGCATTCAGACCACAGAAAAGAGTGTTAAGTCTTAACAAAGGAAGTAGGCCTAGTAAGAGGAAGATGGCAATCAATCAATCGTGTATTGTCATTATATTTGCATCCATGCAATCCATGGACGCAGTTCGACCTCGTCATAAAGCGAACTACTCGAAAAATGAGTCACAAAATGTAAAATATAAACAAAAACTAAAACAACATTGGCAACTAGGGTTGCCACCTGTACAATATGATATTGTTCATCATGGAAGGCCAAAGCAGTGAAACTGAAGCAATATTTCCGCATAAACCGTTTGCGGTAAGGCAAGCAAACTCACTAGCAGACATGAATGATGATCTTAAACCTTTGCGAACTATTTAAGGAAGTTGAAAGTTATATCAGTGATTTATTGTCAATTCTGATATAACAGAGTCTAGGAGTCCGTCGAGGTATAAAATCAACAAAAATATAAAGGAAAAAAGACGTCAATAATACTACGCGATCTTGACGAATGTGATGAAAGTATGATAAGGAACCCCATAATTATGTATATTCATCCTAGAATGATAGCTGACTGTTAAGCTTGGACAAGAAATATTAGAGCTTGATGGGCGTTACCAAATGCCCAAGGAGAGCCTCCGCGTATTTATCACTCGGCGTCTTCACTTCAGGTAAATTAACAATCTGTGCTCTGTAGTTACCATATATGAAAAGCAGTTCCGAGAGAAATGAATTTCAATTTGCTAGTATTAGTATTTTGGTCTGATAGATAAAATATTTCTAAAGACTTCTCCATAATATAAGGAAATCAATGTAATCAATTAGTACTCGCATCAGAACTCATTGTGAAAATGTTTTTCTTGGTTACGTTTTACGTAATAAAATAAAGAACCGGTCCGAGTTTACTCGAACATGCTTTCCAATTTATAAAGTAGTAGACATAGACATGTAAATTCATAGGAAATAATTTCCCTATGGTTAAATTTCAGATCCCCCGAGGGGGGGGGGTCCACCTCAATATATGAAAACCACTTAAAACTTAATTGCATATTCTGGAACGAACAGACCAATACATTGTAACAGTAGTAACAATGACACATGGCACGTAATGTATTGGAGCGTGAATTTTCCATAATTTCTCAAAAAATAATTTTTTTTACAGCAGCAAATATCTTTTTGGGAATGCAACCTGTCCGTTTTTGTTACCATATTGAACACCCAAAACCTATCTGAAACCTATCTGAATGTTTCGCCGAAAAATGTTTTTTAGTCATTTCTCATGAAAATTGATTTATTTTTATTTTTTTTACCCCCAGAAGCAAACTATCAAGGGGCAAGTGACCCCCCGCATTTTGTTAACATTAATAACGACTACAATATATGTGAATTTAAAAGAAATAGTTTTTAGACGTTTATCTGGAGTTTTTTAGAATAAAACCCCCCCAAATTGAGTTAAATATACATAATATATAAGTAATAAATATTGCTTTCATTTTATGAAATATATATAATATATAAGTAATAAATATTGCTTTCATTTTGTTCTATGATGATCCTAAAACCGTTCCACTAACGTTGCTACAGTAGTTGAAGACAATTAACTAACATTCAGAAAATTTTAATTTTGACATTGGAGTCGTGAATTCATAAAAAGTGCATCGACAATTTTAGCTAACTAAATAAGCAATGTCCACTTGTGACCTTAATACATTAAATTTGGAATGGAACCCCCCTAAGTTTTGTGTATATAAACACATGCAAAGTAGTTTTATCTCATTTGACAATACAGCATAGGGAATTTACATGGAGAGGCGGGACTTAGGAAGACATTACGGGATATTCTATTGTGCATTCGCAAACTTTTCTGGGCGAACAGTAAGTAAATCTATAATTTATTTCGGTTTATTTACGATAATTTTCCGTTAGCACATTGCCTGGAAGAAAATCGACTTCGATGGCCAGGTGGTAACGTGCTTGCACTTGTGTGAGTCTTTACACGCCATGCGATTGGAGACGTGTCGTAACCGAAAAAATATTGGCCGGTGTATTATAATTAAAAAAATTAGTTTGCATGTTAAGGTAGCCAAGTACTGATTGATAAGTTAAACGTGGGTGATTCATTCGCAATTCACATTATCCCTATTCAGCATTAACGCATACAGAAGTTAAAAAAAGATGAGGTTGCTCGAATTTTTCTGAGCCATCACTATAGTTTGAAATTCATTCTGGACCAGTCACCGTACCTACCTGCAGTTGGGAAAAGGTAAGATCCGCAATAATATGTGTGTGTAGTTGTATGAAATTTAATCATTACTAAAGCCATTGAATAGGGCCTATATATAACACTAGTGTTATACAGTATATTCAATGCTAAAGCCAAAGCACGTATGTAGATGGGGTTTTGGGGGTTATCCTCCCACTCCCCCCGAAATTTTTTCGACTTATACTAAATACAATGGGCGTATCGGGCTATTGTTTGGTAGTCCTCACCCTTTGTCTAACACCCTCTTTCGCAACTGTTTTCAATAAATTAAAATCTCCTGGGGAGGCGGATACCCAGGCTTGGGGTAATTTCAATAAGTCTCCTAAAATAGTAAACTTTAGCGTTGTCAAAGTGAGGCCGGAGTCCTCGGACCCGCTCCTGTCCGCAGTTATGAACCTTCAGTGAAAAATCAAATCTTTACTACCCTCAAGCATTGAATATATAGTTTTATATATTCAATGCCTCAAGGTAAGTAAATTCAATATTATTAATTAATTATTAGTTATCAACATAAATACCGGTATTATCATCGCCTCGATCAGGCTGCAGGTGTAGGAAAATTCCGCAGACCCTACTTTTCCTCTACGCTACCTATACACTACTACGGCCCAGAGCATATTTTAAGAAATGTTCACTGGGTGGCACAAATTGAAATCATATTCTACAATATATCGTGTAAATTTCGTTTGTATCCACCCCCCCCCCCCCTCCACAAATAAGTTCAGATTAGATTATCTTAAATAATGGGTAGTATACCTATAGTTCTAAATAATCCCACTTTTTCAAGATTACCATTTATATTTCAAAAAGCAAAACGTTAAAAACATAATTGGCGCCAAAAAAAGTACGACGGACAACGAAACTTTTGACTTTTTTTTTTCATTTTTTTCTAATTTCAAGTCTTGTTAGCCTTGGAATTTGAAATTTGTGCCCAATTTCTGTGGGACATCAATATGCTCAAAAGTAGGGGGCAAAATTACCTCAATGGGGGGCACACTTGCACCAATGGGGCTTCCTTAAAATAGCCTACGCTATGCATGTAATAAAAAATGAAAAAATTCATTATATATCCCGACCACAACATCAACACACTTTTGTGTTCCAAATTTTGAACCACAATGCCGACTATGAACTTTTACTTATCAAATATCTTTACTTTGACTGGACGCCATCTTAAAATTTGTTGTAAAAAGTGTTGATCACCATTATCGTATATAATAATACGGGCTTTCAGTCAGGCTTTAATTCATTCCATATTAACTGAGATATGAATTATATAAGGTTTCAACCGGCCGCCATCTTGTAACTAAATAGTGGATCTAGTTGGTTAGGCGCAAATTCCACCGACCTCGTCTTGTACCGTGAGCGTGACATTGACGTGGTAGCAGACATTTTTAGACTGTCTTTAATGTCTGCTAACGAACTCAAACAAGACATATTTTGTCTGATGAATTTTTGTGCCAAGTTTCATCAAAATCAGTTAACATTTACGGTAGTTAGAGTGTTCCCTAAAATCGATATAGGCCCTACATAAATAAATACACCTATATATATATATATATATTTCATAGTAACATTCAAGTAAATTTATTGCACTGGAAAGCACAGGAAAGTTTTGTGATGATCAAATTTTTCGATTCCGAGATTTCAACGGATTTACATGTTTTGAGGTCCCAGGACCCCAACAAAGTGATTTTTACGATTATGTTTGTCTGTAGTTCTGTCTGTAGCTCTGTCTGTTCATCGATTTGCAGGCAAACTACTCGGTCGATTTTCATGAAATTTGTTATTTAGGTTTAAAAAATCATATTTCGGAGCAATATTTTTATATTTTGGGCTAAATCAAATTTTGGGGGGTTTAATCTAAAAAAAACTCCAAAGAAACGTATAAAAAAATTATTGCTCAAAAACGGCTTCAACAATTTCTTTTGAATTCCCATATTTTGTAGTCGTTATTAATGTTAATAAAACGCGGCGGGTCACTTGCCCCTTGATAGTTTGCTTGTAGGGGTAAAAAAATAAAAATAACTAAATTTTCATGAAAAATGACTAAAAAATAATTTTTCTACGCAACCGTTCCATCTATAATTTCTACATTTAGGTATGTTGTAGGTGTTAAATAGAGTAACAAAACCGAACAGGTTGCATTCCCGAAAAATGATTTGATATTTAGTGAAAAAAATTATTTTTCGAAGAAAAAATGGAAAAATCACGTTCCGATACATTGCCATTATTACCATGGGAACAATGGGGACAATGACCTAGTCTGGTATACAGATGGGTCGAAAATGGAAAATGGGGCTGGAGGAGGAGTCTATGGGGAAACTGTAGACAAATCCATAGTCCTAAGCCTCGGCAAATATGCTACAGTCTTTCAGGCTGAGGTAGGGGCCATTATAAAATGCCTAGAGGAGTGTATGGAAATGGAATGCAAGGGCAAAACCATTATTATCTATACAGACTCGCAGGCAGCGATTAAGGCTGTGGAGGCTATAAAGATCACATCAAAAATGGTGTGGCACTGCATCAACCTCCTAATAAAGGTGTGTCGGGAAAACTCAGTCTCGCTGATTTGGGTCCCGGCGCACTCGAACTTTGATGGGAATGAAAGAGACGACGAGCTGGCTCGAGAAGGTGCAGAAACGCCATTCATTGGTGCAGAACCTAAGTACGGGATGGCTTATTGCCAGGCCCGTACTTCTGTACAAAAATGGGTGCAGAGAAAAACTGCAGAGGAATGGAAGAAAGTCCCGGAAAGCAGATTTGCTAAGAAGGTTATTCCGGGTCCTAGTAAAAAGCTCACCGATCAGCTTCTCTCTTTAAGTAGAGAGCAAGCTAGAAGGGTGATTGGCACGCTTACGGGCCACGGCCACTTCAACAAACACATGCATAGGGTTGGCGTGAAAAACGACAGTAGATGCAGACTGTGTGAAGTTGAAGAAGAAACAGCTGAACACATTCTCTTTGAATGTGAAGCGCTGGGACAAACTCGATACCAAACTCTTGGCCACCCTAGGTCTGAAGAGGAAACCATCCGATCTAATCCCATCACAAAAACACTAGAATTTATCAAAAAGACTGGTGTTATAAGATGGGCGTAGACGGCAAACGTGGAAGCAAAAGACCTTCTAGGTCGACGCTTATAGGAACTCAAACGAGTAGGCCCCACGAAGAAAAAAAAAAAAAAAAACAAAAAAAAAATGGGAACATTAGTCACAATGAAGTTACTCATATTATCTATCTACTAATTGACAAATTGGAAAGCATATTCGAGTAAACTCGGACCGGTTTTTGTATATGTGCATTTGTGTCTTCCGTGGTATACTAGTAAGTGGCCCAATGGGCAAATTGCTGTATTTGACGTTGCATGAAAATGGGGTCCCCTCCAGAAAGAAAAAAAACATTGACAATGGCTTTGAAAAATATAACGAGAAAATTTCGCCTGAACCAAAAGTCATGAAAAATCCTATGTACGGCCGTGATATACAGCCGACAATTTCTTACACTACAGATTTGAAAAGAACAATTTCTACTATTTCTGACAAAGTTCTTATTGTTTATTTTATTCTCAGATGATATATACGTTGACACCGATAACCGACTTCCTGATATGCATCACTGTGCTATTGGTTGCCAAATATTTGATTGGCAATAGAAACTACTACAGGAATGCTTTGAGATTTCCAAGTTTTAGTCCAATAATTCCATCATATTTATTTGGATGGTTAACAGTGCCTCTTAGTAAATTTGGTAAGTACCGTACATTTTTCGAAGAAAATGATTATATTTATAATTATATTATATATTATTGTACATTATATAATGAAAATGTGCAATGTTTGAAGAGAGTGAATGAATGAGTTATTATTTTCTACATTTTTCTTTTGCAGTTTTTACGTTTGTTATTTTATTTTCTCAGGAAAACTGTTATGATATTAATGTGAAAAATATTGTAATTAGGTTAGCTGGTAGAATAGCCCTTCGGAGCTAAAGCTCGCCTAATATAATGACGTTTTTCATTTCATTTCAATGTTATCATTTATAATAGAAAGAGAAACCGCAGGCCGGCCAAGTGGGTTGGTGCTTTTATGAAATCTCCCTACACTTGAACGGCCAGAGCCGAAAGGGATTTTAGGAGATTTATTGCGATGGCGACCAATGTTTGACTTTCGGTAAATTTCTTCACTACTTTTCATTTCATGACCCCCTGAGCCTAAAACCATACTCCGTTCAAAATTATGTATATATATATATGTATATAAATATGTATGTATGTACAAAATATATACCATATATACAAAATGTATGTATATATTGATTTTAGGAAACATTCTAACTTCCGTAAATATTATCTAATTTTGATGCAACTTGGCACAAAAATTGATCATTTAAATGTCTTGATCTCGTTTGTTAACCAGCTAGATCCACTATTTAATTATAAGATGGCGGCCAATTGAAACCTCATATCAGAGAAATGAATTAAAATTCGACTAAAAGTCCGTATTATTATCTACGATAATGGTGATTAACACTTTTTACGACAAATCAACCAAGATGGCGTCCAGTCAAAGTGAAAATAATTTGTTAAAGTAAAGTTCGTAGTCGGCATTGTGGTTCGAATTTGGAACAGAAGTGTGTTTTGTGTGTTGATGTTGTGGTCGGGAAAGTAATGAAGTATTTTTTTATTTTTATTACATGCATAGCGTATTTAGCGTAGAGAAAAGCAGGGTCTGCGGTATCTCCCTACACCTGATCGGCCAGAGCCGAAAGGGATTTTTTTTAATGACCTAGCCGCCTGTCTATGATAGGCATTTTATGAGAAATTTGACATTGCACCAAAAACGTGTAAATTAGTAGGGTGTAGGATTTACTCGTATTATTTTTACTTTTTTACTTTTTTATAAGGAAAGCAATGTGATTGTCAAAATGTTCGATTCCGAGATTGCAACGGATTTACGTCTGTCGCTCCTGTTTGTTGCTCTGCCTGTCGCTCTGTCTGTCACTCTGTCCGTCGCTCTGTATGTCTGTTCATCGATTTGCGGGCAAACTACTCGGTAGATTTGGATGAAATTTATCATGTAGGTTTACAAAAATCATACCTCATACCTCATGCCATTATTACTGTGTGGTAATGTTTGCCCGTTCTATAATTAATAAATTTAATATAATATAATGTCTAAATATGCAATGCCATCAGTGCTTCGGGATAGGGGCCGCAGCCGGAAGGGCGTCAGATGGACCCCCCCCCCCCCTGGTGGCTCCTAAATTTAACCATAGGGACATTATCTTAGGGACTTATCTACTACGAAATAACTCATTATCTACTAATTGATAAATTGGAAAGCATGTTCGAGAATACTAGGACCGGTTCTTTTTATAATTTCAGATCTTTATCAATTTGTATTGCGCTACCAGAACGTTACCGAAGAGTTCAGCAGTATGTGGTTGCCAGGTTTTTTGGTGGTGCCTAGAAAAGTAGACCAATTAAAAGTTATTTTTGAGAGCCCCAACTTTCTTAACAAAAGTGTTCATTATGATACGTTAAGCACGATTTTTGGAGAAACAGGACTTATATCCACGTCAGGTAGGTGCTTAAGAATGAATGTAAAATGATCTGCAGGCTGATCATGGCGATGTGGTGTTATTATAATACCGGGGGTAACGTGTAATATATAACATGTCACGTGATGGTGCTAATTCAATTGTGCTTTCACGGCCGGAGTCAAATGAAGAACCAGTAGAATCGGGGCTGATGGGCCGTGGTCGAATTGAAAGTGAACTTCCAAACGTTTCGTCAACATCTGCGGTCGACATCTTCAGTGTGTAATAAAAAAACTAACTGCTGTGTAAGTACTGTGATGAAGACTAAAATTATGTAAATTAAAACTGATGATGTGAAGTGTCTACTATATTTACCTGAATGTAAATTTATAAACCGCTGATGATACTGCACTACTTTAATGAACAATTATAATTCTAACGCGTGTGAAAATTGAAAGGTTACATAAGACTTGCATATTTATAATTTATTAAATTCTATTGTATTTTACTATTGAAATATATTTGCTTTACTTTATTCATGTATTAAATTACTTATTAGACTTATATCGAGTTACTCCAAAGCGAACACCGCCCCTAGTACCTCGCAGGTGATAGGGTTTGCCCAACTAGCTAGCTCAGAATGGCAATGCGAACATGTAGTAGGGGCGGCCTACGCTCGCTGGCAGAAGCCATGAGACTTGCATAACTAAAACAAAAATGACAAAATCAAGGTGAAGTGGAAGAGAAAGTCGGCCTATCCTAGATTGGAATGGTCCACAGGAAGACAGCACTGCTCAGAGAACGCAGTAGGCCCTCCTGTGGCCTACTCCAACCCAAGGACTCTCCTAACCCCTTGCCGAGACCCCCCTTCCACCCCGTGGGTCTGCTTCGTCAAAAGAGGAAATCCGGTTATTTGATCCACAACTGCGGTTATTTTAGAGAAAGTATTCGTATAATGACAAAATATACTAAGTGACGGAGAAAAACCCCTCAGCGGGAGAGGTGCAGGGTCTGTCCGCGGACCTACCAAGACGCTCGTCACTGATCCACTCCTGGGGGAAGGAATGTACACTAGTCCATTGAGGGAGGAACCTCCATCCAAAACCGACCAGCATACACCCCAACTCCCAGGACAGGATCAGCCACGAACGCCCTAATAAGGCCGCAGACTCGACCAAAACAGTACGGAATTAAATAGGCTATAATGCAAAGTGAACAAATTATAAGAGGAAAATTCCACTGTTCCTTGACACAAGTGAGAGCTTCTGAGAGAGAGCAGGAAACGCGTACCGCTGAACAGTTCACTAAAAATGTCTAACAAGGCGCCACTGGCCCAAGCAGTCTACTTGAACAATTCACACAACTAAAATCCCGACAATGGCCAGAATGCCAGGGACGAACGCTATCGTCACCTTACCCAATACCTACCCCCCCTCGCAGAAGCTCACACAAGGTCAAGGAATGCGACTTAATAATTAACAAGTTAATGATGCTGCTGGGTAGGACGCAGACAGGCTGCTCCGCCCTCTCGGAGATCGAACAAGAATGCTTGAAGAGCAACAGAACTTGACTACACGACTTTGAAAAAATGGCTTGATCTTACTTGAATTTGGAATTACTGCGGGGTATGAAGTTGGCTGGCTCTAGGTCTGACGAGTGCTGGTACATGACATCTGCAGGTCCGGCAGTTCGACTGCTTTCCCTGTACTGCAACCCCCACAACTCCTGGTCAAATGGTGCTCAGTCTCATCTTGGGGCCATCTTCCGCCCAATCCTGGTGTGGCGCCGTAGCCACCCGGCCCAAGGGCGACTCCCTTTCACCACATAATGGTATAGAACCCAAAAAACGATCACAAAAAGAAAAAGCTCTCTTCCACCTCCAGGCTCAAGTTACGCCAGGAAAAGACAAGAACTCCGCTGACACTCTCTTCATCGCAAACACATTACAAGTGGCGCTGTGTAGACTTCGAAGGTTGTACCTCGGTGGCTCCGAAGCGAGTGACTGGGTAGGGGGCTGCGCACTGACCTTTATACCTGGACGTTGTTGTTGTTGTTGTTGTTGTGTTGAGAGCGAGGATCCACTCGCTCGCAACATAACATGGAAATTTCCCAGAGGGACATGTTGTGTTGAGAGCGAGCAAATCCTCGACCTCAACACAGCATGCCCCTCTGGGGAATTTCCATTACCTTGTTTTTCCCAATTGGCTGACGTCATCCTTTTTGTTGTTGTTTTGTTCAGCGCCGGATACCAGAGTTTGTTCACCTTTAAGCCTTCTTCCTTTCTGTTGAAATTGTGTTGGTGCTTGTATATTTCAACAGCTTCTCTGTGTAGTCTGGGGAAATATTGAGTAGCCCGTGACTAGACAGTCGCCTGTTTGTAGTGCACCGTGTGTCCAGATTGTCCAGATTGTCCAGCCCCCTACCCAGTCACTCGCTACGGAGCTACCGAGGTACAACCTTCGAAGTCTACGCAGCGCCACTGAAGATGTTGACCGCAGATGTTGACGAAACGTTTGGAAGTTCACTTTCAATTCGACCACGGCCCATCAGCCCGGATTCTACTGGTTCTTCGTTAATTCAATTGTTTAAAATAAATTAACAACAAATTTCAGAATTTTTTAAATTGTGATGTTGGCAATACTGAAGAACTGAACTGAAGCGACGCTGCCGTAGCAAATATAAATAGCCAATAAAAAAAACAGTTCGCCCTAGAAATAAACAAGTTTTAATTTTGAATTAATATATTTAGGATTATAAATAATTTGTCTAAATTTAAGGGAGAAAAAATGAAGAAACTCACCAAAAATAAAGCCGAAGGATTGTTTAAATAGACACAATTCGAATTTTCCAAGGTTAGCACTCTAGCGACGATTACCAACATATCAAAAATTCTAAAATTTGCTTTTCATTTATTTTAAACAATTGAAGTAATACCATCACGTAACATGGTATATTATTTACCCCTGGGATTAATATCGCCATGATCAGCCTGCTGATCAGAGGAAGATTTAGGATAGGGAATATAATTATTATTTATCGCAGATGGTTGCGCGGTACCTTTAATGGAAATATAAATTTATTGTATTGAATATTTTTTCTTAATTAAATTAATGTATACATTGTATTGCATTGGGGTTGGTTAGTTCCAGACCAGACAGAAATTGTTTTATGTCAAGTCTATCTTCCGTCTAACTCTTCCTCTATCCACTGGGCTATTCCTGAACATCTACGAATTTTATACAATATTAATTGCTAAGGCGCTTTTTCCACCTACGTCAATAGTCAATAGTAAATGTGGTATTGACGTGGTAGCAGACATTTTTAAACTGTCTTTAATGTCTGCTACCACGTCAATTCCACATTTAATATTGACTATTGACGTAGGTGGAATAGGCGCCTAAGTAAAGGTAAGCATGACGTACGCGCTCAGTCGTTCTGACTACACAATATGTTTTTATGGCCTTCCTTCTGTATTTATTATGTAATCCTATTTGTGGCTTCCATTTATTCCAGTTTTTACATTTAAAAAAATATTAAATTATACACAAATTTAATAAATAATAATAATAATAAATTTTGCAGCTGAAACGTTCAAGTCACCAAAAAAGGTCTTAATGAAATGCTTTGTTGGAAGCTCCCAAAAAATCTTTATTGACAATTTCTACCGAGCAGCCGAGTTGTTATCAAATACACTGGAAGTGAACATGAAAGATGCTGGAGCCGGGGGATGGGTCAAGATACATAAAATTATCAGAGAAGTTACGACTCGGAGCATATGTTGTAAGTATTATACTGCTGTACTATATAGTTCCTACTGTACTATTGTCTATTTTATTGGCAGAATTATATAAGGAGTTATATAGAAAAGGGTATTAAGGGTGTATTTCTTTCTGTCTTCGAAACATGGTTACAAAAACCCCTTTCGGCTCTGGCCGATCAGGTGTAAAGAGATTCCACAGACCCTGCTTTTCCTCTACACCACCTACGCTATGTATGAAATAAAAAATACTTAATTATTTTCCCGACCACAACATAACATACAAAACACTCTTGTGCTCCAAATTTACTTATCAAATTATTTTCACTTTGACTGGACGCCATCTCAATAGGTAGATGAATCTCTCTAAAATTCCCCTATTTTTGTCCTTATTCATAAACGTATTAATGTATTACTCCGCTAGGTTGGCTTAGTAATAGGACAATAAAGTCTATATTTATTACACGTATATACCTAGTAATATAATAAGTAGTAGTTGTTGTTGTTGTTGTTGTTTCCAACGCCTGCTTTAAGCAACCCTGTCAACCTGGTGGGGGGGGGGGGGAGAGGAGTGAGTCTGTTTGTTAACTTGAGACACACTAATGGACAGGCTCTTCAACCTCGGGGAAAGGGGAGTTGACTGACAGGGTGGACCTCCTGATTATAGTGGATTCCAAAACACATGGGGAACATGGTAAAGTCACACGATTGAATCGGAGGTGACCAGGACTCGACACGCACTTCGACTAACTGGTATAGTCTCAGCGCGTTATCATGTCCCACCATGTTCCCCTGCCAGCGCTGTGCACACTACCAAGTTGCATGCTCCACTCAGATGGATTCGACATGGTAAGGCCTATTGCCATAATATAATATAATATAATATAAGATAATAATATAATATAATAATACAGTGGCGTAACGATAGGTTTTCAAAAAGGTAGGTGGTGTTTCATTTGGCGCCCCCGATTTTTATAAAAATATAGAAATAAGGAAAAGCCGTTCACATTGAAGTCGAGTCGTAGCTGTCGTAGAGTGTAGACGTATAGTTTGTTTATATTTCCGTACGTAGTTTTAGTAGTGTAAATTGAGGTCATCGCATTAATATCGGTGTACGTGCATTGTGAATGGACTTATCGTTTCAACTACCACAAGGATTAATTCCTGAATTTGAGGAAGTAACGGCAACAAGCCGTGGGACCATGGCGCAGCCGGCGGGTACCATCACGAGCCCTGTGAGTTTGGTGCTGAATGACTTTAATTTAGACATAAGAAAATTGAAAGACCTGCAAACAAGTGCAAAAAACTGGGCAACTGGTGAGTTTGAAAAAAGAAAAATACTGCGTACTGATTATGATCAGCTTTGGGACCTTCTTAGTCAGGTGTCAGTGTTGGTCGCACGCACGGAGACGCGGGCCCAAACCATGTGCCAGCTGCTAGCCCCTGCTTATGCAAAACTTGAGACCGTTGAGAGCGATGTCAAAGAGCTGACAAAAAAAGTTCCGGCAAAAAGTCCATCTTTTGCCGATAAAGTGAAGCTCCCAAGTGTTAAGTCAAGCCAACCAAACGAATCAAATAGGCAATCAATGCAGCAGCTTAAACCCCGAGACAAAGTTCTTGTCATCATACCAAAAACTCTCAAAGGTTCTGATAAAGAGGAGAGCCTGCAAATTAGGGAGACCCTTAAAAACTCCATCACCGAGAAGCAGGGCACCAAAATAAAGAGGGCTATTAACGTCCGGGGAGGGGGAGTGCTGCTAGTCCTCGACCCTGGAGAGGACAAGAATAAGCTCAGGAGCAGTATCGTCTCCCAAGACCCTGAGCTGATTGTCTCCGAGCCATCAGATAGGATGCCCCGAGTTATCCTGTACGATGTCCCGTCAGAGCTAAGCAAGAATGAGCTGGCCACAAGTTTTTTCTCAAAAAATCTGGACCGATCAATCTCAGTGGACAAGAGCAAGGACTTCGTGCCCTTGTACAAAACCGGACCCAAAGGTAAGAGCACAAGTCACTGGGTGGTGGAGTGCTCACCTGAAGTGAGGAAGACGATCACTGGAGCAGGACGGGTGTATTTGGATTGGACCTCCTGCAAAGTCAAAGACCATGTAGCTGTATCCAGGTGCTACGCATGCCACAAATATAATCACTCAGCAAAATTTTGTTCCTAGCAAAGTAGCCCAATCTGTGGGCAATGTGCAACCGTTGGCCATGTTTACAAAGACTGCCCTACTAAGATTAGCCACTCCCCAATTTGCATAAATTGTAAGCGAAATGGCCTCCAAGATTTTAATCACAAGGTTAATTCAGTTACTTGCCCTTCTTATTTAAAAGCCATGAAACAATTAATTGACAATACCAATTATGGCCTTGACTTCTAAGGGTAGTAAATATTTGCAATCTATCTTTAAAACTTTTTCTGGCAGAGGAAAAATGACAAATGTGTTCCAAGTCAAAATTCTCAAATTTTAGAGCTTTCAGCAATATTAGATAATATTAGTTTCTATGTTAACAACTCCACTCCCAAGAGTAAAATTAATCTTATGTATAACTTAGGGGAAGAAGTCGATTTACTCATTGGTTTCGCTTATCATGATCGCGTAAAGAAAAAAGTTAGGTTGTCAAAAGGTGTAAGCAAACGTCTTAATATTACGTCATTGAGTGAAGAAAAATTTCAGCAATACCCAGTAGTCAGTATTGGAAACTCGTTATGCCTTAGGCATAGTATAATTGGTATAAATTGTTGTACATTGATTCTAGAAATATGGGATTCCACTGTCTTCTTTAAAAGTTTTTCTAGTCTTTTATCAATTGTAGATAACTGGGCTTTCGTCAACTATCCCCTTGTTTTAGGTATAGATATATATACTATTAGTGGCTACATGGACTTTCCGGCGTTAGAAATACACAATACAACTGATGCAACAAAACTTAAAATTTGTTTTTTACAATAAGGGTTACAGAAATATTGATTTTCTTCAGATTCCAAGCCAGCATGCCCCCGATGAGCAGCCTAACCCCTCAGGCTACCTTTTGCATAAAAATGAACAAGAGTTCTATATTAATAGTATGATAGAACTTAGAAATATATTGCTGAATGCTGATCATAAGATTAGTAAGATATAAGAATAGCAACAGAAAAGCGATTTCCAAACAACAAAAATCTACAGCTTCTCCAGAACTATCGCACTATTTCATCATTTATAATCAATTATCGAGGGGAAAAGTATGAAAGGGTTTTTATTGATGAAATTTCGCTTGTTCATGCCGGTTTTATAGGCTTTGTCGCTAATCTTACTCACGCAAAGGAAATTGTCCTCCTCGGAGATAATAAGCAAATTCCATACCTAGAGAGAAGCCCTTTCAAAGTAAATTTTCACAATGTCACTGGGCTGTGCAGTCCGGAAGCTTTCCTTACTCAGACCAGGAGGTGCACTGTAGATGTAGCATACGCTTTGTCCACGACCTACCCGAATATCAGAAGCAGAAATCCAATCGTAAATTCAGTAGGCCTAACGTTATCTAATGGTGAGTTTTACCAGGTAAAACCTGGTTCACTCATTTTAACATTTACTCAAGCTGAGAAATGCAAAGTTTCAAAAGCACTAGTGGGTAAGTGCTCTAAACCCATCCAAATCTGCACAGTCCACCAGAGTCAAGGGAAAACATCTGAACACGTTGTTTTGTGCAGAATGAATCCATTGCCGCTGGAAATTTACCACAGCATTCCTCACGCCATAGTGGCTATTTCAAGACACACAAAACCGTTTCAGTACCTAACAACTGTAAACGATGATGATGCAGTTAGCTTATTAATAAGGAATACCAGAATTATGAGCCCAAGACAACTCCTTTTGTGGCATATTAAACAAACAAATAAGCAACATAATAATAATAAAAAAAGTTTTATAATAGGGGAAAAACCGGCAAGGGACATTAAGTGCTCTGAGTCATTGCCGGAGTTTGAGTCACTAAACCATGGCTGATGATCCTGAATTATTCTCTAATGAGCTATTATTCCTCCTGAATACTATTAATATTGATAAAGGATCCTCGTTAGAGGACTCATTACTATTAGTTGCTCAACTTCACCCTACTGCACTTCATATTGCTCACATTAATTCACAATCCCTCTTAGCTCATGTTGATTACCTACAAGCCTCCTTTCTCTCCTGTAAATTTCATATTATAGCGGTCAGTGAAACATGGTTGAAGCCCTCTTTGGACTCTAGCCTGGTTGCTCTCCCCGAATACTCCTTCTTTCGGAATGATCACATTGGGAAGGGTGGTGGTGGCGTTGGGATATTCGTACACGATAGCATTAAAGCCAAAGTCCTCGAATTGTCAAACGGGCAGTATAACGAAAAGTGTGAATTTATGTTCATGGAAATAATTTTGAGAAAACAAAAGCTTTTATTTGGTGTTTGCTACAGGCCTCCTTGCGTTGATAGTGCATTCTCAGAGTATGAATCAGCTCTTCTGGAGCTTTCAACTGCGTATGATCATATTATTGTAACTGGTGACTACAACGCAGACTTGCTAAAAAAGGAGAAACCTGATACTAGGAGCTTGTTGAGCATATTCGAGTCATGTGGCATACAACCTCTTTCGCTATCTCCCACCCACAACAATGCTCTATTGGACATAATGGTTGTTAGTGATAGTAGGCGCGCACTGAATCATGGGCAGTTAGTCGCTCCAGGTTTTTCTCACCATGACTTGATTTATCTAAGTTACTCTATTAAGCCCCCTAAACCACCACCAAAGTTTATCACCTACAGAAGTTTTAAAGATTTCAGTGAAGAGGATTTTATGAGATGCGCGGCACTCCTACCATGGCACGAAATTCAGGTACTATCCAGTGTTAATGACAAAATAGACAGGCTGAATTCAATGATAATCTCATTGTATGACAGATTTGCACCAGTAGTCACACGTTGGGTGACACAGCCCCCCGCGCCTTGGCTTACGCCAGTCATCAAAACTCTAATGAAGGATAGGGATCGAGCATTCTCTCTTTGCAAACGCCACTCTACATTGGAAGCGCGCGCCAGGTACAAAAAACTCAGAAACAGGGTGTCACAGGCCATCAGGAATGCTAAATTAAAACAAGCTCATTCTCTTTGCGAACTGTCTGGGAAGAAACATTGGTCAGGTCTTAAAAAGTTTGGAGTTGGTAAGAAAACAACGAATTCCATTTCACATTTTGATCCAGACAAATTAAATAATCACTATGCATCCGTAGTGCCTATACCTCTTATAAATGAAGTACACAGTACGGTTGAAAATATTATGTCTCAGCCCAAGCCGACTTGCCCGCCTTTCTGTTTTAAGGCAGTATCCCCTCATGAGGTTCGGAAGGCTATTTCTTCAATTAAATCTAATGCCACTGGATTTGACACCATAAACGCAAACATGATTAGCCGCCTAATAGATCACATTTTACCGTCTGTTGTAACCATTTTTAACCAATCTCTGGCATCAAGCATCTTTCCCATAACTTGGAAAACCTCTATTGTTCAACCATTGCCGAAGTGTGAGAAACCAGAATCTTTCAACGACTTACGACCGATCAGTCTTCTTCCTATCTTGTCAAAAGCTCTAGAAAAGATAGTTCATTCGCAAATGAGTGAGTACCTAAAATTCAACAGCTTGACTGACAACTTCCAATCTGGTTTTCGTGCAGGTTGCAGTACCACAACAGCCTTATTAAATGTTATGGATGATATAACTATTGCAGCCGATGGCGGGATGGTCACCATTATGACATTAATGGATAAAAGTAAAGCCTTTGACAGCGTTAACCATGATGTTCTACTGGCTCGTCTATCAGCCTTGAATTTTTCGTCGGACGCTATTGCATGGGCAAAATCATATCTCAGTGGTAGAGTACAGATTGTAAAAATTGGCGAAAAACTATCGGCAGCCTCCCCTATTCGCTCGGGAGTGCCTCAAGGCTCTGTCCTTGGTCCTCTCCTCTTTTCAATTCATGTGTCAGATTTAGCATCGAGTCTGAAATACTGTAGATACCATTTTTATGCAGATGATCTGCAGCTCTACGCGCATACGAATCAGTTCAACTTTGTTGCTACATCGGATAAAGTCAAAAACGATCTAAAGAATGTGGAGGGTTGGTGTGGCAGTAATTTTCTTATGATAAACAAAAATAAGTGCCAGTCAATAATCCTTGGCTCCAGAATGCTTGTGTCCAGAATTATGAAAAGTGCCCCACCTCCGATTATAATAGGTGGTAGAAATATCCCCTACGAAGAGCATGCCATTAAAAATCTTGGCCTCTACGTTGACCAGGGTCTTACTTGGCATAGTCATACCAAAAGAGTGTGTAAAAAGGCTTTTTACTCCTTACACGCCCTGCAGCGCCTAAAATATTTACTTCCTGTTGCTATAAAGCGAAATCTGATCCAATCATTAATATTTCCTATATTTGACTATGTTGATTTGATTTACAGTAGTTGTAATGAAGTCGATGTTAGGCGCCTCCAATATGCGCAGAACTCATGCATGCGGTTCATTTACAATGTGAAACGGCGGGATCACATAACCCCATTCTACCGCAGGGCTCAGTGGCTGAAATTAGGTGAAAGAAGAACTTTCCACTCACTATTATTAGTATATAAGGTTTTGAACAGTGCAGCTCCTCCATATCTATATGACCGCCTAAAGCCATTGAATTCCCATAGAAATGGACTTGTATTGCGAATACCCCTACATAACACAGCTTTATATGGTAGTTCTTTTTTTGTAAATGTCTGCCGCCAGTGGAACTCCCTAGATAAGGAAATTAGATCGCAGCCAAAGATTCGTGGGTTCAAAAGCCAGTTGCTGAAAAAATTACTAGGACCAGAATAGGTTTAGAATAAGAATACTGTCTAGATATTTACTGTGTGTGTTATTTTTTTTTACGTCACGTCACTTTAGAATAAGTTGTTTTTATGCATTGCTAGAATAAGATTGTTTACGTTAAGCGTATGTATTTTGTAAATTGTATTGTTTTTGGACATGGGTTAGGCAGAAAAAGACTTTCTAGTCTTAAGTCTCGCCCCGTAAATATAAGACGTTTATTATTATTATTATTATTATTATTCACGTAGGCCTACTCAGCTTTTAAACCAGGGAACATGATCTTAATTTCCCTTTCACATGCGGGAGGTCTCCCATGGGGAATAAAATAAAACTGTAATAGTGGAGTCTTAAATAAATAACAACAATGCAGCATGTTATATTGGAATGAATGCCATGAATTTACCATAGGTAGAAACAAATTACTAGACCGCATCTTCCCCTTAATGACAGTCTTCCCTTTTAATTATGCCCACATGATCTCTAAAAGTGACTCCTACCAGGCTATATATGACTTTCTAAGGGAAGTCCACGTAGAATTCTAACCCCACCTACCCACCATGGCTGTATGTGAGACCACAATGCCAAAAAAAAAAAATAAAAAATAAATAAAGATCTACTTTTTTTGTTCTATTACTAAGCTACCCTAGCTGAGTTAGGGCTATGAAGCCCTCTCATACACTCAACTAGGAAGACCTGGGACCGCCTGCTTTACATGCCCTCCGAAGCATGGCCAGAAAAAGTGTGGGACTCGAACCAACAACCTTTCGGGTGAAAGTCAGAGTCCATACCACTACTCTGCATGTAATGACATAAAGCATTTTACAAAATTTTATGAATAAATAGGTGCAAAATGGTGAGTTTTTACAAAAGCGCGGAGCTTGTAGTGGTTGCCTTATTCGCTTAGGGCGACCCTTCCTTACCTGTAAACCAAATAATTGCAGTATATTTTGGTATTTTTATTTTAAAATGTTTAATTAGTTGTATGTAAAAAAAAAATATAATAAAAAGAAATGTGATAATCTTTTATCTATATATGTATAATAAGTTTTGTACTAGTACGTTGAGCAATATAACTAATTGACATAAAAAATTATAATAACATTTTCATCGTTGCAACAAATTATGTCATACCTATTTAAGAAAATTGATGAAAAATGAACGTATTCCTCTCTTATGTCACTCCATTACCATATTACTGTCATTAGCGACAAAATATTGGAAGAAATGGCCATAAGTAGCAGAAAATTCATTTCGTAGCCTTTTTATTAGTGATAAAAGGTTATTTTAATGTTACTTTTTAACTGTCTTTCACTATCCCACTTTCACCCGATAGGTTGTTGGTTTGAGTCCCACACTTGCAAAATTTTCTGGCCATGCTTCGGAGGGCATGTAAAGCAGGCGGTAGAGGGTCTTCCTAGTTGATTGCAGGAGAGGGTTGACTGTATACACACCCTCCGAAGCACTGCCTGAAAATTTTGCAAGTGTGGGGCTCGAGCCAACAACTTTTCGGGTGAGAGTACCAAGAGTTTGTACTACTATACATGTCCTGATGACAATGGAAGGTTGCGAAGGACGTGCCACTTGGCGTGGACCACCACCCCCCTCCTCTCCCACCTGCGCCCACCCCCACTCTCGTTACGCTACAAGATACAAAAATTTTCTTGTATATCGTAGGGTCAGGTTTTGACATGGACCCGACTGAGACAATTTGGAATGGTTTACAAGATTTAGATGAATACATGGTTGCAGTGATACTCAGCGGAACTTTGAGGCATAACTCTTGGCCCTTCAAATGGTCACCTTTCCGTAGAACGATAAAGGAAGCGGTGACTAAGGCAAAAGCTGTAGTCAATGAAATTAAAACCATCAAAAGAAAGGATGTCAGAGGTACAGTATGTAGTAAGGTCTAGTAAGTAAGTCTATCCTCGCAACTTACGGAGCAATGGCGTGTATATAATACTGTATAGAATGTTTTGATGGGGGGCAAGACCAGATCGTTTCATAAATAAAATACAATAAATTTGTCAAGTATTGGTCAGTAGCCTGACGGTGGCCTACTGCCAAAACCGGTCGCTTTTAATATATTTTATGAATTTGACAAAGTTATTTATTTTATTTAATATGATGAAGTATTATTGTCGCTCTCACTTCATAACATTAAAAATCATGACCGCCCCAAGTCTTTACATAATTGTATAGATGCATTTTACTTATCTTACAGCCTAAGGTATGGGGGAAATTTAACAAAATGGGAACCGTACACCTACAACACGAGGCAAAGGTAAAGCCAGCACAACGCACAGCCAAGTGTGAGCGACTGGATCCTATACTACAAGGTTTCGCCTGCCTTAGAAAACTACCGATTGAACTGAGAGCGGCGAGAAATGCTGTTGACTTCCCTAAATTGCTTAGAGACCTTCACTTAGAGAAAGTTTTCCACACTTTTACTGAGACACTGGTAGAATGACAATGACAGAACCACCTGATTTTGACGATTTTACTTTGTACTTAGTGTCGATTACAATTGTTGATTACACGATTGTATAATTTAACAGAAATATACGGTATTTATTATTATTTATTACAAAGTGAATGTGGAAAATATTAGTGAAATACACGCCTCTAGCTATCAACTTCTTGCCGCGTGAAGAGGCCGTTGAATTCACTAAGAGAAAGTTTTCCACACTTTTACTGAGACACTGGTACAATGACAATGACAGAACCACCTGATTTTGACGATTTTACTTTGTACTTAGTGTCGATTACAATTAATTGTTAATTACATGATTGTATAATTTAACAGAAATATACGGTATTTATTATTATTATTTATTACAAAGTGAATGTGGAAAATATTAGTGAAATACACGCCTCTAGCCATCAACTTCTTGCCGCGTGAAGAGGCCGTTGAATTCAACCAAACCACTTTCTGCTGACTGCCAACCATACATCTATTCGATATGGCAAATTATGCATTACAACAACTCACACAAGTTAATTAGCTTATATATTAATATATTTTCCCATTTCGGGAATTTTTCTTTCAATTAAAGCCTCAACCTTGACCTTTTGTCAGCTTTTCTACCAACTATTACGGACCTTTTTGACCATAAATTAACTTAAATTCGTTGTCATAAATTGTAAGTGTTTTTTTGTTGGTCTCAATATAATAATAATAATTGCAGAAATGTTAAGCAGAAATGAAGAACCCCCCAATCAGTTTATCTACAATTTACTGCGAGAGCGGGCAGACGACTCTGAAGACCTAATTGACGCAGATATCATAACAGTATTCGTAACGGTGAGCTATTTAATTATTTATATATATACTAGTACGTATTATATATATTTATTGTTTATTTTATTATTATTTATTTATAATCCAGTAGTGGCTTGTGGTTTTCACACGAATCACAATTTCAACACGTGACTCAGAACATCACAATGTGATACTGCTAAAGTCATTGATTGACGTTTAATAATTTCCCTAATTTAAAATTTTCTGTAGGTAGTCAATGCAGTTTTGAGTGTAAATCACAATCTAACATAGAGTTCGTTTAGTTTACAATTACGCATAACAGTAGGCCTACGTAATTCAATAATAACATAAAATATATGAATTACCGCATAGCGTTGTAACTGGGGCCATAGACGATAGAGTAAAATATATGGGACTGTTAAGGGCGCCAGGCAGTTTCCAACCAAAAAAATTCTATATTTTTTATTTATATTATATATTGGACATCTTCACTTCACCTTCACTTCACTTCATCTTCACCGAAATTGGAGGATGTAAAAGAACTGGGCTTGGCGGGAATCGAACCCACGATCTACGTCTAACCGGGGCGTTGTCTTATCCGCTGGACCCCGACAAGAACATTTGATATATTATATACTCTGTTTATATGATCTTAGTGACATGTTTCCTTGTGGTCCAGCGGCTATGACAACGCCCCAGTTAGATCGTGGGTTCGAATTCCACCAAGCCCAGTTTTTCTATATTCTCTAATTTTTTATAACGAGGAGGTTGCCTCTTCAACCAAAGTTAATTTAATGTCATATGGTATTTGCAGGCCCTGGAGACATCTGGAGGGGCGATTTGTCTAACTTTAACGATGCTTGCGATGCATCCTGATATACAAGAAAAGGTTTACGAAGAAGACCGAAGGATACAACAAGAATTGAAGGGCAGCAAAATGGCAGAAAGAGACTTCAACAGATACGAGTATTTGGGCCGCGTTGTCAAGGAAACGCTGAGAATATTTTCTCCAGTGCCATATATTGCCAGAAAAGCAGCTGCTGATGTGCCAATAGGTAAGAAAGAAGGAAAAGATGAAAAAAGTAAAATTAATAAAATTTCTTTCGTTCACGACATAGTGCAAACTTCTTCTCGAGTCACAATCTATGGATTGGTTTGCAGCGAATGTTGTATTCTTCTCCTCCACTCTTGTCTGTTTTGTGCGGTCCTTTTCAGTCCATAATAGGTGTGGCAACCTAGGTCCTTCATGACATCTTCTAGGTACTCCTTCCTCTGTCGTCCTCTTGAGTTGGTGCATTCAACCATACTCTCAATGATGTTCTTGAGGAGCCCTTCGTGTCACAGAATTTGCCCCATCCATTTGCCTCTTCTTGTTGAAATGATGGCCACAATAGATCTTTTTTCGTTTGTTCTATGGATCACTTCTTCGTTGGTTATGTGGTCTCTCCATTGGATTTTCAAAATTTCTTTGTAGCACCACAACTCAAAGGCTTCCGGTTTTTTTGTCACATTCTTAAATGCAATAGTGTAATAAAAAGGGTTAATGAAAACGTACAAATTAAGTAACTGTAGTAAATTGATTTTACATTTTTTTATTAATTTTTCATCCTATATTTCTGACTGTGGAATAAGGAATTAATTTATGCATGTCATTCCATTATAAATTAAAATATATTGAAGTGTATGAAGTGAATAACCAACAAATAACGAATAAATAAAAAATTACCATTATTGGCTTTCTTTCTAGGCAATTACACTGTTCCAAACGACTCTACCGTCGCGATAGTAATGTCGTATATCCACAGAAACCCAGAGTATTATCCGGATCCCCTGAAATTTGATCCGGATCGGTTTTTACCGGAAAATGTGGCCAAAAGGAGTAAATACGCCCACATTCCATTCAGCATGGGACTACGGCAGTGTACAGGTACCGTAATATATATCATAACTATAATATATACATTATAAATTTCCTCAAACTCTTCTTGTTTTTTTTATAGAATGAGTTATATAATAGGAGAGATGGCTTTCCCGCCAAAATATTATTATTAAATGCTACTATAGTATTAGACGGCACCTACCATGACCAGGTTTTTGTTTGGGAAGGGGATCAAATTTTTTTAACGTATTTAATTAATGAAAGCCAGTTCTATCCAGTTTAAAACCCTTCACCATGCCTCAGGCATTGAAAGTCATTGAAATTGGCGCCTGCAATCCAAAATATTTTATGGCGGATGAAATTGTCCTATCTTTTCCATATAGAACTTACTCGACTCCATACAAGTCAGCGGCACCAATATGTAGCCCACTTTTATATTGAATATTTATGAGGACAGCATCTACCAAGTGTCTGAAAGATAGAAATTCAACAAAAACAGAATTCTGCTGTGACGTTTTACCATGTCCCAAAGCATTGGTAGTCAGTATGAAAATATACACACGGTAGGATTGGTTCATTGTCACCCCCCAAGTTTGGGTTTGGGACTAGAGTTTAGAAATAAAAGAAGAAATTGCCCATCTGGGTCAACCCCAATGGTCCATTACCATAATCGGAATGGGAAAACGTGCCTGTCGGGCATTTTACTGATCACAACATCTCAAATAGTGGCAGTAGTCCAGGGAGAGTATCCTCTTCCAGCCCTCAGACTCACAATGTATTTGTCGAGTCACGGCAATTTTTTATTTGTAGTTCTTTGGGAGTAGGCTAGTCTACGTACATTTACTTCAACAGCTACACATTCCTTTAACACGTTATTATTTGTTTATTGTTTCAGGGATGCAGTATGCAACTCGCAGCATTTTGTTCAAGGTCAGTTCTGTCATTCGTAAATTCAAAATTTCCACAAAGTACAGAACCATTGAAGAATTGGACGCCAACATCACAGGGTTAATGGTAATTTACGATAAAGACGAGTTCCCTATCCGTCTAGAGTTGCGATCAGCACAAATATAACTTTTTAAAAATTAACGTTAAACTTTATTTTAAAATTACTATGTTCTATGTGTAAATATATTCTAGGACCATTGGCGTAAATACCCAAAATTTCTGGGGGGGGGGGCTTTAGGACCCCAAGACTTTGATGCCCCGGAGAAAAAAAAAATCGATAAATGGCACGAAATTAGTGAGGGTATACGCATATTATACCCTGGAGAAAGGGGAGCCCTGGGGTCTCACCCGGAGAAAAAAAAAATTGATAAATGGGCCCAAATTAGTGAGGTTTTACGAACATTATACCCTAGAGAAGGGGGGGCCCGGGGGTCTCCCTCGGAGAAAAAAAAGATAAATAGGCCCAAATTGGAGAGGTTTTACGCATTTTGCAAGCAGTACAGTTGAGATTTTGATTTTACAGACGAATAAATTTACCAATGAGGGGAGCCCGGGGCCGGAGAAACAGAAGAAACATTTTGAAAAAATAGGTCTGAAATATTGGAGTTTTAAGCATTTTTAGTAATATATTTTTGTGAAAGTACTTGGTCAATATGTTGATTTTTTTCATGATGTCTTTCATGTGAAATAAGCATACCAAGAATTAATTTCCCTTTCGTTAATGTGGATTGTATTGGCCTTTCGCCTTCATAACATCTTTGTCACCAGAAATCCTGGGGGGGGGACTTAGCCCAGGACCCCCTATTTCCGCCAATGTTTTGCAAGCAGTACAATTGAGATATTGTAACGATGAATAAACCTACCCTTGAGGGGGGCCCGGGGGTCTCCCCCTGAGAAAAATCTGGGAAAAAATAGCTCTGAAGTATTGGGGTTTTAAGCATTTTGTGTAATATATTTTTTGTGAAAGTACTTGGTCAATATGTTGATTTTTCCATGTATATTAAGTAAAATAAGCATACTAAGGATTAATTTCCCTTTCATTATAGTGGATACTATGCCTTTAGCCTCCATTACGCCTTTTCACCAGAAATCCTGGGGAGGGGGGGCTACGGCTGGACCCGGGGAGGGGCTAAGCCCCCCAGGACCCCCTATTTACGCCAATGTCTAGGACACCCCATTTAACTTGGTTATTATGAGTAATTTCTAAATGCGGCAACCAATTTTATGACTAAGTCGCGGTCGAACCACCTTTTGGTATAATCATATCATTTTTGGGGTGGTACCTCGGAATTTTCAAATATACCTATAAATATATGTTATGTAACACATCAAATGAAGGCTCCTTTTACAGCTGGGTTTTCCTATGTCCGCATTTTGTGCGGAGCGCACTGCGCTTTGCGGACCTCTCTCCGCACAATGCAGTGCGCTGCGCATTAGTGTTTTCCTAGCTCAGCAGTGCGCTGCACGGTTTAAGTTGTTTGCTGATGACAAGTGAGTAAACATGAGCACTCGTCTTCTGAGTAAGAAACAACTAACGTTGTTGATGTTATTAGAAGAGGAAGAAGAAGTAGAAGATGAATTTGACTTTATTGTTGGTCGTCTTTGTAAAGTGCGAAAATCTGCCAGTTGCTTGTACACATCTAGAGAGAAAGAAGGAGTATTTAAACTTTTAATCCACAGACAATTGCTTGACTAAGAAGTGAAATTCAAATCTAATTTAAAAGTTAAGCTCAAAAAAATGTCTGTTGCGCAGCGCGGTCCGCACTTGACTGCTCTCAGTTAAGGCGTTTAACTTAGTATACTAAATGTGAAGTGTGAACCTAGTTCTCAAGCTTCAGGCATGGTTGGCACAAGTGTCATAGTTATTGTTGTAAAGTGTAGTTTAGGTGAATCTGTAGGTAGCCTATATTGTTGAAAAATTGGAATTAATTTAATTGATTTGATTTTAATTGAGTTAAAGTCGTGCCTTATTTCCACGGGGTACCGTACCTATTCTTACTGAAATTAAGGTTTGTGCTAGATCTACAGTTAGCCTAATTGGTAATTTTCTCATGATATTTTCGTAAACTTGATTTCGAAAGCATTTCGAAGGCAAGCATGTCAGGTATTATCGACTTTTCCGACTTTGTAAACGTATGAGATGCTGTGAGCTACATCTAATAGAAAGTAATAGAAAGTGAAATTTCACGAAGAAGTGAAATTCAAATCTAATTTAAGAGTTAAGCCCAAAAATATGTCTGTTGCGCAGCGTGGTCCGCACTTGACTGCTCTCAGTTAAGGCGATTAACTTAGTATACTAAATGTGAAGTGTGAACCTAGTTCTCAAGCTTCAGGCATGGTTGGCACAACTGTCATAGTTATTGTTGTAAAGTGTAGTTTAGGTGAATCTGCAGGTATATTGTTGAAAAATTGGAATAAATTTAATTGATTTGATTTTAATTGAGTTAAAGTCGTGCCTTATTTCCACGGGGTACCGTACCTATTCTTACTGAAATTAAGGTTTGTGCTAGATCTACAGTTAGCCTAATTGGTAATTTTCTCATGATATTTTCGTAAACTTGATTTCGAAAGCATTTCGAAGGCAAGCATGTCAGGTATTATCGACTTTTCCGACTTTGTAAACGTATGAGATGCTGTGAGCTACATCTAATAGAAAGTAATAGAAAGTGAAATTTCACGAAGAAGTGAAATTCAAATCTAATTTAAGAGTTAAGCCCAAAAATATGTCTGTTGCGCAGCGTGGTCCGCACTTGACTGCTCTCAGTTAAGGCGATTAACTTAGTATACTAAATGTGAAGTGTGAACCTAGTTCTCAAGCTTCAGGCATGGTTGGCACAACTGTCATAGTTATTGTTGTAAAGTGTAGTTTAGGTGAATCTGCAGGTATATTGTTGAAAAATTGGAATAAATTTAATTGATTTGATTTTAATTGAGTTAAAGTCGTGCCTTATTTCCACGGGGTACCGTACCTATTCTTACTGAAATTAAGGTTTGTGCTAGATCTACAGTTAGCCTAATTGGTAATTTTCTCATGATATTTTCGTAAACTTCGAAGGCAACCATGTCAGGTATTATCGACTTTTCCGACTTTGTAAACATATGAGATGTTGTGGGCCACATCTAATAGAAAACCCTTGAGGTTGTTTATAACTTGACATAAAAGTAATTATTAGCATCCGTATTAAAGTTGCGGAATAACTTACGTCCGAAAAACAATGGGAACCGAATAGACTATACCCTTCTATCGACATCTATTGGAAAGGCACGACATTAACTTTAATATATTTTTGCGTATAAATACTAAGCCTCTACATACGCAATAGTCTAGATTTTCGTTACCAAAACCACACACCCTGCCAAGCTTATATTTAGGGACAAGCATGAGCCTTGTGTCAGCAACATTAAACTTACTCATCAAGACTGGAGTCATGATTCATGAAACACCGAATAACAAATGATACAAGAGAACCGTTTCAAGCGGAAACTACAAACAATAACCAAAAAAGTTAACACCTCCGCACACAAGTACACACCGACCGGCGCATATACTCGAAAGACTCCCACGCCTAAATTAAAACAAAAAAAAAATACTAAGTGAAGCAAAAAATAATGTTTGATGGAGAACCCTGAAAGCAGGTTGCAAGTATGATTTTAATTATGTAGGTACTAAGCTTCAAATTGCGCCCATACAAATTACCTAGGTAAAGTCATTAGTGGTATTTTTTTCAGCAAGTAAATGGAGCATTGCAAATAATTCATGACATGTTCCCTTGAGGTATTTATTCGTAAGGCTGTAAGTTAATCATTTTCAGGTGCTTTAAAGAGAAGATACATTTTCTAACTTCTGTATAATTAGCCAACGGTTTTACCAAGTTGAATCCACGAGAGCAGAGGATGTTTTAAACTGCGGCAAACTTGGTAGTGTACACAGTGTTGGCAGGGGAACATGGTGGGACATGATAACGCGCTGAGACTATACCAGTCAGTCTACGTGCGTGTCGAGTCCTGGTCACCTCCCAATTAATCGTGTGACTTTACCATGTTCCCCAAGTGGTTCGGAATCCACTGTAATCAGGAGATCCACCCTGTCAGTCAACTCCCTTTCTCCCCGAGGTGAAGGCATCTGCCCATAGGGCGCCTCAAGTTAATAAACAGACTCACTCGCAATGCCAGGCTGACAGGGTTGCTTAAAGCAGAAATACTGAAAGCAGGCGTTAGAAACAACAACATCGACAACATGTAATGTAATTTTATGTCCACCTTTTTTGTTGTTGAGAAATACACGGTTTTCTATCTGTCTATATCTATCAATCTATCTATGTTATTTCAGTTTTATTAGTTAATTGTGTTGTGGCTTCTGATCTTTTTTTTATGATTCCATGTGTTAAATTTGTTCAACCTAGCTAATATATTTTTTTAACTACTGTTCTAAATATTTTAAAATAACTATTACTATTAAATTAACTATTAAAATTGTCCATGAATTAAATTCCCCGAAAATCTATATTGCCCCGGCGATACAAGACTCTTAGAGTACCGTACTTAGTGCTGAGGTAAAAAATGTCCGGGAACAAAAAAATGGAATGGTCCAATTTTCATGAAAAATTACTAAAAATACTTTTTCTGCGGAATCTTTTTCATTTATATGCTTTCAAACTTCAGGTACCTATGCTTTAGGTACTGAAAGGAGTAAAAACCCTGAATAGGTTACTTTTCCAAGCAAAGTTTTGGTTTTTAAATCCAGTACAAGCTGCAACGAGACACTGATTCGTTAGTTTAACATGAGTACTTCAGTTCTTTGTATACATTAAGATACCTTCGGTACTCAGATGGTATAAAATACATGACCTTGCCATTTGCAGAGTCCAATTAGTTTAAATTTAACCTGGACGGTCATCATACCTATAGTTGGGAAAGGTAAGAATTTGCTCCCATAACTGTCGAAGTGTAGAATAACCGGGGATTTACAACCTACTGTCGTATGCAATGCATATCCCATTCTATGGGCCTACCATACCATATCAACAATAACTTAAAAATTTAAAGAAAACTATTTTAGAATGGCAAGTACCTACAAGTATACTCAAAAATGTCTTATACGTAGGCGGATTTTGATGAAATTTGGAATGTAGGCTCCCAAATATCATTTATTGGAACAATTTTTGCTTTCCTATTTTATACGTGCCCATAAGCCCATAAGGATAGGTTTGTGATGGTCGAAATTTACGATTTCGGGATTTCAGTAGATAACACGTTTTGAGGTCACAGGAACCACCAAAAAAGTGTTTTTTTTTTTTTAAATTTTAATATCTGTGTCTTCGCCACTTTGTGGGCAAACTACTCAGTGGATATGAATGAAATTTGTCATGTAGGCTTACAAAAATCATAGCATCAAGTATTTTTTTTTTAACTCAATTTTGGGGCAATTAAACATTCCAAAAACTCCAAAAATTATTTCTCAAAAACGGTTTCCACGATTTTCTTGAAATTCACATATTATTGCATATTGCAGAAGTTATTCATGTTAATAAACGCAATGGGTCGCTTGCCTTTTGATAGTTTGGGTCTGGGGTCAAAAAATAAATAAAAAAAGACTCAATTTTCATGAAAAATGACTAAAAATAATTTTCAAGCGGAACTTTTATATCGATGGTTTTGTTACGTGAGGTATGTTTAAGGTGTTAAATTGGAGTGAAAAACCGAACCTAAAAGTAGAAATTATGGACAAAAATTATTTTTAGTCATTTTTCATGAATTTGAGTTATTTTTATTTCTTTACTCCCAGGAGCCCAGGGACTTCAAAACGTGTAAAATCGTTGCAAATCTCGGAATCAAATTTTTGACCACCACAAACCTTTCATTCTACAATACATAGACTAGGTACTTAGGGTACATATAAATAGGAAAGCAGAGGTCAAATCAAAGTCAAATTCAAAATGTCCTCTTGTCCCAACCGCATACCCATGGTGCGCCCTAAAATTAAAATAATAATAGGCTATACATTTTTTGAGGTTTTGTTTCATTCCCGTTTAAGTATACAATCAATCATCAACTAAACTAGTCAAAACCATTGCTTTGCTTTTTTCCGATTAATACCATGCCATTTGAGTAAGAAGAATATGCATGTTGACATGTCCGTTTTGAGGCCCCTAGACTTACTCATAATTTCAATTTTCAGATGATATTTTCTTTGCCACTGTTAACAAACACACTCCTTTGTGTCGCTTTCTTATTATTTATTAAATACTTTATTGACAATAGAAACTACTACAAGAATGCTTTGAAAATTCCAAGTCTTCACCCTGTGATCCCATCATTTTTATATGGATTGGTTGTTGTACTGGTTGGCAAATTTGGTAAGTACATTTTTTACATATGTTTAATCTTGAGGGGAAGCTAAACATAGTTATTCGTCTCTTCACTATCAACCTAAATTCGGTTTTTAGTTTATATCTTTGCTTTTCCGTGTGGGTATGTAATAGTAACGAAAGCTTTGTGATGGTCGAAATTTTCGATTTCGAGATTTCAATGGAACATACACATTTTGAGGCTCCGGGAAGACAAGGACCGGTAATACTGCAGTGGCGGAGCGTGCTCGTAAGGTGGGGAAAGTCTTTAAAGCCTCCATTTAAGTCCGGCTATAATTCTAACAGCACGCTTCTGCATGTCCAATATTTTATCCATATTTGATTTGGCCGTACCTCCCCAGGCAACTAGACCATGGGAAAACAGTACCGTGGTAGATCATCATGAGAACTTGCCTGTCATGGCAAATTTGTGCATACCTTAATGCGAAGATATTCGTGCTAATTTTGTGACAGGCGGCCTCTACATGAAGAGCCCATGTGAGCTCAGTATCAACTTTGATGCCCAGAAAGTTGGTTTCATCAGCAAGAGGTATGTTAGATTCACCCATCACATTTGCGATGACACCCGGTTTTCCTCGTGACTTAAAAACTACTGCCACCTTCTTGAGGGGGTTACACACCAGTCGATTTTCGGGCAGCCATTGCTGCACTTGGCACAAATCTATGTAAGCATATTTCATTAGTTTTTATGTCTTGGCCACTGAAACCCATAGTTGTGTCATCCGCATTGAGGATGGTTACCCCTGTTGATGGTACTTAATGTAGGTTGTTTATATAGGCCACAAAAAGTTTAGGTCCTAAAACGCTGCCCTGGGGTACCCCTTTTGACACCGGTTTTATTTGGGGGTGGCAGTCTGAGACTGAAATATAATGAGATCTATCAACAAGGTATGACCTCATCCAGCTCAGTGCTGGTCCCCTTATGCCTAATTTTTCTATTTTAGATAAAAGGATCTCGGGGTCAACGCAGTTAAAAGCTTTTGTGAGGTCAAGGAATAACCCCAAAAAATATTCATTTTTTTCAAAAGCTTTTACTATGTTCTCTACATATTGTAGAAGAGCTGTTGCTGTCTAGAAACCTTTTCGAAAGCCGTGTTGCCTATCACTTAGCACATTGTACTTTGTCCAGAACTCAACCAACCGAGTTCCCATGGCAACTTCAAAATTTTTTGAGAGATATGGCAGCAAAGTGGTAGTTTTTGGGGTCTGACTTAGTGCCTTTCTTAAAAACAGGGCACAACTTTCGCTGACCACAGTGTTTAATTACCTTCGTGGGTATGCCGTGAGGCCCACTGGACGACTGGTTTTTAAAAGACTCAATAATTGACAAACTTTCTTGTGTAGTGGGCCTCAGAAAAATAGATGACAAGATATTGGTGCCGTTATGGCTGCCATCCCCACCCCCAATGGCTATTAAGGAAGGCTGTGGAAGGGTAGTAAAAACTTCTAAAAACTCATTGGCGATTTTGGCAGGAGTTTCTAGTGTACGTCGTCGCCTTTGAGAAAAAATGTTTAGATTATTATTATGACCTGATTTGTAGGTCTTTATCATAGACCAAATAGATTTTTGCCGATTATCAGATATTAGGCTAATATGGCTTTCTCAAATGCCGTCTTTTTAGCTCGCCTAAAAATATCAAGGTGATGGAATTAGTCCTCCAACTAAGTCCCTTCCGTCGTGTCAAATGAATTGAACGAAAACATTTCGAAAGAATTCACTCGAGTTCGTCTTGTCTGGAAATGATGTGCTGCCCGGAACAAAAATGTAATCATGCTGACAATGTGTTCGAAGTGGCTCCTGCAAGCCACCTACTGCCACCAAACATGTTAAAAAAATGAAACTGGTCCTTCCAGTTACCAGTCATTCTTACATGCCGGCAGAGCCGGCCGCCATACCAAGTTCAATCCAGCGGACCAGAGCAGGTTCAAAGCTGCAGATAAATTGGTCGTGTGCACAGTGCCGGTAGGAAAACATGGTAGGACTTGTCCTGGTCACCTCCGAACTAATCGTGTGACTTCACTGTGTTTCCCAAGTGGTTCGGAATCCACTATAATCAGGAGGTCCACTGGAGTCCTATGGGCCCACACCGTGGCCTGAGACTGTGTCAAACCATACTACTACTACTACATGCCGGCAGACCGAGAACTCGTCAGGACATGCAAAGTAGTGGTGCGAACACTGACTTCGCCCGAAAGGTTGTTGGTTCGAGCCCTACATTTTCTGGTCATGCTGCGGAGGGCGTGTAAAGCAGGCGGTCCTTCCAAGTTGAGTGTAAGAGAGGGCTTTATGGAACTTCATCATACTTAAAATTGTAGAAAGCATGAGACGCAACTGATCCACAAAAAATATATTAACAGTGACCGGTTTCGCCAAGATACCATCATCAGACATGAACAAACAAATGAAACACGCCATTATATACATACCTAGGGGGGTGGGGATACAATATTAATTGGTAGGAGGTGGGTGGGGTTGGGAACATAACATTAGGAGTGGGGAGCAATTTTTGGAAAATTATCTTGTTGGTTAGATTTTCGTTATTGTGTAAAGCCTTGTTTATTTCTATGCTCTCAAACTTATCGAGAATTTACCCTTTGTTAGAACAGTGCATCAACTGGAAATTGTCAAAATCGCAAGTGTGGCCATTGTCGTGCAAGTGATTGGCGAACACCGAATTGCAATCGTTTTTACCATTGCCCTTTGGTGGTCGTTTAATCTATCTCTGAAGTTGCGTCCACATTGACCAATATAACGAGCATCACAATCATTGCAGCTGACTTTATATACAGCACCCGACATCCTAAACTTGTCAACTTTGTCCTTACAATTCATGGGCAGTTTACTTAGATTAGGAGGGCAAGTGTATGAAACTAAACTAAAATTAACCTTAGATTTTACAATGGGCTTGCATTTCCTATAGGAATTTAGCATTCTATTTGGTTTCAAAGACGGACATCTCCCTGTTTGGGGATCAAAACCGGACATCGCAATTTTTAATTGTCAACCACGGCCATAGTTTTAAAAATCTGTCTATAAAATTAAATAACACTTGTCTTAAGTGTTTATATAATAAGTACAAAAAAGAAAAAGTGAACAACTTCTCCAAATTTTGCTCTCCTGTTTGATACTAGGCTACTCTTATAATGATTGTTTTGTAATGTTTTTTGTTAGTATAGTATAAGGGCCACGACGCAAGTCCCCTTCACAGGGTGCACTTAGTGTGGCCTTTCGGGTATTTAGTGATCGTATTATGCTTTACATTAATAAATTAATCCAAAAAAGGCCTACTCAACGTATTGTACAATACTAAAAAAAATTGTTCTCTATTTTCAGATCTTTATCAAGCATTATGCTTGTGGAAGGTGGTAAAAGAAGATTTGAGTGCCATGTGGTGTCCTAGTTTTGTTGTTATACCAAGGAAAGTAGAGCAATTACAAACTATATTTGAAAGCTCCGACACACTAAACAAAAGTTTTCACTATGACACTATAAATGCAGTTGTAGGAGAAACAGGACTTGTAACCGCGTCAGGTATGCTAATTGTAACAGCTTCCGCTTAGTAATTAACACAGATTTAGGGCCTAACTTAAAAGAAAATATTATAATTCTTACATCAAGCACTCATGCCATAGATACACACAGAGCATGGAGCTAATAAAACTATGGAGCCACCATGTCGTATTTCGGCTGTGCTGGAGGACTGAAGCCACGACCACGCCCCCTCATGGGTGCATTTTGGCGGGTAATTCAAATTTAATAGTTTTATTATATGTTTTCTTTATAGTTTTCTTTGTTGTTTCATATATAATTATATTTATTATTTACATTTAGTATATATATGGTTTAAAATTTAAATTAAAAGTACTGAAAGATCTGCATTAAAAAAATTTATTTTTATCTAAAAGTAGGGAAAACTTTGCTTAAAATATTGTTTAAAATATAAATTAAAAGTACAGCAAGTTCTGCATAAAAATATTGCTGATTACCTGGCATGATTTTCCGTTCTAAATAATCTTTAAATAATCTAATAAAAAATAAAATGTTACCACGGTATCAAATGGCAAAAGGCTCAATCTGCTCCTATGCTACGGAAATAGCCGAAGTCAAGAGGCTTCAATCCGAATGTTTACGATGAGTCTATAGTTTTACTATGTCTATGACACAGAGGAGTCTCCCTCTCCAGCGCATGCGCACGACTCCCGTGACAAGCGCCAAAAGAGTATATGATGTTTATTATAGATCATTTCTATAAAAAATCCCTTTCGGCTCTGGCCGATAAGGTGTAGGGAGATTCCATGCAAGTCCAGACCCCGCTTTCCCTCTATGCTATATATATACGTAATGTACTATGTAGTTAAAAATAAAATATAGGACGCCATCTTGAAATATATGATTTGTTTTAAAAACAGTTGATAACCATTATCTTAGACAATAATACGGGCTTTCAGTCAAATTTTATTTCACTCCTCTGCGACCATTATTAACTGAGATAAGTATGAATTATATAAGGTTTTAGCGGTCGCCATCTTGAAACAAAATGGCAGATCTAGCTGGTTAACAAACTTGATATTTCCATTATCATTTTTTTTTGCCAATTTTCATCAAAATTGGATAATATCTACGGAAATGTGTTTCCTAAAATCGATATACATACATACGGTACATTAGAACGAGGGGTGGATTTAGGCTCAAGGGGTCATGAAATAATAAGTTGTGAAGAATTTTTCGGAAGTCGAACATTGGTCACCGTCTCTATAGGTAGATGAACCTCACTAAAATAAAATTGGTCATCAGGAACTGGTTTCATACCCCTCTCCTTCTCTATACCTTGCCGTAGTAGTATGCTGACCTGCACTAAATCAGTAGCTCCTAGTCAAATTGAAAGCTTACCAACATACGTCGAGCCTTTGGTGTTCAAACCAGGGTCAAACCTCCAGGGAGACTCAACTTCATTTCCCACAGTCCCCCGCAGGTAGGCTACACTCGGCACCAAATTAAGGCCTACGTATAACTTTCATGTTGCAGCTGAGACGTTCAGGGCTTCAAAGAAAGTCATGATGAAATGTTTTTGGGGGAGCTCGCAACAAATAACTATTGACAGTTTTTACCGAGCAAGCGAACTATTGATTAATAAGTTAGAAGCAAACATACAACACGAAGGAGAATGGGTCAAAATGCATAAAATTGCCAGGGAGATTAGCACTTGGAACATATGTTGTAAGTATTAATTTTTTTCCCTACGTCGTTACCCCACGACATAGGTGCATATATGTAACAAAATTATTGTGGTACAATTCCATTTTTGAAGTCTAAAAAACCTTTCCGGTTTGTCTGGTGCATTTTTCTTTTATTTTTCCGCAAAATCAGCAATTGGATAGTAACTTAAAATTTAAAATTGTAAAACAAAACAAGTGCCGATATGATGATAATAATAATAATTTTAAGGACAATTATGTAACTGAAATAATAATATAGTAGACCTACATAATAATAAAAAAGTCTTTATTGAAAAATAAAATAAATATAGATACAGCGAGATTAGGGCCTAAGGCGGCCATTCCACATACGTCAATCGTCAATGAAAAATTGAAAAATGACGTTTTAGCAGACATTAAAGACATACTAAAAATTCTGCTACCTACCACGTCAATTTACGTCATTTTGACGTCGTTTTTCAATTTTTCATTGACAATTGACGTATGTGGAATGGGCGCCTATGAGCCTCTCTTACACCTATAGTCCATTGAAATGTTACATGAGCTTTGCATATTTTAGAGGCAACAATTTTATTTTTGGGATATGTGAGGGGGTCAATAGAAGTTTAACCTCAAGTTTGTGGGGTCACCACCCTTGTCCCCCGGCCACCATATTGAAAAAAAGGGGTGAAAACCTTTTCCTCGCGATATATCGGAAGCTATGCGTCTCACAAAAAATTGGTGAAGACATGTACCAAATTGTTTTGCCTACAAATATGTTTACATAACGTTTCGCCCTAAATTAAAAATTAAAGAAGTTATAAGCAAAAAAGTAAGAAAAGTTTTCTTTTTTATTCTATAACTTTTTTTATACTTTACAAGAAAATTACCTCAGACCAATATGGTAGATGATCTTTTGAAGAAAAGTTTTCCCTGTAACTTTTTTTATTTCATTCATTTACAGTTACAGCGCTCCAAAGTTGACCGGGCTCGTCAATGCTCATGAGAATCCAGTCGACACGAAATGTTAAACTTATTTTTTAATTTTTTTTATTGTAAATATATTCTTACAAATTTTTTGTTAAATTAGTACAACTTTACTTATTCATTCCTAACTATTTTCCCGACTACCTTTGAGGTAGAGTCTGTAGGCGCGTTTTTTTTGTGGTATCCCCAGTAGGCCTACTCCACGGACATCTTGCTTATAACGTAATCCTTGACGTCATAACATTTTTAATCACTTATTAGCTAGCTACTCTAATTGAATCCTTGTGAGAGTTTCCTTGGTGACTTCGTGGAACTTGGAGAACATCATGAGTAGAGGAAGAAGAACGCAATGATCCACAGTAAAATACTTTAATAGTGACCGGTTTCGGATAAAATCCATCATCAGACTAAGAACACATGAAAAAACGCCAGCTTATATACTACGGGATGGGAGTGGGAGGGGGATCTGATGATGGATTTTATCCGAAACCGGTCACTATTAAAGTATTTTACTGTGGATCATTGCGTTCTTCTTCCTCTACTCATGATGTACTCTAATCGACTTTTCTTCCAGGCTGTGGCTCAGAATCTAAATCAACGTCAAATATATTAAATAGATTGGGGCTGGAAAAAGCATGCAAACATTTGTATGCAAATACAAGCTTACAAGCCTCCAGCACCCCTTATCTCATGAAATTAATTTTCTGCAGATGCAAAGGAAACTGTAGAAGCATGTTTGGCTGCAGTAAAGCAGGCCTGAAATGATCTAATCTAATCTCCAATTTTTTTAATTCCTGTCATTCCTCAAACTTTCACATTTGACGTTGATTTAGATTCTGAGCCACAGCCTGGACCATCGAAGAAAAGTCGATTAGAGCAGCAAGTTAATAAGTGATTAAAAATATTATGGTGTCGAGGATTACGTTATAAATAAATAATAAATAAATAAATAACGACTTTTCGTTGTTTCTATTTCTAAGCCAACCTAGCGGAGTTAGGGCTATAAAGCCCTCTCTTACACTCAACTAGGAAGGCCCGGGACTGGCTGCTTTACATGCCCTCCGAAGCATGACCAGAAAATGTAGCCAGTGTGGTCATAAGCAAGATGTCCGTGGAGTAGACCTACTGGGGATACCACGTAAAAAAAAAACGCGCCTACAGACTCTACCTCATACAGGAATTTTACAGGCTTTTAGAGATGCAATTAAATCATTTACTAAGGAAATAACATATCCTAATAAGTCTAATTAGTTAATGTATTATTTTTGTCCTTTAATTTATTTTATTTTGATTTTTATCTGAAATTAATTCAACCAAATAATATGAATGTAGGTAGCGGGGAAAAGAGTTAGGAATGAATAAGAAAAGTTGTCAGAATTTAAAACACTGTGTCGGCCGTAGTGTCCTATGGACTATGGACTATGGACTTTTTGATTTTCAAAACTCTGTTACATGAGCTACTGTTCACTTATTGGTTTGGCTTTTCATGACTTTTCCTAACTATGTGCATATTTTAAACCCAGTAAAAAAAAAATTGCATTTAGTCAGCAGTTTCTCCGGAAACCGTATTGACATACGTTGCCGGCCGGCAGTGTCCATTGGACACTTATGGGAGAATGCATTGCATCATTGCTATTTATCAACAGCCAGTTCGGGGAATCGTTTAGTTTCAGGTAGTATTTCACTGTATACAATGTGTAAAGAATGGCATATCTTTTTTTACTTCTTTAGTGTCATAGACCTCAAAATAGCTTACGGATCCACATTTTTTTGCCAAATCAGCACAAGTCATTTACTTTATTATATACCAAAGTCAAACTGCAGTGTAATATTCGATGACGCAGAAAATAGTGCCACAATAGAAAAAAAATGAGGCGAGTGCGTTGTACGATCTTTGGCAGCAGAAATTAAAAATAGTGGAAGAAACGTCACCCGTGACAATTTCTTAATTAGTCTGCCAATAGTATATTACCGTACCTGATGGTTTCCAAAAACTTGAAAATGAATTGGGAAGGAAAGAAGGAATAGTGGGAAAAGGCGGAAGTTCTTAATCATGGATGGGTTACTGCCCCCCCCCCAAATTTAGTAAATGTAAGTTAATTTAAATTACTCTCTGATTTAATCGATACTACATAATATGTTTTTCCTATTTTGACCCACAACTACCCCCCCCCCCCCAAATGTGCTGATCCCTCCTTGTTCTTAATTCAGCTGGGAAAAGAACCACTAAGAGCAGGTTGGGGCGATCAGGACTGCATGGGTATATTTGTGAAAAGACAATGCGAAATCCCATAAGAGTCCAATGGACACTGGCGGCAGTGAACGTATGTCAGATGCTCTGGCCGGCACAATGTTAAACAGAAAATTTGTAAGAATATATTTAAAATAAAAATAAAAAATAAATAAGTTAAACATTTCGTTTCGACCGGATTCTCATGAGCATTGACGAGCCCGGTCAACTTTGGAGCTCTGTAACTGTAAATGAATGAAATAAAAAAAGTTACAGGGAAAAATTTCCTTCAAAACATCATCTACAATATTGTTCACAGGTAATTTTTTTGTAAAATTTATAAAACAAAGTTATAGAGTAAAAAAGTAAATTGTTATAAAACTTTTCTTACTTTTTTGCTTATAACCTCTTTAATTTTTAATTTAGGGCGAAACATTATAAATAAACAATTTTGTAGGCAAAACAATTTGCTACAAATTATGGTCTTACAAATTTTTTGTAAGACGCATAGTTTCCGAGATATGGCAAAAAAAAATGTGTTCACCCCTTTTCCAATATGGCGGACGGAGACAAGGGTGGCGACCCCATTTTTTCAAAATATCTGTCTGTCTTTCTGTCTATCTGTCTGTTCGATCTGTGATGTGAAATGAAATAGAATAATAAAAATGACTCTTTATAACGTTCTTTATATAAATAGTATATGTCTTTATATTAGGCGAGGTTTAATATTTTGTGGGCGAATTACTCTGTGTGGCTTGTAATGAAATCTGGAGCGTACGCTCTGTTCACAAAAATCATGTCTCGGGATTATTTATATTAATTTTGGACTAACCCAATTTAGGGATATTTTATCCCCCCCCCCAAAACTCCAAAACTTCAAGACAACTATTTTATAAAAATTATCTAAAATAGGCCCTATTTTCTTTAAATTTACATACTTGAATGTATATTGTAGTCGTCATTTACGCTAACAAAACCCAAAAGGTTGCTTGCCTCTTGATAGTTCGGTACAAAAAAAAAAAAAAAAAAAAATAACTCAATTTTCATGAACAATTACTGAAAAATATTTTTTCTGCGGAACCTTTCCATAGTCATAACGCTACCTAAATAACACGCGTTTAACCAACTCGGAAGCACTTTTCGATAACACGCTGGTTAGCTTGGTTATCGTGTTCCACGAGTGTTAACTTGACATAACACACTTAACTAGGGATAACTCGATAATACCAACATTGTGAAGACTCTCATTGTTCTTTTCTTTCATAGGGGCTGGTTTTGACGTGGAGATGACTGAGACAATTTGGAAACTTTTACAACCTTTAGATGAGATTATGTTCACAGCATTTCTAAGCGGAGCTCTGAGGTATAAATACTGGCCTTTCAAATGGTCACCCTTCAGTAAAACCATCAATGAAGCTAAGATTATGTCAAAAGCGGCAGCCGATGAAGTTACAACCATCAAAAGAAAGCAGCTCCAAGGTATTTACAGACTTTTGGTAGTAGAGGAAAAATCGCACACATGTACGTGTATAACATCAAACTTCAAAGATGTCAATCGAAAAGCTACCAATTATGTGTATCCCTTGAATAAATGTTCCTTTCCTTCCCCAACCAGCCAAATTTATAAAAAAATTGTAATATATAAATTAGGATAGGTACTGTAATAGTTCCTAGAGTTAAATTGCAATTTTCCCCGTCCCAAAGCACTGAATTGATTGATGGGACGATTGCATTATCAAGAATGGGACAATATAATACGATATAACACAGTAATAGTGGCAGGGTGAGCTACGCTATGCATTGGCATATAGCCTATCTGTAATTTCTTTAAAAAAATTTTTTTTTCAAAAACAAATCTTTGTTTAAGGAAAGCAACCTGTTCGGTTTTGTTACTCCATTTAACACCTAAGACATACCTGCTGCCTGATCGAGGCGATTATAATACCGGGGTTAAATAATACCCTAGGATTATAACTGTAAACAAACAAATTTTGAATAGCACTTTAAAAATTATATTGTTTACATTTTTAATACCAGGGGATTAAATAAATACCAGTATTATAATCGCCCCGATCAGGCTGCTGAAGTAAGAAAGCATTGATAGAAAGGTTCCGCTTAAAAAAAAATGATTCGTCAATTTTCATGATTTTTTTTTTTTTTTTTTAGAGTAGAATATTTATTATATGCCAACAACAGAAATAAATCGATCCAATACCGAAGGCATTTACAATAACAACATATCAATTAGCAATTTACAACACAGATATATTTCACAATTAAAATTAAAAGTAATTACGGTTAATATTCGTATCAAAATAAATAATAATAAATTACGTTAGCATTAATAGGCAATCGTCAATTCATAAAACCCCGTAAACAAATTTTAAACAGAGGTAGGCTGTAAAAAGGGTCTAGATCACCGTGTTCGTTAATTGTTTTGAAAATGATTCTAGACAGTGGAGCCTTGGATAGTAAATCAACCACAGAGTTCTTAATCTTGTGTTCCTCACATTGAGTATCTTTATCAAATTGAGTATCTTTATGATTTTGTCTCCAGCACCAAACTATCAAGGGACAAGCGACATATTCGGTTTCGTTTTCGACAACGACTACAATATATGTGAATTTAAAAGAAATCGTTTGAGCTGTTTTGTAGAAGTAATTTTTTTAGAAGTTTTTTTGGAGGTTTTTAGAGGGTAAAACCACCGCCAAATTGAGATAACCAAAAAAATCATCCCTAGGTATCATTTTGGTGAAGTGACATGCCAAATTTTATCGAAATCCAACGAGTAGTTTGCCAACAAATCAACGACAAACAGGGGCAATATTACTATTTCACAAAACTACAAAAAAAAACCAAAACAAAATAGTAAAAAACATGCTATCTAACAAGATAATTACCAAATTGTTATTAAATTAATTTTTTTAATAAAATAGGAAAATACAAAAAATTGTTGAAACATACTTAAGGCTCAGTGTTCAAAATGTTTTGTAAACAAGAAAGTTTGCTGATTTTTTTGACGAAAATAATTTATTGCTCATTCCACAGAAACAAAGATAACAAAGTGAACAGATAAAAAACTCATAATGAATCCAAGTTATCGCAGGAAGTTTATATTTTCTGAACTGAAATATGATTACCTTAAAAAAATTGGATTAAGATCCTTAATCCCATTTTGTAGCACAGTTGTAAATCTGTAAGGGAAATAGACAGCTTTCACAGAAAGCACGTATTTTTTAAGATTTTTTTTCATCTGTTCCCTTTTATATCTTTGTGGCTGTGGAACGAGCAATTAGTTAATTTCGTCCAAAAAGTACGATAATTTCTTGTTTACAAAACATTTTGAACACTCAGGCTTAATGTCATATACGGAGTAATTAGCCATTATATATTGATTCGAACTTCAAAGGCTAGAGTGAGTACTGAGTAGCCTACTCCAGAATAGTTTATTAAATTGAATTATTAATTAAGATTAAATTTCGCTGTGCTACTGCTCAAAGATCGCTCGATACTTCATTGCATATTACATTTTTTTCAATATTTTGCACTTTGTTCGGGGTTATTGAATGCATTTTTCATTTGTGGCCTCAGTGTTATAGCTAGCGCTTTTGACAACATCTTGTGTCCTGCATTCAGTAGCGAGTTTCCCCTATAGTTGGCTCAGTCAACTCTGTCGCCCTTTTTATAGAGTAGTACATATTATTGCTGTATTCCATTCCATTAATACTTCATCTCGCCATATTCTTCGCAGTCTTTGGCATATTTGCCTGCACTATATTGCCCCTCGGCCCTCCTCCGTTGTTTATATCATTTTACTATTTTTCGTTGTTTGTCATTGCAGAAATGTTGAGCAGAAATGAAGTACCACCCAATCAGTTTATCTACAACTTGTTGCAAGAACGTGGTGACTCCTCTGAAGACGTCATTAACGCTGATATTATAACATTATTCTTAGCGGTGAGTGACTTACTTATTGCTTTCCCATGTATGCGTAGTATGAAGTTGTTTTGGTCGAAATGATTAATTTGAGAACAAGCAGCTGCAATGGTTCGGCCACGTCCAAAGGATGGACGAGAACAGGACCACCCGGAGGTTGGCGAAAGCAAGGCCACAAGGAAGAAGACCCATCGGTAGGCCCAGGGCAATCCTCGAAGAAAGGATTGAACAACTCGCCGGAGCAAGAGGGGAAACAATGGCCGTGCTCAAGGCGTTAACGTCCGACCAGGGCGAGTTCAGAATTTGTGTTCGGGGTGACCTCCTGCGCACGCGGCACTAAGGGGAAAGAAGAAGAAGAAATTAATGACTTTGAAATTTCAACGAATTAGGTCGTGGGTTTTTATGAAATGTGTGTCTGTATTTCGATTGAAACCCTAAACGGCCTGATAGAAATTCCACAGAAAACCAATAAAATTAATAAAATGTATTTCTCAAAAATTACTCCAACGAGTTTTTTTTTTGTTTCAGAAATTTCATTGGATATTACATAGTGGCTTTCATTTTGCCTCTCAAAATTCGATTCTATCTAGTATCAAGCCATTTCATTTCGGGGGGGGGTGGAACCCCCATGAACCCCCCCCCCCTGGCTACGGCCTTGGCCCCAATGTAGGCTATTGCAAATCAGGGCACCATTATTGTTGCTACAAATTTTCGTTTAGACTATGCAAGTGTCCCATTTACCAACCCAGTGCTTTTGGATAGGGAAACTTCGATGCAGCCAAATTTGATTCTCCTACATTTGTTTACCATGGAACTATTCATAACTATCTATTACGGTACAAATTGGTAAATTTGAAAGTTTGTACGGGGTTACCGATCATTTTAATATATTTTTTCAGGCACTAGACACATCTGGTTCAGCGCTCTGTCTAACTCTCACAATGCTAGCGATGCATCCAGAAATACAAGAAAAGGTTTACGAAGAAGACCAAAGGATACAAGAAGAGTTGAAGGGCAGCAAGATGGCTGAAAAAGATTTCAACAAATACGAATATTTAGGCCGTGTTATCAAGGAAACCCTTCGAATTTTGTCTCCAGTACCCATGATAGGACGAAAAGTAGCAGCTGATACTCCGATGGGTAAGTATAATCCACTTAATTGACCCAAAGAAATGTAGAGTTTACTGTTTACGGAAAATCCCTATGGGGGGGGGGGGCAGGTTTAAATCCGTATGGTAGCATATATTATGTTCGCATGTACAATAGTTAATTATAAATAAATAACTAACTAAATAAATATTGAATTTTTTTTGTTCTATTAATAAGCCTACCTAGCGGAGCGAATTGTACGGTTTAATTATTTATTTATTTACACCAACCTCCAATAAATTTGGCCATATTGGACTTTTTTGCAGGCAAGTACACTGTGCCTAAGGATTCTACCATCTTGATTATTTTCGCACATATCCACAGAAACCCGGAATATTACCCGGATCCAATGAAATTCGACCCAGATCGTTTTTTGCCGGAAAATGTGGCCAAAAGGAATAAATACGCTTATATTCCATTCAGCATGGGACTGCGACAGTGTACAGGTAATATTGATTACTATACAGGGTGCGGCAGCATAATTTCCTTTTTTGTAAAGCGCGCCATTCGATCGGTTGATGTCGTAGCGGAGTGCTAGTTGTCTCTTTCGAAAGGTGGGGCTATAAAGTTTTGTCTAGCATAGTTTTGAAGATCAAATAATTTAGATGACGTCCCCCATTCTCGATACATTGAGTGTACTGATTTCTGGTGTTTGACATGACTGTTTCAAGCATAGCAGGCGTTATGTTGGCAATTTTTTCCTGGATATTGTTCTTGTTTCTTTGTTCTTGATCTTGTAGGACCCTTGGACAGTTCACCTAAACACGGAATTTCCAAAAATCCCATAGAAATAGAACCGGTCCGAGTTTACTCGAACATGCTTCCCAATTTATCAACATTAGTAAATTGAGAAAATGAGTAATTTCATGGTAAATAATTTTCCTATCGTTAAATTTCTGATATCTCGGGGGGGGGGGGGGGATTGTTCACCTGACGTCACTGGAGGTGAGATAAATTCTAAATAGGTCAGACCAACACATTACCACACAGCAATAATGGCAGAGCACGCACTGCATTTGAGCGTGAATTTTCTATCACTTAAAAAAAAAAAAAAAAAAAAAAAATAGTTTTTTGGGAAAGTAACCTGCCCGGTTTCGTTACTCAATTGAACAACTAAAACATGCCTGAAGGTAGAAATCATCGATAGAAAAGTATCGCAGAAAAATTATCTTTTAGTCATTTTTCATTAAAATTTAGTATTTTTTTTTTACCCCCAGAAGCAATCTATTAAGGGGCATGCGACCCCCCGCATTTTGTCAACATTAATGACGACTATAATATACTGTATGTGAATTTAAAAGAAACCGTTTTTGAGAAATAATTGTTTGATACTTTTTTTGGAGTTTTTTGAAAATAAAACCCCCCCAAATTGAGTTAGCCCAAAATAAAAAAAATTGTCCCGAGGTATGATTTTTGTGAACCTACATGCCGAATTTTATCATAATCGACCGAGTAGTTTGCCCGGAAATTGATGAATAGACAGATAGGGCGGCAGACAGACAGACATTTCGTAAAAACCACTTTTTTGGCTTCCTGGGGCCTCAAAACGTGTAATTCCGTTGAAATCTCGGAATCGAAAATTTGGACCGTCACTAAGCTTTCCTTATACTACGTATAAATTGGAAAGCAAAAATCACAAGGGTACAAATCGGGAGATCGGGTCAGCCACTGCAAATCGCCCCTGATTGAGTTGAAGCGTTCTGGGAAGAGCTAATCCCTCAAAGTCACATTCTGACAGTTCTTGCAAAATCGCCATCTTGTATGGATTCAAATGTTGATCTTCATGGAGAATTCTCCTCACAGAACGATCGGAAAGGCCAAAGCCATGTTTCCGCGCAGAACACCGAGGTAATCGCAACATTTTAGAAGCTCGAACTGCCTCAATGTTCTCAGGTGATGTAAGGGGCCGAGGGACTCCAGTTCTTCATTTTGTCACACTTGCAGTTTCTCTGAACGTAGAGACCCACGTAATAATTGATTTCCGGACCGGAACAGGGGCTAAATTAAAGCGAGCCGAAAGGCGCGCTGGCAGCCAACCAAGAACATACACTCGAAAAGTAGACCTCAGCGGCAAACGCACGCTTCTCAATGTTCCAACCCATGATGGCGCCCGAACTGTGAAACATTACGTATAGCCCCACCTCTCAAACGAGACCACTAGCACTCCGCTATGACATCAACCGACCGAATGGCACACATTACAAAAAAGGAAATTATGTGTCCGCACCCTGTATAATAATATTATTAATACAAAATAAATACATCACCACCACCACCATCATCATCATCATCGTTTTCATCATTTTCATTTTCATCATCATCATCAACAACATCATCATCATCATTTTCATTTTCATCATCATCATCAACATCATCATCAACAACATCATCAACATCATCATCATCATCATTTTCATCATCAATAATAATCAGATTAAGTTTCCCTCCTCCACTCCCTCACTCCCTCCTAGCTGTCTCTCCACTTCAGAATTTTTCAACACTTCCTTTGGTACCTGTCTAACCTGTCCCATTCTTCTGAGATCAGACAGACTTCTTACCACCATAATAGAAGGCTCCATTGATGACAGCAATGCTTCAGCCAACCAAGCAGTATTCAAGCAAGACATAAAAAACGGTACGCTGGTGCCTAGCAAACTTGAAACTCGCAAGAGAACGGCCCAGGACAGACATGAATGGAGAACGAGGGGAAAGATTAGCTGCAAACTTTCACCTACAGCTACACGGCATGTCTGATTTATTTAGCAAGTTATTTATTTATTGTTTCAGGGATGCAGTATGCAACTCGCAGCGTTTTGTTTATGGTCAGCTCTGTCGTTCGTAAATTCAAAATTTTCACAAAGTACAGAACCATTGAAGAATTGGACGCCAACATTACAGGGTTAGTTATTATTCATGATAAGGAAGAGTCCCCAATACGTCTAGAGCTGCGATCAGCACAAATATAATTATTTAAAATCAAGGCCGTGTCGGGGTCCGGACCCCCTCCGAAATAGAAAGACTTTATAAACTGGATAGAATGGACTTTCAGTAATATTAAAGTAAAAAATTTAATTTTAAATAACTTAATATTAATATTTTATAATTTACAATAATACTACACAATACTTTAATTAATTAATTTGTATTTTTTATTTTTCATCAAAACCTTGCTTTAGATGGTATCTTGTTCTCTTTTGTTACTCTATTTAAATTTAGCACCTAAAGGATGCCTGAAGTTAAAAAGTAATACTATATTACATAGTATGTGAATATGTGATTATTGAATATACTGATAAAGCGGTAAATCAATACTTTTGGAGTGGCAATTTTTTGGGGTTCTTTCTTTTTGGAGAAGTAGATTATGAAGAAGCACCGGAGAGGAGAAACCTTATAGGTGTAAAATATCAAGTTATACACAGGAAATATCTGTCGTACAGCTATATAATTTTCTGTTCGAAAGAGAGGGGGTCCAGGCAGTGGCGTTGCCAAGGAGAGGGGGGGGGGGAGTCTGGTGGTCTGGACCCCCCAAATTTAACAAAACAGCTTATTTTTCAGAATATTTATATCTTTGAAACGGATTAAGGATTAAAGGAATAAGGATTAAAGGATCACACAGACTATTTAAAAAATTTGTAAAATGAACGGCTGACTTCTGTTTTGCTCTTAAGTCAGGTCATTACCCTAATACTGTCATTAGACTCGTATCTGTATTTGGTTAAGTCATGCTTTCGCCTGTTGCATTGCGTAAGTGAGCTTGTCTCAGCTCGTTCATTATCGCATTAGATTGATTGATTAGATTGACATCGAGGACGTACACCAGTTTGCTGATGACCAAAATTTCATACAGAAACAAAATAAATAATGTCCGAAATCCATGGGGTTGCTGACATTGAATATGGGAACAATGGACTATATATTCAGGCCTAAGTTCATAAACCTAACTTGCCATTTGCCACGAAATATTGGATGAAACGGCAAAAAGTAGTAGAAACCTCATTTTGTAACATTTTTATTACTGAACTAAGGTTATGTTTTAATCATTAGTTTTTAATTGCCTTTAACTCCTGGGATAACATTCAATTAGATTTTTTGCTTTCCAATTGATACGTAGTTTAAGGCCAAACCGGAGACTTTTGACCTTGAACGTTGAGCGTTGAATACATAGAAATATAATAGAACTGGAGCGGCGGGAGCCATAATATGCCTTACGAGGCACCCGTTAACCATAACCCAACTATCAGAGATAAGTACCAACGCAGAAAATATCGAAGTCTTACACACTGCAGCATAGCAAAGCGGATACCTGGACCCGGTCAAAAACTCTGTAGTTTAGTAGTTAGCTTGTGCAAGCTATTTCCCCGCCGAATTGCGTACTTATCTTGTGCAGGCTACACTAGCAGCCATATTGATAACGGCCTCCAGCCACGGGATGGTTGAATATCCGTTTTATAAACAAAGCCCCGCGTCGCGTACCTGTTCCGTATTTCACTTTTTATTATTTCAAATAATTGCAGTTTTACCTGCTTTTACTTGCTGGCGCTTTACTGTCTAATTAAGTGTTCATATTTCAAGACATATGCATTTAATTACAAAAGCTGGAGGTTTTTCTTCCCTGTGAGGCACGTAAAAATGTTCTTAGAGGTATGTTTTTAAATGCTTCATGCACAAATTTGAGACCTATAGTAATAGTAATTTTAGTTTGGCTTGATAGCGTAAGCATGACTACGCGTATACTAGACCCTCCTATCTATTATTACTATGCCCCTGCGGTTTGAATAGTGTATTAGGAACCCCCTGCAAAGTCATTTCCAGGCCAGTCACGTGACCCCCTCCGGTTTGGCCTTAAGGAAAGCTTTGTGATGGTCGAAATTTTCGATTCCGTGATTTCAACGGATTTGCACGTTTTGAGGTCCCAGGAACCAAAAAAGTGGTATTTACGAAATGTCAGTCTGTCTGTCGCTGTCTGTCTGTCGCTCTGTCTGTCGCTGTTTATCTGTCGCTCTATCTGTCGCTCTGTCTGTCTGTTCATCAATTTCCGGGCAAACAACTAGGTCAATTTCGTTTAAATGTAGCATGTAGGTTTACAAAAATTATACCTCGGGACTATTTTTTCAAAATTTGGTCTAACTCAATTTGGGGGGTGGGTTGATTCTCAAAAAACTCCAAAAAACGTCTAAAATAATTATTTCTCTAATGATTTCAATTCACATACAATATATTGTAGTCGTTATTAATGTTAACAAAATGCGGGGGGTCGCTTGCCTCTTGATAGTAGTAACTCGTAAGTGGGCAAATTGTTGTATATTGACGTTGTACTCCACCCAAAAAAAAATCCGACAGTGGATTTGATTAATATCATGAGAAAATTTGACCTGAACGACAAGACGTCCTTTCAACAAAAATTGACAATGAATACAACCATTTTAGTGCTATTTAGAAGCATCGTACGGATGTCTTTTTAACATATTTCAATGTATCATGGGTTGTTAAATAATAATTTGGGAAAAACTGAAATTCGTAAAATGGTGGACTTACGCCCTTTTGACAAATGGCCGTTCAAGTAATGAAAAATGTTATATAAGGCCTTGATTTACAGCCAATTATAGATTTGAAATGAACGAGTGCAATGAGTGAACGTATAATGAGTGAACGTATATATTATTAATAAGAATAGGTACCGATATAGATAATATGAGTAGTTCCATGAAAAATTATTGTTGTGGGGTTAAATTACTGTTGTCTTGACTTTCCCTATCCCAAAGCACTGAATTGATTGATGGGACCTTTGCACAGTCTAGCACGGGCAGATCAATAATGTTGGTAGCCTATATGGTTATATTATAATAGAACACAGTAGTAATGACAAGGATTGCAACTATCCATAATTTGTATTTAATTTATTTATGCGTTAGAATTTATAAGGAAAGGAGAATCCACCGCCCTGCGAAGCGGGGTCGGTGTTTTTTTAAGATTTGACCATCTGGGGTGCGCTGTTGCTAATGACGTATGGGCTCCAGTACTCCAACCTGCTACCATAGCGAGATTTGCAGATGCAATATAACTCAACTAGAACAGTTGACTTCAAGATCATCCACACTTACATAGCCTGACGATGGTCTAGTGCCGAAACCGTTGAATGCTACACGATTTGAATTGAACCCAGCATTGACAATTTGATTTTGGCTGAATCTCACAGCGTGGTGATTTGATGATATTAAAAAAATCCCTTTCGGCTATGGCCAATCAGGTGTAGGGAGATTCCGCAGACCCTGCTTTTCCTCTACGCTACCCAGAGGCGTGAAGTTTTAGAATGATGGCGGGGGCGAAACTAAGTAGATCTTATGACGTTATCAGGCAGGATTGAAGAAAAAATTGATAATATAATAGAAAAATTGTACAGTTTTACGCATTTTTTAATATAGTAGTAATGTACAGCTGTTGATTTTACAAAGCTAAAAAAAAGAATGCTTATATTCATATTGCTGCAAAGGGGACTATGAAGTAAGAACCACGTCTTACAATGCTCGAAGCTGGGGGGGGGGGGGGTAAAGCCAAAAGGAGCGGGGGGGGGGGACAAGTTGGACCGTGCCCCCCCCCCCGCCCAACTTTACGCCCCTGACGCTATGTGTAATAGAAAATAAATAAAACTTCATTATTTTCCCGATCACAACATCAACACACAAAACACTCTTGTGTTCCAAACTATGATGACTATGAACTTTTACTTATTAAATTATTATTACTTTGACTGGACGTCATCTTGAAATCGTTAATTTGTCGTAAAAAGTGTAGATTACCATTATCGTAGATAATAATACGATCTTTCAGTCAGATTTTAATTCATTCCTCTGCGACCAATATTGACTGAGATATGAATTATATAAGTTTTCAATCGGCCGCCATCTTATAACTAAATAGCGGATCTAGCTGGTTAACGAACTCGATCAAGGCATTTGAATGATCAATTTTTGTGCCAAGTTTCATCCAAATCGGATAATATTTACGGAAGTTACAGTGTTTCCTAAAATCGATATACATATTTATATAGATATATATATACATACATATATATATAACATTTTGAACGGAGGGTGGTTTTAGGCTCAGGGGGTCATGAAATGAAAAGTTGTGAAGAAATTTTCCGAAAGTCGAACATTGGTCGCCATCTCAATAGGTAGATGAATCTCCCTAAAAAGAAAAATAATAATAATAATAATTGGCAAGAGTGCAGTATACAACTCAGATGTCTTGTTGTGTAGACTGTAAGCCGGCCGCCATACCAAATTGAATCCAGCGGACCAGAGCAGGGTCAAAGCTGCAGATAACTTGGTCATGTGCACAGTGCCGGTAGGGAAACATGGTAGGACTTGTCCTGGTCACCTCCGAACTAATCGTGTGACTTGACTGTGTTTCCCAAATGGTTCAGATTCCTCTATAATCAGGAGGTCCACTGTCCTATGGGCTGGCATAGGACAGTTAAGTCGGAGTCGCTCTATGGGCCCAAATATGAGGCCTAAGTCGTTATTAACCCGACGAACACTACTATTACTGTTTAGACTCCATACAGGTAGACTGTATTTCGGTATGCTATATTTTGATGTTGGTGAATAAATGATATTCATACTGCATCTATACCTGATTCTTTTGTCCACTATACCTCTCTGGTACCTTAAAACGTGCAAATCCGTTGAAATTTTGAAAAACGTTTTTCTTGTACTGAAGTATAAATAGGACAGCAAAAAACTGCTGCTTGATAGAGGCGCTGCAGGCAAATATAATACAATTTTAATTAGGTAGGTAGGTTGGAAGCCCATGTGAATAATGCAGACATTAGTTTTTTTCTTCCCACAAATAGTTAAACAGAACTTTTTCTTGGAAGACTTTTTTTTCCTCACTCATGACCTTAGTCATTAGTGCCTTAGTACCTACGGAATAAAAAACTTAACTGTAAGAGTCAGTTTAGTTGGAAAATCAGTCTCGGCCAGTCACCATACCCAGTAAAGAAAAGGAAAGATCCGCAAGGTAAACACTTACCTGTGACTTATGGGTAACTCCACTGTCTGCCATTAATTAGAGTGTACAGCCCGTAGAGAATTGGCAGCCCGAAATTCAATACTTTTTATTTTTTATCTAATTAACTATGCAAGTTATTAAATATTTGGCTCATTTAAGTTTTAGAAGACTACTTCATGCATCATATATAATAAGGTACTTTTAGTTTTCGAAATTGTAGTTTTATTTATAAAGTCGATTATACTTGAAATTTATTGTTTATAAAATATTATCATGTTTATGAAAAAATTTCGAAAATTAAAAATATCTTATTATATGATGCATGAAGTAGTCTTCAACAACTTTAATGTATAAAATCTTTAATAATATTCTTAGTTAATTAAATAAAAAATAAAAAATATTAAATTTCGGGCTGCCAATTTCCTACGGGTTGTACAATCTTAAGCTGGCCATTTACTAGGTGTCCAAACGGACTCGCGCCAAGCCAAATGGCGCGTCCTGTTCCATTTGTCGTAAGCGCCATTTAGAGGGGTCATCACGACTACGCTGAACCAGTCGCTCCAAATCTTTCAAATTGTACAGTGTAAAAGTACCTCTTCCATATCGTCACACTGTACAATTTGAAAGATTTGGAGCGACTGGTTCAGCGTAGTCGTGATGACCTCTCTAAATGGTATTAATAAATATTTAACAGTAATAATTTAATAATATTTAGTGTTAATAATTATATTAAATGCAAATATTTTCATTTATATCATGAAATAATATAATATACCGGATAAAACTAAAACACAGATACAAAACGGCGGATGACAATGCCTCTCCAGAAAATAGTAATCAGAGGTGAAGAGTGTATCTACATGCGCGACTAATATCGAGGTTCTATTTCCATTTTGTTGGCAGCTTCATTCTGTGAACTTTTTCTGTGAAATCTGTGAAATGCGCGCGCATCCACAAGATTCACTCTCGATCGTAAAGAAGTATAACTTCAAAAATTCTATTCTATTCTATACATGAATGAATGTATTAAATATAGAACAATTTAAATACAATAATTGTAAAGCCCCACATGAAGACCTATAACAATTTACCCTACTCTAAAACTAAAGAAAAAAGAAAAAAAATCAATTAGACTTACTTTAACTTATTAAACTACACTTGCATATTAATAACAGATCTCTCGTAAACACATAACAGTCTAGTCCACTATTCAAATAAAGATTCCACCTCTTCCCGTCTCATCAGCCATTCCCGGACGAATTTGGAAAATTTATTTATTGACAGCGACCCAGGACAAATATTAAGTAAGTTAAATAATTTTGGTGCTATATATTGGTAGGATTTGGTAAAATTTGCTATGTATGCCCTTGGTACTACAAGGTGCTCAATTCTTCTAGTATTTGTATTATACATTACATACCTGTATGGTACATAGCGTCAATCCTTCGTCTTTGAACTTGCGGGGGTCTCCCCCGGGGAACTTATCTGATAAAATAGGGCTGAAATAGTGGGGTTACACATTACGTCAACACATTTTTTTTTTAGATTTTACAGACGAAAACTTTATCAACAAATCTTTAAAGGGGAAGGGGGGAATTTATGAATTAATGAGTAAAATAGTGAGTATCTACAGAAGCGCGGGACTTTAAGTCGTTGCCTTATTCACTTTATGGACGTGGCGCGCTACTGAAATCCAAATAATTACGGTATATTATTTTGGTATTTTTATTTCTAATTGTTTAATTTGTTATAAATAAATAAATTACTTTTTGTTCTATTACTAAGCCAACCTAGCGGAGTTAGGGCTATAAAGCCCTTCCTTACACTCAACTAGGAAGACCCGGGACCGCCTGCTTTACATGCCCTCCGAAGCATGGCCAGAAAATGTAGCCAGTGTGGGACTCGAACCAATAACTTTTCGGGTGAAAGTCAGAGTCCTTACCACTGCCCTACATGTCCTGTTATATGTTATATTTCTTTATATACTTTATATTGTGCATGCCGACTTTTTTCCAATTTGGCGCTCCTAGGCAACGTTACACTCGGGGTGGACCGCCCCCCCCCCCTCCTCCTACCGTGCCACCCTCGGTACGCTACAGTATAAATACATTTTTCTTGTGTTTCATAGGAGAACGATCAAGGAAGCGGCGACTAAAGCAAAAGCTGGAGTCGATGAAATTAAGACCATCAAAAGAAAGCATCTCAGAGGTACTGTATGTATTGTAGTAAGATACTCTTGAACTGTAACATGAAGCGTAACAGTGGCGTATACAATATACAAAATTTTTGAAGGGTGACATGACTAAATCGCATCTTAAATACAATAAAATAACTTTGTCATATTTATTAATTATATAATTATTAAATTATTTTATTTTATTTACCATGATGAAGTATTAGAAAGTGAATTTGGAAAATATTACTGAAATGAAGATAGCCTCTAGTTATCAACTTCTTGCCGTGGGCACAAGCCCTAGACGGTGCTGAATTCTGTTGTTGCTGTTGTAGTTGTTGTAGTTTCCAACGCCTGCTATCAGCATTTCTGCTTTAAGCAACCCTGTCAGCCTAGCAGGGGGAGTGAGTCTGTCTGTTAAATTGAGGCAGACTTCTTCACGTCGGGGGAAAGGGGAGTTGACTGACAGGGTGGACCTCCTGATTATAGTGGATTCCGAACCACTTGGGGAACAAGGTAAAGTCACACAATTAAATCGGAGGTGACCAGGACTCGACACGCACGAATACTGACAGGTATATAAGCGCGTTTTCATGTCTCACCATGTTCCCCTGCCAACGCTACCAAGTTTGCTGCAGTGTTTAACAGGCTCTGCTCTCATGGATTCAACATGGTAAGGCCGTTGACGTAGAATTTTACCAACCAAACCACTTACCGCTGACCAGATATCTATTCAAACTGGCAAATTATACATTTCAACGACTCACAAAAGTTAATTTTGTCTTATATTTTCCCATTTCGGGGAACTCGAGAAATTTTTTAATATGTTTTCTTTTATGTAACGCCCCTACCTCAACCTTGTATTCCATAGTCTTTTTCTCTGGCAACTGACCATTACGGACCCGTTCGACCATAAATTAACTTAATTTCGTTATTATTGCAGAAATGTTAAGCAGAAATGAAGAACCCCCCAATCAGTTCATCTGCAATTTATTGCGAGAGCGGGCCAATGACTCTGAAGATTTAATCGACGCAGATATATTAACAGTATTCGTAACGGTGAGTTATTTAATTATTTATATATTTATTATATGCAGTACCGTATATAATACTATATATTATGAATGAAATGAAAAACGACTTTATTGAAAATAAACAAAAGGCGAAGACTATAAAGTCCTGTTTACATGCTAAATATTATATTATTATAATATTAAATTATGTATATATTTATTTATTTAGTATTATGTTAATTCATTATATATTATATATATAATTCATCTGTCTGATGCTCGTCCCTGAATACCTCTGACTGTCCCTATATATACAGTACACTGAGAAAATTGGTTGGTCAGATAAAGCCAACAAGTTGGTAAAAAAAGTGACACCCAGATGTATGGCTAAAGAAGGTGTACCAAGAAGTGGCCACTCACCTAGTCAATTTTCACTGTACACCTGGTAAGCGTAAACTAGTAGTCGGGTAAATATTACCCATGCATTTGTTAGGCTTTCCAACAGCCTAGTCAATCCTAACTACTTATCTGGCAAACGTTACCACGCATCTGGCTAACCTGCACTACTTCCTTAGTAACCCTAACAGTTAATTTAGTAATTGCTCTTCATATATGAAGAAATTTAAATTCTACTCGAATTGTCTGGTATAAGATTTGCATTTTATTGCTCCTCTAGGTCTATTTGCTAATAAATGGTTATTTAATTATTTATTCATAGGTATGTGGTTTTATTCAACTAAGTGCAAACCGGTCCTGGTAACCAAGGCAACGCACTGGAATAAGCAGTTATGACCATGACCATGACTTAAATATAATAATTATATTCTCTTTCTGCAGCCTGATCGAGGCGATTATAATACCGGGGTTAAATAAATACCCTAGGATTATAACTGTAAACAAACAAATTTTGAATAGCACTTTCCATTATAAAATTATCTTGTTTACATTTTTATTACCAGGGGATTAAATAAATACCAGTATTATAATCGCCTCGATCAGGCTGCAGCACTATTAAGAACGTGGATACTCGTACTCTATGAAGACAGGTTCACCTCACTGGCCATGGCTAAATTCGTATTGGGGTGGTGCTGCAGAGCCACCTTTTAGGCAGATTCATATTCATCTACCAATTGAGATGGCGACCAATGTTCGACTGAAGAACGCATGCCACGAAAAATGTACAAAGCAAGCATGACGGGAAGACGACTGCCAGGACGGCCAAGAAACCGCTGGAAGGACGAGTTAGAGAATGACCTTCGCGAGTTGGGAGTCTCCAGATGGTGGAGCGTTGTGCAAAACCGAGAAGAATGGAGGAATGTTGTCGAGCAGGCCAAAGCCCACCAAGGGCTGTAGAGCCGGAAGAAGAAGAAGAAGAAGACCAATGTTCGACTTCCAGAAAATTTCTTCACTACTTTTCATTTCATGGCCCCCTGAGCCTAAAATCACCCTCCCTTAAATTGTTATTTATATATACTGTATGTATATATCGGTTTTAGGGAACACTCTAACTTCCGTAAATCTTATCCGATTTTGATAAAAATTGGCACAAAAATTGATCATATTAATCGAGTTCGTTAATCAGCCAGATCCACTATTTAGTTACAAGATGGTGGCCGACTAGAACCGAATATCAATGCGCGCTGCAGCGCGCGACCAAGTTCCATACAGCCCCGATGAGCTGCCCAGCAAGTATATCTCCACGGCGAGTTTACGGCATTTTAGCCACTTTCCAACCATCACTGTAGCTCACCCAGTTGTCCGATTGACCTCTTATTTTGCATTCAGGCTTTAAATACAGCACAGAACCCCAATTTAAAAATTCAGCACTCTAGCACGATTGGTTTCTGAAATTCAAATACCCCAAAACCACGCTTTTCGCGTGGACTCACTCACTCACTCACTCACTCACTGACTGACACAAATTATAGGCCCCTTCCAGATGTGCTGGAGATGTGAAACTCAGGAATTAGTCTCTTCTTACCATCAAACCCCCAGAATAAATCAAAAAACCCGGAAAATTTTATGATAACTTAGGAATCACGTAATGAATTTTACGTACTTAGCTTACAGCCGAGCATACATATGGCACGCTCATCCGATCCACGTGAGCAGGACAACTGAAATTTGGGATTGGGTTCATTCTTGCCATTTCCCATTTTTCCACTTTATTCAGAAAATTGATTACGTAACTTAACGTAGTCACTTAACGAAATAGCCCACCTCCAGATGTGCTGGAGATGTGAAACTCAGGAATTAGTCTCTTCTTACTATCAAACCCCCAGAATAAATCAAAAAACCCGGAAAAGGTTTATGATAACTTAGCAATCACGTAATGAATTTTACGTACTTAGCTTAGGGCCGAGCATACATATGGCACGCTCATCCCATCCACGTGTGCAGGACTACTGAAATTTGGGATTGGGTTCATTCTTGCCATTTCCCATTTTTTCCACTTTATTCAGAAAATTGATTACGTAACTTAACGTAGTCACTTAACGAAAGCTAGCTTCTAGATGTGCTTAATTCCTATTTCGCATGTTGTATATTGTTCTTTCTTTCATATGGGCTTTCTATAACTTGTCAGTCTTCTAGTTACTCTGGAGCTAACTAGACCCTTCCCGAAAATTCTCGAATCTTCACTTTTCAAATTTATTCTCGATCTTCCATCATAGCTGTTCCGGTTCCAGCATTTTTCACCATACATAGTACAGCCATGTATGGTGAAAAGATGACTAATTCTTCCTCTGTCTTTCAATTTTTTTAACACTCCATGCATACATGTCAAGTTATTTGTTATTTGTACAAAAAGATATGATATACCCAACCCAAAACACTCCGTGTAAAAAATACCAAGTTCCTTTGGCCCATCAAAGTTGTGATATCCAGATGGGCCAAGTTCCTTTTTTCTGCCTATGTATGTTGTGATATCAGGATGGGCCAAGTTCTTGTAATTTTTCTCTTCGAATATTGTCTCTAAAAAATTAATTGAAATTTTTTTTTCAGAACTTGATGCTTCTTATTCATGCTTATGTACCTTGACACTGACACTTGCTGTAATTGGCCAATGATGACGCATAAGATATGGCTAAATGACAAATTTGCAACTGAGGCCACAGTGTCGTTACGTAGGTATACCTTTAATAAACGATAGGAAACTACGAAGAGTTTTGCAATGGAAGCACCCAAGTTCTGAAAAAAAAAATTTAATTAATTTTTTAGAGAAAAGATTCAAAGAGAAAAATTACAAGAACTTGGCCCATCTGGATATCACAACTTTGATGGGCCAAAGGAGCATGGTATTTTTTACACGGAGTGTTTTGGGTTGGACAATTCATGTCTCAGTTAATATTAGTCGTAGAGGAATGAATTAAAATCTGACTGAAAGCCCGTATTATTATCTAGGCCTACGATAATTGTAATCAACACTTTTTTACGACAAATCAACCATTTCAAGATGGCGTCTAGTCAAAGTGAAAATAATTTGATAAGTAAAAGTTCATAGTCGGCATTGTGGTTCGAAATTTGGAGCACAAGAGTGTTTTGTGGGTTGATGTTGTGGTCGGGATATATAATGAAGTATTTTTTTATTTTTTATTACATGCATAGCGCAGGTAGCGTAGAGGAAAATCAGGGTCTGCGGAATCTCCCTACACCTGATCGGCTGGAGCCAAAAAGGATTTTTAACATATTTATGGTATTTTTTTAAATAAAAAGTATTTTATGCCTTCGTCCGTTACTCCACGGACCAAAATTATAGAAATTAATGAATTATGCAGAAACTACAAGGCGTACAAAATTTCATAGAGTACCAAAAACCCTCTGAGGGGTTGTCTGGCCTAGTTTGGATTCAAGATGTCACCTCAGACTGAAAAAGAAAAGATTTTCAAATATATTTTACATCAAAACATATTTAAGTTTTACTTTAAAGTTTTCAAATATTAAATAGCCTATAAGCCCAAAGTTATCCTTTACTAAAAGACATTTAATGAAAGGCCATTTAGTATGAAAAGAATATTTGTTTATTTGCACAGAAGCAAAGACGACATTGTAGGTTAGTTACTGTAAAACCAGTTTGTTATTTATTTTTTAACGGAGCCAATATTTTTTATTATGAGTAATTCGTCGGGTAATTACGTATGTATGTTAAATCACATACAAACAATTAATTTAATGAGTGTATCAAATTAACCCCTTCAATTGCCTGATCAAGTCTCTCCGACCGCAAGGTGTGTAGAAACTCGCACAGGTACAAGCACGCTACCATGGTAACAAGATGCATCTTGCGACCGAAGTCGCTTACAATTTAAAATTTACAGGCTCTGGAGACATCCGCAGGAGCGATCTGTCTAATTCTGCGATGCTTGCGATGCATCCTGATATACAAGAAAAGGTTTACGAAGAAGACCAAAGGATTCCGGACGAGTTGAAGGGCAGCAGGATGACCGAAAGAGACTTCAACAGATACGAGTATTTAGGCCGTGTCGTCAAGGAAACGCTGAAAATATTACCTCCAGTGCCAATTATTGCCCGAAAAGCAGCTGCTGATGTGCCAATAGGTAAGAAAGAAGGAAGAGAAAGAACGTAATAAAAGCGTCTTTTGCTCACTACAAAGTGGCCAAAAATGCATGTCATTCAAATCAAATCAAATCAAATATACTGTATATTTATTCCAATTTTTTCCAACAGGAGAAAGTATACATAAAATGACAAAATTAATATTAACTTTAAATACGCTAAAATACTTAAGTTATATTACATTCAATACTTTACAAGGAATTATAACCAGCCCAACTGTGTTTCCACGTGCTAGGGCCGGTACAGCATTTCAGTTTAACTCCGATTTGTTACGACAGTGTGCAGGTATGTGTTACGTATGTAAAAGTGTATACTGTATATGCTAGAAAAGAGTTAATAGAAAAATAAGTTTTGTTCTTTAAGTTGAGTAAAAAAAAATGTGGATGAAAACATATTTTTATTGTTGTACATGGAATAGTAAGTTTTCTAAATCTGTTTTTTTCTCGTGAAGCCATTAGTTTAGTAGGTGTTTAAAAGAAGTTTTTCTTGTACAACTTTTTATCTCTACGGGGATGAGGTTAAATATTTTTGGTGCCAGGTATGTATGTGTAGCTACGTTTCCACTTGTTACAAACTATATTAGTTTTTTCAAAGTTATACAGAACAGGTTCTTAGAAGACTCGTTTTCCCCGCCCATTAATAAGGTGCCTATACGAAATAAAAAACTTCACTGGAAGAGCCACATTCAGTCTCGACCAGTCACCATACCCAGTTAAGAAAAGGTAAGATCCGCAGGGTAAGCACTTACCTATGACTTATTTACGTAATTTAGTTAAATTTGTACATTTTAGGGAGATTCATCTACTTATTGAGATGGCGACCAATGTTTGACTATCGGAAAATTTCTGCACAACTTTCCATTTCATGACCCTCTAAGCCTAAAACCACCCTCCGTTCAAAATGTTATACATATATACGAGTATATAATATGTATGTATGTATATACAATATATTGTATATATGTATGTACAGTACAAAATTATGAATGTACTAGTACGCCCAGAAAAGTTTGCAAATGTCCATGAAAATATCCCTTAATGCTTTACCAAGTCGGGGACAAGCCCCGCCTCTCCATGTAAATTCCCTATGCTGCATTTTCAAATCAGATAGAACTACTTTGCATGTGTTTGTATACACAACACTTACGGGGGTTCCATTCCAAATTTAATGCATTAAGGTCACAAGTGGACATGGCTTATTTTTGCTTTCCAATTTATACGTAGTATAAGGAAAGCTTTGTGATGGTCGAAATTTTCGATTCCGAGATTTCAACGGATTTACACGTTTTAAGGTCCCAGGAACCCAAAAAAGTGGTTTTTACAAAATGTCTGTCTGTCGGTCTGTCTGTCTGTTCGTCGATTTCCGGGCAAACTACTCAGTGGATTTGAGTGAAATTTGGCATATAGGTTCACAAAAATCATACCTCGGGACCATTTTTTTTTTGGGCTAACTCAATTTGGGGGGGTTTTATTTTCAAAAAACTCCAAAAAAACGTCTAAAAAAATTATTTCTCAAAAACAGCTCCAACGATTTCTTTTAAATTCTCGTAGATTGTAGTCGTTATTAATGTTGACAAAATGCGGGGGGTCGCTTGCCCCTTGATAGTTTGCTTCTGGGGGTAAAAAAATAAAAATAACTAAATTTTAATGAAAAAATGACTAAAAAATGCGAAACCTTTCTATCGATGATTTCTACCTTCAAGCATGTTTTAGGTGTTAAATTGAGTAACGAAATCGGATAGGTTGCTTTCCCAAAAAAATATTTGGTTTTGCCCAAAAAATTATTTTTTGAAAAAAATGGTAGAAAATTCGCGCTCAAATGCATTGCATGCCCTGCCATTATTGCTGTGTGGTAATTAATGTGTTTGTTTGACCTATCGAGAATTTACCAATTTACCTCACTTCCAGTGACGTCAGGTGGACAACCCCCCCCCCCCCCCGAGATATCGGAAATTTAACCATAGGAAAAATATTTGCCATAAAATTACTAATTTTCTCTATCTAATAATTTTGATAAATTGGAAAGCATGTTCGAGTGAACTCGGACCGGTTCTTTTAGTTAAAATTGTCGATCTGTTGCACTTTTTACGAATTCACGACTCCAATGTCAAAATTAAAATTAAAATTTTCTGAATGTTAGTTAATTGTCTTCAACTACTGTAGCAACGTTAGTGGAACGGTTTTAGGATCATCATAGAACAGAATCAAAGCAATATTTATTGTCATAAATATTATTAGTGATGCGTTTCTTGAATTTGAGAAATTTATAAAACTTTCATCTTACCATACTGTGTTATAAAATGGATCAACTTGAAAGTAGAAATAATTAAACTTAAGAGCGTTCAGGCCAAAGAATAGAATTTCTGTGTATCATACCAATAAGGGTCTCGTCAAGGTATACAATGCGATTTCCTTCAGACCTGGCGTTTCGGATTCCTTGTAAATACCTATAACGCCAAGAAAGCGTGCGTGACGACTCGACCAAGACGTTGTATTTTGTCAAACACCTTAAATCTGCACAGCATTTAAATAATGACTTCTTTGTTTCTGCTGCACTTCTGATGCGTGAATTTATAATAGTCTCCTCAACCGACTGGTTGTGTTTTTTATTTTTATCTGAAATGAAGACGCCTAATGATAAATACGCGGAGGCTCTCCTTGGGCATTTGGTAACGACCATCAAGCTCTAATATTTCTTGTCGCAGGGTGTCCAAGCTTAACAGTCAGCAATCATCCTAGGATGAATATACATAATTATGGGGTTCCTTACCATACTTTCATCACATTCGTCGAGATTTTTGTAGTAACTTATTTTTGACGTCTTCTTTCCTTTATATTTTTGTTGATTTTATACCTCGACGGACTCCTAGACTCTGTACCTATATACATATATATATATATACATAATATGTATCTTAAATATAACTTTCAACTTCCTTAAATAGTTCGCAAAGGTTTAAGATCATCATTCATGCCTCCTAGTGAATTTGCTTGCCTTACCAAACGGTGCATGCGGAAATGTTGCGTCAGTTGCTTCCTCTTACTATAGGCCTGCTTCATTTGGTAAGACTTAACACTCTTTCCTGTGGTCTGAATGCGCTTAACTTCGATATTAACTGTCTCATTTCAAGTTGATCCATTTTATAACACAGTATGGTAAGATGAAAGTTTTATAAATTTCTCAAATTCAAGAAACGCATCACTAATAATATTTATAACAATAAATATTGCTTTGATTTTGTTCTATGATGATCCTAAAACCGTTCCACTAACGTTGCTACAGCAGTTGAAGACAATTAACTAACATTCAGAAAATTTTAATTTTAATTTTGACATTGGAGTCGTGAATTCGTAAAAAGTGCAACACATCGACAATTTTAGCTAAAAAAAATAAGCAATGTCCACTTGTGACCTTAATGCATTGAATTTGGAATGGAACCCCCGTAAGTTTTGTGTATACAAACACTTGCAAAGTAGTTCTATCTGATTTGAAAATGCAGCATAGGGAATTTACATGGAGAGGCGAGGCTTGTCCCCGACTTGGTAAAGCAGTAAGGGATATTTTCATGGACATTTGCAAACTTTTCTGGGCGAACAGTATATCGATTTTAGGAAACACTCTAACTTACGTAAATATTGTCTGATTTTGATTAAACTTGGCACAAAAATTGATCATACAAATGTCTTGATGATTGAGTCTGTTAACCAGCTAGATCCACTATTTGGTTACAAGATGGCGGCCGTTTGAAAGACTGAAACCTTATATAATTCATATCGGATCTCAGTTAAAATTGGTCGCAGAGGAATGAATTAAAATTTGACAGAAAGCCTGTATTATTATCAACGATAATGATGATCAACACGTTTTACGGCAAATCAACCACTTCAAGATGACGTCCAGTCAAAGTAAAAATAATTTAATAAGTAAAAGTTCATATCGACATTGTTTGGAACTCAAGAGTGTTTTGACTTTTGAGTGTTGATGTGGTCGGGTAAATAATGAAGTATTTTTTTATTTTTTATTACATACATAGCGTAGGTAGCGTAGAGGAAAACGGAATCTCCCTACTCCTGTTCGGCCAAAGCCGAAAGGGATTTTTCTTTGTATATGGTAAAACATTGTGTAATATATTTTTTTTTAACATTATGGGTTAATTGTAAGAGTGTGAGCCAAAAGGCCCATCATACGTCGCCCATTGGAAAATAAAGACAATTTTCTTTCTTTCTTCTTCCTATCTTTCTTTCTTTCTTAGGCAAGCGGCCAAGTTAGAATTTGATCATATAGTAAAATTCGGGATATGTCGACCATCGAATAGCCAATGGGCAAGCCCGCTTCATATGGTCTTAAAGAAGTCAGGTCATGGCGTCCATGTGGTGATTTCCGAGACAGGTACCCTATTTCACATTTACAGGACTTCCATTCACAACTAGCCGGTACCAATATCTACTCAACTATCGACCTCGTGCGAGCCTACCATCATGTGCCAGTGGTGGCTGAGGACATACAAAAAACATCAGTAATCACACCTTTCGGCCTATTCGAATTTTTGAGAATGCCATTTGGCCTGAAAAATGCGGCACAAACATTTCAACGTTACATGAACTCTCTCTTAAGTGACTTACCTTTCGTATACTGTTATTTAGATGACATTTTGGTAGCATCGCCAGGAGAAAAAGAACATAACGAACATCTGCTAACATTATTCGAGTGTTTGAGTAATCATAACATAAATATAAACCCGGGTAAAGGCGTATTTTGTTACACGAATTCAAATTTGGATTACTGGATTTGGTGCATTTTGTTACCAAAGGGGGCGGAGCGTATTAAATGTTCGATTCTTAACCCGGATTAGAGAACAGGATTAGTATTATGTATTCAATAATATTTAATCTTGGTCGGGAGGTAGATCAGATATTCATTTTTTTTTCTGATAAGTTTTTTTAGTTTTGCGAAGATTTTGGCTTACAAAAATTTGTGTACGCTAGGCTGACATCTTGGATTTGTGATGACTATCGTGTTAATGGTTAATATTATGCTGTTGGTGTGACTTTTTATAGGGTTTATTTTTTAAAATGTAACTGCAAAGGCTTTCGCGGCCAGAGTCATATGAAGAATCAGTAGAAAATGGGCTGATGGTCCATAGTCGATTTGAAAGTCAACTTCCATAGTCAACTTTCAAATCAACCACGGCCCATCAGCCCAATTTCTACTGGCTCTTTATTTTTTTTAGTTAGTTGTTTTAAGTTATTTTTTATAATGGGTGATGTTGATGTCATTTATTTTCTTCAAATTTTGGATTGGCGCCTTTAATTTGAATTCATGTCTACTGCTTAGAATATAATATTTGAATATCACACGATATCACCACAGACATTAGACACGTGGCTGCCGATACCTTCTCTCGCATTTCAGCCATTACGTTTCCGCCGGTGGTGGACGCGGAGGACGTTGCCAAAGAGCAAGAAATTGATCTAGAATTAATTCAACTTCGACAATCTGGAACGTCGCCTCTTAAATTTTGTGACATTGTCCTGCCAAGTGGATTAAAAATAGTGTGTGACAACTGGTGTGGGGTCATCCGCCCCTACCTACCACTTAAGTTTCGCCGCATAATTTTTGACTCTTTGCATTCGCTAGCACATCCCGGTTTATCTGGCTCAGTGAATTTAGTGCGCAAACGCTTTGTTTGGCCGGCGCTAAAAAAAAGACTGTCGATTGTGGGCACGTTCTTGTGAACCCTGCCAACGCTTAAAGTGTGGCGCCATACGGTCAGCCCCATTGCTTCATATGAACCCGTTACCCGACGATTCGAACATATGAACCTTGACATTGTAGGACCTCTCAATCCGTCTCAAGGCTTTAATTACATAGTCACGATGATTGACAGATACTCACGCTGGCCGGGAGCGGTACCAGTAGCAGATATAACGGCAGAAACGGTAGCATACGCAGTCTACTCTCACTGGATTGCTCGCTGCGGGGTTCCTGCAGTCATCACGACAGACCGCGGCCGTCAATTTGATTGTGCTCTCTTCAAGGCTCTGACGCATATTTTGGGCGTTCATCATATAAAGACTACAGCCTACCACCCAGAAGCCAACGGGAAAATAGAACGATGGCACCGATCCCTGAATGAAGCTCTAAAAGCTCAATTAAACGAAAATTGGATGGCTGTTTTGCCATCAGTGCTTCTTGGATTACGTTCGTACGTTGTTCCCGAATACGAGGCATCGGCAGCAGATGTTATTTACGGTGCAGCACTGAGACTTCCCAACGAATTTTTTACCGACACGACTCCACCCGTGGATGTACCGACATTCGTCGATAAGCTCAGTCAAGGTATGCAACGGACCAAACCAGTGCTGATTACTCACCGTGCTGCTCAAAAACCTATTATTCACACGTATTCGTGCGACACGATGCTCATCGGAAACCACTACAACCGGTCTACGATGGACCTTTTCGGGTCCTCGAACGATTTGAAACATTTTTCAAGATGAAAATAGATAGAGGTCATCAGACCATCTTCATCGACCGATGGAAACCTGCTTTCCTTCTAAGCGATTCGGACCCACCTCTCGAACTTGTTTCACCCCTACCCGCTCCACAAGGAACATCTGAGGTGCCCGTCCACACCTTCCCATCCGTCTCCCACAAAAGAAGACCCAGTTGTTCCTGCTAATCCAACCGATTCACAATCTACAACAGTTACAAGAGTTGGACGACCAGTGCGCGTACCTCGACGATATGTGGATGTTTTGAAGGGGGGCACAAGAGGGGGGAATAGTGTGGCACCACGGCCACTATTGCATCGTCTTGTGTAGAATTAATTGTCTTCTGCTACTTTTCCGATGAATAAGAGCTAGAATAGCCTTCTTTAGTAAATAATTAGAGTATTATAATTAGTTAAATTTGATTTAACTTAAATTAGTGGTATATAGTCTAGCATCAATATGAATATAAGCATTCCTTTGTTAGCTTTGTGAAATCTACAGCTATACTTTACTATTATATTAAAAAGAGTAAAATCTTGCTATTTTGCACTTATATTTTCACATTTTTCCCCGGGGGAGATCCCCTCTTTGGTTAAATGCAATGTTATTTCTATATTCAATCTACAACGTCGTAATGATAAATTAACGATTTAGTCCGCAAATATGCGCAAACAAAATATTATCTGCCTGTGTCCGCACTAAATTCGGCAATAAATTGAAGTTTGATGTGCCTACGCTATCATATAATATAAGAGTAACACCATAACCATTGAATATATAACACTATAGAAAGGCCCCTGCATTAACGATTCCATTCTATAGAAACGCGAACTAAGATGATACTTGGCAGCGAACTGTTGCTCAACGCAAGCACCACCCGCGGAGCTTCATACCTGGGTCATTGAATATATAACACTATAGAATGGTCACGACGGTCAAATATTGCAAACAGGCTTTTTTGGTGAAATACCTACAAACTAGAAAAAAAGGTCGGACGTCCCGCTGGTGTCAGCCCATTGTGCAATTCGTTAGGGTCCAACTCGTCACATCTTTACCAGGGACGGTCTAAATACCCTCACCATGCAATACTCTCACTTTCTTCCTGCCCCTTCAATTGACTGCCTATTTTAATAATTGCCAGTGGTATATACTGTATGTATTTTATTTTATTTGACCTAGCATTGTACTTCTGCTCAGCATAGGCTTTCCAACAATAGCTTATTTTAGAATTGCAGATGATTTAATTAGACTTAATGATCTCAGGTAAAATATTAAATCTCCCTGTTATTATTTTGAAGCCGTATATGACAGCTCCTTCAAATTCAAATTGGAATAATGCTAAGGCGGCAATTCCACTGGTCAATTATACTTCGAATTTGATTTTGTCATTGACGGAAAATCTTCAATGATGTATTATTTATTTTTACACCCCATTCCACTGGTTTTCAACAATTGATCATTTTTGTTTTCAATTTTTTCCAAATTTGTAAGTTTGCCCGCCGTCTTTCTCAAAAAACTCCAAAAAACGTTTAAAAAAATTATTTCTCAAAAGCGGCTCCAACTATTTCTTTTAAATTCATATATATTGTAGTCGATATTAATGTTAATAAAATGCGGGAGGTCGCTTGCCCCAAGATAGTTTGCTTCTGGGGGTAAAAAATAAAAATAAAAAATTTAAAGAAAAATGACTATAACAAATAATTTTCGATGGTTTCTACTGTCAGACATGTTTAAGGTGTTACATTGAGTAACGAAACCGGACAGGTTGCTTTTCCAAAAAAGTATTTATTTTTGTGCAAAAAAATTATTTTTTTAAAAGATGATAGAAAAAAACGGTCCCGAGGTATGATTTTTGTGAACCTACATGCTAAATTTCTTTTAAATGAACCGAGTAGTTTGCCCAGAAATCGATGAACAGACAGAGCGACAGACAGACGGACAGAGCGATAGACAGACATTTCGTAAAAACCACTTTTTGGGTTCCTGGGACCTCAAAACGTGTAAATCTGTTGAAATCTCGGAATCGAAAATTTCGACCATGACAAAGCTTTCCTTATAGGTACTAGGCCTACGTATAAATTGGAAAGCAATAAATAAGGACTTTTTGTTGTTGTTTCTATGACTAAACCAACCTAGCGGAGTTAGGGCTATAAAGCCCTCTCTTACACTCAACTAGGAAGGCCCGGGACCGCCTGCTTCACATGCCCTTCGAAGCATGGCAACTCATTACATCGGTATTGCCAAACCCGAATTAGTCAAACTTGGCAATGGATCAGTGACAAAACGCAATCTTATGGAAACAAATTAAACTGGATATGTAACACTACATTTATAAAATTCACTATTTTTGTATAAATAACTCAATTTTGCAATTTTTTGAAATTTGTCACTTTTCTTGTGCATGAGCGATATATATTATACATATTATACCTCAGCAGGCACCGAATAGCCGAAACCGAAACCTGGTGAAAAGAGGATACATGAAGGACCGGGCCTGATGTTAAAAGCCATAAGTTGTTATATAGGTGGAGACCCACGAACTATGATAAATCTAATATATTGGCGTAAATAGGGGGTCCTGGGGGGGGGGGGTTGAGCCCACCAGGTCCGCCCCCCAGGATTTATGGTGACAAAGACGTTATGGAGGCTAAAGGCACTGTATCCAAAATAACGAAAGGGAAATTAATTCTTAGTATGCTTATTTTTTCATGAAAGACATCATGAAAAAAATCAACACATTGACCAAATACTTTCACAAAAAATATTATATTGGCTATATATGTGTACAGTATATACAGGGTGGTGACTAAATCGACATTTTTGGATTATCTTTTAAACAAGGGGTCGGATGGAAAATCTGTTTTGAAGTTATAGGTGGACCACCTTGAAAGACACATTTTACTGTCAATCGAATTTTCCTATCTGCAAACCGAAACGAGATATCTCCAAAAGTGTTATTTTTTTCTATTGGAAAGCCCAATCAAAAACTATGTCAATTGATAGATAATTTATAACAGAACAAAGAACCGGTCCGAGCTTACTCGAACATGCTTTCCAATTTATCAAAATTAGATTAAATCAAATTAAATCAAAATAGAGAAAATGAGTAATTTCATGGTAAATAATTTTCCTATGGTTAAATTTCCGATAACTCGGGGGGGGGGGGGGTTGTCCACCTGACGTCACTGGAGGTGAGGTAAATTCTAGTTAGGTCAGACCAACAGCCATACTGGCAGGGCACGCAACGCACTTGAGCATGAATTTTCTATCATTTTTTCAAAAAAACTTTTTTTGCACAAAACCAAATACTTGTCTGGGAGAGCAACCTGTCCGGTTTCGTTACTCAATTTAACACCTGAAACATACCTGAAGTTAGAAATCATCGATTGAAAGGTTGCGCAGAAAAATGATTTTTTAGTCATTTTTCATTAAAATTTAGTTATCTTTATTTTTTTACCCCCAGAAGCAACCTATCATGGGGCAAGCGACCCCCCGCATTTCGTTAACATTAATAACGACTACAATATATGTGAATTTAAAAGAAATCGTTAGAGCCGTTTTTGGGAAATACATTTTTTAGACGTTTTTTCGAAGTTTTTTGAAAATAAAAACCCCCCAAATTGAGTTAGCCCCAAATAAAATAAAAATTGTTCCTAGGTATGATTTTTGTGAACCTACATGCCGAATTTCATCAAAATCGACCGAGTAGTTTGCCCGGAAATCGACGCACAGACGGACAGACAGACAGACAGAACGACAGACAGACAGACACTTTTTTGGGTTCCTGGGACCTTAAAACGTGTAAATCCGTTGAAATCTCGAAATCAAAAATTTCGACCGTCACAAAGCTTTCCTTATACTACGTATAAATTGGAAAGCAAAAAGTTACACAACAGAGGTGCTAAAACGCACCGTTTAGGCACAGTAAGCAGTTTCTTGAAACTGATGTTTCCATCACAGGACTACGCACCTCGTTTGACACAGTGGTGCCTGTGTGAACTTGAACATGTTTTTTCATGTTGTAAGTTGTCGATAACATAATAATTTTATTACTGTTCGATAGGCCTAGTTATAACACAGAGTGAGGTTAAATTTACACGCGCAGGTGCCAGATTCCGGTTATTTCATTTAAAACACTTTTGATGCCTTTTCAAGTTACAGCTAGGAAAGTTTGATTGACAGTAAATTGTTTCTTTCAAGGTGGTTCACCTATAACTCCCAACAGATTTTCCATCCGACCCCTTGCTTAAAATATAATCCCAAAATATCAATTTTGTCATCACCCTGTATATATATAATAGTATGTGTATTGGTTACCTATGCTTGGAAGTTGAATGCATAGGTTCCAATTTTAGGCAAAATTCTCCCACCCCCTCAGAGAAAAATGTCAAAATCCGCCATTTAGAACAGATTCAGCAATTTGGCTAGTGTTATAATATCCTTTTCACACAGTAGGCCCTACCTAAAACCCGAAAAGCAAGGATCTAGTAGCTGAGGGAGAAAAAGAAGCTTCCACATAATTGTCAATAATGCAAATTTTAGAGAGATTCATCTATGTATTGAGATGGTGACCAATGTTCGACTTTCCGAAAATTTCTTCACCACTTTTCATTTCATGACCCCCTGAGCCTAAAACCACCCCTGTTCAAAATGTTATATAAGTTATATATACAGTAGGCCCTATATACATGTATGTAAGAGGTATGTAGAGTATGTATGTATATCGATTTTGGGAAACACTCAAACTCAAACTGAATATTATCCGATTTTGATTAAACTTGGAACAAAAATTGATCATACAAATGTCTTGATCGAGTTCGTTTACCAGCAAGATCCACTAGATAGTTACAAGATGGCGGTCGATTGAAACTTCATATAATTCATATCTCAGTTAATATTGGTCTCAGAGGAATGAATTAAAATTTGACTGAAATCCCGTATTATTATCTTCGATAATGGTGATCAACACTTTTTACGAAAAATCAACCATTTTAAGATGGCGTCCAGTCAAAGTGAAAATAATTTGATATGTAAAGTTCATAGTCGGCATTGTGGTTCGAAATTTGGAACACAAGAGTGTTTTGTGTATTGATGTTGTGGTCGGGAAAATAATGAAGTATTTTTTATTATTACATACATGGGTTAGCTAGAGGAAAGGCAGGGATTTTTCCTTCTATGCAGTATAAATTTAAGTACCTCTCCTTAGTTATTAAATTGTGTTCGAAATTTGGAACACAAGAGTATTTTGTCGGGAAATTAATGACGATTTTTTTCATGTTTTATTACATACATATGTAGCGTAAACTAAAAGCAGGGTCTGCAGAATCCCCTATACCTGATCGGCCAGAGCCGAAAGGGAGTTTTAATCTTACGTAGTTACTGAATACAATACAAATAGACCTATTCACAAAAACACGTATAAAAACGTCAAGAAGCGCTGGGAAACAAAACAACAGCCACAGTTCCTAAGAGCCACCGGCCTCTTCTTCAACATTTAACCCCCCCCCCTTCCCCACTGCTTAACTTACACTACAGAGCGGATAACCACTCTCCCACAAAATAAAAGTATCCTCAATCGTAAGAGACAATTGGATATTGTCACTGGAAACAATCATTAAAATGGGTCCAAAATATTTTTTTTAGTCCTTTTACTTGGGGAGTAAAAAAAAAATTGGACCAGCAAACCCCCTGGCAACACCGAGAATCATAAAATGTAAGCTTTTCTGAGTTGAAAACTATTTACAGAATGCGGTCCTCATATTTCGCATACTAGCTCAACTAAATTTACCTAAAGCGCCTGCACTGACATTGTTGAAACATTGAAACATTTAAGTATAAATGAACGAGGCCCGTGAACTGCTCAGTGCTTTCTAAATGAGTAAATGCTGTACCTGACCCTGTTCTGAAACAGGGATAAGGAAGTGTACAATGTGACTTGCAACCCCTAGCCGGACCCAGATATGAAGCTCCGCGGGTGGTGCTTGCGTTGAGCTACAGTTCGCTGCCAAGTATCATCTTAGTTCGCGTTTCTATAGAATGGAATCGTAAATGCAGGGGCCTTTCTCTATAGTGTTATATATTCAATGCCTGGGTCCAGCTAGGGGTTGCAAGTCACATTGTATACACTTCCTTATCCCTGTTTCAGAACAGGGCCAGGTACAGCATTTACTCATTTAGAAAGCACTGAGCAGTTCACGGGCCTCGTTCATTTATACTTAAATGTTTAAGTCCAATACGTGCATTACTGTGTGTGTTTTTTTCTTTACATCTCTAAGAACCGGTCCGAGTTTATTCGAACATGCTTTCCAATTTATCAAAATTGTTGTTTGTTTCTAACGCCTGCTTTCAGCATTTCTGCTTTAAGCAACCCTGTCAGCCTGGCGGGGGGAGTGAGTCTGTTTGTTAACTTGAGGCACCCTAAGGGCAGACTCCTTCACCTCGGGGAAAGGGGAGTTGACTAACAGGGTGGACCTCCTGATTATAGTGGATTCCGAACCACTTGGGGAACATAGTAAAGTCACACGATTAAATCGGAGGTGACCAGGACTCGACTTATACTGCCTAAGCGAGTTATCATGTCCCACCAGGTTCCCCTGCCAACGCTGTGCACACTACCAAGTTGCCGCTGTTTGAAACATGCTCTGCTCTCATGGAATCAACATGGTAAGGCCATTGGCCATTTATCAAAATTAGCAGATAGAGAAAATGAATAATTTCATGGTAAATAATTTTCCTATAGTTGCATTTCCGATATTTCCGGGGGGGGGGGGGGGTTGTAGCACCTGATGTCACTGGAGATGAGTTAAATTCTAGATAGGTCAGACCAACACAATACCACACAGCAATAATGGCAGGGCACGCAATGCATTTAAGCGTAAATTTTCTATCATTTTTTCAAAAAACAAAATTTTTGCTCAAAACCAAATGGTTTTTTGGGAAAGCAACCTGTCCGGTTTCGTTAATCAATTTAACACCTAAAACAAGCCTGAAGGTAGAAATAATCGATAGAAAGGTTTCGCAGAAAAATTATTTTTCAATAATTTTTCATGAAAATTGAGTTATTTATATTTTTTTACCCCCAGAAGCAAACTATCAAGGGGCAAGCGACCCCCTGCATTTTGTTAACATTAATAACGACTGCAAGATATGTGAATTAAAAAGAAATCGTTTGAGCCGTTTTGGCGAAATCATTTTTTAGACATTTTGAGTTAGCCCGAAATAAAAAAAGCTGTCTTGAGGTATGATTTGTGTGAACCTACATGCAAAATTTCTTCAAAATCGGCCGAATAGTTTGCCCGGAAATCGATGAACAGACAGACAGACAGAGCGACAGACAGACATTTCGTAAAAACCACTTTTTTGGGTTCCTGGGACCTCAAAACGTGTAAATCCGTTGAAATCTCGGAATCGAAAATTTCAACCATCACAAAGCTTTCCTCAGACTACGTATGAATATCACACCTCGGGACGATTTTTTTATTTTGGACTAACTCAATTTGGGGGGTTTTATTCTCAAAAAACTCCAAAAAAACGCCAAAAAAATTTATTTCTCAAAAACAGCTCCAACGATTTCTTTTAAGTTCACATATATTGTAGCCCAAATTAATGTTAATAAAATGTGGGGGTCGCTTGCCCCTTGATTGTTTGCTTCGGGGGGTAAAAAAATAAAAATTTCTAAATTTTAATGAAAAATGACTAAAAAAAAAAATTCTGCTAAACCTTTCTATCGTTGATTTCTACCTTCAGGAATGTTTTAGGTGTTAAAAAGAGTAAAGAAAACCGGAAAGGTTGCTTTCCCAAAAATATTTTTTTTTTGGGCATTAGCATTATTCCAATTTGAATTTGAAGAAGCTCTCATATACGGCTTCAAAATAATAATAGGTAGATTTAGTATTTTACAGTAGATTCATTAAGTCTAATTAATTCAACTGCAATTCTAAAATAAGCTATTTTTGGAAAGCCTATGCTGAGCAAAAGTACAATGCTAGGTCGAATAAAAGAACCGGTCCGAGTTTACTCGAACATGCTTTCCAATTTATCAACATTAGTAGATAGGGAATATGAGTAATTTCATGGTAAATGATTTTCCAGTTGTTAAATTTCCGATATCTCGGGGGGGGGGGGGGGGGGGTTGTCCACCTGACGTCACTGGAAGTAAGATAAATTCTAGATAGGTCAGACCAACACATTAATTACCACACAGCAATAATGGCAGGACACGCAAGGCATTTGAGCGCGAATTTTCTATCATTTTTTCAAAAAATAATTTTTTGTGTAAAATCAAATATTTTTTTGGGAGAGCAACCTTTCCGGTTTAGTTACTCAATGTAACACCTAAAACATACCTGAAGGTAGAAATCATCGATAGAAAGGTTTCGCAGAAAAATTATTTTTTAGTCATTTCTCATTAAAATTTATTTATTTTTATTTTTTTACCCCCAGAAGCAAACTATCAAGGGGCAAGTGACCCCCCGCAATTTGTCAGCATTAACGACAACTACAATATATGAGAATTTGAAAGAAATCGTTGGAGCAGTTTTTGAGAAATAATTTTTTTAGACGTTTTTTCGGAGTTTTTTGTGAATAAACCCCCCCCCCCCCAAATTGAATTGGCCCAAAATAAAAAAAATGAACCCGAGGTATGATTTTTGTAAACCTACATGCTAAATTTCATCAAAATCGATTGCCCGGAAATCGATGCACAGGCAGACAGACAGACATTTCGTAAAAACCACTTCTGGGTTCCTGCAGTCTGATCGAGGCGTTTATAATACCGGGGATAAATAAATACCCTAGGATTATAACTGTAAACAAACAAATTTTGAATAGCACTTTCCATTATAAAGTTATCTTGTTTACCAGTGGATTAAATAAATACCGGTCTTATAAACGCCCCGATCAGGCTGCTGGGACCTGAAAACGTGTAAATCCGTTGAAATCTCGGAATCGAAAATTTCGACCATCACAAAGCTTTCCTATTACTACGTATAAATTGGAAAGCAATAAAATATATACAGTATATACCACTGGCCATTATTAAAGTAGGCAGCCAATTGAAGGGGCAGGAAGAAATTGAGAGTATTGCATAGTGAGGGTATTTAGACCGTCCCTGGTAAAGATGTGACGAGTTGGACCATTTTGACCATTGGACCATTGGACCGAATTGCACAATGGGCTGACACCAGCGGGACGTCCGACCTTTTTTCTAGTTTGTAGGTTTTTCACCAGAAAAGCCTGTTTGCAATATTTGACCGTCGTGACCATTCTATAGTGTTAGATATTAATGCCATAACCTTGAAAGAATACACTAGAAACAATTGAGTTCTCAAGAAAAAAATTTACAATAGATAGAATCACAGTCGCCACTGTTTATTCATAAGCTAAGTATCGGTAATTTTGGGGCGGAACAGCTATCTGCAACATTGAGCGCATGTTCACAAGAAATTTAAATGAACTTGTTACTAGGCAGGATGTACTTCAACGTTCTTCTCTGGCAGACTTTTAGGTGACAGCGACGAGGTAAGTCGTAGATTACCAAAGAAAAATTTGTATATAAATTTCAAATTCATTGATTCTGTTCTCCATAGCCTGTGTCAATCCCTCCATATAGAACGTTTAAGCGTGTTAATTATAACAAGATGATATAAATTAAATAATTAATAAATATATAATAAATATTCAAAAATAGGAAAGCAAAAATATAGACACGACCATACTTTAAAGTTTTAACAGTGAATGACATAATTTAATAGGATGGTTTTTATTTGTATGAATGTGTGAATCTGTGATTTTGAATGCTTGTGTTTGAGAATGTAACGCTGTTTTGCTTAAGGCATGACTTTATGTTACTCTTTTGATATACTGTATATCTTTGTACCTGAAGTTAAAATCAATCAATCAATGTAATAACGGCTAGTACAATTTGTAATATGTAATACATTTGAGATAAAAAAAATACCGTGGACCCAGTAGGCCGTGGCCCGTGATGGGTCCAGACTAACTGTTGCTATTGTTACAATAATAGCCAATAGTCAATCCAAACAATAATATAGGCCCCTAGGAATAATGTGAATATATACAGGCCCTATGTTTTTTTTAAGGTTAAATCGTATACAAACAATTTAATGAAGGCATCCGATTAACCTCTTCAATCGCCTCACTAAGACACCTAATAGGTACTTGTACCAAGTTACGACACGTCTCCGACCGCAAGGTATGTAGATACTCGCACAAGTACAAGCAAGCTACCACCTTGCCATCGAAGACGCTAATTTTTTTTATTTTACTTTTTATTTTAATTATTATTTTTATTTTGAGGAGATTTATCTACCTATTGAGATGGCGACCAATGTTCGACTTTCGGAAAATTTCTTTTCCCACCACTTTTCCAACCAATTTTCATTTCAAGACCCCCTGAGCCTAGTAGAAGTAGTAGTAGTAGTAGTGTTCGTCGGGTCAATAACGACTTAGGCCTCAAATTTGGGCCCATAGAGCGACCCCGAATTGACTGTCTTATGCCAGCCCATATAGGACAGTGGACCTCCTGATTATAGTGGTTTCCGAACCACTTGGGAATCACAGTGAAGTCACACGATTAGTTCGTAGGTGACCAGGACAATTCCTACCATGTTTCCCTACCGGCAATGTCCACACGACCAAGTTATCTGCAGCTTTGAACCTGCTCTGGTCCGCTGGATTCAACTTGGTATGGCGGCCGGCCCCTGAGCCTATAAAACCACCTCCGTTCAAAATGTTATGTTACATATATATATCACTCATGCACGAGAAAGGTAACACAATTCAAAAAATTGCAAAATTGATACATATCTAATTCAATTTGTTTCCATAAGATTGTGTTTTGTCACTGATCAATTGTCAAGTTTGACTACTTCGGGTTTGGTAATACTAACATAATTCGGAATGTGCTCCAGGCATTGACGTGGTAATTACACTTCTCTCTCAAGTAAGCTGTCACATCTCAAAAGTATTAAGTGCCTCGATAGTACTACAAGTAAAAACTAAAAAATGGTCAGAACTAAAATTTGAATTGTCTCAAAAGTCAATATTTAGAAATGTGTCACGTTTCTCGTGCATGAGCGATATATATGTATGAATATGTATGTACGTATAGATTTTATGAAACACTCCGCTAACCCACCCTTGCACCATAATAGGCCCGCTGATGAGGAGCCTATCAAGTGCATGTAACTAACGGCTACACCAAATACGAAACAGGTGACTTTCCGGTTTAATTCCCTCTCCAGCTCACATTTTAAGTTATTTTAAGTCATATTTCTGGCCCTTCAAATGTCCTTCAAAATTCCCTTCAAATTGTTGGGGGGTGGGGGAGGTCATGCCCACCATGGGTAATTCAATTTGAATCCACATTTTCCTTATTCACCATTAACGCAGGTAAAAATATAATAATCGTGCTTGAATTTTTCTTAGTCCGCATAATGGTTTGAAATTCAGCCACCTACAGTTCGGAAAAGGTAAGAACCGAAAGATGTCTGTGATGTCATCACTTTAGCCAAGGCACATATATAGAGGGGGGCTTAGGAGGTATGAACCAACGAGACAGAGAAAATTATGCATGTCACAAATCCTCTTGGGCTCCGGAAAATTTAGGATGATATCCACTCTGTACGAAAGCGGACAAATACTTTCTCCGGACACGATAGCCGAGAAAGTCTACAGTATTTACACTAAATGTACAATCAAAATCAGTGGTTTCGGCATGAACGGATGCAAGAAAACATGAGTAATTTTTACTCCCTATTCATACAGTGCAGTGGGTGTAGCTAATTTTTTATTTTCAATTTATGCGTAGTTCAAGGAAAGCTTTGTGACGGTCAAAAAAATTTTACTCTGAGATTTCAACGGGTTTACACGTTTTGAGGTCTCAGGAACCCAAAAAAGTTTTTACTCTCTGTGAGTCGATTTTCAGGCAAGCTACTCTGTGAATTTGACTGAAATTAGGCATGCAGGTTAACAAAAATCATACCTCGAGACATTTTTTGTATTTGTTTTGGGCTAACTCAATTTCGGATGGGTTTTATTCCCAAAAAACTCCAAAAAAAACGTCTAAAAAAATTATTTCAAAAAAACGGCTCCAACTATTTCTTTTAAATTCACATATATGTTGTAGTGGTCATTATTAATGTTAACCGAATGCGGTGCGTCGCTTATCCCTTGATGTTTCGCTTCTGGGGGTACAATAATAAAAATAACTAAATTTCCATGAAAAATTACTAAAAAACAAGCGTGCCCCCCAGTGAGGTGATTTTGCCCCCTACTTCTGAGCATATTGCCCCACAGAAATTGGGTACAAATTTCAAATTCCAATACTAACAAAACTAGAAATAGGAAAAAAAAAGAAAAAAATAGTCAAAAGTCCGTCGTATTTATTTTTGTTTTCAACGTTTTGCATTTTGAAATATAAACGGTTTTGGTAATCTTGAAAAGGTTTGATTATTTAGAACTAGGTATATTTCCCATTATTATAAATAATAGACCTAATCTGAACTTATTTATATTTATTGAGGGGGGGGGGGTGGATACAAACGAAATTTACGCTATATAGAATAGGATTTCAATGTGTGCCACCATTGAAAATTATTTAAAATATGCTCTGGGTCTGCCCGTTCTAGAACATTCAATCCCATCGATTAATGCAAAACTTTGGGATAGGGAATATCCAGGGCCATAACCAGGGGGGTCCGGTTACCTCATATTCCCTATTTACTCATTGATAAATTCGAAAGCACGTTAGAGTAAACTCAGACCGGTTCTTTAACTTGTAATAGTAACTTTTCAGATGATAGAAGTAACATTGCCGCTTCTTACAATAATACTCGTATCCATCCTTGTTCTAAGGCTGGTTAAATATTTTGCTGACAACCGAAACTACTACAAGCATGCTTTGGAGTTTCCAAGTATGCACCCTATCTGGCCATCATGGATTTCTGGGTGGATTGTTTTTCCGTTTAATAAATTTGGTAAGTAGGCCAACCTTACAGGGATTAATTTTTGTAATGTCACATTATTTTTTGAAGTGGAAACTGCTTTAGTGTCGTTGAGTTTTTTTTGTATTATTTAGATTTTAGATGAGGGATAAAAAGGAAAATTGAGATGAGAGGAATTGCAATGTAAGAAGACTACGCTTCTATGGTGTGTTCAATGATAAACGAAAAAAGCCGCCTGATACAAAATGATTAACATCATTAACGTAAGAAGACAAGTTTTGAATGTGCATATGCAATATGCAATGCATATTATACCCAAAATACACTCCAATTTAAAACACAGCCAAGCCTGCCGTCTCGTTCTCTCGCAGCCAAATATAATGTATGTGCTCGAATTGACCCTCAACATGTTTTATTTTATTATGGCTTGCCTTAAATGGATTTATATTGTTTTTTAAATAAGTAAATAAAACAAACTAAACAAAATAAACAATAAATAAACATTTAAATAAATAAAAAAATAAACCTGACTATTTAAAGAATCAATGATATTTTTTGTTTGCTGTACTTCGAGCAATTCGAGCGATGTTATTTCCTAACAATTCCAAGGCTGCTCTTGTAGCTCTATTGTCTGGCATTCGTTCCACGTGCCTTAGCCACCTTATGCTGACAATGGAAAAGCTGAGACTTGCTTAACAATGACAAATTGAAACAGCAGTATTCCCCAACATATCAACAAGTTTTTATAATTTTCAATTTTCAGATTTATATCAGACTCTCTTACAATGTCAAGGAACAATCGCCAGGGAGGAATTCGGCAGCAGTTGGCTCCCTTGTTTAATTGTCACAACTGCAAAAATAGAACATCTGCAAGTTTTGTTCCAAAATTCTAACTTAATCGATAAGAGTATTCACTATCAGGCACTAGCTCTCATTGCTGCAGGACCAACAGGACTTCTTCATGCAGGAGGTAAAGATATATAGGATAGACTACATAAAGATAGCTATTGACTTTTTGTTTTATTACCAAGCCAACCTAGCGGAGTTACATATGGTACATTGTGCGGGCCGTCTGGTAGCTCGGGCAATACGTGAGTATATGTTGCACAATAAGTGGGCAAGCACACTGGTTGCATTGGGGTGGTCATTAGGTATGAGTGAGTTAGATGTGTATGTAGTATGCGCAACCTCGTGAATGATATTTCAAGGCGGCGCGAACTTTGGGATGATGCTTGCCACTTGCCTACCGTTATATTTGGCCTTATGAGGTGAAGTTTTTTTATAGGTTGCTTGGTGTGATTCCTTCCATTGTCTGATCAACTCAATTCCCTTGTCCTGTACACAATCGGGGATGAGCACTGTACCTCTACTTAATTTTTCAGGAGAAACGTTTAAGGCAACTAAAAAAGTCATAATAAAGTGTATCGCTGGAAGCTGTCAAAATATAATTACCGATAGTTTCTATCGAGCATCCGAGCAATTAGTAAACAATTTGGAGAAGAAATTCCACGAAGGAGGTTGGTTTAAGCTATCCCACATTGCCCATGAAGCGACTACACGTGCCACATGCTGTAAGTTTTTTCATTACATTATTTCGTGCGTGGTTAAGCATTGAAATTCGCCCTGTCAATGCCCTAATTGGTTTCTTTATTCGAGCATTATTGATATGGCTTCCGTGTGAATAAGAATATTGTAAATTCTTGATGTCAACCTACAACGGCTAAAAGCAACAATGGACTGAGACATGCTTAGAATCGGCAGAATAAAATAGGCGTCAATTATTAAGAGTGTACAGCCCGTAGAAAAGTCGCAGCCCGAAATGTGATGCTTTTTATTTTTTATTTAATTAACTAAGCATGTTATTAAAGATTTGGCTCGTCAAAGTTGTAGAAGACTACTTCATGCATCATATTATAAGATATTTTTAATTTTCGAAATTTTAGTTTTTTCAGAAACATGCAAATATTTTATATATAATAACTTTTCACGTATTTTCGATTTTATAAAAAAACTACAATTTCGAAAACTATAAATATCTTATAATATGATGCATGAAGTAGTCTTCTACAACTTTGATGAGCCAAATCTTTAATAACATATTTCGGGCTGCCAATTTCCACTCTTAATAATTAAAGGTTAACCATTCACACTCCCTAAATCCACTGATAAACTAATAACATACGAGTAGAATCGGTACGAGTTAACCCGAACAATGAACATGCTTTCCTATTTATTAATTAGGATAGGTACTGTAATAGTTCTTTGATAAATAATTGACCTATAGTTACATTTTGGTTTAGGCTTAAGTTTTGAGTTTCCCTGACTCAAAGCACTGAATTGATCGATAGGACTATTACATAGCCAAGAATCAATTTAATACGATACAACACTCGAATATTGGCAGGTGATGCAACGCTACGTAGTACGGCATGAGTTATAGGTTCAAAACCAATAACCAATAACGAAAGGGAAATTCTTGGTGTACTTATTTATCATTAAAGGGATCATGAAAAAATTAAACAAATTGGCCAAGTAAGTTACCTACTTTAACAACAACAAAAAATACTCAGACTTCTTAAAATCCCAATAATTCATGCCAATTTTTACAAACATCTTCTCCGGGGGAGACCCGCCTCAGTCGTAGGTATCATCGTCGGTATACTCTTAATCTAAACTGTACTGCTTGCAAGATGCGTAAAATCTAAATCTCACTATTTTGGGCTTCTTTTTCATCGTACTGCATATAGGATGAGAGGTCGCTGACCGTGTAAGAACTTGTAGAAAATCAAATTCTTGGGGTCCTAAAGCCCCCCCCCCCCCCCCACCCGCAGAAATGTTGGGAACTTACGCCAATGAGCATGGATGGTGAATACGCTTATGTTTATCGCTGCTCGCTGCTTATAAATTGGCTCTAAGTAGAGTTCGAAATGCATCATAAAGGCCTAGTACCCACACATTTAGGCCAATAATATTTTTGTAAAACTTTATCATGTCTCCACAGGGTCGGCATTTGACATTGACGTCACTGAATCCATCTGGAATTGTGTACAGCATTTACATAAAGACCTAGTTATATCTGGAACAAACGAGCTTCTAACTATGGACTTTTTGGCTTTCAAATGGTCAATCTTGGAAGCAAGAGTTAAAAACATTCAGGCTAAATACATAAAAGCAGCTAATGATATCAGCCAAATTAAAATAAACCAACTAAGAGGTAAGCCTCAATTAAGATAAGTGTTGTCAGGTACTTCAAGGTAGTTTGTTCCCATTTTATTTCAATTAAAAGGATCTGATTTAGTTCGATGAAAAAAAAATATCGGTACAACTAGAATTTTTAGTAATAATACAATATACATAATATAAATTGTATATTTGATTTTTTTTTTTATAAAAAAAATGATTTATTTAGTTTCAGTAAAAGGGATAGGAGCCAGAAAATTAACAAATTATCTATTTCATAGATACATAATGACGACAAAAATGAAATCCCCTTTATAATATAGTCTATTAAATATCGTAGCTGTTGTGTACGAATCGACAAATATGTAATAACTCTATTAGTAATGACTTGAATTAAAAATATTACCCAACGCATTTAGGGGAAATCCAGGGATGTCCAGTGTCAGAATCATAATTAGTAATGTATAAAATAATTTAATTCTGCATACTTAGCTTACTTCATTGTTGCAGAAATCTTGAGTAGAAATGAAGAACCGCCCAAACAGTTTGTCTACAATTTATTGCGGGAGCGTGGTGATGATTTAGCAGCTATTAATACTGATATCATCACTGTATTGCTCACGGTAAGAAAGTAAAAATACATATTAATCGGGTCAGTACAGTTATGGTAACTAAATAAAGTTTTATATTTTTTCTGTCGGAAATACTGCAAATGATGGGCTAATGGAATATCTTTTTTTAATTTTATAAGGTGCATACACCATTACAATACACAATGCCATTATTTATCATTACAAATCCAGTTACGTACTGTACAATATTTGAAATAATATTGTCCACATTCCCAAGCTAGCGCTTGATTGATTGGGACAATGGAGTTATGGGTATATACAGTTTGCAAAAATAAGGCATAAGTTATAAATATTTATTTGTAAAATGTATTTTATTTCATTTTTATTTGTTATATTATTATTATTAGGCTGTTATTATTATTACCACTGACTTCAGCTCATTCATCCCTCCAATAATAATAATAATATCTAATTATTATTATTATTTGTTTTTAATGTACAAAACAGTACATTGTATGAATTCTATTGCACAAAAACAAATGTTTATATATTTGTAGGAAATGATGCCCCAGAGGTTGGCGACACTGAGAAGGCGGTGCGTCAGTTGTTGTGAGATGGCGGATGGTGTGGGAACGTTTAGTTGCCCACAATAAAATGTGTTTCTGTATTTTGTATTAATAAATCTTTAACTCAAATTAATGTGTATTTACTCCTATAAATTCAGAAGTGGGATTCGTGTTAAGTTAACTTTGTGAACTCGGCTTTAAATAAGTGAATGTGATTGTTATTGAATTATAAATGAAGAAAATATGTTATGGACAGTGGTATGCACTACAGTCGCAGGCGCGGGCGAGTACACTTGGCTCACTAGAGTTGTGTGATGAGTGGTAGGTGAGACGATAATTGAGGCCGACGATAACTGAGGCTAGTGTACGCAACTTGATAAAAACTCTAAGAAGACGTTCGTGACCATTGTGTTTGCTTTAGCTACTTCCTCTTTGCTAAGTGCGGCTGGTGAAATGACCTCGTGTGAGTAGTCTAAATTCTAATGTATTGAAATAAAGACGAAGTATAAAGACGAAATATAAAGACGAAGTATAAAGACGAAGTATAAAGACGAAATATAAGGACGAAGTATAAAGACGAAGTATAAAGACGAAGTATAAAGACGAAGTATAAAGACGAAGTATAAAGACGAAATATAAAGACGAAGTATAAAGACGAAGTATAAAGACGAAGTATAAAGACGAAGTATAAAGACGATGCATAAAGACGAAGTATAAAGACGAAGTATAAAGACGAAGTATAAACACGAAGTATAAACACTGTAATCGGCAAACAACAGCTACGACGTTGAAAGGATCAGTGGTGAGGGGCCTAAAATGACAACTACAACTGCTGAGTACATGAAGGAGTGGTGCCCAGGGTCGGGACCAGGCAGGACGGCCGATTGTAGGAAATGATGCCCCAGAGGTTGGCGACACTGAGAAGGCGGTGCGTCAGTTGTTGTGAGATGGCGGATGGTGTGGGAACGTTTAGTTGCCCACAATAAAATGTGTTTCTGTATTTTGTATTAATAAATCTTTAACTCAAATTAATGTGTATTTACTCCTATATATTCTACAGGTAAAATTAGGTAGCCTACTGTTTATCCCCGGCCCTTTAGCTGGATAGAATGTCACTATCGTAGTGAGTGTCTCTATATTACTGGTTCCCAAACTATGCACCGAGGTGCCCTAAGAGCTCAGCGACAACTCGTTAGCGGCACCGCGGCGCCATCGGAATTTAGAATATATAGGTAAAACATAAATAAACCATAATTAAAAACTATAAAAGTATTTTTTCTTCTTCTTATAATTGAAACAATTTTACTTTCCCGCCAAGGGTTATTTATTTTACTGTGTATGTATTTTTGAGAAGTTGAATTTTGTTAGGGTAGGTAGTGTAGGTCTACATGGAAAATACTGAATATGCATTAGGTCGCTATAAGTTCGGGCCAAGCTGGTTTCCGCCTATTAAACCATTGTAAAAAAGGGCACCGCCTCCAAATAAGTTTGGGGACCACTGCTCTATAGTGACTTTGTTTTGATATTTAGGGGTATCAGTCAGTCGCATATTTACTTGTAGGTAGCATAATTACTGACGTCAATGATTACTCCTACTTGGTATACGATCCACCCTGTCGGTATATAAGCTATCACAATTATTCCCCAGGCCTTGGAAACAACGGGCACCACCATTAGTCTAACTTTGACGATGCTTGCGATGCATCCTGAAATGCAGGAAAAGGTTTACGAAGAAGACCGAAGAATACAACAAGAATTGAAGGGCAGCAAGATGACTGAAAAAGACTTCAACAGATACGAGTATTTGAGCCGCGTTGTCAAGGAAACACTTCGGCTGGTTCCTCCGGCATATCTATTCTCAAGAAAAGCAACTGCAGATATTCCATTTGGTATGTATTAGCTGGTGTTGATAGTCCAAATGGTAGAGAACTGGACTATGGAGCAGAAAGTCGAGGTTCAAGTTCGAGAAATGATAAAATAGGGAAAACATTTCCACTGAGTTCTTGTCCTTCCAACCCTGCAGCGGGTACCTTACCCTCACCTTTAGCAAAAACCCGACTGTTAGGCATATGGCATATGGTCTAGAGAAGGGATACTCTGCAAGCCCTCAGGGCTTTAAAAGCTGTACATTAGAAGACTATGAAAAACATAAGATAGAATGGAGTTTTAAGCCCTCACATATGACGTCAGATGGAGCCCCCGCCCCTTACCCCCCGAAAAAATCTCTGATACTTTTGACTTCTTTCTGACTTCTATTGAAGAGGAAAAATATTATTTTTGCACTATGAAAAATAGCTTTTTAGGAAACAAATTGTTACCAGGGTATTAAAAAATCTAATACCAATGATGCACTTTACGCCCTTCCAGCTTGTGGCTATTGAAAAAGTTATTAGACAGTGTCTTGTACTTAATATTTAATTATTCTTGACTCGGATCAACATTTTCTGTCTGGAGCTGTTTGATTGAGGCAACGGGCACATACGTGACCAGAGTGTACAGCTTGTGGGGCGAGTCTTCGTCGTTGTTCCTCCTCCTACTTAGTCTCACGCGAATGCGGAATGGGACGTTCCTGATTCCTTTAGACCAAACATGTTTGTTCAGTCTGTTGTCAATCCTAACATCTTGAGTTCCCATCTGCCTAATGGCGAATTTCCTGATTTCCTTGATAGCTCGGGGCGACCTCTTCTTGAATCCGACACTGTGCAACCGCTTGTGAATGTTGATGGTGTATTCGCGGGTTACCACGTCGTTAATGGCCGACTTGCCTTTCTTCTCACCCTTCAATTTACCCATTGCTGAGTTATTCAGAATTAAAAACCACTACAGGATTAATTAATATTTAAGAGATTAAATTCATACCGTAAGTCTGATGGTGTTGCGACGTAAACAATAATAGTCTAATGCGTTTGGTTTTCCCCAAGGGAAAATAGGAATAGAACTCCAGTTTTTCTACGTAGAAAAATAATTGTCATGGAAACATTTATCTCTACGTTTCCGACTTTACCCGACCTAACCTAACCTACTTCCAAAGTTTCTTTGCCTTCGGCTATTACCTTATGAACATCTGCTGTTGTCCAACTCTTGGCACATGTTTCCTTTTGCTGTTTTTTTTTTATTAATTTCTGTCCCAGAGCTCATTTTTTTAAAAAATAAAATAAAAATAAAAACCAAAATTCAAATTAATGCAAATACCGTAGAAGGCGATAGTCGTTGACACTGGCGCGGCGAATTTTTTACTCTTATCGCCTAATAATTCAGCCATTTATTACTCACTGTAGGAAATTATGGGTTTTATTAGTTTCAGCATGTTTCCTTTCCATTATTTACTAGATTTCAAATCATAACTGTAATTGTAAAAATATAAAAAAAAATAAAAAAGTTGACGGGCTGACTAGGTTACAGTTATTGACACAAGGGTATTAGTTATTAACATCCAATGAATATAGTCATTGACACATGGCGAAATGCATAGAAATCTTGACCGAAACCACAGAAATTGCTTACCTCTCACCTTGATTTATAACAACACGCAAGGCCGTACCCAGGAAAATATTTCGGGGGGGGGGGGGGGTTGAGGGGGGTCACCCGTTGGCACAAATGTAAATTTTTTTGATTTTCCTTTCAAAATCGAAATATATTTAGTGTATAGCAATTTCATTGGGGGGAGGGTTTAAACCCAGGGAACCCCCCTCCTCCCCCCCCGGGTACGGCCTTGACAAAACGATATTCACAGTTGACCAAGGAAAAATAATGTTGGTATGAAATTTTCAGATCAATTTACTGTAATGAACTTAAGGAAATCATTATTAGGGAAGGTGTACATCCCCCGTCTGACATTGGGTTCACCTAAGATCTTTTTGATTGACGATAGTGAAACAGTCGTATGCTCTCGTGCTGTAGGGAAAATGAAAGCTTTGCCCTTGTTTCGTAGGAAATCGACAACGGCATCACCAGCATCGATTTCAATAATATGTCCAGCATAGTAGACTTCTTTCTTTCTTGCTTTGAAAACAACTAACACCCACATTCCCATGCACAGGCTAGCGCTATCAATGTCATTGTCAACTCCTGTTTCTTCACACAATACTTCTTCTTCTATCTCATCCTCCTCCTCCTCTACTGTGCTGTCATGAAGAGATATTGAATCTTCGCTTTCCTCAGCAGTGTCTTCACTGCTCTCATAGCTTACAATATCGTACTTACGCTTTTTAGTTTGCTGTTTCAGTAGCTTTTCCTCTTCTCTCTTTCTTTTCTGCTCGTTCTTCTTGGCATTTCTTTTTCTGTTCTTCACGCTCAATTTTAAGTTGTTCTCGCTTCTTTTTCTTTTCCTGCTTTTCTTCTTCCTGTCGTTGCTTATCGAGAATTCTGTTTTTTTCATACTCGCGGTAACCATCCCCAGTAATATATAAAGGCATTTTTGGCACATTCTTGACACCCTTCCTCATGGGTTGGCCCGGCGTGTAGTTTTCTAGAATTTTAATTAGGGCGTCCTTGGCTGGGGTCTTTTCTATCGACCTAGACCTATCAATATGAACATCAGCGTTTTCCATCATTTCAACAAAATTTTGCTGCCCAGTTTCTTCGTTCCGTTCCGTGAGAGGAGCCTGTGACTCATTTAGTCCCGTAAGACTATCATTGTTAACATTAGGAATATTATCAATGTCCACGTTCTGAATCATTTCATCGACATTTTGAGGCGATTCGTCTTTGTCCTGCTCCGTCGCAGGTGTAACTTCTGATCCATTAAACTCCGAAAGATTGAGGTCGATAAATGAATCATGCAGGACTCGAATTTTAGTCAAAGAAATTGACCCCTTCAACGTTGCTTGATATGATGTTATATCCTTCATTGTCTTTGCCCCCACAATTGTTTCAAAAACTGAAAAGGGTAGGTATGTTTCTTTCCTTATAACACTACTGTTTTCGATGCTCCTTTTCCCCAGGCATTTGGAAAAGTCTATTGCATCTGGGTTCCAGGGATACAACCCCGACGCCTTAAAGGCATTTTCAATGGTCTTGGGGCACAACACTTTTTCAAAAGCTTTTTCGAATACTTCGGCAAAGTGAACCTTGTCAAGAACAGCGTCCGGATTTTCGCAGTACCAACTGGCGGCTGCCTGAGCCCATGCTGCTTTTAGGGGCTTGAAAATGCCCACGTCGCATGGCTGCGTGATCCGTGAAGTATTGGGGTACAGTGCCACTAAAACGATTTTCAACTTTGAGCAGAGTTGACTTACTGGCAGGGTAATGTGTGTTTTATGCCCGTCAACAAAGAGAATGACGGGTCTCTGAATTTTTTTGTTTTGAAGAAATGGGTAAAAATGATCCAAAAGATATACGAAAAAAGCCTCTCCAGTCATCCATCCTGTTTCAGTATTTGTCATACCAAATGTTCCTGGCAGTTTCTTTTTAATGTCAGGATGGGGATTCTTCTTATACGGGTATATAATAAAAGGAGGCACTGCAAGACCATCAACAGCAAAATTACATAGCACAGTCATATTCACTTTTGCACAACCGCCATCTACTTCATAGACGTTCTTCGTTCCTTTAATAGCCAGGACCCTGCCATTTTTTGGGTTCAGTGATACCCCTGTTTCATCTGCATTGAAAATACGTTTGGGGTCCATCAAAATGTCTGAAAACTGGTCTTCTTCCAAACTTTTAAAAATGTTTGTAAACCACTTGCGAATGTCTTGTTCGGAGACGCAAGCACTTGCTTGTGTTACAGCCTCAGATTTCCTCGTAACCAACTGCGGATGACGCTGTAAAAAGGCTCGATGCCAACCCTTTCCTGGTAAATCATTTTTAAAGGGATTGGTGCGTTTTTCTTTTTGGAGAAAATGCTGCACTGATCGAGCCAAGTCAGTTTTTCTTTTAGGGAAGCCTCTGCGAAGGCACTCATTAAGCCACTCAATCAGCAGCTTCTTTTCATTCAAACTAAGAATTGGCGGAGGTCCTTTCGATGTTTTGTTGCATTTGCCACTGAGTCGAAATATTAGCGTTGGACGGGGTACATTATGTATCGCCGCAGCTCTCTTCTTTGACATTCCTTCACTCAACACAGCATTTATGGCCTGCTGCATTTGTGCTTCCGTATAAGAAGCATTTTTCGGCATTCTGCACACAAAAAACCGTGAATTAGTCCTTAATAAAGAGAAATTTTCAATGAAACTATAGGTGTCAATAACTATCGACTTGCCATGTAGTATTTACCATCACTAGTCATTAACACCCTGTGTCAACAACTAGTACGAGATGACTGTATGCTTTAAAATTTAGCTGGGTCTCTATTCATGGAAGAACATATTGTTATCAACTCCAAACTCAATAAAATTGTATTACCACAGTTATTGACAGGGTGTCAATGACTGTCTCGCAGTGATTTTTGTGAACCAATCATTAACACCGCTCCAAACATCTAAACCCAAGAACTAACATAACATAACCTTACTTTAACCAAAACATAAAAGACTATGTGTTCAAATCCTGAGACTAAAATTTCTCTGTTCCTTTTAATTTTTTTTATATTTTGAATATTTGAAATAAGTACAAGACCTCAACTTACCTCAAATTTATGCGAATTTCGAAGGAGGGTTTTAAAAAATTACTTCTTGTCAGAAAGACTGAAAGTAAACAATGGAAATGCTACCAACAATACGTCAACATATCTGCCTTTCATATCGTCAGGTTTTTCCCGCCGTTTTCAAATTTGCCTGATGACGTCATTCAAAAAACTTTTAGGGTGTCAACCATTGGTGCAGTGTCAACTACTGTCGCCCTTACCCATGTCCGTTTTGCGTTTTCGATTCCCCAAGCTCATTTTACCCACTAGTAGGTAGTTGGGTAAAGTGTGGGAATGTTTTGAAATACATTTCCTTATGACATTATTTTTCTAAGTAGAGAAACTGGAGTTCTATTCCTACTTTCCCTTAGGGTAAACCAAGCACAGTGAATAGGTACTCCTATTAAAATAGGTTTTCAAAAATATTCAAGTTAAGTTTGGTAGATTAGCAGGCGATATTCGAATAAAAATGTATTTGCATACTTTCAGGCAAGTATACTTTACCTAAGGATGGCACCATCTTTGTTTTCATGCCGTTTATCCACAGAAATCCGGAATATTATCCGGATCCAATGAAATTCGATCCGGATCGGTTTTTACCGGAAAATGCAGCTAAAAGAAGTAAATTCGTCTATATTCCATTCAGCATGGGTCAACGGCAGTGTCCAGGTAGGCTAAAATTAATTTTTTAGGGTAATTTCATCAACCCATTGATACGGCGACCAATTTTTGACTCCCGGAAAATGTCCCCACAACTTTTTATTTCATGACCCCATGAGCCTATTCCATTCAGCATGGGTCAATGGCAGTTTTCATTTATGTTCAAATTCATGTTTTAAGGAGATTTCATATACCCATTGATTTCATTTACCCATTGATTTCGACTTCCGGAAACTTCACAAATTTTCATTTCATGACCCCATGAGCCTATTTCAATCGGCATGGGTTAATGGGAGTGTCCAGATAACTACTACTATATAATATGGTAGAGGTACCCCCTAGGTCTTTTGCTAAGGCAAATTCATGCTTGGGGTAGCTTATAGACGTCCACAGAATCGTTTCTGATGTTTGGGAAATTGCTATCAAGAGCGCTCTGGACAACATGATATTTGTTCATAATATTATTATTGATTTCCAATTTATGCGTATTAAGTTTAATAAGTATAATAAGCTTTGTGGTGGTCAAAATTTTCGATACCGAGATTTCATCGGATTTACGTGTTATTTATGTGTGATTGACGTGTGATTTATATGTTTCACGAAATGTCTGTCTGTCCGTCGCTCTGTCTGTTGATCTGTCTGTCTGTCTGTCTGTTCATCGATTTCCGGGCAAACTACTTGGTCGATTTTGATAAAATTTGGCATGTAGTTCACAAAAATCATACCTCGGAACCTTTTTTTTATTTTGGGCTAACTCAACTTAGGGGGATTTTATTCTCAAAAAACTCCAAAAAAATTCCTAAAAACAATATTTCTCAAAAACGTCTCCAACTATTTCTTTTAAATTCACATATGTTGTAGTCGTTATTAATGTCCACAAAATGCTATGGGGCGCTTACCCCTTGATAGTTTGCTTCAGGGGTAAGAAAAATAAAATAACTCAATTTTCATGAAAAATGGCTAAAAAATAATTTTTCTGTGAAACGTTTCTATCGATGATTTCTACCTTCAGGTATGTTTAGGTCTTAAATTGAGTAACGAAACAGGGCAGGTTGTTTCCCAAACAACTATTTTTTTTTTTTTTTTTTTTGGAAAGAAATGATTGAAAATTCACGCTCAAATGCATTGCGTGCTCTACCATTATTACTGTGTGGTAATGTGTTGGTCATACCTATCTAGAATTCACCTAGTAATATATATACTACTTGAAAAATTGGAAAGCATGTTCGAGTAAACTCGGACCGGTTTTGTTCTTCAGGGATGCAGTTCGGACATCGCATGGTTTTGTTCATGGTCAGCTCTGTCATACGGAAATTCAAAATTTTCTCAAAATACAAAACAATTGAAGAATTGGAAGCCAACCTCACTGGAATAGTGGCACTATACGACAAGGAAGGGTTTCCCACCCGTCTGGAGCTGCGGTCATAAGCATTCTCTTTTATGAATTTCTAGGAAATTTTGATGATTTAACAAATACACAATTTGTTTTTGCTTCGTTATTTTTATTATCGCAATACTAGGATTAGCCCAGTCAATGAACGCTCAAAAAATGGTGTAGAGGGAGTTGGAGGGAACACAATTTTTGACTTCGTAACTTTGTTTCGACTAGTTAGGAGGCCGAGGTGAACATATCGAAAGTCCTCACTCGTAGCCCTGGAGCCGGGGGGGAGGGTTGGCTTTAAAGGTACCGTTTTTTTTGTTTTTCGCTTATATTTTGAAAATTATGCGCCCCAGCGATATTTCTGCTCTATACCAAATTAATACTGATTAAATTTGCTACAATTTATATGAAGTAAAGTTTTTTGATATCTTGCATAGTTTTCGAGATATCTGCTCGGTAAAATCAGTAATTTTGGAAAAATCCACCTTTTCCTAACTTTTTTTGAACTTTTTGACAGGATAACTCTTCAACGATGCAACCAAAAAATAAATGCAGGCGATAGAGTTGTAGAACATTAAATTCCCTTCAATAATTTATGTTACTTTACTGTTTGATATACTTTACGGAAGATATGACATGTCAGGCTTGATGGTGGCCAACTTGTATCTGTAAGCATTCAGGGAGACCTCTTTCGCTGGAGCCCGGAGCCATACCACCCAAAGATGCAGGTTTCACCTGCCTTTATAACTGGGCGATGGTGGAGGAAGGGTCTGAAAAGACCGCTGCTGCTTTCTAGACCCCTGGACAAATGCGACTTTGTGTTTCAAGATGCAGATGTTGTGTTGCAAGAACAAGACGTTCTTGAAACCTTGCTGCTGAAGCTCTTTGGATGAGAAATAGGAAATACTTTTCTTCCCGCGTCGAGGCTTGATGAAACAAATGTCCTTAATTGCGCATCAGCTCAAGCCATCAACAGGACAATGCGATCGACATCTGAACACACAACGCCGACAGGTAATGTTTCCGAAATGCCTTCCCCACATCGAGGGAGCAGCAAAACAGCATTCCCTCCGAACGTTTCTGTAAGTTCAGCCGCGGCTGAGAAATAACCTGAATCATAAGATGTATAGGTGGAAGACAAAACTGCCTGGACCCAGTCCGAAATTAGCTAACAGCTGCATCGGAGGATATTCTAAAAAATATTTTAAGCAAAACAGGCTTGGCCACCGCAAAGTGTGGCTGCAAAAAAGCAAGCCCCACTATATAAAAATTGTCAGTGCCTCGCTCAGAAGAGAAGAGGAGGATCCACATGCCATTTTCCTTCAGAACAAGGGACGTGGACGGATACGGTGGGAGAAGGGGTGACGGGGGGTCGCTGCCCCCTTCCCAAAATTTTGTAAATATATTGGAAGGTAATTTATTACTCTCTAATGTAAGTGATACTACAGTACGTTTTTTTTTCTGTTTGCCCCCAACTGCCCCCCCCCCCCCAATGGGGAAATGTGCTGGTTCCGTCCCTGACCAGGGGTCCCATGAAGAAGACATCGGAGAAAATGGCGCTGAAATCAAAATCAAAAGACTCTCCCCGCCGCATGAGAGCAAAGTAATTGACTGAAATGGAACTTTATTGTATTTTTTTGAATTTTCAAAAGGTACCAATTCTATTTTTTTCTTCTTTTCTTTTTGCCCTTTTGCCACATGCACAAACAATATGTTCATAGCAACGGACGCATGTTGTTGGGATTTTACATAGGCCAAACAGGCGGAAGCTTTAAAACTAGGGTCAGAGAACATATTACAGGTATAGGAGACACCAACACCAACATCACATTCGCGAAACACCTTAACTCGGATAATCACACATTCGACCCTCGCAATTGGACAGCCCTACACAAAATAAAGAAAAGTTACACTTAAATTATTTTTGAAAATGTTGAAATCAAAAGAGCTCTACACAATAGGGAAAAATTAACAAACGACATAACATTCACACAATCATCCCCTCTAATAGATCTAGCTAGTAGGTTAGGAATAGGTAACAAGCCACGCCCCCTCCTCCCCCCGCTCCCAGTCCTATATAAACCAAGGTTTCCTCTCCCTAGTCACATTTGCATCTTCTCCTCGAGTTGATAAAGTCTCAAATCGCAGAAAAGGTGTAACTGTGCTAGTGGGTTTCCCTCTGTAGATGGCAGTTCTTGCCGAAAGCGCTCAGGGTTTTATACTAACACAAGTGGGTTTCTTAGACAAAGTTAATTTCTTAACGATTATTTGGGTTTTACTAATTCGGGTTGTTTTAACAAGTTTTCCTAAAACTGTAAGTTTTTGTTATTTTTTGTTTATTGTTGGGGGTTGTTTAGACGTCCGTCAAATACTCATTATGTGTTCATACCAGTAAAGGTGTATATTTTGGCCAATACGTTTGACGCCTCTCAACACTAGAATTGGTTTAACTTAGGAAGGAAAGTATATCAGACAGTAAAGTAATATAAATTATTGAAAGGAATTTAATGTTCTACAACTCTATGGCCTGCATTTATTTTTTGGTTTCATCGTTGAAGAGTCATCCTGTCAAAAAGTTCAAAAAAAGTTAGGAAAAAGTGGATTTTTCCAAAATTACTGATTTTACCGAGCAGATATCTCGAAAACTATGCAAGATATCAAAAAACTTTACTTCATATAAATTGTAGCAAATTTAATCAGTATTAATTTGGTATAGAGCTGAAATATCGCTGGGGCGCATAATTTTCAAAATATAAGCGAAAAACTAAAAAAACGGTACCTTCAAAGCCCCCCTCCCCCCCCCCGGCTCCAGGGCTACGAGGGAGGACTTTTGATATGTTCACCTCCTAAATAGTCTAAACAAAGTTACGAAGTCAAAAATTGTGTTCCCCCCAACTCCCTCTATACCTCTTCGTTGACTGGGCTATAAATAGCTTCGTGATTTTCTTTCGCCAGCGGGCGTACTAAGTTAAATCCTCCAGAACAGTGCCTGCTTGGTAGTGCACACAGCGTAGGCAGGAGGACTTGATAACTACAAGTCTACAAGTCAGTCTAATTATTGTGTGTCGTGTCCTAGCCCCTTTCGAATTAGTCGTATGACTTTCCTATGTTCTCCAAAGGGTTTGAAATCCACTATAATCAAGAGGTCCATCCTGTCGGTCTACTCCCCTTCTACGTGAGGTAAAGGTAAAGTTGATAAACAGACTTACTCCCCCGCCAAGCCGACTGGGATGCGGTGACCTTCCCAAAGAGGTTGTAGGTCCTAGCTTGCCTATGCCACGTTTAAGGCCGTGCCCAGGTTTGGATTTCGTGGGGGGGGGGGGATGAATTCATCAAACAAAACAGGTTTACATCATTAAAAACATTATTTCGGGGGGGGGGGGGGGTGACTCCTTTGACTACCCCCTGGGCACGTCCATGCCCCATTTATGATCTTTAGTCCTATCCTGAAAATATTTGGAAAAACGCTTTAAATATATTTTTAGCAATACCCACTTGACAAAGTTATTTTTTTTTACCATAAGTATTTAATATTATGTAATAGTATGTAAGCTTAGTTATAGGTATATAATAATAATAATCACTTTACTTCACTTTTTTCACTTTTTTCCTTGACCAGTAACTCCGGACATATATTGAAACAAAAATTGTTATAAGTATAATTACCACGTTCATGCTTTGGCTTATTGAGCGATCTTAGTGCAGTAGCACTGCAAGTTATAAACTTTAATTAATAATTAATAATAATAAAACATTATAGAGTACCCACTCTAGCCTTCTGGCATAATTGATGAGATCACTCTGAAGGACGATATAATTAGGCCCAAAATGGCTAATAGTAAATAGTAGTCTGTATTTGTAATTAAGTATTTTTTATAATAATAATCATTTCACTTCACTTTTTTCCTTGACCAGTAACCCTGGACAAGGTGCATATATTGAGAAAAACAATTTGGTATATATTAATGAACATTATCACGCTCATGCTTCCGCTTATAAATAATAATAATAATAATAATAATAATAACAAAGTGCTTATTTAGAAAAAGAAAGAATGTAGATGCAGCGTGCGTATCAACGATAGTTTAATTGAAATATTTGTATATAATAAACTTTAATAAAATTTTTGCTGAATAACAGTCATACCTTCACGATTACCTTCTAATCACGATAAGTCGGCGTTTCCATTGACCTCGTTTTGCAGAATGCACATGACGTTGACGTGGTAGCATACATTAAAGACTTATTAATGATGTCTGCTATCACGTCAACGTCATGTGCATTCTGCAAAACGAGGTCAATGGAAACGCCGCCTTACAGTCACACTAATTTAAATTCGCTACCATCCACGTTCATTTTCCCACGCATTATTGGTTTATTTAGTTGGTAGATAACTGGACGAGGTCGAGGTCGAGGTTCGAGTTCAAGACTTGTAGAGTAGTGGTACCTCTAATTTTTACCGGACATAAACTGAGGACCCCAAAAATTCATTCGGAATTGGCCAATGAGCCGAGAAGAGGTGGAACCCACATTTTAAATATTGGATCAAACTGTTCGCAATGTGGGGTTGGTACTTGGTTTGATAGTAATATAAGTTTAGTTTTTATATGTTCAATTTAATTTAATTTCAGGGATTGTAATTTATTGTGTAATCTGCATAAATACAAGTTACCTTTTTATTTACTTACTTAGTATAAGATAGCAGGTAATCAAGCGATTTTCCGAAGGATTCATAAAGTACAAATTTATTAGAACACTTTCAGGCAATTATACTTTACCTAAAGATGGATCCATCTTCGTATGCGTGCCATTTATCCACAGAAATCCGGAATATTATCCAGATCCAATGAAATTCGATCCGGATCGGTTTTTTCCGGAATATGTGGCCAAAAGAAGTAAATATGTCTATGTTCAATTCAGCTTGGGTCACCGGCAGTGTCCAGGTAAAGTTCACTATTATAACAAATATTAATAAAGAACCGGTGCGAGCGAACCCGTACATGCTTTCCTATTTATAATTTAAAATAGGTACTGTAATAGTTCTTGGTAAATAATTATCCTAGGGTTAAATTTCGAGTTTCCCTATCCCTAAGCATAGAATTGATCGTTGGGACCATTGCATAATCATGAATGAGCAGACTGATGTAATACGATACAAAACCGTAGTAGTGGCAGGGCATCTTACGCTATGCATTGGGGCATGAATATGTGAATATTTCTTCCAAAAATATTATATAGCAAATACATATACATACAAAAATATTAATATATAATAATATTGGGTAAGCAACCTATTTAACACCTAAAAAATACCTTAAGAAGATATGCTTCGTAGAAAATTGGCACCCCAAAATTAAATACTTTTCATTTTTTTAATTAATTAACTCAGCAACTTATTAAAAATTTGGCTCTTGTAAGTTGTAGAAAACTACTTCGTGCATCATACTTATCGGTTTTGTAGTTCTTCCAAAAATCCCAGAATACTCGAAATTTTAGTCCTGTCCAGTCTGTTCTGGTATTTATGGAAAAACTAAGGTACCTAAAATTTAATATTTCCTATTATATGATGTATGAAGTAGTCTTCTACAACTTCCATGTGCCAAATCTTCAATGACTTGCTTTGTTAATTAAATATAAAAATAAAAAGTCAATAAAAACAACAAATTTTGGGTGCTCATTTTCTACGTAGCATGTCCTCCTATAAGTAACAAAGCTTCGATAGAAAGGAACCGCAGAAAAATTATCATTTTTGTTTTATTTTCATCAAAATGAAATGAAATGAAAAAACTACTTTATTACAAATAAAACAAAAGGCGAACAATAAGACTATGAAGTCTTGTTTTCATGCTAACCTTAAAAACTAAAACATTGTATTATAGATTAATTAAAATTAAATGGAAAAGAAAAAAAAGAGAGGAATAGTGAAAAAAGGAGGATAAAATGTATGGGGGGGAGGGGGGATCCATTGTTATCACCATTACAGGACCGGAGAGAGTCTTAAGTGTTATCTAAGATATATTGTTTAATTATTTTCTTAAAGCTACTGAGTGAACTAGCTGCCCTGATCTCCAATGGTAGATGGTTCTAGTGGCGAATCGAGTATAATACTGTAGATTGTCCATGTCTTGTGGTCTTATGTAGTGGTATTTCATATGTTGTGCCATTGCGCTGTGACCGTAATTTTATATATTTTTGTAAGATGTAGTATTTTTTATTTTTTCTTCCCCTGAACCAAACTATCAAGGAGCAAGCGACCTCTTGATTTTTTGACATTAATAGTGACTGCAATATAGGGGGGAAAAAATAGAGCAGATATCATAAAGAAGGATCCCCGATCGGTGCTCAGGCTTAGTCCATTGTTAATTTGTTTAGGCGGCTATTCCATTTGTCAATATTCCGTCATATATGCATCAATAATAATATCTCAACCATATTACAGCTTAATTTATAATAGTTAAGTTAAGTATTTACATAATAGTCTCCTTCAGACAAACATTTCATCAATTATTGATACACAAACGACGGAATATTGACAAGTGAAATAGCCGCCTTACTAGAACTAGTCACTTACAATTACAATATTATTGCTTCAGGGATGCAGTTTGGACATCGCACCGTTTTGTTCATGGTCAGCTCTGTCATACGTAAATTCAAAATTTTCTCCTCAAAGTACAAAACCATTGAAGAATTGGATGCCAACCTCACTGGATTGGTGGTACTACACGACAAGGATGAGTTTCCCACCCGTTTAGAGCTGCGGTCATAAGCATTTTTATAATGAATTTACATGATTTTTCCTGAGAAATACATTTTTAATTTCCCTACTTTGTTTTTCCTATTTAAATGTTAGTCGAATTTTTGGACTTACGCATACTTTTTTTTTCTAATTTTTACGACTACTGATTTACCTACATGTTTTGAGAAACTTAACAAGTGAGTTTACGTAATGTCTGTTGGTTTATCTACGCGCTCTGACGTATGGATTAACTACACAATCGATTTTGATGAAGTTTGATATGTAGACGCCCAAAAATCATGTCTCGGAATAGTTTCTATTACTTTGAACTAACTGAATTTCAGGATGTTAAACGCTCAAAAATCTCCCAAGAAACGGCTCAAACATGTTTCTCAGCTCCAACAATTGCTCATAAATACGCAAATGATGCATTGTAGTCGTTATTAATATGAAGTAGGGGAAAGTCGGGTAAGGTGAGACAGTTAGGTAAAGTGAGCCAAGCCTTAAATTTCTAGACTATTGGCGGGAAATCGTCTAATGACACGTAGTAGGCGAAATTTGCCAAGGTACGCTACACAAACAAATATGGAGCCATTTGGTACAAATTTGATAGTGTACGAGTTTTTTTTCTACTTTTTACGGGTCGGATTGCAATATTTCATGTTCACTAATGTAAGCATATTTTATAGTTATATGTTGTCAATCATTATCATTTAGTTTATGGGCTACTTTTATACAAATAACAGCAATACTACAACAACTGTTTATTCCCGCGCATTTTGCACTCATTTGTTTAAAACAATTGAATAAACCCGGTGTTATGTTAATCACAAATCGCCATAAAAGGGCTGCAGCAGTTCTATTGCAGCAGAATTAACTGCCTTGGCGCACCGCGCCCATAATGTTGAAACCTCGGAATAGCAAATCACATCACAAAGCTTACACCGTACAATACAAATGCGCATTAATAAATAGCTTATGAGAGATTATAATAATGAATTTTATAGAACTATAGAAGGAAGTTGTAATTAAAAAAAAGAAAATAGCGTGCATGTATCGGTGTACACACGTAAAAAGTGAAACTTCCTTATGACATCGTATTTTCGAAAAATGATCTACTACAATATATTTACAACTTTACAGAAATTGGTTAAGTAAAGATAAATTAGATAAATTTTAAGCGAAAGGCTTTTATTATTATTATAAACTTGTAAACAGATAATTCAATTATTTTACCTTATTGTTGCTACAAGATTATAATAGCATTTCAATAATTATATTGGTTGTCTGTAAGTCTGTTGAAAAGTCGGTTTACAGACGATAGTTTAACGTGACAACGCCTATATTACTAAATTTTAATTACATAATATATGGCTGGAAAGAGAAAGAAATGTGGAAAAGCCCTTAAGTAGTTTAAATTTTTTATATAGATAATAACGCGACCGAAAGAGGCCTATTTTTTTAAAATCGTGAGCACCCCCTGACGTTTCACACCCCCAAAGCCAAACCCCTCGCTTGATCACCACAAATAGAGCATGGCCTGAAAGAGGAAGAATAGACAAAGACATGGGTATAATATAAATTAAGGTAAGTCTTCTACATCTGCTTTAAGCCCGCCATTGCAATTCAAATGGGAATGCGGGAAATGAATTTTTTCGCTTCATTTTTTTACTAATTTTGTGTTCCACTCGTGTTTAAGGGGTAAAGGGGTGATTTTGAAATTTTATTTGTGCGCGTTTGAAACCTTAATTCATATTGCTTCTAATGAGACATTAAAAATTCATTTTGGTGGAAAACTGCAGGCTGTGGATTTTTTTTACTCTATGCATGTACCCTTTTAAGCTGTTTTCCGCCGAAACACGGATGGTTTACACACTCACCTGAGCCCCAACGAAGTGAAGGATAGTAAAACTGAATACATGTCTAGAAAGAGTGAAAAAGGTGGAAAAGAACTAAAGTGGCTGGAAGTTTTCTAATTGATATTAACTACTCAAAAAACGCGGCTGAAATAGGCCTATTTTCGCCTAAAATCGCCAAATTTGGGCGCACCTCCTCACGTTTCCTCCCCCCAATGTCGAACCCTTTGCCCTATCACAACAAGTACAGCATGGCCTAAAAGAGGAAGAATAGACGAAGGCATGGGTATAATTTAAATTGAGATAGGTCTTCTATACCTGCCCAAAAATGAGTAGAGAAACCTGGATGGCGCTTAACAAGATGGCGCGTAACAAGATGGCGCGCAACTGAAAAACATTACATATACGATTTTATATGCAATTTTTTTCTCCCTACGTCGATAAAGAAGTTTCACTTCAACAAATGGTGCAATTACATGGACTTTAATCATATATATAGCAGCAATCAACGTAGGTCCGTGAGACCGGAATGGGAGTTGTGGGCTAGTAGGTGTATTATCACGCATGGACGTGCTCATTCATAAGCTAAACATAGATGCTTCTTAGAGATGTTTTCCGCGCTGTCTTTGTTCAAAAATAAAGGTCACAACTTAATTGATCAAATTAGTTTCAAATTCCACTTGAGTCGGTTCTCAGGTCTAGTTGGGCAGTGGTAAGATACCTACTGTAATGACGCTATATTATATTTTATTGTTGATAATATAATATTGTAATAATACCGTATTATGTATTATCTTCCATACTGTATACTATTGTATAAGGGGAAAGGTCCTTCTTACAGTCTCAGATCTCGTATACAATATTTACCAAATGCAGACAGTTTATATTTACGTGTATATCGTCACCCTAAAGTCAGAAGGGCGTACCATAAAAAACAAAATTTCGACATAATTGATGATTGAGGAAAAAAATACTACATTCGCTGCAAACCAATCCTTAGATTGCAGCTCAAGATGAAAGATGATTGATGTCTGATACGCCCTCTTAATAAAAAAACAAGGTCACTAAATCTGATCATAACTCAATTCCCCCAAAAATGTTGGTTACGGCCTTCTGACTTTAGGGTGACGATATAAACGCCAGGACCAAATTATCTGGAGAAGTGACCATGCAGGGTTTTAATTAATTCAGAACCGGTACGAGGGAACCCGTACATGATTGTGAATTGAAATGAATTTACCAGAACAGAGCCTGTTACAAACTGCAGAAAGCTTGGTATTGTGAATAGCAGCGTTCAGGGGAACATGGTGAGACATGTTAACTTGATGAGACTATACTAGTTCTAGTCACCTCCTAATTAATCGTGTGACTTTACTATATGTTCCCCAGGTGGTTCGGCATCCTTTATAGTCAGGAGGTCCACCTTGTCAGTCAACTACCCTTCTCCCCGAGGTGAAGAAGCCCTTAGGGTGCCTCAAGTTAATAAACAGACTCACTTCCCCACAAGGCTAGCAGGGTTGTTATAGCAGAAATGTAGAACGCAGACGTTGGAAAACAAACAAGAACATGTTACGTCTTTCATCGATATTCCCTATGACATTTGGTCATTCTATTTTTATACACATACCTAGGTATATTTGGTTTTTTCATTATTTTTAGATGTTCCCGTCGTCATTCTTAACAAAAATTCTCCTAAGCAGCGCTGCCTTATTATTGATAAAATATTTTATTAACAATAGAAACTACTACAGGAATGCTTTGAAATTTCCAAGTTTTCATCCAAAGATACCATCATTTTTAGTTGGTTGGATAATGATTCTTCTGGGAAAATTCGGTAAGAATATTTTTGGGGCGCGAAATGTGGTGGTAAATTTAATTTGGTAATTAAATATTTGGGGTGTGGAATTTGTTCAAAGGGTGAACATAAAATATTGTTAGTTTTAATTGTTATTTAGCGACTTGGGTGGCAAGAAGGTAGCGTACTTGTTCTTGTGCGAGTCTCTAGCCTACACACCTTGCAATCGGAGACGTGTCACAACTTGTAACTGTAATTGTAACTAAATTGTTGATACACAATCCTTAATAAACACACTGAATATATATAAATATAGCCTATATAATATATTATAGTATGTAGGCCTATATTATATTATTCCGATTCTGATTCTGAAAACAATAGTGATTATAAATAAATAAAAGCGCTTTCGCAATACTTATATACAGCACATCCGATATTTTTCTTTAGTTGTTCCGATATTTAGATTTTTTTATATTTTTTAATGGTTCCTAATTGTTAGTAAGCCTATGTGTTTTGGTATAAAAAAAAGTTCTTGTGGAGTTTCAATCTATCGATTGGTTTGCAGCGAATGTTTTAATCTCCTTCTCCACTCCTGTGTGTCTTGTGCTGTCCTTTTTAGTACAAGGTAGGTGTCATGACATCATCATCAGATGATGATGATGATGATCATCTAGGTACTTCTTTCTCCGTCGTCCTCTTAAAATGTACACATTAAGAAGAAAAAAGGAAAGACAGAAAATTGTCCTTATGCTCACACTTCGCGAGTTATCCTATAAGTTATTTGATTTGTTTAGTTTTCATTAATTTTTAATTTCCAGATCTTTACCAAATATCATTGCGCTTTCTGAACGTACACGGAGACTTCAGTAGTATGTGGTTGCCCAGCTTTATGCTGACACCTAGAAAAGTCGAGCAGTTAGAAACTATATTTGAAAGCTCTGACTTACTAAGCAAAAGTATTCACTATGAAACATGGAACACAATTATAGGAGAAACGGGGCTTATAAACACAACAGGTACATAGTTGGCTAACTATCACAGATAAGGGGTTTAACTTGAAAGTTGTAATAAAGAAAAAATCAAACGCAAGAAGAATTTATTTATTTACTTTTTGTTGAACAAATATCGGTCATGAATTTTTTTTTCTAATGCCTGCTTTCAGCATTTCTGCTTTAAGCAACCCTGTCACCCTGAGGGGGGGGGGTGAGTCTGTTTATTAACTTGAGGCTAAGGGCAGACTCTCTCACCTCGCGGAGAAGCGGAGTTGACTGATAGGGTGGATCTCCTGATTATAGTGGATTCCGAACCACTTCGGGTACATAGTAAAGTCACACGATTAATTCGGAGGTGGCCAGGACTCGCCATGTGGACAGACTGGTATAGTCTCAGCGCGTTATCATGTCCCACCATGTTCCCCTGCCAACGCTGTGCGCACTACCAAGTTTGCCGCAGTTTGAAACACGCTCTGCTCTCGTGGATTCAACTCGGTAAGGCCGTTGGCGATCATTGATTTATCAATGGGAGTAGTAGTACATGGAATGCTTGTCTTTTGATATATAGTATGTAATGGAAATGTATATGACGTCAGGCCCGTACCCAGGATTTAATTGGGGGGGGGGGGCAGGAACAAATTTTTTTATAGATGATTGATACATCCGTATAGTGATTTTAGTACTTTTAGCTAAAACTGTTACATTATTTATTGTTTTTATCAAATTTAGGGGGGCCATGGCCCCCTTGCCCCCCCCCCCCCCCACAACCCCCTGGGTACGGGCCTGTATGACGTAATGTGCTGACGTACTGTCTGCTGACCACTGACGACGGACGAAGAACAGCTGCTGTATTTGGCGGAGATGCGAAATGCTTTACTACTTCCTCCGGTTCAAGCTAAAGAACAGGAGGAGGAACGAAGACACTCGAGCGGAGTTGCTGGTAGATTCTATCACTGAAAAGGTTAGGGAAGGAGGTTAGCATGGTGGGGCCACACGAAGAGGAGAAGCGATGGACACTTTCTACAACATATGAGCGACTATTCGGTGGAGTCCTCACCACTATTCTAGAGTTGAATCCACGAGAGCAGAGCGTATTTCAAACTGCGGCAAACTTGGTAGTGTGCACAGCCAGGGGAACATGGTGGGGCATAAACCCGAGGTTAAGGAGTCTGCCCTTAGGGTGCCTCAATTTAATATACAGACTCACTCACCCCGCCAGGCTGACAGGGTGTCTTAAGGCAGAAATGCTGAAAGCAGGCGTTGGAAAAAACTATTCTGGATATCCTGTAAACTTGCCAACTTTTTACAGCTGAAACGTTCAGGCTCTCAAAAAAAGTCATAATGAAATGCTTTGTTGGAAGCTCTCACCAAATATTTATTGATAATTTCTACCGAGCAGCCGAGTTGTTTACAAATATCCTGGAAGAGAAAATACAGAGCGAAGGAGGATGTGTAAAATTACGTCAAATTGTCAGAGAAGTTGCCACTCGGAACATATGTTGTAAGTAACTTTCATGTTGTATGTGATTATGTTGTGTGTCGTATGTTGAATGATACATTGGTTAACGCTTAAAAGAGGTTTCAGTTGTGGGGAATCCGCAATTGAAATTCTTACAATGTTTCCCATGAAAAGAATATGGTCTTGAACTGATGGGACTCCTATAGATATGGTAGTCAGCGATAACCAACACGAGGTTTCAACGAGGAATGGGCGTATATGTTAAAGAATGCACCAAATATTTATATTCATGCAGGCAGTCAGCACTGCTTAAACCAAATTGAGCAATCAGGAAGCCGCTGCTTATTCCTGATTGGCTAAAAATAAAAAATTTGGCAGTCCTAAGATTTAACGGTTTCGCTTAACGCTTACATAAACCAAGGCGAAAAAAGGATGACTTCAATCAACTGAAATGCATTCCCCCATTATTTGCATCCTTGAAGCTTATGTTTGTCTTACGTTTCAGCTGCTTGCATGTGATGGCTTTGCTTTTGCTTGGTAGTGGTTGGGGCGTGATGCAGGCTGAGACTGAGACTTTGTCGTGGTATGGGGGCTTAGCCTGTATGAGGGGCTGACTTCATTAGGAGGCAGTCGCTTGTCCAGGTGACTAACGAGATGCAACGCCTACGTCTGCCCCGCGTAGGTGAAACGGGGACTGAGGAGGAAGACAAGGCTGGTGATTGAGGTGAAGGCCTACCTGCGGGAGGTTGGAACCAACACATCTCTTTGCATGTCGGAGTCCGAGGTGAACCGCGGTTTGAAAGTGGCCGACTCAAACTAGGGGTCTTCATCCCCTAGTTCTGCTGGGGGGTGGAGTGGCAAGTTCGGCTGCTGCGAGTAGGTCTACAGAAGGTGGAATAACCCAGAATTGGTTCGATTCTGGGAAGGTCCGCTGGATGGACGGCTGAGGAGCAGCAGCCGGGCTACGGAGTGCTCGGGATGCGGGAAGACAAGTGTCTGGCTTTATGCCTCATCAAGGCTGGTGAGAACGCGGAACGAGACCCTAGAAGGGGCAAAAACCCTCAACTACATGAAATATGGATCAAACAAAAGAACCTATATGTTTCAGGGATGCTCCTATGGAGCAGGGCCCTTCAAATAGAGTGGAAGACGTGGAAGCTTCTCTGGAGCAGGCCTCGTCTTCTTTGTCTTATTCTTTTCCCCAGGTCATGCTGACGGAGGGGGCACCGGAAGCTCTGACAGAGCAGGCCGGTATTTCCACCCAGGCCGACATGGCGGAGGGAGGAACTACCCTGGAGGGGAACAAGGAGATAGAAGAGGACCTGAGTAAGGCCGCCTCTGGACTCCGACTAAAAGGGAAGCCCAGGAGAGACTCTGCGTGGCATAAGGCTAATTTCGAGAGAAGAAAACAAGCCAAAATTGCAGCAGGGACCTGGACTTCCGGGAAACCAAAAAGGCAGCTGGAGCTGAAAAGGTAGCCACTTCGGTGGCGGGATCTACAGCGAAAGCAGAGCCTATGGAAACGCCTCTGAAAAGGCAAAGGTCGGAAGGCAGTACGCCAAGTTCCGGAACCAAGGCACAGGTGAAGAGGCGGAAAAACATAGATGACGTGAGACCGGGAAACCCAGGACTTAGTAAGGTCGGAGGGCTATTCTCGGAGAAGCTCACGACTGTTAAAATGGCAGTAACATTTGCTGAGTTCCCCGACAGACGTCTGACAGGAGACGAGAGCGAGGAACTCATAATGTTGCTGACAGCAAAACTGCAGCTAATGAGCAATGGCTTAATGCCGTGCTTCAGTGAGCAGTACCGAGTTGACGGGGGGGCGCTGGTTCTATACTGTGCGAATAAGGAAACCAAAGCTTGGCTTGAGCAGGTGGTTTCCGAATCCAGCCCCTGGAATGGCAACTCCCTACAAGTGGGAGAAGCGAACAAAGTCCTTAATAGGACAAGAGCCATCACCAGGCTAGCAATGCCTTATAGCAAGATGCGTATGGTAGATGTGCTTAAACAGCTGCATGCTCACAACCCGAAGGTCCAATGCAAGGAATGGCGGGTAGTAAATCATCAGCTTGAAGACGACGGGAAGACTGCGACGGTGGTGCTTTCCCTCAGTGAGACTGAGATGAATGAGCTCAGGGGGCATAACTTGCGCTTAAGTTTGGGCCTTGGAGTCATTTGTTTCAGGGTCGTCGATAAGAAGCAGCCTGGAGATGGAAGGAAAGATTAAGATCATCCAAGCCAATCTCAGCATAAGAAAACCGCCTCGGCGAACCTAGCCAGGATGCTAAGGGCAGGTCAATACGACGTAGCCCTCATTCAAGAACCCTGGGTGGTACAGGGGAAGGTGTCCGGACTGGCTGAATCCAATGGTAAGTTGTTATATGACACTACAAATAAAAGGCCCAGAGCGGGCATTATTGTAAGCAAGAAACTAAACTTTCTCTTGTTGCACGAATTTTGCTCGAGGGACCTTATTTGTGTCAGACTCGTAGTAAAGATACAGGGTGGTCCAAAAGAAATACTCTTGGCATCTGCGTATCTTCCATATGATTCGCCCACTCTACCTCCAACGGAAGAAGTGGAAAAACTCATTGGTGAAGTTAACAAGAATGGTGAACACCTGATCTTGGGTACAGACGCCAATGCACATCACACAATATGGGGGAGCACAAACTGCAATGACAGAGGTGAGTCCCTATTTGACCATATACTGCAGGCTGATCTCAATATTTTAAATAAGGGGAATAGGCCTACATTTATAACAAAGACTAGAAGGGAAGTGTTGGATATCACTGTGTGTACACAACACACTTCTAGGTACATCTCAGGGTGGCAAGTGCTGCTGGAGCCATCACTGGCAGACCATCAGCACATAGCCTTTACCCTTGAGGAACCTGACATTGAAAGGCAAGTATTCAGAAATCCCAGGAAAACCGACTGGTCAGGATACCGGGAAGATCTGAGAAATGCAGTGAGAGATATTAACTGTCAAACGAGGGGTACAGTGGAATTGGACGAGGCGGTGGAGCTCATCGAGCAGACCATCTTATCCTCGTACAACAGAAACTGCCCCGTAATCGAAAAAAACATCAAAAAAAGTACGAAGTGGTGGAATAACGAATTAGCAAAAATGAAGACTGAGGTACGTAAGTTATTCAAGACCTCAGCAAAAGTTGGTAAGTGGGAAGCTTATCATAGCAGACTCACAGAGTACAACAAAGCTATTCGGAAAGCAAAACGGAAAACATGGAGAAGCTTCTGCGAAAAAGTTGAAAATACAGCAGAAACAGCTAGACTCCATAAAATACTGAAATCCACCCACACTAACCCCGTGGGAACTCTGGAAAATTCTGATGGCAAGTTTACTCGGACAGGGGAGGAGACACTGGAAAAACTTTTAGGGTGTCACTTCCCCGGTTCGGTGAAATGCGACAACAGCAGCACATCAGAAGACAATAAAGCCCGAAGGGCTGATTGGAACTGTGCCAAAAGGCTGATAAAACCGGGACAGGTGGGCTGGTCCATCAGCACTTTTGAGCCATGCAAAGGCTCCAGGTCCGGATGGGATTTTTCCCCTCCTTCTTCAGGAGGGGAAAGAGATCCTCACCCCGGCATTGACAACCATCTATCAGGCCAGTGTAGCGCTTGGACATGTTCCTAAGTCGTGGGCAATGGCTAAGGTAGTATTTATACCTAAACCTGGAAAGGCGAACTACGCCCAGGCCAGGTCATACAGGCCGATATGTCTCAGTTCTTTTCTATTAAAAGCTCTAGAGAAAATCCTGGATAAACATATCCGGGAAAAAATACGCACTAACGCTGGTTTGCATAGTTCTCAGTATGCGTACCGCCCTGGCAGATCCTCTGAGACTGCATTGCATCAACTGGTGAGCAGACTGGAGGAAAGCCTGGACAGTGGGGAGATTGCACTGGCAGCGTTTTTGGACATTGAGGCGGCTTTCTCCAACGCGGGACATGACTCCATGGTAAGGGCGTTGGAGAGAGTTGGCGTAAATGCAACTGTGTGTAGATGGATCAGATCCATGCTTAGCAATAGGAAGATTCTAGCATCCCTATCTGATGAGAAGGTGATGGTAAGGGCCACCAGGGGTACGGCACAGGGGGGGGGGGTTATCTCGCCCCTGTTGTGGAACCTTGTGGTGGACAAAATCATCACCAGACTCAATGAGGTGGGAGTGTACGCACAAGGATATGCGGATGATTTGGCCATTGTGATTAGGGGTAAGTCCATGACGGTCATAACCGAGCTAATGCAAATGGCTTTTTCTGAAGTAGAAAAATGGTGCAAGGCTGAAAATCTGAGCATCAACCCATCCAAAATCTCGATGGTACCATTTACTCGAAAGAAGAATCTTGATGGGGGAAAGCTGCCTAAGCTTTTCAATCAAGTTGTAAAACTGGGGACGGAGGTTAAGTATCTAGGGGTTAACCTAGACAAAGGACTTACCTGGAATCCCCATATTACAAAAACTATTAACCGAGCTAAACAATTAATTTATGTTTGCAGACGGGCAATAGGCACAACGTGGGGAATCAGGCCCAAAATGGCAATGTGGATTTACACAATGGTCATTAGGCCGGTGATTACCTATGGAAGTGTAGTTTGGTGGACCAAGACTACACAGGTCACAGTGACAACCAAGTTGAATGGGCTCCAGAGGCTGGCCTGCCTCTGTATCACAGGAGCAATGTCAACTTCACCAGGGGATGTCCTGAATACTTTATTGAACCTGCCAACCCTGGGAGTCTTCATTGAAGCACAGGCCAGGATGGGCGCCTATAGATTGGAGCTGGAAGGCTGCTGGAGAAGCAAAAGGTCAGGCCACTCCAATATTACTAAAAGCATATCGGAAGACACGCTTTTAATGCCGTCAGACCGAATGACACCCCTGCTCTCATTCAGCAAACCATTTAACACTAGAATTCCAGCTAGAAAAGAATGGAATGCTGAAGAACATCAAACAGGGGACAATGACCTAGTCTGGTATACAGATGGGTCGAAAATGGAAAATGGGGCTGGAGGAGGAGTCTATGGGGAAACTGTAGACAAATCCATAGTCCTAAGCCTCGGCAAATATGCTACAGTCTTTCAGGCTGAGGTAGGGGCCATTATAAAATGCCTAGAGGAGTGTATGGAAATGGAAAGCAAGGGCAAAACCATTATTATCTATACAGACTCGCAGGCAGCGATTAAGGCTGTGGAGGCTATAAAGATCACATCAAAAATGGTGTGGCACTGCATCAACCTCCTAATAAAGGTGTGTCGGGAAAACTCAGTCTCGCTGATTTGGGTCCCGGCTCACTCGAACTTTGATGGGAATGAAAGAGCCGACGAGCTGGCTCGAAAAGGTGCAGAAACGCCATTCATTGGTGCAGAACCTAAGTATGGGATGGCTTATTGCCAGGCCCGTACTTCTGTACAAAAATGGGTGCAGAGAAAAACTGCAGAGGAATGGAAGAAAGTCCCGGAAAGCAGATTTGCTAAGAAGGTTATTCCGGGTCCTAGTAAAAAGCTCACCAATCAGCTTCTCTCTTTAAGTAGAGAGCAAGCTAGAAGGGTGGTTGGCACGCTTACGGGCCACGGCCACTTCAACAAACACATGCATAGGGTTGGCGTGAAAAACGACAGTAGATGCAGACTGTGTGAAGTTGAAGAAGAAACAGCTGAACACATTCTCTATGAATGTGAAGCGCTGGGAAAAACTCGATACCAAACTCTTGGCCACCCTAGGTCTGAAGAGGAAACCATCCGATCTAATCCCATCACAAAAACACTAGAATTTATCAAAAAGACTGGTGTTATAAGATGGGCGTAGACGGCAAACGTGGAAGCAAAAGACCTTCTAGGTCGACGCTTATAGGAACTCAAACGAGTAGGCCCCACGAAGGTAAAAAAAAAAAAAAAAAAAACTGAAATGCATTGGGGGTCCTACCGCGAATCCAAACTTAATTAATGATCAACCGACTAACTCGAGCCTGGTTACGTATAGTTTATACAACACTAGCACTTTGTTCCAGCTCCTGCCACTGATGGCAGTGGCAGGAACCAAGTGACTGTAACCAGGAATTATTGAAGGTAGGTAACGGAACACTGAGTTTCTTCAATGTCATAAATCTTATACCTGTTATGGCGGGGATTCCACCGACCGACCGACGTGGTATCAGACATTCAAGACTTAGGCGGGGTATCCACCGACCTCGCATTGCAGAATGCAAATGACATTGACGGAAATGTTTGTTTTCCTCTATGCCATAGCTAAAATTGATCAATGATCATACAGTAAAATCACAAACAAACAAACTAAAATTAAAAAATGGCGTCATGGGATATGTTAAGTACAAACATTTTGATAGATTTCTATAAAAAGAAAAATTCTAATTTCCGTCAATGTCATTTGCATTCTGCAATGCGAGGTCGGTGGAAACCCCGCCTAAGTCTTGAATGTTTGCTACCACGTCACCGTTTTTGTATTTAGCCCTAGCCGGTCAGTGGAAACCCCGCCTAAGCGACTATTAATAAATCAGAAACTTGTAATCTTACCGTCAACAACGCCAATAAACTGAGAGTATTGGAAAGGAAATAAGGAGAAACTATGGACCTCAGTGCTGCGAAAACACAGAGTGGCATATAAAAAACAACACAGAAATCTAAGCAATACAGTCATAATGGAGAAGGTATAGTACGTTTTTGTCTACGATGGTTGACAATTCTTATGAATTATGAAATGATCGTTTTTGTGTTTCGTAGGGTCGGGGTTTGACATGGACGTAACAGAAACCATTTGGAAGGGTTTATGCGATTTTGAAGAATATATGATTTCTGTGATAATAACAGGCACTTTGGGGCCCTTCAAATTGCCACCTTTCAGTAGAATAATCAAAGACGCGGAGACTACAGCAAAGGCTGCAGCCAATGAAATTAAGACTATCAAAAGAAATCATCTCAAAGGCATGTACGGTAAAACTCTTAGACCATATCAACGCGCGCAGCATTTCAGATGCACTGCATGGGAAAGTTGTGGCCCAACATAAATGTTTTGTTTACGAAATATTTTAAAATTCCTCCATTAAAGTTTTAGTCTTTTCAATTTTTAGTCGACTATCGCAATTACAAAGGCTTTCGCGGCGGATGTCAGATGATCGACCACGTCCCACCAGCCCGGCTTCTATTCATTATTTTTATATATATATATATTCATTACTTTACTATTCTTTTCGCCGTTTTATAATAATATAACCTATAAATAGGAAAGCAATAACGAACAACTTATAAATATTAAACACTGTGCCGGCCGGAGGATCTGACATACGTTAATAACGGCCGCCAGTGTCCATTGGACTCTTATGGGATTCCGCATTGTCTTTTCACAAATATATACCCAGTCCTCATCGCCCCGTCCTGTTCCGAGCGGTTCTTTTCCCAGCTGTATTAAGAACAGGGACGGATCAGCCCATTTAAGGGGGGGGGGAGTAGTTGTGGGTCAAAATAGGAAAAACATATTATGTAGTAGCCTATTGATTAAATCAGAGCGTAATTTAAATTAACTTACAATAAATTTACTAAATTTGGGGTGGGGCAACAACCCCCCCCCCTGTATCCAACCATGATTAAGACCCTACGCCTTTCCCACTTTTCCTTCCCAATTCATTTTCAAGTTTTTGGAAACCAGGTAATAAGCTATTGGCAGGCTAATAATGAAATTATCACGGCTGACGTTTCTTCTACTATTTTCAATTTCTGCTGCCATCAAAGATCCTACAACGCGCTTGCCTGGTTTTTTTCTATTGTGCCACTTGAGATCTATTTTCTGCGTCATCGAATATTACACTGCAGTTTGACTTTGGTAAGAGAACAGCAGGCATGTAATGAAGTTAATGACGTATGCTGATTTGGCAAAAAATTGTGGATCCGTAAGCTATGTTGAGGTCTATGACATTAAGGAAGTAAAAGGTATGCCATTCTTTACACATTGTATACAGTGAAATACTACCTGAAACTAAACAATCCCCCCGAACTGGCTATTGATATAGCAATGACGCAATGCATTCTCCCATAAGTGTCCAATGGACACTGCCGGCCGGCAACGTATGTCAATACGGTTTCTGGAGAAACTGCTGACTAAATGCAAAAATGTTTTTCATGGGTTTAAAATATGCACATAGTTAGGAAAAGTCATGAAATACCAAACCGATAAGTGAATAGTAGCTCATGTAACAGTTTTGAAAATGAAAAGAGTCCATTGGCCGGCACAGTGTTAATTAAGCTTTTTTTAACCGCGGGCTTTACAAATTTTCGTTATTTGTCATTGCAGAATTCTTATGTAGAAACGAAGGATCACCTAATCAGTTTATCTACAACTAGTCAACTAATGCTAAAATATGTTTTAGACAGTTTATTTAAACCGGGGTTACTTGCTTTCGTTACTATATCATTGCAGAAATCTTAAGCAGAAACGAAGAACCACCTAATCAGTTTATCTAGGCCTACAACTAGTCAACTAATTCAAAAATCAGTTTTAGCCAGTTTATATAAACAGGGCTTTACTTTTTTTCGTAATTTGTCATTGCAGAAAATGTATGTATTGAAACGAAGAACCACATAATCAGTTTATCAACAACTAGTCAATTAATAAGATTAAGATAAGATAATAAGATTTGGCCAGTTTATAAAAACCGGGATTTACTCATTTTCGATATTTGTCATCTTGTCAATCTTAAGTAGAAACGAGAAACCACCTACAATCTACACCTATCACCTACATAGATCTACAAATGGTCAACTAATGCTAAAATAAGTTCTAGCCAGTTTATATAAACCGGGCTTTACAAATTTGTATTTATTTGTAATTGCAGAAATCTTAAGCAGAAACGAAGAGTCACCTAATCAGTTTATTTACAACTTATTGCGAGAGCGCAGCGACGCATCTGAAGACGTAATTAACGCAGATATCATAACAATATTCGTAACGGTGAGCAATGTATTAGTACTGTTTAAGTGCGCTAAATTTCACGTCAATGCTCCACATGCTTCTACCATATTGTAGAAAACAATCAGCAAAAGCAGCCTACTCCTATACTCATCTCTACTCTTCTCCTGGTCTAGTCGTAACCTTTCGATTCAACCAACCTCTTGAAAAAGTATACAATTGGATAACACATTGACGCAAAATATCACATGAACCGGCCATAAACGCGTAAACTATAATAGGTGGGCAAGTTATACCGACAATCTTGTATTTTTTTCATTAAGCTGATTAAGCGGTGCTGCATGTAGAGCCTTCTTCTTATTATAACGAGCGACTTCAGTGGCAAAGTGGTAGTGTGCTTGTTCTTGTGCGAGTCTCTACACACCTTGCAGTCGGAGACGTGTCGTAGCTCGACACAAGTACTTATTAGGTGACTTAGTTAGGCGATTGAAGAGGTTAATCGGATACATTCATTAATTTGTTTGTACGCGTTTTAACTTTGACAGAACCAGTCCGAGTTTACTCGAACATGCTTTCCAATTTACCAAAATTAGTAGATATAGAAAATTAGTAATTTCATGGAAAATAATTTTCCTATGGTTAAATTACCGATATCTCAGGGGAGGGGGGGAGGGGTTGCCCATCTAACGTCACTGGAAGTGAGGTAAATTCTAGATAGGTCTGACCAACACATTACCACACAGTAATAATGGCAGAGCACGCAATGCATTTGAGCGTGAATTTTCTATAATTTTTACAAAAAAACATTTTTTTTCACAAAACCAAATAGTTTTTTGGGAAAGTAACCTGTCCGGTTTCGTTACTCAATTTAACACCTATAACATGCCAGAAGGTATAAATCATCGATAGAAAGGTTTCGCAGAAAAATTATTTTTCGGTCATTTTTCATTAAAATTTAGTTATTTTTATTTTTCTACCCCCAGAAGCAAACTATTAAGGGGCAAGCGACCCCCCGCATTTTGTCAACATTAAAAACGACTACAATATATGTGAATTTAAAAGATATCGTTGGAGCCGTTTTTGAGAAATAATTTTTTGTAAACGTTTCTTTGGAGTTTTTTGAGAATAAACCCCCCCCCCCCAAATTGAGTTAGCCCCAAATTTAAAAAAATGTCCCGAGGTATAATTTTTGTGAACTTACATGCAAAATTTCATCAAAGTCGGCCGAGTAGTTTGCCCGGAAATCGATGAACAGACAGACAGGGCGACAGAGCGACAGACAGACAGACAGACATTTCGTAAAAACCACTTTTTTAGGTTCCTGGTACCTCAAAACGTGTAATTCCGTTGAAATCTCGGAATCGAACATTTGGACCGTCACAAAGCTTTCCTTATACTACGTATAAATTGGAAAGCAAATATGCATACTCGTATATACCTAGATTCACCATAATATTCGTGACAACAACGAATCTCGGTTTCGTTATATACTAAAACTACTACTAACGCAAGAGCTACCAACAACTACTGGTGCTACCTGCGCCACATATAAATATAATAAAAAACAAGTCATAGCCTATAGTGAAAATATACTGGTTAGTCAGCAGTAAGTTACCTATGTATACAAACTCTGCGAGGGAGTATTAGCAGGCTTCAATCAGCCAATTTTAGATAATTATCAAATCGCTTAGTGCCAGCTATGGATTTCAGGTTCTCCGGTAGCTTGTTATAGTATAAATCTACATATAGCGATATGGGGAAACATCCTCTGTGTCATAGCGTATTTTTGCAGGCACTGAACACGTCCCGATCAGCGATTTGTCTAACTCTCACAATGCTAGCGATGCATCCAGAAATACAAGAGAAAGTTTACGAAGAAGACCAAAGGATACAAGAAGAATTGAAGGGCCGCAAAATGGACGAGAGAGACTTCAACAGATACGAGTATTTAGGCCTCGTTGTCAAGGAAACGCTCAGATTGTTTCCTCCGGTACCAATTATTGGAAGAAAGGCAGCAGCTGATGTTCCGATGGGTAAGAGACAGGCACAGTCTCCGACAGCCATTACTGGCCCCGCGGAGCCAGTGATTGCCCAATGAGACATGATGCATTTAACAAGGGGTTAGTTGCACTTACATTGCCTGTTGTGTTAGTGGTCATTAGAGGCAGAGGCTTCATAGTCATTGAACAATTACGGTTGAGCCCATTGTCAGGGGAAGTTTCGGGAGCGTTGCTACTCCCATCATCAGGCGAAGTCCTGATAAGGACTGTTAGTTTCTGGACGATTGACTCATTCCTCTTGTATTCTACTCTGAACTATTGAATAAATCCAATCCCCCATGAGAATTCGAACTACTGCTCTCCCGATTGAAATGCAAGCTCTCTAACCACATGGCGACGGCCGTGGTCTCCTCACTCCCTTCCCCTGTCAATAAAATAAACAAATATTGACTTTTTTGTTCTATTACGAAGCCAACCTAGCGGAGTTAGGGCTATAAAGCCCTCTCTTACACTCTACTAGGAAGACCCTGGACCACCTGCTTTACATGCCCTCCGAAGCATGGCCAGAAAATGCAGCAAGTGTGGGACTCGAACCAACAACATTTCGTTTGAAAGTCGGAGTCTGTACCACTATTCTAAATGTCCTGACAATGAGTCACCCTAACTGTTCGATGACTATGAGAGGTCTCTGTCTCTAATGACTATTAACACAGCAGGCAATGTATGCTAATCCTTCGTATTATACCATTGGATGCCTTTAATCTTTAGCAATATAAAATAAATAAAATAATAATAAATAAATAAGGCTTTTTTGTTGTTATATTACTAAGCCAACCTAGCGGAGTTAGGGCTATGACGCTATAATGTAGGTTAACGGGTAGAGTAGTCTTTCGGAGCTAAAGCCCACCCATCATAACGACGTTTTTCATTTCACTTAATTCCATTTTATGTCAATGATTACTGAGTTTAGTTAAATTGGGTCCTGAAGGACTTCTTATGAACCTATATCTACTGGTTAGCCCTTACCTGTTAGTCCCTTGTCCAATGCCAGCGACCCCTTGGATTTCGGACATTATTTATATTGTGTCCTTTATAAAATTCAGACTATAGTACACCGATAACCCCTAAAAAGAACCGGTCCGAGTTTACTCGAACATGCTTTCCAATTTATCGATTATAGTAGAGAGAGAAAATGATTAATTTCATGGTAAATAATTTTCCTATGTTTAAATTTCAGATATCACGGGGGAGGGGGGGGGGGAGTCGTCCACCTGACGTCACTGAAGGTGACGTAAATTCTACATAGGTCAGACCAACATATTCCCACACAACAATAATGGCAGGGCACGCAATGCATTTGAGCGTGAATTTGCTTTCATTTTATCAAAAAAATATTTTTTGCACAAAACCCAACAGTTTTTTGGATAAACAAACTGTACGGTTTCGTTACTCAATTTAACACCTACAACATGTCTAAAGTAAGAAATCATCAATAGAAAGGTTTCGCAGAAAAATTATGTTTTAGTCATTTTTCATTAAAATTTAGTTATTTTTTTTTTACCCCCCGAAGCAAACTATCAAGGGGCAAGCGACCCCCCGCATTTTATAAACATTACTAACGACTACAATATATGTGAATTTAAAAGAAATCGTTGGAGCCGTTTTTGAGAAATAATTTTTTTAGACGTTTTTTGTTTTTTTTTTAGAATAAACCCCCCCCCCAAATTGAGTTAGCCCAAAATAAAAAAAAACTGTTCCGAGGCATGATTTTTATAAACCTACATGCCAAATTTCATCGAAATCCATCGAGTAGTTTGCCCGGAAATCAATGAACAGACAGACAGAGCGACAGACAGACACTTCGTAAAAATCCTGTTCCTGGGACCTCAAAACGTGTAAATCCGTTGAATTCTCGGAATCGAAAATTTCGACCGTCACAAAGCTTTCCTTATACTACGTATAAATTGGAAAGCAACAATATTATTATAATGTACACCAATATATAAGATCAATTACTGGCAATGCTGACTTTCTTTGCAGGTGAATATACTATGCCTATGGATTCTAACACTATGATAGTTATGTCATATATCCACAGAAACCCTGAGTACTATCCAGATCCAATGAAATTTGATCCAGATCGATTTTTACCGGTAAATGTGGGCAAAAGAGGCAAATACACCTATATTCCTTTCAGCATGGGACAACGGCAGTGTACAGGTAGGCTAACATTGGCAATGTTCTATGTTATAATTCAAATATATTTTCTCGTCTGCCCTAGGCCCATTATAAAATAATATTGGCCGTAAGGGCTTTTATGGACCTACTTAAGGAAGTGCTCCATAGAATAAACAAAAAAAGAGCTATTGTGGCCACATTTCAACAAGAAGAGGCAAATGGGTGGGGCATATTTTGAGACACGAAAGGCTGCTCAAGAGCATCATTGAGGGTATGGTTGAAGGCACTAACTCAAGAGGATGACAGGGAAAAGAGTACCTAGAGGATGTCACGAAGTACCTTGGGTGCGATCCCTACAAAGGGCTAAACAGGACTGCACAAGACAGACAAGAATGGAAAAGAAGGCGACAACATTCGCTACAAACCATTCAATAGATCCAAGGGATGATAAAAGGACAGAGAACTCCCGGCTGACGTAGAACATTCTGGTTGAAAAACTTCTCTATTGAGAGTAGCAGCCTCCATTGCCATGATTATTGCCCATCTTCGATAGAATAAGTATTTTAAGAAGCAGAAGGAGAGGGCAAAAATACTATGGGGATCGCCCAAGAGTGGGATTGCGGTGGAAAGATTTGCTGCAGCAAACGCAAAGATAGTAATAATAAATAATAAAATTGCTGTTACGGTCATATACCGTAACATATAGAAGTAATATTGTAGTAGTGAACCTCGGAACGACCCTGGGTAGTAGCTACGGTGGGCCACTAGCCACCCAGGTTCTACAACTGTAGGTTTAGTATATGTATAGCTTGTCAGATAGTATAAATTTATATGTATAGTTTTTGTGTAAGTATTGTGTTTTCTTGTGTCTAGTACCCTGTATTTTATTATGATATCGTAAGTTGTCGATGAGCACACACGCGTATTTTCCTCGCCAGCAGTAGTCTCCCCAACAGGCCAGGCTGCCACAGCCAGCTTTTAAGAGGATATGCTACGTAGAAAATTGGCTACCCAAAAGTAAATACTTATCATTTTTTATTTCATTAACTCAGCACGTTATTAAAAATTTGGCTCACTTAGGGGGGTATTCCATATACGTCAATCGTCAACGAAAAATTGAAAAATGACGTTTTAGCAGACATTAAAGACATACTAAAAATTCTGCTACCACGTCAATTTACGTCATTTTGACGTCATTTTTCAATTTTTCGTTGACGTTGTACGTATGTGGAATGGGCACCGTAAGTTGTGGAAGACTACTTCTCATGCATCATGTAATCGGGTATTTTCACTTTTCAGTTTTGTAGTTTTTCCAAAAATTCTAGATTACACGAAATTTTAATCCTCTCTGGTTTTTATGAAAGAACTAAGGTATCAAAAATTTAATATTTCTTATTTTAATATGCATGAAGAAGTCTTCTGTAACTTGCATGAGCCAAATCATTAATAACATGCTTTGTTAATTAATTGAAAAATAAAATGTCAATAAAAACAACAAATTTTGGTGTGCTAATTTTCCCCGCATAGGCCTATCCTCTTACTGAAAGAAAAAAACATATAAATTTGCTCAGCGAATATTAGGGCCAAAAGCCCTCTCTTCCAATTAAATGCTAACTAGATAGGCCTAGCTTGCGGCTAGAGAATAAGGTTTTCTTTTACAGCTTACTATCATTGGCGCAAATAGGGGGGTCCGGGGGGGGGCCTATGCCCCCCCGCCAGGTCCACCCGCAGCCCCCCCCCCCCAGGAGTTCTGGTGACAAAGAAGTTTTGGAGGCTAAAGTCATAGTATCCACGATAATGAAAGGGAAATTAATTCTTAGTTTGCTTATTTTACATGAAAAAAATCAACATATTGACCAAGTACTTTCACAAAAAATATATTACTCCAAATGCTTAAAACCCCAATACTTCAGAGCTAATTTTTCCACATTTTTCTCCGGGGGAGACCCCCGGGCCCACCTCAGTGGTCGGTTTATTCGTCGTTATAATATCTCAATTTTACACGTACTGCTTGCAAACATTCGGGTAAATAGGGGGTCCTGGGCTAAGCCCTCCCCCCCAGAAGCACCCGTAGCCCCCCCCCCCCAGGATTTCTGGTGAAAAAGACGTTATGGAGGCGAAAGGCATAGTATCCACAATAACGAAGGGGAAATTAATTCTTGGTATTCTTATTTCACATGAAAGACATCATGAAAAAAATCAACATATTGACCAAGTAAATCACAAAAATATATTACTCAAAATGCTTATTAAAACCGAAGTATTTCAGACATATTTTTTCAAAATGTTTCTTCGGGGGAGACCCCCGCCGCCCCCCCCCCTCAGTGGTAGGCTTATTCGACTGTAAAATCTCAACTGTACTGCTTACAAAGTGCGTAAAGCCTCCCTAATTTGAGCCTAGTCAACAAATTGTTTTCTCCGGGGGTGACCCCCGGGCCCCCCTTTCTCCAGCGTAGGATATTCGTAAGACCTCACTAATTTTGGCCCATTTTTCAATTTTTTTTTCTCCGGGAGGGACACCCGGGCTCCCCTTTCTCCAGAATTTGTTTATAAAAAAAATAGTTTTGCTGTAATCTACTTGTAAACACAACGCTTCATTCAATGCCTTATTTAATCAAATTTTTCAGCAAGTAAAGCAGTAAAGGTGTGAGCATTTGTAACAATAGTTCACAACAATTAGGTTAATTTTCTTTGGGACACCAAACTTTACAATAATTCACATTTTACACTATAAAATTGCGAAGATATTTAGATTAGAAAAAATAATATGCCTAAAACCTCATTAATCCATTTATCGATTTTTTTCTCCGTAGGATCAAAGCCTTGGTGTCCTAAAGCCCCCCCCCCCCAAGAAATTTTGGGTTTTTACGCCAATTCTTATTATCTTAATATATTATTAATATATTATATTATACCTTATTTACTTTGTTATGCTACTTTTTTTATTGTTTCAGGGATGCAGTATGCTAGTCGTAACCTTTTGTTCATGGTTAGCTCTGTCATTCGTAAATTCAAAATTTCCACAAAGCACAGAAGCATTGAAGAATTCGATGCCAATCTCACTGGGTTAATGGTCATTAATGATAAAGACGAGTTTCCTGTACATCTGGAGCGGCGAACTTAAATTGTTACGCACATTCTACTGCCTAGTAACTAATGTTGTATAATAAAAAAAAGAACCGGTCCGAGTTTACTCGATCATGCTTTCCAATTTATCAATTAGCAGATAGAGAAAATGACTAATTTCATGGTAAATAATTTTCCTAAGGTTAAATTTCGGATATCTTGGGGGGGGGGGGGGGGGGTTGCCCACCTGACGTCACTGGAGGTGAGTTAAATTCTAGAAAGGTCAGACCAACACATTACCACACAGTAACAGTAAGCAGTTCTCTCCTAATTTTCAATTTTTGGATTTTGGCGCCATTTCTTTGAATGGCTGATTGCGTATCTATTTGAATTTTGGATGGAATCAAAACCAGTATTTTCCCTATTTAATTTGCTCCCATAATGTCTATTGGAATCAAAACCAGTTCTATCGGACTATTTTCCCGCCACTCCGCCATAATCAAAGTTTTGTCATTTTAGGAACAAAACCAGTTCTCTCCTGTTCTTAGAATCAAAATTAAGCAGTTCTCTTCATTATTCCTTTTCTTAAAATAGGGAAAACTATCCATAGAACTATTTCTTTGGTAGGTTAATAAAACACATCTAAATGGAAGTGTTAAGGATGACACCATAACGCTACTCAGACATCCACGTGTGAGAACAGCAGTTTTTCGTGGTTCATAAAGGAATGATTTGTGATGGTTGGACTTTTTGATTTCGAGATTTCAACGGATTAGCACGTCCTGGGATTTTAGGAAATGTACGCTGTATTTCGGTTTGAAGCCAAATGACTCCATAGATATAGACGGAATTCCTCATTTTTCCAGGAATTTATAGACGACTATGAACTTACGTGCACGTATCACATCATTTTCACTTTGACTGGTCGCCATATTGAAATCGCTGATGTTATAACCATTATCGGAGATAAAGCAATTTTCATTCACAAAACATGCAATCCTTCTACGACCATTGTTAACTCAGATATAAATGTTGTACGTTTTTTATTAGCAGCCATCTTGAAACCAAATGGCGGTTCACGCTCATTAGCGAACTCGATCAAGGCACACTTTAGTGTCATGTTTCATATGAAAACAGGATAATATCTAGGGGATTTAAAAGTCGAAGCCGAAATACATAACTGAAATTAGAGGATACAGAAAAACAAGGCTGGGCGGGATTCGAACCCACGATCTACGCCTAACCGGGGAGTCGAACATTGGTCACTATCTCAATAGGTAGATGAATCTCCCTAAAAGATCATGTGCACAAGACTTATAAAAGAGCATTTTTCGTGTTTAGTTGAACCCCCACACCCCCCCCCCCCTGATTACAGCCTGGTCTTGCTACTTGCGGCTTGCTATTGAATGACTTTCAGTTCACGTTTGTTTATTTTCCAACGCCAGCTTTCAGCATTTCTGCTTTTAAGTTACCCTGTGAGCAGGGCCGTAGCCAGAAATGTTTTTGTGAGGGGTCCGGAGGTATGGTAGCCTCAATATATTTAAAACTCAATTCTATCTAGTGTAGCCTACCCTACAATTATTTCGGGAGGGGTCTGGACTCCCTGGACCATCTGGCTACGGCCTTGCCTGTGAGCCTTGCGGGGGAGTGAGTCTATTTCTATTTGTGAACTTTCAGTACACGTAACCCACAACTCTACTCCAAATATTTATTTTCTATTTTCAGATGTTTACCCAGCATTATGCTTACGCTATCGGAAAGTAAAAGAAGACTTGTGTGGTATGTGGTTGCCTACTTTTGTTGTGACTCCGTGGAAAGTAGAGCAATTGGAAACTATATTTGAAAGTTCCGACACAATAAACAAAAGTATTCACTATATGAAACTTTAAGTACAGTTGTAGGAGAAACTTGCCTTGCAACCGCGTCAGGTATGCTAATTATGAGATTTTTAACATTAGGGAAGGATTGATGTGTCTGAAAACATGAAAACAACATGGCAATATGCAATGAAACGCAATTTAAATGTTTCTTACAATGGGCCATTTTTGCATAGGAAAATTCTTTGTGGTAAGCCAGGAAAAAGCAATAGGTTTTGATGCCACTTTTATGGCTCCAGCCAGCATCTTATATTTCTGTGCGACAGAGATTCAATCACAACTCACTTAAGTCAGGTTTAGTACATAGCCTTACATGGCCTTTCTTTCCATTGGGTTCTATTGATTTTGTAGGCCTACATATAACTTTCATGTTGCAGCTGATACCTTCAGGACATCAAAGAAAGTCATGATGAAATGTTTTGTAGGGAGTTCACAGCAAATAATTATTGATAGTTTTTACCGAGCAAGTGAGCTGCTAACGAATACATTAGAAGCGAAAATCCAGCACGAAGGAGAATGGGTAAAAATGCATAAAATTGCCATGGAAATTACTACACGGAACATATGTTGTAAGTATATAGTACTTATTACTCTTTTCGTTACATAATTTTCTTATCTAGCGTCCTACACTTAGTTTATAGACCGCAGACTCATGGAATTCATTTCATCTGCACTTTTGCAATTTAAAAGAAACTCAAATCGAATCAAATATGTTCCAATTTTACAACAATACAAGTGTACATGAAATGATACATTTTACCACTTATGATAAAATTAAAAATAAATTTAAATACCGTAACCTAGAATTAAATTAGGTCAAACATTTTATTTTTTTTATTTTTTATTATCTAGGAATTAACCAGCCCAACTGTGTTTTCGAGTGCTAGAGCCGGTGTATTGTTTAAATTTAGTTCAGATTTGATATGGAGGTGTGCACCAGGTGTGTGCTATGTATGTAAAGGTGGATGTGTTAGAAGGGAGTTAATAAAAATTAAATTTGTTCTTTCTGTTGATTGAAATGTTGATTGAAATATATTTTCATTGTTCTAGGTGGAATAGTAAGTGTTCTAGTTCTGTTCTTTTTCCATGAAGCCAATAGTTTATTAGGTGTTTAAATGAGGTTTTCATTGTGCAACTTTTTATGTCCACGGGGAGCAGGTTTAATATTGACACTTGGATTACTCCAATTAAATTGATTGGTTTCTATTTTTAATTAATTTATTACTTATTAGTTATTTGGTCTCAATTATTTCATGCCCCAGATTATAAGTTTTTTATTTATTTTATGTTATAATTTCTCCATGAACTTGCTTAGGCCTGTTCGGTACCGGTATTTATCTGTCGCCTAAATCAGTTTCACGGCACCCCCCCCCCCCTGAATAAAAACTAAAAAACGATTGGTAGCTGTCTATATATGAAAATAATCTTCTATCAATTAATTGACGATTCTATAGGTATATAAGTATTAAAGTATTAAATTATTAACAAACCAATTTTGGGGATGTCCAGGGGTATAAAACACAAACAATACCGCTAGATACTATTATTTAAATTCAATATGATATAATACTAAACAGAACCTACACAAATCACTATAGCCTATTTAAAAATCACTTTTCATTTAATTTTCTGTTGTTTTTATAATTCTAATGTAGCATACTATAAATCCATGGGCAGCAAAATGTTCTGCCTCTATATAGTTTGCTGGTTTCCTGATCTACTGAAAACTGTATGTAGCATTGTAAATCACGCCAACGGCCTTATTATGTTGATTCCATGAGAGCAGAACATGTTTTAAACTGCAGCAATTTTGGTAGTGTGCACAGTGTTGGCAGGGGAACATGGTGGGACACGATAACGCCCTCAGACTTTACCAGTCAGTCTACGCGCGTGTCGAGTCGTGGTCACCTCCGATTTAATCGTATGACTTTACCATGTTCCCCAAGTGGTTCGGAATCCCTTATAATCAGGAGGTCCACCCTGTCAGTCAACTCCCCTTCTCCCCGAGGCGAAGGAGTCTGCCCTTAGGGTGCCTCAAGTTAACAAACAGACTCACTCCCCCCGCCGGGCTGACAGGGTTGCTTAAAGCAGAAATGCTGAAAGCAGGCGTTGGAAACAACAACGCTTTGTAAAACAAAATTGTACATGAAGGAATTCAAATTTTACAAAAAATGTCTGAATTGAGCATTTGCATGTACCTACGATAAACTATAAAGTTCAGGTCTGTTTGCAAATAAATGCTTACTAATTTATTTATATATTTGTTGTTACTATTACTGTGTACTATAGTATATTATATATGTATTAGACTGCCCATGCTACCTAAGTATACTGCCGTATTCAAGGCCGTAGCCAGGTTTTTTTTCGGGGGGGGGGGGGTTTCTGAAATTTCAATGGTTATTATATAGTAGTTTCTATTTTTCCTCGCAAGTGTCCTATCTAGTGGCATGCCATTTCATTTGGGGGGGGGGGGGGGTTGAACTCCCATTAACCCCCCCGGGCTACTGCCTTGGTCGTATTTACAGGAAACCAATTATTGTTCTCGTGTTTCGTAGGGGCTGGTTTTGACATGGACCTAACGGAGGCAGTTTGGAAAATGTTAGACGATTTAGAAGAATGTACATTCAGCATAAAACTCTGCGGAACCCTGAGGCACAACCACTGGCCATTCAAATGGTCACCCTTCAGTAGAACGATCAAAAAAGTTGAGACTATGACAAAAGGAACAGCCAATGAAATTCAGACCATCAAAAGAAAGCAGGTCCGAGGTATGGATTTTTGGTAGTGGAGGAAAAATGTCACAGGTGCATAAAATAATAATGAAATAATAATAAATAATAAAAAAAGTATCACTGCGGCCCGATCATGGCGATTTGGTATTATTATAATACCGAGGTTAATATAGCCTAATACTATGTCACGTGATGGTATTAATTCAATTGTTTAAATTAAATGAACTCTAAATTTCAGAATTATTTAAATTGTAATGTTGGCAATACTGAAGAACTGAACTGACGCGACGCTGCCATATTAAATATAAATGCAAACACATATCTCCCTAGAAATAAACTTTAAGGCCAATACGGAGTGGGTCACGTGACTGGCCTGGAAATGACTTTGCAAGGGGTTCCTAATACACGTTTTAAACCGCAAGGGCATAGTAATAATCGATAGAAGGGAGAAGTATACGCGTAGACATGCTTACGCCATGCAATAGTACAAAAATTACTATTACTATAGGTCTCAAATTCGTGCATGAAGCATTTAAAAACATACCTCTTAGAACATTTTTACGTGCCCCACAGGGAAGAGAACCTCCAACTTTTGTCATTACATGCTTATAATTGACAATATGAACACTTAATTTGACAGTAAAGCGCCAGCAATATGTAAAACTGCAATTCCTTGAAATAGTAAAACGTGAAATACAGAACAGGTACGCGACGCGGGGCTTTGTTTATAAAATGGATATTTAACCATCCTGTGGCTACAGACCGTTATCAATATGGCTGCTACGTGTAGCCTGCATAAGATAAGTACGCAATTCGGCGGGGAAAGTGCCTGCACAAGCTAACTACTAAACTACAGAGTTTTTGACCGGGTCCAGGTATCCGCTTTGCTATGCTGGAGTGTGTAAGACTTCGATACTTTTTGCGTTGGTACTTATCTCTGATGCTCGATGTTTAAGGTCAAAAGTCTCCGGTTTGACCTTAAAATGGACCTGATGAATCATTAGAGTCCGGGATGATAGGCCGTGGTCGTTCTGAAAGTGTACTTCCAATCGTTTTGTCAACATTTGCTGCGGAGCCTCCGAGATACAATCTTAGAAGTCTACGCAGTTCCACTGAAGATGTCAACCGCAGACGTTGACGACACGTTAAGAAGTACACTTTCAGAACGACCACGGACTAACATCCCGGATTCTACTGAACCATCACGTAACACCGGCTGAGAAAGCCTTTGTAATCAGGCCTATATTAAAATGAACCAGTTTTGATTTTGAAATATAATGAAGAATTATAAATAATTTGTCTAAATCTAAAATTTAACGCAGAAAAAATAAGAAACTCACCAAAAATATAGCGGAAGATCATTCAATTGTTTAAGTAGACACAATTTGAATTTTCCGCACTAAGCACTCTTGCGAGAATTACCAACATCAAAAATTAAAAAATTCTTAAATTTGCTGTTCATTTATTTTATAGAATTGAATGAATACCATCACATCATGTGATTCACATGACATGGTGTATGGTGTTATATTAACCCCGGTAATATAATAATACCAAATCGCCATGATCGGGCCGCTGATACCAATCGAAAACCCACCAATTATGTGCATCTTTTTAATAAATGTTCAGTAACCTTCCAGTGGGCTAGTGTCTACATTAAAATGTTCGATATGTTATACTGTAGGTTATATTACTGCGCATTATTACAACTTTGAGATACTCTAAGTAGATTTCCAGCCAGGCTATCGTATAAATTGAAATAAATAAATAATAAATAAATAAATAGATAAGGGCCTTTTTTGTTCTATTACTAAGCCAACCTAGCGGAGTTAGGGCTATAAAGCCCTCTCTTACACTCAACTAGGAAGGCCCGGGACCGCCTGCTTTACATGCCCTCCAAAGCATGGCCAGAAAATGTAGCAAGTGTAGGACTCGAACCAACAACCTTTCGGGTGAAAGTCAGAGTCCGTACCACTACTCTACATGTCCTGATAGATTTAGGTACTTTCATAAATGGTGATTCTTACTGCTGTTGTCTTCAAATATCCTCTGGGAACCTTGGAGGTGGGGGATGGTTCATCAAGATGTTTGTTCCTTGCTTCAAGGGGTACTCCCTACTCCCATGGACGGATCAGGGGAGGGGGCAGGGGAGGTAGCTGCCCCCCCCCCCCAAATTTAGAGTAATTCGATTTTAAGCTAATGTATTTCGCTCTGATTTAATCGATACTATATAATGTAGTTTCCTACTTTGACCCACTACATGCGCTTGCGCATGACTATACTCTAGCCTCCCGCCATTATTCAAAATATTTAATAGCCGTTACAGTTCCTTTCCATTTTGACAATATCAATTGGACACATTTTGTAGTCGGTACGGTACGAGTTGCTTTTACTTTTACTGTGCCTCGTCCTCATGGAGGGTCGGCAGCACAACAGAAGCGTTTCCACACAGTCTTGTTCTGTGCGCCCTCAGCTGAAGCTCCCCTGGTGACTTTTAACATGACGTTTCAATCTTAAAACCAGCCCTTTTGCAAATATCCTGCATTTAGTAGCGATATGCCCGATCACAATTAATTCTGTTGCTTTTTTAGGGAGATTCATCTACCTATTGAGACGGTGACCAATGTTCAATTTCCCGGAAAATTTCTTCCCAACTTTTCATTTCATGACCCCCTGAGCCTAAAACCACCCCTCGTTCAAAATGTTATATACAGTATATGTATGTATGTATATCGATTTTAGGAAACACTCTAACTTCCGTAAATATTATCAGATTTTGAAGAAGCATGGCACAAAAATTGATCATACAAATATCTTGATCGAGTTAGATCCACTATTTAGTTCAAGGGCCGATTGAAACCTTATGTAGATAATATCTCAGTTAATATTGGTCACGGAGGAATGAATTAAAATTTAACTGAAAACTTGTATTATTATCAACGTTGGGCCTAATGCTTATAAACACTTCATACGACAAAACAACGTTTCAAGATGACGGCCTGTCAAAGTGAAAATAATTTGATAAGCAAAAAAAAATCATAGTCTTCATTGTGGTTCGAAATTTGGAACACAAGAGTGTTTTCTGTGTTGATGTTGTGGTTGGGAAATGAATGAAGCATAGAAATACATTAACTGGAGCGGCGGAAGCCATAATATGCCTTACGAGGCACCCGTTAACCATAAGCCAACTATCAGAGAAAAATATCGAAGTCATAGACATTGCAGCATAGCAGAAATGATAACTGGACCGGGTCAAAAACTCTGTACTAAGCTTGTGCAGGGTACACTTATCACTGGATTTCCCCGACAAATTGCGTACTTCTCTTGTGCAGGCTACACTAGCAGCCATATTGATAACGGTCTCCAGCCCCGGGATGGAATGAAGTAATTTTTTATTTTTATCTACATACATAGCGTAGTATAAAAACGGGGTCTGTGCTTGCATGGAATCTCCCTACTCCTGATCGGCCAGAGCCGAAAGGGATTTTTAATATGTAGAGTGGCACATATTGCTGTAGGCTATTCCATTCCCTGGAAAATATTTAATCTCGCTGTATTCATCGCCGTAGTTGGTGCATTGTCGCCACTATTATATTCTTACATTACTAACTTTACTCATTTTTGCTGTTTATCATTGCAGAAATGTTAAGCAGAAATGAAGCACCGCCCAATCAGTTTATCTACAACTTGTTCCGAGAACGTGGCGACTCCTCTGACCTAATTAACACTGATATGGCAACATTATTCTTAGCGGTAAGTGACTTATTTATTTATTCCCTATTCCCTATAATTCAGTGGCGTATTGATAGGTTTTCAAAGGGGTTGCCCCTCCCCCATTTTAATAAAAATGTAGAAAAAGGGGAAATCTGTTTTCATAGACGTACGTAGCTTTATATAATTAAAGGGCATGCATTAGTGTCCCTTGTTAATTAGCCGGTCGAGCGTTAGGAATACCTGAGGGGGAGGCGGGGATTTCTTTTTTGTTGACAAAATCGGCCTGAAAAATTCGTATTGCTAGACAGGTTAGCACAACTACACAACTATCTAACCGAACAGGTCTGTGAGCTTACTTAATTGCATAAAGGCAATGCTTAATTCAATACATTGTTGTATTATATGGTATATATCACACTGATATTAAATTAACTTTGGTTGAAGAGGTAACCTCCTCGTTATAACCGAAATTAGAGGATATGGAAAAAACTGGGCTTGGCGGGATACAGACCTGCTCGGTTAGATAGTTGTGTAGTTGTGCTAACCTGCCTAGCAACACGAGTCATGTCAATTTGAGCATAAGTAGAGGATTTGGCGATTGCTGGACTTGTCGGGGCTTGTGGTCCAGCGGTTAAGAAGACGCCCCGGTTAGGCGTAGATCGTGGGAATCCCGTCAAGCCCAGTTTTTTCCATATCCTCTAATTACGGTTATAACGAGGAGGTTACCTCTTCAACCAAAGTTAATTTAATGTCAGTGTTATACATACCATAAGATATAATACTACAATGTATCGTCTAGTAGACTCTAGACTATGCTGATATATTAGGGGTATTCACTGCATTTTGATTTCCCTAAGGGAAAGTAGTAATAGAACTTTTTCTACGGTAGAAAAATAATGCCATAAGGAAATGTATTGCAAAACATTTCCCTAATTTCTCCAACTACATGGTTGGGTAAACTGAGCTTGGGAAATGGAAAACGCCAAACGGCCATATTTTTTGTTGTTTTGCATTTGAATTTTGGTTTTTATTTTTATATAATTTAAAAAAAAAAAAGAGCTTGGCGTCAGAAATTAATAAAAAAACAAGGAAGGAAAAGGAAACATATGGCAAGAGGTGGACTACAGCAGATGTTCGTAAGTTAAGCGAAGGCAAAGAAACTTTGGAAGTAGGTTAGGTTAGGTCGGGTGAAGTCGGAAACTTAGAGATATACGTTTTATTTTTTTTATTTTTCTACCGTAGAAAAACTAGAGTTCTATTCCTACTTTCCCTTAGGGGAATGTAAATGCAGTGAATACCCATATTATCGATCAGTTCAGAGCTTTTGAATGGGTAAAATCGATGAAAGCGAAAATTAATCGTCGGAGACGAATTGATTAACATGAAACTATTCATTACTAGTAGGAATTATATTAAAAGTTTCCTTTACGAAGTGGTAAGAGAGAATGTTTGTACGGACTCACTCATACCATTCATTTTAATATATTTTTCAGGCTCCGGACACAACCCGTTCAGCGCTTTGTCTAACTCTGACGATGCTTGGGATACATCCAGAAATACAAGAAAAGGTTTACGAAGAAGACCGAAGGATACAAGAAGAGTTGGAGGGCCGCAAAATGGACGAGAGAGACTTCAACAGATACGAGTATTTGGGTCGCGTTTTCAAAGAAACACTTCGAATTTTGCCTCCAATACCCATAATTGGAAGAAAGGCAGCTGCTGATATTACGATGAGTATGCGTCATAAGAGATCAATTCAATAATTTACGTAGAATTATTATTTGAAGTGCAAATTTTCATCGGGACGGCTGCATATTAAATTATTTATGACATATTGAGATTATACAAATGAAACCTTTTATTTCATAAGGCTCTATATATCTATAGAAGTCTCATATGCAGTATAGCCCCCCCCCCACCTATAATATATATTAGCTACCATGTCTCAAGGGCGGATTTTAGGGCGGGGTCAGAGGGTTCAGACCCCCCCCCCCCCCAAAGAAAATGAGCTTACACTAGATAACAATGGGTTTACAGTGGGGATTAAAAATAATAATGTTTTTTAATGGTATAATCCACTGAACCTGCCCGCTGACCCCCCTCCCCCTAAATTGGAGACAAAATCCGCCCTTCCATGTCTAGGTATATATTGTACTAGTTCCCCGTGTAGCCATCAATGAAAATAGGACTTTTTTGACAGCTTTGTTCCATTTCAGGCTTTCGGCTCCTATCTAGTGTAAAAGCATTTCATTTTGGAGTGGTTTTGACCGCCCCCCCCTCTCTGTCCAGATACACCCTTGCTCTAGAGTCTAGAAAGATATTTAGTAGAGGAAGTGACTAATGCTTAAAAATATACCTAATGTTGTCAGAAAATAAGCGAATTACAGTAGTTGTAACCGTTTCGTGGTGATTTTCTGACCAAAATATGTAAACAAAGTGCAACCCTGTCGGCACGATATAATAAGAAAGTCTTTCTCAGCCGGAGTTACGTAATAAAGCAGTAATCCAGGATGATAGGCAGTGGTAGATCTGAAAGCGTACTTCCTAATAATTCTCTTCAATGCTTTGGGATGGGGAAAGTCGAGGCAACCGTAATGTAAGCCTAGGACAATTATTTACCATGGAACTACTCATATTATCTATCTTGGTACCTATTCTAAATTGAAAAATTGGAAAGCGTGTATGGGCTCACTCGCACCGGCTCTTTATTTATTTATTTTATGACCTTCCGACAAACCCCAACTAAATTGGCCATATTGGATTTTTTGGCAGACACATACACTATCCCTAAGGATTCAACCATCATGATTGTTTTCGCACATATCCACAGAAACCCGGAGTATTATCCAGATCCAATGAAATTCGATCCAGATAGATTTTTACCGGAAAATGTGGCCAAAAGGAATAAATACGCCTATATTCCATTCAGCATGGGACAAAGGCAATGTACAGGTAAAATGGATAATTTAAAATTATTAATAAATAATAAATACATCATCATCCAAATCCTAGTCCCAATCGTCAACATCATCACCATCATCATCACCATCATCACCATCTACATCATCGTTATCTTCATCTTCTTCATCATCATCACCAACATCATCTTCATCATTATCATCTTCATCATCATCATCATCTTCATCATCATCATCATCATAAAGGTACGTCTCAAGTTATACAGGGATATCTGACGTGAGAAGAGCCATCAGATAAGTGGATGGGTTATCTGTATCAAACATGTTGAACTTCTTAGCGCCATAATAGAAGGCGCTATTGATGTCTGCAATGCTAAGAGCCGATTAGCCGACCAAGAAGACCTCAAGCAAGATGGTACGTCGGTATCTACTTGGAATTCAAGACAACGGCCCAGGGCAGAGATTAATGGAGAAGGTGGGTGAGGCTTCCCCCTCATCTTTCCCGATAAGCTGCAAAGCAATCTATAGATGGCAACTAGAGAAGAAAATCTTCACCTACAGCTGCACGGTATATATATATTTATTTATTGTTTCAGGGATGCTTTATGGAACTCGCAGCGTTTTGTTCATGGTCAGCTCTGTCATACGAAAATTCAAAGTTTTCACAAAGTACAAAAGTATTGAAGAATTGGACGCCAACCTCACTGGGTTGATAGTGATTCATGATAAAGACGAGTTCCCTATCCGTTTTGAGCCGCGATCAGCACAAATATAATTTTTTTTATTAACTTAAGACCTTGTTTGAAAGTAGTTTAAAAAAAAATCCCTTTCGGCTCTTGCTTAAAGTGTAGGGAGATTTCATAAAGCACTGCTGACCGGGTGGTGGTTTCTCTTACTGTTACATAATTGATAACATATAGCTCTATTAAAGTACACCAGATCATTTACCGCACAATCACCGACCCTGCTTCCACCATTAAAAAATTCTATATATTATATTATTATTTTTTTATTTTTAACTTTGAAGGTTAATAGTTTTATCATATATTCTATATTTTATATTCTATTTATACATATATATAGGCTATTTCCATATTATTTATTCTAATTCTAGTGAGTGTGGCAAGAGTTGAACGCAAACTAAGTGAAATATATGTTCTCACTAAATCATGTTAGACAGAATAAATATTGGCCAATTTTGAACACAAAAGAATCGGGTTAATTGCTGTAGCTAATTAAAAATCGCCCTAAAATAGGACGAAAGCAATGAATGCCATTGTATATATGCCATGAAGGCCGTAGCCAGAATTTTTTTCGGGAGCGTTCCATCTGACGCCACCGGAGGTAAGGTAGCCTCAATATATTTAAAACTCCATTCTATCTACTGTAAGCTAAATATAGGAGGGGTCCGGACCCACCTCTGGCTACGGCCTTGTATGCCATATAATACTAAAAATAAAAATTGACAATGTTGACATTCAATAAAAACACAAATTTATGGTAAGATATTTAAACGTTCTTCTTCTCGGGTTGCAATCTAGGGATTGGTTTGCAGCGAATGTTGTATTCTTCTCCTCCACTCTTGTCTATTTTGTGCGTTCCTTTTCAGTTCTTTATAGGTGTCGCACCCTAGGTCCTTCATGACATCCTCTAGGTAATCCTTCCTCTGTTGTCCTCTTGAGTTGGTGCCTTCAACCATACCCTCAATGATCTTCTTGAGGAGCCCTTTGTGTCTCAGAATATGCCCCATCCATTTGCCTCTTCTTGTTGAAATGGTGGCCATAACAGTTCTTCTTTCGTTTATTCTATGGAACACTTCTTCGTTAGTTATGTGGTCTCTCCTTGAGATTTTCAAGATTCTTCTGTAGCACCACAACTCAAAGGCTTCCAGTTTATTTTTTTCATGTTCGTAAACGTTAGTATAATCCTAATCATCAGCTGATCAGGGACGGATCCAGCCCATTGGGGGAGGGGGCGTAGTAGGGTCAAAATTTGAAAAACATGTAGTATGGTTTAAATCAAAGGGTAATAGATTAACGTACAATAAATTTAATACACTGGGGGGGGGGGGCAGCTACCCAACCCCTGCCCCCACCTGCCCCCTCCTGTAACTGTCCATGCAACTGATATTATGGAGTATCAATAGGGGTTCAACGTGAATACACGCATCATGAGTACCCCTACACTGACTGCACGCTACTTTAAACACTAGCCTCCTGCAATAAGAGAACAAAATTGAGGCTGATTATTTGTAAGCTAAACATCGGTGATATCGCTGAACAACAAGTTTTCCGCCATTCAGGTGGACCACTTAATCTTATTAAAAAGGATGGATTCGTGCAACTTGCTTATTAAATAGTATTTGAAATTTGGGGGGCACCTGGAGGTTAACCTGGAGGTTATACAATATAAACTATAATTTTATGAATTCAAAATTTTTCTTTTAAGTGCCAGGACTCACATCGGCAAAATATAAAGTAAAAAAAATTAAATATACTAAAAAACTAAGAAAAGTTATCCCCATGATGGAGGGTTACGTTAGCACACATACATAATAATGTGGTGGTGAGCCCGATTTTAAACTATTTCAAAAATTCATTTATTTTGGTAGACCTACCTATAGATAAGTTAGATAAGTTTAGAAATATAGATAGAGATAAGCTTAGAAATATTCAAGAAATTCCAAATTTGCTTAACTGACCTTCTGACTGAATTAACAGTGGTAGTGAATTTTATAATAATAAAACGGCCCAACTTAAAACTCTTAATTACGAGAAGGGTCCAAACCACGGCCATAAGACTGAGGCTAGGTTATGCCTCCTTCCTATGCCATCTGGCACGGATCGGTGTCCGAGAGTCTCCTCTCTGTGAGTGTGGAGATCAGGAATGCACTCCAGATCATCTAACCTTTGAGTGCCCGCTCTACAGCCGGGAGAGGACAGAGCTTATTAGCAGGTTGTAGGACCAGGGGAAGTTGCCGCCATTCACGTATATGGATGTGCTCCAGGACATGGACAGAGAGATGTTGACGGAGGTGGTCAGCTTCCTGGAGAGTATCGGTCAGAAGTGGTAGGACGTTGGGAAAGCAGTTTTAGACGGTCCCTGCACAACATCGTTGTCCAGTGCGCTCCTGATAGCAGTTTTGCACCCGTATTTTGCCAAATGGAAATGACTGTGTACCCTTAAGCCAAAAGTAATAACAATCACTTCACTTCACTTTTTTTCCTTGACCAGTAACCCTGGAAAAGGCGCATATATTGAAAAACAAATGGTTATACTGTAAGTATAATTATCACGCTCAAGCTTCCGCTTATCGAGTTATCTTAGTGCAGTGGCACTGCAAGATATAAAATTTAATTAAAAAATAATAATAATAAACCATTAGAGAGTAATAATAATAAAAATCTTTCTTCTTCTTTCTTCTCCTTGCCCAGTATTCCCTGGACAAGGAGCATATATTTACAAAAATATACAATACCATAAAGCCCTTTTATTTAGGAGGTGGTCCGAACCCTTTGAACTCTTGAACCCTTTGACTGACCGTATGCAGTCAGATGCAGATTCTGGATGATGCGCCTGTGCTACAATGTAAACAGTACCGGTACCTCGAATGCATTGTGTACAGTCAGTTAAAAAATTATTATTTCAATTTAATATGCACATATTATTCCGAAACAGTTCGTCTTCTTTTGATTCCCTGCTAGAAATTTAGCGATTTTTCTCCTATTCGGTCCACGGAAAATCATAAATAATGATTTAGTAGGCCTAGTCTCCGGACAAAAAAGGAACCCCTGACATGGACTAAAGTATAGGTATTTAAAGCGAGGTAAGTATACTTATTCATAAGTTAAACATCGGAAATTCATTCCGAAGACACACTCGTCATTCACCTTGATACTGGTACCGTACCGTTTTTTGGTTTTTCGCTTATATTTCGGAAACTATGCGCCCCATCGATATTTCTGCTCTGTACCAAATTAATGCCGATTAAATTTGCTACAGTTTATATAAAGTAAAGATTTTTGATGTCTTGCATAGTTTTCGAGATATCTGCTCGGGAAAATCGGTAATTTTGGAAAAATCAATTTTTTCTTAACTTTTTATAATAATAATAATAACAATTCTTTATTTCCAACAAATACAATAATTAGACAAAAATACAATTAGGGCTCCCATGCCTTCATAGAGGCGTGCGGGATACACCCTACAGAGTACAGTTTAAACATTATTCATTTTATTACAATCATGATATAATACTAGTATTAGTTACATTGCCATTAGTGTTTGTTATATATATATATATATATATATATCAATAATATATAATAATAATAATAATAATAATTGTGTATTGACCAGAAAATTGACAACTACATTTAAGAGAAAATAAATACATTTCTGACAATACATCAATATAGCCCATATAGCCCAAAAACTTAACTAAAATTAGTCTACTGTATCCTAATTCTAATTTTTAATTTTTTTGATCATTTTTCACCCTCTTGAGATATTAGAAACAATTTTAATTTTGCCATAAATTTTGCTCTACTCGAGACTCGCTGCATGTTAAAGGCTCTAGGTCCCAGAAATAAGGCGGTACATGTATAGTGTGCGGTTCGCGGTCGAAGTCCGGTCTAATGCCTTCGGGCAGACTCACTCTCCTTCCCTTCTGATTTTCGGGCGATGGCACCGGTACCCGAAACAGGACTGGTTTCGGTACCAGGTCGGCCATCACCATTTCCGGAGCGAGGTTGGGGCTCCATTTTCAAAAAAAAAAAAAAAAATCGAAGTCCGGTATCCATGACTGGCGGGTGCCTTAGAGCGTAACCTGCTCCATGATGAGTCATTTCACTCCTCTTTTAAAAAAAATTCTCAGTGTGACGTAAACAAATAAATATCGGAGGGGTAGTAGTGTGAGGCGACGAAATAATGGAAGTGATGGGTGCAGACGATTCTCCTTTTCAATGGTTCTAATTAAATACTTCTGCGTAGCATATAACGGCTTTAAAGTAGTTTCAAATGTACCACCCCACACTGCCAACCCATAAGACAACCGTGGGATTGGAAGAGAGATGAATATAGCTCTTTGTGTACGTCTCTCGAAGTAAATTTCTGGAGGAAAAATAATTTTCTTAGTAATTGTCGGCCATAACCATTTACTTTACTTATGTGTTGGTCCCACTTCAAATTATTTTGAAAGATGATGCCTAGGTACCGAACTTGGCTCATTTGAGATACAGGCGAACAGCGACAGTTCTGCCAGTTCAGTCTGCTGGTATGCTATAGTATGCCATAGTTCAGTCATAGTGAAATCGAAGCTACTGAACGCCTGATTGACGTCATTAAGGTTCATAATTTCGGAAAAGTCAGCGGCAGCGCCTAGTTCGTGAAGTTTATTAATATCCACCGTACGGATAATACTAGCAGTCATTCTTTAAGAATATTTTCCGCATGTAAAATATGAACATAACTGCTTTCGAAGTGCGTAAATTCCACTATTTTGGGCCTATTCTTTTTCATAATAACCGGGCCCCCCTTTTTTCAGTAGGTCTACTATTCTTGGACTGTATAAAACCTAAACATTAATAGAATATGTTACAAGACGTATCGTATATACATCAAAACGTGTAAAACTCCACAATTTCAGGCTTATTTTGTTCAAAAACCTTCCCCGGGGGTGACCCCCGGACCCCTGAAATTAAGATCATGCCCCTATTTAGAAGATGCGTACATCCATGAGAACGGCTTTCCTCTTTTTCTACTATTTTATGAAAATACGGGGGGGGGGGGCAAATAAAACACCACCCCATTCGAAAACCTAGCGTATCGTCATTGAATATATAACACTGTGTTATATATTCAATGGTATCGTGTTGCATGAAACCCAAAAAAAAATCTGGCTACGCCACTGTACATCACTGGAGGTGTGGTAACCTCAATATATTTAAAACTACTTAAAATTCAATTCTATTAAATATGTGCGGGATAGTATGACAGACCGGGAAATAGGCCAAAAACTGAAAGCTTTAATAAGCACTTAAAAGCAAGTTGTGCACAAGTTGTGGGTGGGGGGGGGGGGGCGGATTGTCCACCTGACGTCACTGGAGGTGAGGTTAATTCTAGATAGGTCAGACCAACACATTATCACACAGCAATAATGGCAGGACATGCATGCATTTGAGCTCGAATTTTCTATCATTTTTTCAAAAAATAATTTTTTGCACAAAACCAAATAGTTTTTTGGGAAAGCAACCTGTCCGGTTCCGTTACTCAATTTAACATCTAAAACATGCCTGAAGGTAGAAACCATCGATAGAAAGGTTTCGCAGAAAAATTATTTTTTAGTCATTTTTCATTAAAATTTAGTTATTTTTATTTTTTTACCCCCAGAAGAAAACTATCAAGGGGCAAGCGATCCACCGCATTTTGTCAATATTAATAACGACTACAACATACGTGAATTTAAAAGAAATCGTTGGAGCCGTTTTTGAGGAAAAATTTTTTTTAGACGTTTTTTGGAGTTTTTTGAGAATAAAACCCCCCCGAAATGAATTGGCCCAAAATAAATAAAATGGTCCCGAGGTATGATTTTTGTAAACCTACATGCCAAATTTCATCAAAATCGACTGAGTCGTTTACCTGGAAATCGATGAACAGAGAGACAGACATACAGACAGACAGACAGACAGACAGAGCGACAGACAGACATTTCGTTAAATAAACAAAAAATAACAAAAACTTAGAGTTTTAGAAAAACTTGTTATAACAACCCGAATTAGTAAAACCCACATAATCGTTAAGAAATTAATTTTGTCTAAGAAACCCACTTGTGTTAGTATAAAACCCTGAGCGCTTTCGGCAAGAACTGCCATCTACAGAGGGAAACCCACTAGCACAGTTACACCTTATCTGCGATTTGAGAGTTGTTCAACTCGAGGAGAAGATGTACATGTGACTAGGGAGAGGAAACCTTGGTTTATATAGGACTGGGAGCGGGGGGGGGGGGGGGGTTGTATACTAACACAAGTGGGTTTCTTAGACAAAGTTAATTTCTTAACGATTATTTGGGTTTTACTAATTCGGGTTGTTTTTCTAAAACTCTTAGTTTTTGTTATTTTTGGTTTATTAAAATGAAATACCACGAAGTCACGAGTAATCTAATTATTTATGTTAAGACATTTCGTAAAAACCACTTTTTTGGGTTCCTGGGACCTCAAAACGTGTAAATCCGTTGAAATCTCGGAATCGAAAATTTCGACCATCACAAAGCTTTCCTTATACTACGTATAAATTGGAAAGCAAATAGTAACAAACCGGAAGATACAAGGAAGAACACCAGCAGGTAGGCCGAAAGTGACACTGAGAAGAAAGATCGCCGGAGATATGAGAAGCTTGGTGCTATCAACCGAGGATGCATAGAACAGGACTGTGTGGAAACGCTGCCGTCGTGCCACCAATCCTTTCTGAGGAAAAGGCGCAGTAAAAAAAAGTCAAATAGGCATGTTAAGAATCAAGTAGGTACCAATATTCATAAAACCAAGGAGCTTTAGGCAAAAATGCGGAAAAAGAGATACGATACCTATAGGTATAGTTGGCGTGACACTCGACCTGGTTATTTTTAGGGCTTACAAGCTTAAAATAGGCTAATTTGACTAAAATACACGATATTTAATTGCCAATAATTATGCTACAATATCCGCTCAATACGGATAATGTTGTCCATCCTACATCCAATACCAGTATTATTAAGTATTCCTCTGGAATATATAATTTCGTTATTGGCCTGTTTAGTCATAAGCTAAGTATTGGTAATTTTGCAGAGGAAGCCGCCAGAGCTCCCTTCAACATTCAGTTCGTGCTTAGAAGAAATTAAAATGATCTTGAAACTGCTAGTAGATTACCAAAATTAGTTCGAGGTTTTTCTCTGGCAGACTTGCACGTGGCAGAAAAAATGTAAGCAATAGATAATCAAATAAATAGGAAAGCAACAATTTCTGGTACGGGGACTTTTAGAATAGGTACCAGGACTAGATGGTTGGTTGCCGTATCGGTTCCGGAATTCATTGTGACGGTCCCGGTCTCAAATTTGGCGTGTACATGCACAAACATCATAACATCGGAACTTCGGAGTTTTTCTGAGTCATATTTTTGGGCAATGTCCCTTCAAATTGTTGGGGGGGGGGGGAGGTCATACCCACCATGGGTAATTCAATCTGAATTCACATTTTCCTTATTCGCCATTAACGCATACAGCAGGTAAAAGTGCTGACCTTGCTTGAATTTTTCTTGGTCGTCATAATGGTTTGAAATTACGCCCATATATAGGTAGTAGTTGGGAAAAGGTAAGAACCGGAAGATGTGTGTGAAGTCATCACTATAGCCAAGGCAAGTATATGTAGAGGAGGGCTTAGGGTGTAAAGATCGGTGGCAAAAACCAACGAGACAGAGAAAATGTTGAATGAAATGAATTGAAATGAAAAAGTTCCATGTTCCGAACTCTCTTGGGTTACGGCAAATTTGTGATGATATCCACTCTGTATGGAAGGATGAATCTTTTCTTCGGACACGATAGCCGAGAAAGTCTACAGTATTTACACCAAATATACAATCAAAATCAGTGGTCTCGGCATGAACGGATGCATGAAAACATGAGTCATTTTTAATCGCTATCCATACAATACAAGGGATGTAGGTAATGTTTTAACTTTTTCAGATGATAGATGTAACATTGCCGCTTCTAACAAAAATACCCGTTTCCATCTTCGTCCTAAGGTTGGTTAAATATTTTTTGACAACAGAAACTACTACAAGCATGCTTTGAAATTTCCAAGTATTCACCCTATCTGGCCATCATGGATTTCTGGGTGGATTTTAATGTTGTTTAATAAACTTGGAAAGTACATTATCTTACAATTGCACCACTTTTGGGTCAATCCCCGCAATTCAGAAACACCACAGAAATCATCCGGGATTGGTTTTTCATGAATATCAAACTTTAAAACGCCTAATAATTTGTGGTCGAATTTGGCAGATTCGAATATGTAGTCCTTCAAAACCAAAACCGCGGGTATGTTATAAAATGAGCAAATATATCAAATTATCTAAGAAGAGAAAATAACGTCACGATTGCCTCTAATTATTTCTTGGCGCTATGGTCCGTGAAGACTACGCGGTTCTGCGCTCCCCTTCGCCAGTCATCGACGCCAAGAGCCGCCAGATCCACCTCGAAGTCGTCCAGTCATCGCATCCGTGGTCGTTCCACTCGTCTTCTCTCTTGGGGCACCTTGTGTAAGGCTGCTCTTGTAGCCCTACTGTCTGGCATTCGTTCCACGTGCCCTAGCCACCTGATGTGGCCTCTCGTGATTTCTGCTACTATTGTACGTTCTGGTAAATCGCATTGAGTTCATCATTTCTACGAATAGCCCACTCTCTCTGTCCCCCTCTCTCTCTCTCTCTCTCCTCGGGGGTTGCACATTACTGCCTGTCCATTAAATTACGCCTTTTGGAGTATCTGACGCTCCCACCTTTCAATCAGCTCTTCGCTTCTCTGAGTCATAACTCATGTCTCACACCCATCGGTTACAACAGCAGCCTGATCGAGGCGATTATAATACCGGTATTTATTTAATCCCCTGGTATTAAAAACCTAAACAAGATAATTTTATAATGGAAAGTGCTATTCAAAATTTGTTTGTTTACAGTCATAATCCTAGGGTATTTATTTAACCCCGGTATTATAATCGCCTTGATCAGGCTGCTGGTCGGATTATCGTTCGATCGTATTATTTCCTTACATCTTCTCGATAAGGTTCCTGATTTGAGCATATGGAGCGTGCTAAAATAACATCTGTTCCCAGCTCTGGTTCTCTCTTTTATTTCCTGGCTGGTCTCATTTTCGTTTGTAATTAGGACACCCAGATACTTGAACCGATGCCGTCACTTGCCTCGGTCGAATTCACCGTCACCCTTTCTCACGTACAATGATTATTATTTATTTTAATTGAAACAGACCCACCTATTTTGACTCATTGCACCCCAATTGCCTTATTGATTTTTCGAACGTTACTCGTTCTGATTCCAAATGAATTGTGTCTGCTGGCATACTGGTACACCCACACCGGCTACAAGCGACAATGAAAAAGCTGAGACATGCACAGTATTCTCCAAACACATTAGGCCTACATAGTTTTTATAATTTTCAATTTTCAGATATATATAAGTTTCTCTTACACCTTCAAGGAACAATCGCTAGGGGAGAGTTTGGCTGCACTTGGCTCCCTGTTTCTGTTGTCACAACTGCAAAAAAAGAACATCTGCAACTTTTGTTCCAAAATTCTAACTTAATCGATAAGAGTGTTCACTACCAGGCACTAGCTCTGATTACTGCAGGACCGACAGGACTTCTTCAAGCAGGAGTAAAGATATACAGATTAGACTACATAAAAATAACTGTTGACTTTTGTTTTATTACTAAGCCAACCTAGCGGAGTTGCATATTGTAAATTGTACGGGCCGTCTGGTAGCTCGGGCAATCTGTCAGAAAAGTCAGAAATGAATGAAACCACAACCCTCCCCCCAGCCTCCCAAAGTGGAATCTAGCATACGATAAAAGTCCTCTTAAATTCCCTTGTTGCAATTCCATTCGTTTGGTGTACCGTTTGTGTTAAAATTGGAACTCGCCAAATCTGTTGTGGCCTTTTACATATTAATAAAACAATAAGCATAATATATTTTTAAAAGACATTGGTTTTATATTCCCTTTATTTGTCACCTTACAACTAGTGCAACTGATCCGTGGTAGCGACATTGATTTTTGATTTTCAGTGAACGAAGGTGGTGGTATCACCGACTCTTCTATCAACCAAAAAGAGAATAATTCTTGTCTATAGAAGAAAAAATCTGCATGGTGCATTCGGCCCCAAATTCATCTGCCGCGCACAATGTAGCAGGCTATTAACCAAGGATTTACTCATTATCGACACATTAGGGTACAGTATCCGTATTTTTTGCTTTCTTATATATACGCAGGCTAATTTAAGGAAAGCTCTGTGATGGTTTAAATTTTCAATTTCGGGATTTCAGTGGATTTACATGGTATGAAGTCCTAGCAGGAGCCCCAAAAAGTTTTTTTTTTTTTTTACGAAATGTCTGTCGGTCTGTTGTTCTGTGGGTCTGTTGTTCTGTCGGTCTGTTCGTCGATTTGTGGGCAAGCTACTCGATGGATTTGAATGAAATTTGGCAAGTAGATTTACAAAATATATTATACCTTGGGACCATTTATTTTCATTTCGGGCTCAATTTTGGGGGGTTTCACTCTCAAGAAACTAAAAAAACAGTGTACAGTAATAATTGTTTTCTCATAAACTGTTCAACAATTTCTTTTAAATTCCAATTTATTATAGTCGTTATTAGGCTACTTTCAACTGAACCCAATAGGTCACGTGCCCCTTGGTCTGGGGATAAATAGAAAATACTCGATTTTCATGAAAAATGACTGAAAAGTTATTTTTCTGCGGGACCTCTCTATCGATGCTTTCTTACTTCAGGTATATTTTCTTCCCACTATTTTGGCCATTAACAAATTGATATACGTTCTCGATGCCAATCTTCACTGGCTACAAGCGATAATGGACAAGCTGAGACAAGTTTATATACCCTTTACACAACGCCAAACAGACGAAAGCATGACTTAACCAAGTACAGATATGAGTTGGTAAGTACTTTAGAGTGATTAATTTTATTTATGTTACGAACGAACCCCTCCCCTCCCAACTGTAGCAAGAATTTTGCTCCATTGAATTTTATCCGCTAGCGTTTTGGATAAAATCTGTTAATTTCCTAATTTATTTCACAATCTATTAACTCTTAGAGCCTACCTGTCACAGGCATTGAATTTATTTATCGTTCAACGTAGCACTCGGGTACCTGAAGACTTCACAATTCAATGAAGGACATAGTCTTACTTCACTTCCTTAGGTCTGGTTAGTCTAGGCCTAATTATCGTGAAGGTATTCCTTATTTTGTGTCGAAATATTGATAAATCACTAGGGAGAAGGAGAAAAGGTTAGGCGCCGGTGTGTTTTTGTTTACATTAATTTCTTTTGTCGTGAAAACCTAGAGAGCAGCACCTGTCTATGCCATTAATACATAAAAATATACAACATAAATTCTAAATCTGACTTTATTGAAATAACTCTTGTTTTTTTTTTGACAACGTAAGTTGGATAACTAATTTTAAAAAAAATCAAATTCTTATAAAATAGCAACCAATAAATTAATTTTACATCCAAAGTTTGAAATCCTGCAAATGCGCGGTCCGGATATGGCTAAGTAATACTCAGTGGCAGTAGACGTGTGGCATTTCCGGAATAGGCCAGATCGTGGAGAATTTTTTTTCCAAAAATGTCAAGTCCAGGGCAGCAAAGAGGCTAACCTAATGGCAAATCGGTCAAGTCTGGCGAAGCAAGCCTAGCATAGCTAGCGTAGCGTAGGCGCAGGCGCAGTGTATGAATCTTTTATGAAACCTTTTCTGAAACGCTACGATCTGCTATGAAGCTGTTTATGACGCTGAAGTTCCGGTTGACGGCGCAATCTATGTCGCAGTTTGTGACGTCGTCTGGATGCGAGCCACGGCTACTACGATGGCGGCGACAATGATGGGATTTTGATTTCAATGATGGGGGAAGAATGCTACTAGTTACTTCTGTTTTGCTATATGCTTAAGATATGAATGTGTGAGTGATATGATTTTCCTTTTAGGAGTATTTTTGCTTTCCAATTTATACGTAGTATAAGGAAAGCTTTGTGATGGTCGAAATTTTCGATTCCGAGATTTCAACGGATTTACACGTTTTGAGGTCCCAGGAACCCAAAAAAGTGGTTTTTACGAAATGTCTGTCTGTCGCTCTGTCTGTCTGTCTGTCTGTCTGTCTGTCTGTCTGTGCGTCGATTTCCGGGCAAACTACTCGGTCGATTTTGATGAAATTCGGCATGTAGGTTCACAAAAATCATACCTCGGGACCATTTTATTTTATTTTGGGCTAACTTAATTTGGGGGGGTTTTATTCTCAAAAAACTCATAAAAAACGTCTAAAAAAATTATTTCTCAAAAACGGCTCCAAACGATTTCTTTTAAATTCACATATATTCTAGTCGTTATTAATGTTGATAAAATGCGGGGGTCGCTTACCCCTTGATTGTTTGCTTCTTGGGGTAAAAAAATAAAAATAACTTAATAACTACATAAAATAACAATAACTTATTTTATTAACTTAATAAAATTACTAAAAAATAATTATTCTGCGAAACCTTTCTATGATTTTCTACCTTCAGGCATGTTTTAGGTGTTAAATTGAGTAACGAAACCGGACAGTTTGCTTTCCCAAAAAAACTATTTGGTTTTGTGCAAAATAAATTTTTTTTTAAAATGGAAGCAAATTCACGCTGAAATGCATTGCGTGCCCTGCCATTATTGCGGTGTGGTAATGTGTAGATATCCGAAATTTAACCATAGGAAAATTATTTACCATGAAATTAATCATTTTCCCTCCCTACTAATTCATAAATTGGAAAGCATGTTCGAGTAAACTCGGACCGGTTCTTGTAATTCGGACTCTAAACTTAAAAATGTAATTGTGAATAATATACTACTTTTATTTAAATAGGCCTAGTCTGAATTAGTAATTTAATAATTTTGAAATTAACTTTAACTTTTATTTTTCCTTTTTTTTGGTCTACGAACGAGTCGGTCAGCGTAACACCTGTGTTTGCACCATTCGTTTGCATTGCTCTAACTCTAACCACAGAACATCGTATAATTATATATTAGGGCTGCCACATTCCGTGGTTTAACTCAGAATTCCGTGGGAAATAATTCTATTCCGAGAAATTTCCGGGATCAACAATTTTTGAGGTTTTCTGTGGATTTTTGGCGAAATACCTATGCATAACAATATTTGTGTGCCAATTTATGGAATCATGTCAATTTGTGATGGTTGAATCTGAAGCTGATGGGTATTTTTTATCGGCTGCAATTTAAAGTTACAATTAACATTTAAAATAACCGGATAAGGTTAGGAACCAGGGCCATGGACAGATGAGAGTTAAAAAAATCATATCATATAAAGGGGACCAACGTTTTAAAAAATTCCGGAGTATTCCGTATTCCGTGAATTATTTAAAAATTGTTAGGAATATATACGGCTGAAGTCGTTTGGCTGCCTAGCCTGGTAGTCATCGTAGCCTACCATCATTAGTATTTAGTGCATTTAGTTTTTTTCCTCTACTGCACCTAATAAGCTAAATGATGAAGCAGTGGCACACCTAAATTTCCAATAATGTAAATAGGATTAAAGAAGCTTGTGTTTTGATATTACTAAATAATTAACGGAAAAATTAAAATTCCACAATTAAAAATTAATTAGACTTATATTGTGTTTGCAATTGAAAACTTTCTTTTCCTTTCTGGTGCAGAAAAGTCTTATACCCTTATACGAATTTTTCACTATCGCATTTATATAATAGAGACACCTGAGATGCAAAATGGAATAGAATAACAGAAGGCTGTCTTAATCTTTAATGCCATAGCACGTTCCAATTTCCCGTCAAATATTTCAAAAAGTTTAATTATTTGCTTTATAGTTTTTTTTTTTTTAATAGATATTTTGGAGTTTTTTGTGAGGGCCCCTTTTTTGCGGGACCATGGCCCTCCTGGTCCCATAGCCAAACCCGGCACTGCTGGGTATACGAGCATCATTTATAACATTTGTAAGGCGACTGTTGAAGGCGTAACACTTGCGCATTATGCCTCAGTCAATTTACAGTGATTTTTCTGATGGGACGTTGTTTGGCTCAACTCAGCGCAGTTTTACTTTGGTCGGGCACCTTGCAAATATTTACATACGTAAGCTAGGTAGTGTTTTTTTTTGTTTTGTATAGTTCTAAATAAATAAATAAGTTTGGCGTATTTGGGGTTTTAAGGAATGAGTAAATGCACCATATACAGTACACGCCAAAAGTAAATATTTATTGTATGGTACACGTTAAACTTGTGTAGTTTGATGCACGCATCAAGACCTTATACGGTATAATCCGTACAAAACCACTCAGTGGCTGTAGTGCAATAAGATAGGGAGAGATAAAGCTGAAGATAGTGAGTGGAGGTTGTGTAATGTGAATTCCGGAAAACGTAACTTTTAATATTAAACAAATCCGAACCAAAAAAAAGAAGAAAATTGTTTACCATTTATTCTTATTTTCAGAAATCCACAAAACAATAATCACCACGACCTAGCTCGAGTCAAGTAGAGATAATGGGCGTACGGTCCTTTTTAAACTATTTCAATTCTATTAGACTGTTTGCTTTTTGAACTGATCACCGAATAAAATTCTCAACCAAAACCTTCCAAGACATTCCAAGGAACGAGCCAAACCGAGAACAATAGAAAATCTCATTTAACCCACTGTATTTACTAAATGGTCAATAAAAATCAGCAATACATAATATTACAATACTGTAAAGAAATTACGAATTAGTTTGGTTAGTACATATCACTAGAATTAGACTTAAGTATTATCTAATATATTAAATATATTAAAATATTAAATATATATATATTATATATTAAATAGGCTTAGAAGTTGAAATTAATTGCCCACTATGTCGCACCAGAAGGTTCACCAAGGGTATACAATATAAAAAATAATTTTGTATATTCAAAATTGTCCGTTTAAGTGCCAGGATTCAATTATTATAAAGTAAAAAAATTAAAAATAGGCTACTAAAAAAATGAGAAAAGTTATCCCCATGAGGGTTACGTTAGCACAAACACATAATAATGTGGTGGTGAGCCTGATTTTAAACTATTTCGAAAATTCATTTCAATTAGAAATATTCGACATTTTTTCCAAAATTGAACTGACCTTCTGACTGAATTGACTGTGGTAGTGAATTATAATAATAAAACATTTTTTAATCTGTTGGTGTAGAGCTCGAAGTCGAGGGACACTCATAATCATTAAATTTGTCTTCCAGGAGATTCTGAAGGGGGGGGGGTCGGTTTCGAGGTTAGGTTGCTTGTGTTTCTCAGTTTAAAATTAAACTTTGAGCGATTTCGTACCTGACAACTTTCCTATACCAATGAAGTTTGGCAACTTCTAGGCCTAATAATAAAATTGAAAAGATTTCGTACCTCACAACATTTAAAGACCAAGGAACTTGGCCAACTTCTGTATCTGACAACCTTAATTGGCTAAACTTTTTACACACCTACCATTGGTAGGAACTTGGCTTCTTTTTACACGAATTGTTTTGGTTGGGATTTATATATGCTACCTATATGCTACATACGAATATAGCTTAACCAAATTTTGCAGGTTTTCTAGTCATTGCCTTGTTAATAAATGTGCAAAATTTCATCTCTATACGTACAATATATACGTACAAATACGTACTCATTCGTACAAATACGTACTCATACGTACAAAAATCCCTTTCTGTTCTTGCCGATCAGGTGTAGGGCGATTCCGTAGACCCTGCTTTTCGCTACCTACGCTATGTATGTAATAAAAAAATAAAGAACCGGTCCGAGTTTACTCCAACATGTTTTCCAATTTATAAATAAGTAAAAAATATTCCTATGGTTAAATTTCAGATCCCTCGAGGGGGGGGGGGGGGGGTCCACCTCAATATATTAAAAACCCCTTAAAATTCAATTGCATATTCTGGAACGAACAGACCAATACATTGTAATATATTTATGTATTTATATATATATATATTATTATTTATATAATATTGCGACAGTAGTAACAATGGCAGGGCATGCAATGTATTGGAGCATGAATTTTCCATAATTTCTTCAAAAAATAATTTTTTGCACAGAACCAAATATTTTATTGGGAAAGCAACCCGTGTGGTTTGTTACTCTATTGAACACCTAAAACATACCTGAAGGTAGAAATCATCGATAGAAAGGTTGCAAAGAAAAATTATTTTTTCGTCATTTCTCATGAAAATTGAGTTTTTTACCCCCAGAAGCAAACTATCAAGTGGCAAGCGTTAACATTAATAACGACTACAATATATATGAATTTAAAAGAAATCGTTGGAGCTGTTTTTGAGAAGTAGTTTTTTAGATAATTTTTTGGAGTTTTTTGAGAATAAAAAATTAAGATAGCTCAAAATTAAAAAAATTTCTTGAGGTATGATGTTTTTGATCCTACAGGTAAAATTTCATCAAAATCGACCGAGTAGTCTGCCCGGAAATCGATAAACAGACAAAGCGACAGACAGAGCGACAGACAAAGCGGCTGTAGGAACAAAAATAATTTAAAATTATACCGCCAATATTTATTGAAACTGGCGGCGTATGCGTGTAATATAGTCGTGACTAAGTTGTAACTTGAAGGAAGAAAATATATGATGCGGTGTGTTATAATAACTATCTCATTTATTTAATTAATTCTAAAAACCCGTACCTTTAATGTTAGGGGCCGTTTTTTAAATGAGTGCGGGTTATTAAACCTTGAAAAACCGAGAGGCGCCGAAAATTTTGCCTCGAGGCGTTTTGAGGGGTCGTACGATTTTAATAACCCGTACCTAATTGCAGGGGGCGTGGTCATATATCCCGCTTTTGTCCCTCTTTAGGACAACAACGTTAAAGGTCAGTCTAATTTTGGTAGTAGTTCCAAAACTGCCATGTTTTCTGCTGCGTTGTCAGTTAGCAGAATTCCTAAAGACTGTTGGTATTTCGATTCGGCTGCTTCTCAACATTATGTCACATATTATGCCAAATAAACCCATACCGATTTCTCCTATGAAAATTTCAACTGCAGGAATGGATATTTTGTGCTGTGAAAATAAGGGTGATATTAAACTTGCATTGTCCACTGGTATAAAAGAAGTCAAGGATGTTCATGTCATAAAGGACATATCTGCTAATCTTTTGTCTGTCAGTAAATTGGGAGACAAGGAGTTTACTACCATATTTAATAAGCAAAAATGTTTTGTGCTAGATAACGCTAAGTTCACAGGTGAACTGGTCGCTTCGGCTTCTCAGACTGGCAATGGTCTTTATCGTCTAGATCTTCCTGATGACTCCGGATCTGAAGCAAAGCTGACAGTTGCTGCATCTGCGTCTACGGTGCGTCGTACGCCCAATCCTGGCAACAGGAGCTCAGGTTCGACTACAATGACTCAGTCAAAGTCTTCTAGGGGAAGCCAGCTGTTGTGGCATCGCAGATTAGCACATCTGAATCATCCCAGTATGGGTGTACTTCAGCCATTAGTAAAAGGTATTTCATACCATCCTAAGGGTTTTAAGCCTTGTGAGCCGTGCCTGAAAGGCAAGATGTGTCGGCAGCCTTATCCGCGGCACGATCAACGGCGTTCTCGAACCCCACTAGAGCTAATCCACTCGGATATAGTGGTGGTTAATAAACCCTCTTTTGGCGTGGCCAAATACATGCCTACCTTCGTGGATGATAATTTTCGAAAAGTATTTGGTTATTTTCTGCGGGAAAAGTCTGTTTTCCAATGCTTTAAGGCTGAAGTAGAAAATGTTTGCAATTCAAAAATTAAATGTCTGCGGACGGACAAGGAAAGAGTTTTTAACTCTCGAACGTTTCCGAAACTCTGTCTACGGCTGGCATTAAGCACGAACTTTCTGTAGTCCACACCCCGCAGCATATAATAGTGTCGTCGAGAGATATCAGCGGACAATTTTTGAAAAATCCCGCTGTATGATGCATGAAGCCCGTTTGGGTGAAAAATTTTGGGCAGAAGCAGCACAATTGCCATGGTCCCGCAAAAAAGGGGCCCTCACAAAAAACCAAAATGTCTATTAAAAAAAAAAAAACTAAAGCAAATAATTAAACTGCTGCTGCGGAAAACGCGATAAAAAAAAATCTAGACCCGCTGCGGCCAATCGGGCTCCTTTTTCCTATTCAACCATCCTTTGCCCTTCTTTTCCCCCAGGTCTCATCCATATGTAAAATCAGACTCGAGTACTTAATTATATTTGTTTGAAAATGTGCAAAAATGCGAAAAAATACATGTTTTTGGGGGGCAATTTACACGGGGAATATATCAATTCGAAAAATTTAAAACCACTTTGCTACTTTCCACTATTCTTGCCCTCTTCAACTGTATAACCTGTTTTGCTATCCGACTACCAGTTTCCCCTCAGCTAGGTACAAAAGGGGGGTGAGCAATAGGCCTACATGCGGGAAAAGGGTACCCCCCGCTGTGCATGCATAAAGTTAAAAATTCCACAGCCTGCAATTTTCAACCGACATGAATAGCTAATGTGTCGCTAAAGGCAGTATAAATAGGGGTTGCACCCGAGTGTACAAGGGGTGCTTCCATTATCCCCTCACCCCCTTTAAAATCGGGTCAAAAACGAAATTTCACGCGATATTCTCAAAATTATTTCCGTTTTTGATAATTTCGAAAAATCTACCCTTATTTTAGGGGTGAAAATGTTTTGTAAATTTGCAGTTTCGCATGTTGTTTACTAGTGTAAACAAAAACTCAACAAATCATCCAATTTAGGCCAACCATTTCGGCTACAGTGTGGATATCTTCAAGTTTAACGATAAAAATGGCCTTTGTTTTGCTTCCTATTTCAATAATATTTCTTTTGTATGGATAAAACCTATCACTCATTATACTACTGTACCTGATTCATGTAATTAACGTACAATATCAACAAGTTTTCCCAATTTAAGAACCCAAAATTTCGGATATATGTCTTATTTTAAGGCATGTTTCATGTCCACTTTCGGTGGTTTACGTATATTCTATGGTTTATGTTGCGATTATTAGACCTTTTTATCTTCTAATATCTTATCTTATACTATAGGCTATCTTAAAAGTTCCAAAAACCCCAATGACATTACGTATTCTTCGAGCCATTTCAATGCCGCCGAGTGATTGATTAATGACTATTTTCCGTAATCTCGGCATATTAATATTTTGGCACCCATAATTCCCTAGAATAACCAACGCAAACTGTTGTTTAATGTTAATTATAGTATCCATAGCAATGTCAAGCTAATTAAGGTCACCTATTTAGCTTTCAAAACCGTAAAATTGATTAATTTTCAATTTAGGTGTACAAAGACGGGAAAAAAGTTATTAATTATTAATTATACAGTATGTAATGTCCAACTTCGGCCAACGCTTATTGCTTCATTATAAGCGGCACAAATACAGCTTTTAAACGAATACAAACACATAACTACTATGAACTCCCTTCCCCCTGAAATTTCGGTCGATACACAAAATTTCACGATAAACTCAAGGAATTCACCCGTCTCTGCAGTTACAAATTTTGCACAGTCTGCAGTTATCAATATGCGAAGATTTCTAATATGTCGTTGCTGAAGGCAGTATAAATTGGGCTTTCACTCGAGTGTACAAGGGGTGGTTCCATCATCCCTCCTCCCCCATTAAAATCGGGTCAAACACGAAATTTCACACGATATTCCCGAATATATTACCGTTTTCGATAATTTCGAAAAATCTACCATCTTTTTCGTGGTGAAAATGATTGGTAAGTTTGCAGTTTCGCATACTGTTTACAAATGTAAATAAAAACTCAACAAATCTTCCAATTTAAGCCTACCATTTCGGCTACAGTGTGCATAACTTCAAGTTTCACTTTAAATATGGCCTATGTTTTGCTTCCTATTTCTATAATATGTATTTTATATGGATAAAAGTTATCAAACATTTTACCACTGTACCGGTTTAATGTAACTATGGTACACTATCAAAATATTTTCCCAATAGTATTTTTAAGGCATGTTTTATGTCCACTTTCGGTGGTTTACATACTCTATGGTTTATGTTGCGTTTAGTAGAGGTTCTTATCTTTTATTATCTTAGCTTATACTATAAGCTAACCAAAAAAGTCAAATAACCCCAAATACACTACGTGTTCTTCGTGCAATTTCAATGCCGCCATGTGATTGATAAATGACTATTTTCTGTATTCTCGACATAATATTTTTTTTGCACCCTTATTTCCCTAGAATAACCAACGCAAACTCTTGTTTAATGTTAATTATATCGTAGTATCCATAGCAATGTCAAGATAATTTAGGTCACCTATTTTGCTTTTAAACCCGTAAAAATAATTAATGTTCAATTTCGGTGTATATAGAGAAAAAGAGTTAAAAAATTATACAGCCTTTAATATCCTTTAATTTAATTTATAAAGAAGGTAGCTTGGACCAATGTAGAGCGATTGAAAAAATTAGCCTGTCTTAATTAGAAATGGATTTGATGAGAAGCATAGAAAATGATTCCACAATAACTACCACATTGAATGACACTGATGGGTGTCAAATGTCATATTTACAGGGCAATTCTCTCAAATTAATTCAAATGAACATTCGTAGCATAAACAGAAATTTTGATGAATTCTTAGTTGTATGTACATCTTTGGGCGTTGACTGGGACATAATAGTATTAACTGAAACATGGCACTCGGAGAGAGATGGAAGTACTTTTTCAATCACAGGTTATGATTCCTTTTTCAATTATAGCCAAAATAATAAGTCTGATGGGGTAGCCATCTTCTGTCGGTCTGGACTAAATGCTACATTCACCCAAGCTCATATTACAGGTTGTAATGCATCCCTTATCTCTTTTTTACTAAAAAACAAACAACATCAAATTTTAGCGATTTATCGCACCCCGTCTGAGCGTCCCGAACAGTTCAACAACTCTCTAGCGGAATTCCTTGCTGCACAACCTAGGGCGGATTTGTTTGCATTAGCTGGAGATGTTAACATAGATATTCTTTCGGATAATCCCACAGGTGATACACTAGAGTACCTCAATATAGTTGCATCGGCAGGCCTGCATACAGCAATTAACGAACATACCCGTGTTACAACACAATCTAAATCATGCATAGACCATATATTTACATCTCAAAAAAGTGGCGCTACAGGACATGTCATTCGGGCGAATATAACTGATCACTACGCAACTGCACTTACAATTAATTACAATGATAAAATTCTGAATCATTCTAGGCAACAAAAAACCATGATTGAGATAAACAATGATATGCTAGACGGGTACTTAGCAGCAGAACACTGGAACAATGTTTTATGCTCAAACGACTCTAACACTAGTACAAACAAATTTATTGAAACTTTGCAACAACACATAAAATGCAGTGAAACAACCAAATACATATCTAATAATAGAACAAAACTTAAACCTTGGATGACCAACGCCCTTCTAATATCAATAAGAAATAGGGATAAACTCAGCCTTAATCTAAAACATCACCCTAGCTCACAACGACTCAGACAAGAATACATAAGGTACAGAAACAAGCTTAAGACGTTAATAGAAAAAACAAAAAGCGATTATTACAAAGACAGAATTAGAGAGAATAAAGCCAATCCCAGAAAAACTTGGAACCTAATTAACGAAATAACAGATAACGGCAGTATAAAAGGGCAAGAAATAGCTAAAATAAAAAGTAATAGAGGGGATATTGCATCTGAAACCCACTCAAAACAGATGGCTGATGAATTTAACATATTTTTCTCTAACATAGGAACTAAACTCGCATCAGCAATAAAAAAAACAGGAATCAACTATAGAACACACATAAACCAACACACGATTTTTCTGACACCAACCACAGAGGCAGAAACAGAGAAATACATAAACGAATTACGAAGTAAATCAGCCTCTGGATCAGATGGTATATCAGCTAACGTCCTAAAAACACACAAGAAACACATACTAAAACCATTATCTCATATAATTAACCTGGTTATTAAAAATGCACACTTTCCAGATGCATGTAAAATAGCACAAATCACTCCTATTCACAAAAAAGGAGACATCACAGACATGAACAATTACAGGCCGATATCACTCACTTCCACTCTTGGAAAAATCATAGAGAAAACACTAAAAAATCGTATCGTAGATTTCTTAGAATCAACCAATTATTTTGCAGAAAACCAATTTGGCTTTAGGGCTGGAAAAAATACTCAAGAAGCTGTTACAAAATTAACAACCAAAATTTACGAAGACTTAGATGCTGGTCAACACCCATTGTGTGTATTCCTCGATATGCAAAAGGCATTTGACACTGTCTCACATGATTTACTTATTGAGAAAATGGAGCAAGCTGGGCTGCGAGGGCACACACTGCTATTACTTACCTCTTATCTTACAAACAGGAAGCAACAGGTAAAAATAAGACATGCAACAAAGAATAAAACACAAAATACATCACATTTATTGAATACTTACAGCGATTTAGCTGATACCACGTATGGAGTACCCCAAGGAACCGTTTTAGGCCCGGTCTTGTTCCTTATATACATAAATGCACTATTGCAATTGAACTTAGATGGCACATTAATAGGATTTGCTGATGACACTATCCTATATGTAAGCGGAGAGACCTGGGAAGAAGTTCACACAACAGCCTCCCGAACTCTTTCTAACATTAAAACATGGCTAGATGATAACCTGCTCACTCTTAATATAACAAAAACAGAATATATAACCTTTAGCGCAAATGTAGCCGGCCAGCCAAGCAACTCCTCACTTCAAATACACGAATATGACTGCAAACATAACTTATCCTGCCATTGTAATCATATCAAACACACAAGCTCATACAAATATCTAGGAGTCACCATAGACCAGCATCTGCGATGGAATGAAAACATTCTTAACAGATCCAAGCGCATCCGCAGAACAATTTACAAATTAAGACGCCTGAGAAATATCTTAGATATGGCTGGTTTAAGAGAAGTCTATTACGCTATAGTACAGTCAATAGCTAATTACTGCATACTAGCCTGGGGTGGTGCAGCAAAGGTACATCTAGAACCAGTCAAAAAGGCCCTCAAATGTGCCTTGCGGGTTGCCATGAACAAACCATTCCGACATCCTTCCGCTCCCCTATTTGAAGAGTTTAACGCCCCGACACTAGAAACTAGCTATGTTGAACAAATTCTCATATACAGATACAAAAATTTCTACCATAACCTTACACACACAGCCCGTCACACCAGACTAGCAGAAGATCGTTGCCTCATAATACCACAATTCAAAACGTCGCTATTTAAACATTCCCATACATATATTTCAATAAAGGTCTATAACTCCATCCCTCTATCAATTAAAAAAGCCCCAAGTCTCAATATATACAAGTCCCTTATAAGGAAGTCTATTAAAATTATCATGCGAAATTACCTGTCCTGAATTGCCTTGCTAAAAAGTTAATGTTAAAAGTTAATGTTCATTTTATTATATTTTATTTTATTTTTGTATTTTAATAACACGACCTGAAGTTAATTGTTTTGTTTTGTACCACAATTTTAAAAGAATTTATTTTGTATTGTAGATTAAGTGTTTAGAATAAGTTTTAATATAAATGTTATCTATTAGGTCGAGGGGCCCATCACGGGAATTCCCAAAGGTGCCCCTCTGAACCACTAATGAAATGTATGTAGAATGTATTCCTCGATAAATAAATTTTACTTTACTTTACTTTTACTTTTATATCCAACTTAGGCCAACACGGTTATTGCCTCATTATAAGCGGCTTTAATACAGGTTTTAAAAAATACAAACATATAACTACTTTCAACCCCCTTCCCCCTGAAAATTCGGTCAAAACACAAAATTTCTTGAAAAGGTCGGGGAAATCTCCCGTTCGGTTTTGGTATTTATTTACTCCATGGCTTATGTTGCATTTTGTAGATGTTTTTATCACGAATTACTTTAACATATACTGTAGTCAATCAAAAAATTTAAAAAAATCCCACATACGTATTCTGCGTATTCTTCAAGCTGTTTCAATGCAGCTATGTGATAGATAAATGAATATTTTCCGGTTTCTCGGCAAAATAATTTTTTTTCACCACTAAGTCCCAGGAGTAACTAGCACATACTATTGCTTAATGTATAATATAGTATCTTTAGCAATGCTAGGCTAATTAAAGCCAAGAATATTAAGACAATAAAATTAATTAATATTCTATTTCGGTGCATATTGACGAAACAATTGATAACAAATTCCACAGCCTGCAATTTTCAACTGAAATTAATTTTTTATGTCTCATTAGAAGCAGTATTAATTAAGGTTTCAATCGAGTATAAACACATTTTCAAATTCACCCGTTCACCCCTTAAACGGGAGTGGAACACAAAATTTCCGGCAATCCCATTTGAATTGCGTGGGCGGGTTTAGAGCAAGTTTTTGGGCTGATGTGGAAGGCCTATCTTAATAATTTCAATTATACCCATGTCTTCGTCTATTCTTCCTCTTTCATGCCATGATATGTTTTTTGGTAATCAAGCAAGTGTTTTGGCTTTGAGGGTGTAAAACGTCAGGGGGTGCGCACGATTTTCCTCAAAAAAGGCCTCTTTCGGCCGCTTTATTGTCTACCTATATAAAAAAAAATCAAATTACTTAAAGGCTTTTACGGGCTTTTCCACATTTCTATCTCTTTACTTTAGGCGTTGTCACGTTAAACTATCGTCCGTAAACCGCCTTTACAACCGACTTACAGACAACCAATTATTTTTTTCACCCTTAAATACCACGAATTGCTAACAAAAACTGTTCCGAGTGGCACACCCCCTAACCCCTTAAAATTCGGTCCAAACACAAAATTTAAAGTCGGGGAAATATCCCATTTGATTTCAGTTTTTATTTACCCGTGGTTTATGTTGTGTTATATAGATTTACGAGCATATATCATAATATGTTAGTTCATACCATAGGGTGTCTAAAAAATCAAATCGGCCCATATAGGCTACAATATATATTCTTAGTGCTCTTTCAATGCCGCAAATGAGCTATTTCCCATATTTTCTTACATATTATTATTTTTTCGACCATTTCATCCCAGGAAACTGCTTTTGAAAGTTTGACTTACTATCTTTGGCATTGTTTAGAATTTTATAACAACCTGTATTGGTTTCAGGAGTGTAAAATTAATTAATTTCCAATTAGGTGTAATGAGACCGAAAAACAGAAGAAAAAAAATTCCACAGCCTTTAATTTTTAACGGACATGAATGGCTTACATGTCCATAAATGCAATTAAAATGAGGGTTTGAATTTAAAACTTTTTCCAACATCCACCCTCGTCCTTCTTACAAACTCGCCTTTTTTCCATTCCTCTTCCTTCTTTTACTCATAGCTATCGTGTGATGCCTCATTGGACAGCTCTCATCTCGACGATTGATTTGACATCCACGACACCCACCACAATACTTAATTTACAGAAGCAGTGACGGCGAGGCCCGAAGGGCCGAGCTGCGTTTGGTCCGAGTTTCCTATGGTTCTCCTCCGTATTTAAGTTAACTTTCACTGCGTTCCTTCTACACCCCCATGTAATTTCTTAGTAAAAAGTGGCAACTATAGCCAATAACCGTCCTCCCCGCCCCAAACACGCTTTTTTCAATTCTTCTTCCTTCTTTAACTCACAACTCCCGTCCCATTCACGCTACAATCGTGTGTGATACCTGATTGGAAAGCTCTCGACGCGAGGATGCATTTGACACCCATGACGATGCCCACCATGATCAGTGCCCATGAGCAGTGCCCGCGGCAGGCTCAAGTGTAGGAGCCACGTGGGGCCCGTAGGGCCCCTGTGGCGGAGACACTTGTTTTTTAATAGAATCAACAACCTTTCGGGTTAAGTGAGTCTGTACCACTACTCTACAGACTACAGACTACGACTGCATGTCGGCTACTGCCTACTATGTATGGTGATTATTTTTGTTCTATTAGACGCACCTGGCGACGTGGCAACCGTGCGGACAGCCCCTCCCCCACTGGGCAGTTCTACACCCATATATAGCAGTTTCCCATCCGCACACTGGTGTCTCCCATAGCGGTTGCCCTTGAAAAAACCCGTTTCTATAGATACCAAGATACCAAGAGCCCTGGAGCAGCATTTACCAATAGGACATGCAATACGTACCAAGTGGAACCGGCCATAATTTTCTGCTCTGCCGTTAATTTTCTTTTTTTAATAACAATAGTCGTGCGATCTTCCTATTAATTTGGGACGACGTTCAGTGGGCGGGCAAGTAGGCCTACCCTTGTTTAATCAATTTTGCGCTAAATGAAATTATAAATTTTTAATAATTAAAAACTAACTGGCCTACTTGCATTAGATACAGTAGCCTATATTAAGCTTATGATATTAGGATTTTAGAACTGAAACCTTTTAGGTCATATAAGGTGGCGCGCTTAAGCTGCAGATCCAGGGTTGGGGTATTCGTCTCACCCTGTCGGTTGGCCCTGTTACATGCATAAGTACTACCTGTATATACATATATAAACAGTATAACTGCTCTTATAAGAAAATTGGGCATTCAGGTCCTCCCCAAAATTAAACCAATATACGTATATGGAAAAATTATTATTATTATTTTTTTTTTTCATGCAGGGAAAGCGAATTTAGGAGCGCCGAGTTGTAGCTCCCGGTATTGCAAGATGTTGACTACTTAGGCATATTAGATAGGAATTTATTGAGGTATAGGCCTATACATAAAGACAAACTCCAATAAATTTGGCCATATTGGATTTTTTTCAGGCAAGTACACTGGGGCCGCCACTGGCAGAAAGATATGTATGGTTAAATGCAATGCAAATGTAATAATAATGACGGTAAAAAAGATTATTTAATTAATTAATAATAATTAATATAATTAAACGTATTTTTTCTAATGAATTATGTAATAATTTGATTTTTCGTATTAAATATTCTTTTATCAACAATTCTTGTTTTTATTTTAAACTTTTTTAATTGACTAGCCATAAGTATCTTTAATCATAAGAAAAAATTGAATATTGTCACTAAAACAATCATTAAACTGGTTCCAAAAATATATTTGTTTAGTCCATTTACTTGATATCTAAGGGGAGGGGGTATAAAAAAAACTGGACCAGAAAACCCCCCGGCAACAACCAGAATCGTAATCTGCTAGCTTTTCTGAGTTCAAAACAATTTTCAGAATACGGGCCTTATATTTTGCATACTCAACTACCTATAGCGCCTGCACTAGGGGAGGTGACGGGGGTTATGACCCCCCTTTAAATGAGTAAATTCATACCTGTAAGATAGTAAAAATATTTTTTACAAAAAACTATTTCTCGGCAGGGTGGGGGTATAGGCTGCACAACTACACATACAACATGTGACCCCCCCCCCCTCAATTTTGCGCTGGATCCGCCCTTGCTCTTGCTTCCAATTTCTTATTATAGGGCCTATTTTATTCGGGGGGGGGGGGAGGGCATTCATTTTCAATTGAGCGTGCGTAAATCCGAGGTACCTACTAGTTACTTATTAATTACTTACTAATTTTTGTTATAATAATGACATTCATTTTTCAGAGAGCCTCTGGAGGCAGATCGTCGCAGAGGATCGGGCGAGATGGAGGCGAATTGTGTGTGAGGCCAGAAGTCCCCCAGGGCTGAACGCGCCATCATAAGTCAAATAAGTCAAGTCTGGAGGCAGATGCCTGAATTTGGCATAGTTAATCAGTGTGTATGCAGTGCCGGATTGGCACATGGGGCACAAGCCACCGCCCCCCCCAGAAATGCCTAAAATTCCGCCCCCCCCCCCCAGAATGAGATATTTTTAGATAAAAATATAAAAAAAATTAGAAATTAAAAGTTTTGAAATTGGTTGGAAATAGTATTTTTTTTTTTTTTGCTGCAATGCTGGTAGGTAGATTTATGAATTTTAGAGGAGGTTGCATCAGAGGCTGACGAAGCGACCTGCTATCGCCCCCCTCCCCCCTTTGGAAGGCAGTTATATTCTTTGCCTCTAAAATCTAAGTGTTACTGCACCCAAAATGCGTAAAACCCCACTTTTTAAGCCCTATTTTTCAAACATTTTCTCCATGGGGAGACCCCAGGCCCCCTGTTCCCAATTATATTAATTGCTTGTAATTTATAAACCTTATTCCTCTCAAATCTCTAGAATTCCAATATTTCGGACCTATTTTTCAAAACTTTTTACCCGAAGGAGACCTAGTTCACAATTATATTAATTCCCTGTAATAGCCAATATAAATATATTGCTTTCAAAATGTATAAAACCTCAATATTTCATAGACTTATTTTTCAAAAATTTTGACAAGTGCCTCCCCCTTTTATGAGGTCTGGGACCAGAGGCGGACTCAGCGACCGGTACTGCGGGCAATCGCCACCCCCCCCCCCCCACCCTTTGGTCAGCAGTTATATTCTTTGCCTCTAATATCTAAGTGTTACAGCACTCAAAATGCGCAAAACCTCACTATTTCAGCCCTATTTTTCAAAAAAATTCTCCCGGGGGAGACCCCTGGACCCCCCTTGTCCACATTTGTATAGATTCATTCTAATATATAAGCCTTATTGCTCTCAAAATGCGTAAAATTTCACCATTCCAGCCCTATTTTTCAAAAAATTTCTCCCGGGGGAGACCCCCGGACCCCCCTTGTCTATATTTATATTGATTCTTTGTAATATGTGTAAGTCTTATTGCTCTCAAATTGTGGAAAACCCCACTATTTCAGCCCTCTATCTCCTGAGCTCTGAGCAACTTTTATGAAAATGGGTGGAGAGGTGCCAAATTATACACCTTCGAAAACCTATCGTTACGCCACTGACAAGCGCCTCCCCCTTTTATGAGGTCTGGGACCGCCTCTATCTGGGACCGCCTCGTCCGCCTCTGGTTTGCACCCACGGCTCCCCCATATCTTGTGCCCCCGGCCCCCCAGCGGTTTATCCGGCACTGTGTGTATGTAAAGGTAAGAAAGATCTCATATACAAGTTAAACATGGGTTGTTCTTTCAATATGCAATTTTTTCATATTCCCCACTAACATGTACAGCAGGTAAAAATATACGAACCTCCTTGCATTTTTATGTTGCCATAACAGTTTCAAATTCAGCCTGGGACGGTCACCGTACCTATATAGTTGGGAAAAGGTATGTAAGATCCGCAATGCAATTAAGCAAATAAGCTTTTTTGGGTTTCTTGTATTATACTTCCCTTTTTCATCTATTTGGTACTCTTTTTTAAAATAGTTATCTCTTATTAATTTATACTTGAATAATTTTGTTATTTGCAAAATGCTAGCATGTTTGAATTTTTCGTCGTATTCTTTGTATTTCTTGTTGATTTTATTTGATAACATGTTTTTTATTATTCGCTTTTGTATCATTTCTAATTTGTAGGTGTATGTATTTCTATCTTTGAAGTATACTGTTATACCGTAGCTTACTATGGATTCGACCAGGGCGTGGTACGCTAATTTAATGGTTCTAAAAGGTACTCCATATTAATTTTTAATCGTGCCAAAGCCGCACTCCCTGAGCGTAGTCGTTTGCATAGTCTTTCTATGTATGGTTTTCCCACGTCATTCTACTGTCAATTTGCAGACCAAGGTACTTATGCTCTTCTACTACTTCAATTTTGTCTTCGCATTTACAATTTTCTATTTTTATTCTGTGCAGGCAATCGTGTGTATGGAATAAATATTTGTTTTTTATTTGCAAAGGTCCCCTGTTTCGTATGTGCATGATTTTGGTTTTTTTGCTATTTATAGTTAGTCCGAGGTCGTGTGAGAGTGCCTGTAGTTTTCTTATGGCGAGGTTCATGTGTACAGTCGCCTCATTGATATCTTTGTTTGCTATTACTAGCGCCATATCATCGGCGAACATAAATGTTTGAATTCCCGTTAGCAGGGACTGCAATTTATTCGTTGTTATGATATACAGGGTTGGACCGATTAAACTACCCTGGGGTACACCAGACTCCCAGTTTAGTGGGTGGCAAGTTTCATCGTGCAACTTGACTGTAGCTGAACGAGCGTATAAGTAATTTGTGAACCAGCTTTTTCATTTCCCCCTATTCCGATTTGCTGTAGCTGCTCTATTATGACGTCATGGGGTAAAACATCGAAAGCCTTGGAGTAGTCTATGTTAGGGTTGGCGGATGGCAGGAAACTAGGACCCTAGTAGACCAAATGAACAATACCGTGCCTGAGAGAATACTAAACTTTATTACCATAAACCCAAATATAAGTGCAAAAACACCAACCAGAGGCGAGCCAATCACAAGCAACCTTCTGCATGCTCATTGGCTCGCCCTCAAGTTAGGCTGCTGCGTAAATATTTGCAGCGCCCTGCCCGCAATCATCATTGCGTGGGAGACAGCCGACCAGGCAGGTGCCGT